>CM031385.1:17676921-18876921 GCA_018350135.1 Citrus trifoliata | reverse complement strand
ATTTAGTATCCTAATATTTTCTTACTATCCGTGTAAGTATGAGAGCAAAAACAAATCATTTCGTTAAAAATTTTGATACCTTTTTGCTCACAAATATAAGCAATTATGGACTAATCTAAATACAATCATCAACATGCTTTGAAACAACACCTCTAGGCTTTATCGAATCAGATGCTGCCGCTGGAGCCATTTGTCAATGCCAATCACGATCTGTACAAATTTATTTCACTTATGGTTAGTCAAATAAATGAGGCAGTATGGAAAAGATACTAGATGTAGTTGTAGTGCACGGTCTCAATAACCCAAGAAGGAAGCTTTCACTATAGAGGAAAAGATCTCAATTGAGAAATTACTGAATATTATTGACGAAAACTGTGTAAAGAAACTAAAATTACAAGCACAAATACACATTACGTATGAACCAACAAGAAAACATAAAGCAACCCTAATTAAACCAGTAAAAAGAAATTAGACTTTGACTCTACTTATCCTAAATCAATAAAGAAGTGGGTACCTCTCAAAAAATAAATAAAAAAGTAGGTACAGAACAACATACGTAAACTCAGATAACTAAGCACAATTCATATGAACGGATAAAACAGGAAAGATCTTGCTTATTATAGGATCCATAATAACTGCATGAAGACAGTAGAAACATTAAATAAATTAATTAACTATATTTTCACTCTTTCTTTTTTCCAAAAAAACCAAAAATTAAAAAAGAAGTTAATAATTAGGAAATAAATTACCAAAAAAAAAAAAGAAGAGATTTGAAGAAATCGTTTAAAATCAGATCGCATATAAACTAATCTAATCATGAAGAATATTACGTTAGTAATTGGATTTGGTAAATCTCTGTTAATATTTGAATTCGCATTTACAGTAGTGTAAATAAATAATTGCCAAATTAAATTAAATAACAGTTCTAAAGTAGATAAAAATGCGCAACTAACAACTAACTATCCAATTTCAAACCGTCATTTGACTACCGAGAAAATGTAGGAAAAACAGAAAAAAAAAAATCTTCTGCATTTTCGTCTTTCCTCAGTTTTCTCACCAACCAAACAGAAATTTCAAAAACGAACGGAACATAAACATTAAAATCAGCTAAATCTAAGTTGAAGAAACAAATAATTAAACATCTAGCACTTTTTTTTTTAGCTTTTTCATTTGAATTACTTCAATAATAGGGGGCAAAAAAAAAAAAAAAACTCCATCATGGAATTTACCTGCGAGATTCAGAGTGAGTGTGGATCACGTGAAGAGGTCACGTGAGGAGGAGATGGTTTTTGCGGGTGGAAGCGCAGAAATGTCGTGCTGAGGAAATGGCGAAGAGTTGTTCTGAACTTTTGATTATATAGAGGCCGCGGAATGTCCGAGCACGTGTCTCGCGCAAAGGTGTGTATTTACTAATTTAGCCTTTTGGAGACACTTTGTTCATTTTCATTAACAAAAATTTAGAAAAAAAGTAAAACGAAATATCCGGAGGATGAGTCTTTAAATATAAACGTAACCAAATTTTTGGGGAAAAAACTTTTAAACAACAACTTGTTAAAATCTTTTTTAAATTTGAGTTATCTTCATTCAAATTAAGCAAGATTACTTATACTGTCACGTATTATAACTTTTGAATTTATAATTGGAATGGTTGATATGAAATTATTTATTTATTTATTATTTCTTAATTATCTTTGACAGAAAAATTTATATGGAATGATATTATCTAAAATTAGTTATTTTTTATAAAAAATTTATTTGGAGTAATCTCATCTCAGTTATCAAATAAATAAATTATACATATTTTTAATTATTTTTCTCTTAATTTTTTAAAATAAATATATATACATGCGATATCTATTTATTGACGAATAAATAAATATGTGATCTACTCCTCATATAAGTTATTTTTTCTCCTAATTTTTAAATGCGGGGTTTGGAAATATGGGAACCATAAATGGTATTTCAAAGGAGGCTGCATTTAGTGTGTGACGGTTGGGGGTTGCATTATTTGGAATAAGATTGCTTGTCCCATAAATTCATAATGCATTATCCAATTTGGAGGTACAAAAACGTAAATGAACAAGGCATTTTAGTTAACCGTTAGTCACCAAACGACAGCGTATCGAGTCGTACTTGGCCGAATTGGCATTCGTGCTGACGAGATTCTACGGCATGTCAATTTTATCAGCAGAGTCAGCGTGGCGGGCGATAACATCAACGTGCTATTTTTTGGTTTCGAAGGAAAAACAAAACCTTACAGGCTAACACGTGGCAATATATCCAACGCACCGCATCTTTAATACAATTCCAAAATGGGATTTATATATTTTTAAGATACCATATTTACAAAATTATTTAATACAACACAATGTCACATAATTAATTTATTAGTCCATATTAATTCATATTTCATTGAAAAAATTAATATTTGAGAAAATTTTAGGAGAGTTAATGAAAATTAACAGCTCATTTTATCATATATAAAAATCATTCGACTGAATTAAGTTCGTCAAGTTATCGTCAACTGAATTACCCTCTCTATAAACTTGAACGAAGAGTAGAAAAAATATACTCAACATTCAAAATGTGGCTTAGTTAATTTTACAATAGTTGACTCTGTTCTATTTTCAACTTCACATATTGGAATCAAAGTAGTAATATTAATATTAAATTCAACTTTCACCAACTTAGTGAAGTTAATGATCAAGCCAAGTTGGTGGACATTACGCAGTCTACTGATTCAGACGTTTAGCTTGAGGATTTCAACAGTTTGAGCCAAAAAAATAAAATCGTTTTTTGTACTATGTATATACTAAATTCATCTAAAAATAATAATTAAGGTCACAATTATTTATCTCTTTCATATAACTAGTAAATTTAGTAACATTGGTTAAGGTAATTGGCCATGTCAAATTTTCCTAATATTTCCTTCTCTAATTTTATCGAAATATTATTCTTTAGAAAAGCATCAAGCATGAATGCGAAAAGTGATGATTATTTTTATTTGTTGGATCAAAATCAGGATTTTTGTTTTTTCAATTCATATTGAGATCCGTTGAAAAGTAAGTCAAAGTTTGGCATCAATAGAAAATTTATTGAAAATTTAGTTTTGTGGAGTCTTTTATTGACTTTAATTGTCATCATTTGTATCACCACTGCTTTTTATATTTAAAAAATATATATTTAACAAGTCAATTATTTACTTTTGCAATCATCAAATCTTTACTTTTTATTTATGACCCGGCACTAATTTTCTACTTTAAACTAAGTTATTATCTTATAATTTAGAGCCAACTAGCACACACAATAACTAATTCAAAGATTGAATAGTAAAATCACACAACATGTAGAGCATGTCGCTACTTAATAACTGTTGTTTTGGACATAAAAAAGAGCTATTTTTTCCTTGTTATAAATATCTTAATATTACATTATAATTTACATATAAATTTATAGAAATACATAAATAAGCTCAAAAAGACTGAGCACAAATAAGTCCACAAAATCCTTAATAAAAAAAAAATTAACTTTCATATCCACTGAAGGAAATTATCCTATAATTTAGAGCCAACTAACACACACATAACTAATTCAAAGATTGAATCATAGAAACACACAACATGTAGAGCATGTCCCTACTTAATACGTGCTATTTTCGACATAAAAAAGAGTTTTTTTTTCCTCATTTATAAATATTTTAATATTACATTATAATTTACATATAAGTTTAGAGAAATACATAAATAAACTCAAAAAGACTGAGCACAAATAAGTCCACAAAGTCCTTAACAAAAAATCAAAGAAAATTAACTTTCATATTCATTGGAGGGAATTATCCTATAATTTAGAACCAACTAACACACACATAACTAATTCAGAGATTGAATCGTAGAAACACACAACATGTAGAGCATGTCTCTACTTAATACGTGCTATTTTTGGCATAAAAAAGAGCTTTTTTTCCTTGTTTATAAATATCTTAATATTACATTATAATTTACATATACGGTTATAGAAATAGATAAATAAGCTCAAAAAGACTAAGCACAAATAAGCCCACGCGTCCTCAGTAAAAAAATTAAAGAAAATTAACTTTCATATTCGCTGGAGGGACTTTTGAACCCACGTACTTATACTTCAAGAGATTGAGGTACCGACCAATCCTAAAGTATGTTTAGGAGAATATATATATATATATATAATTTTTTTTGAATAAATAATGCTCAATTTGTTAATCTATTTTTTTTTTGCTAGGGAAATAAAACTATTAAAATTTAAGTTTTCTATTTTTAGAAATATCAATTCATATGTTTTTCCGCGTTTAGTATTACATTGTTGATTTCCAAAATAATGTTACATGTTTTCAATTTTTTTCTCAATCATATTTTATTCTCTACCACTCTTTTATAATTGAAAAAGTTTGTTGGACCGAACTAACATGATTTTGGACAAAGAGTTACCAAAGCGCCCTATTCAACAGTTGGGATAATGGGCCATTTTCCGGCCCCTGGCATTGATAATAATATAAGAATGTGAAAGAAAATGTAAGAACAAATAAATTATTTAAACAGCTCCATTGAACAGTATCCACCTGCACTTGACAAAGCTCCATTCAGTATCAATTTGGCCAATACAAATATTTTCTTCTTATACAATTTGCTTCTAGTGTCCTCTTAAATAAAATACATATCCTATAAATTGTGTTGGCTAAGGTACGATAGACGTTCTTTTACTAATTCACAATAATTAACTAAAGTCAGTTTAGTATTGTAATAATATATTTCAATTTTAAGATAAAGTAAACATATTAATGACAATACACTTCATTTCGATTCTGATTCTCATAATTAAAGTAAACAATTTATTTTGATTATCATTATCTATTTCGATTTCAACTCATTTCGATTACTGATTATTAAACGCACCATAAATTGAAATACTAGTTCCACCATTAGTCATGAAGGTCATTTGTTTTTTAACCTCTTAATGTAGATGTTAGTAAGTATAACTATTTTTTTTATATAAATATGAAAATATAATTAAAAAAAAGGGAGAAGAGATATAGGATCCTCATGAACGAAAGGTTAAGTTATGAAAAGATAATTGGGATAGCCCTAAGTATCCTCAAATAACTTTTTCCTAATAGTCATTGGTGGATAATCTCACCAAGTATACGCGGAACAAGATAAACCCAAGTTAGACAAGCAATATGCTACCTAATTTCCTTCTCGAAAAATAAAAGATCATTTGAAAATCATATTTTTAATCAAGTTATAACAATTAATCCATCTATTACGGATGCACCATGGAGGAGCAAATCTAGGATTATGAAGACAAGACAGTGCAGCATTAGAGTCGCTCTCTAACTAAACATATTGCCGCCATTTATTAGTTGCTTCTTCAATAGCCATAATAACACAAAATATTTCAGCATAAAATGATGAATTAATACCTAAAGTCATTGCAAAGCATCCTTTAAAGGCACTATTAAATCCCATGAAAACCGCAAGCTATCTTTCTTGAATTTCCTTTAGCAAGGCTATCTGTATTAATTTTAACCCAAGGAATTAAAAGAGAATGCCAGAAAACTAAAACTACCTTTGGAGCATGCTACAAGGGCTTCTTTATGCGCAATATGTCATAAATTGAAACCTGAGTACCTGTATGTCCTAGACAATAAAAGTTCAATAAAATAATGTGAGAAGCAATAACGGCCTTTAGTTGAGATAAGGAGAGCACACGATTTTCAAAGCGTAATAAGTTTTAAGGTTTCCACAAATAATAAATCAGGATGAAGTAAGCCATGCACCAAAGGGAAGTTGTGTGATGAGAGAATCTATCATCAATAATTAGATTTTGAAAACTCACAAGGTCTTTATTCATAGGAGAGGTGACTATAAATAAAGAAGTGAGCCAACCCCAAAGTTGTTGAGAGAACCTGTATAGGAAAAATAAGTGGTTTGCTATTTCATCAATTTGCAAGCAAAAGGGACACACTGAGATGACACATAATTTGCATAAACGTAGCTGATCATCTATTGAAAGTCTATCATAAAACAACCTCCAGGCAAACATAGAGTATTTTGGAGGAATAAAATGCGACCACAAACATTTGTTCCAAGGGGAAACTTCACAGTTGCCAAGTAAAAAATGATAAGCTTCTGCCAAAGTAAGATCACCATCTATTGAGTGGCACCACACCATCTTATCTTTAGTATCAAATACCGGCAACTCTATATTTTTTATATTTAAAACCAGTTGAGGGAACGAAGATTGAAAATGATTTGGAATATACTAAGCATCATCACCAATCAAGGTACTCACGGAAGAATTAAGGTTCATGCTTGAATCATTAATATTCAATAAAAAAACAATGGGATCTGACAACCATTTATCACGCCACATGTTAATCTTTTTCCATCTCCCACAATCTAACGACAACTAGCAACTAAAGTAGGAATTATACTCTTCAAACACTGCCAAATAGAAGACTAAAGAGAGTTGATACCAACCTTTTAAAAACTGACACCAAATACAAGAAGATGTCAAAATAGTCTAAGAAGTCTTAAGTAAGCAGCACGATTAAGCAAGGACAGGTCACAAATACCTAAACCACCAAACTCCTTTGGAGCACAAACCTGATGCCAAGAGATAAAAATATTTTTTTGAGTATTATAGAAGCAAGTCCAAATGAAATTACAGATTCATTTGCTTCAAAAGAGAGCATGGTCATTGGTAGATCATAAAGCTATGTAATAACATGGCTTGGATAACAAACTACACAAGTTAAAATCAGCCAACCATAGAATGTAACTTTCCCATCCAGTTGGTGTGTGCAATCTCTAAATCTATTGGTGTCGATATACAAGTGTATACAATAAGTAATATACTGATGAGTATTCAAATTGTCTCCGCAGGGATTGATTTTATTAGATTTGCTACAGCGGTCTTTAATAGTGCAGTTTTGTTTTAAATGAAAATAAAATAATTAATGAAACTAATAGACAAATTAAAGTAAAAATACAATAAAAAAATAAAATAAAATAAATTCTAATGTCAAACACAAGAATAAAACAAATGGAAATGAAGTAGTTGAGTGAATAAGTTCACTTAATGACATTGACTATTATTTCAATTACAATACTGTTGCTATATCATCTGCTACAGCATTGGGTAGAATCTCTCATGTATCCTCAGTTGTTGCCTGTTGAAATTTACCCTACAAGTGAATTTATATGTCTAGTTCATCACTAATTTTAGATTAAACATGACTCTATTCAAATTGAGATTTACTCAATTTAAGAAACTCAATCTAAAACCAAGTATTATCTTAATGAAGTCCACTAAGTCAAACCTTTTTTAGACTCTTTCTTAGTTAATATTCTTAAATAGGTGGTCAGCCAACATAGAGAATTAAAATAAATACAATTAAGACAAAATATTGTACCAAATACCGAGCAACACACTTATGTCATTCAAACATCCGTTAAGTTCATTTATCACTCAACCAAAATCAAATTTAGTTTATGGTTTGCGAAAAAAAAATAAATAAAAGAATTTTAACCATCAAATACATCCCCATACTGAAATAGAAAACAAGAAAATTAGAAGAATGACTGATTTTCTAATTGATCTCTGTGATTTCTTCTCTGTGACAACTTTCAATTTCTCTCTTGAATTCTTTTTTCTTGTTGTTTCTTTTCGGTTTTTCTCTTTGGTTGACGGCTCCTTCTTTCCTTTACTTGTGTGCTTCTTTTATAACTTAAAATTAGGGCAACCAGAAGTCTAGGGTATGTATCTTCCAGATTTGGAAACTCCATATCGCAATCTTCTAACTATTTCGTGCGAAATCTTCTCTGTCAATGCTCCATGATTGCTACAGTAATGGTATTGCAGCAACGGCTACATCATATGCATTGTTCTAAACTTATTTCAATTCTTCTGTAACCAAGATATTTCCTTATTTTTGTAAGTCTATTGCATTAGTATTCATTCCTTGAAATTTAAGCTTCCGATCACCTAGAATTATACATATGATCTAAGCACATAAATTATTTTAAATCAAACAAAATTTATTAAAATAAACTAAAATGGATGTTTATGCAAAATATCATTAAAATGCAATAAAAGCATGTCATTTACTCTCTAAGTATTACTGATTTAAGTCTAAAAGTGCCATGATTATTCTCATTTCATAGAGTTATCACCAACTTTCTGGCTTTCCTCGAACTCCATCAGTAATAACCTGCAAGTGTTACTTCCTAGGGATTTTAGTGAAATATCGGAACTCTCAAGTAAGTACAAGTAGTTGGACCCTCTTGAAACCTCAAAAAAGACTTTAAAAATTTAATCATGTGACTCATATATAATCTAATAAAGAACCATGACTTAGCCTTGTTAATCACTTGACTAGAAGCGCAACTATAAGATTCTAAAAGCCCTATCAAGCTAGAGAGGGAATTATTATCACCACGAACAAAAATAAAAATGTCGTTCGCATACAGTGCATGACTTGGAGAAAGATTGAGTCTTGGAGAAGAGATACCATGAATTAACCCTTGTTCTCATAAGTTAAGAATGCCTTTGCTAAAAGCCTCATCTGCCAAGCAAAAGAGTAGTGGAGACAAATGATCACGCTGCCTCACTCCTTTGTTACTGCTAAAAAACCCTTTGGAGTGTCATTAACATAAATGGACATGCAAGTAAAGTGCAACAAAATAGAAACTCGGGAAATAAATTAAGATGAAAAATCAAAATTCTTTAAAACTCGGAAAAGAAAATCTCACTCAATTGTATCGAAGGCCTTTGTTATATCTAATTTCAACCTTATATTACCACCTTGAATCCGTCAATCAAGAAGATTATATGCCTCGGAAACCAAACCAATAGATTCAGAGATACATCGCCCTTTTACAAAGCTAGTCTGCTGAGGAGAAATAATTTTTGTAATAAATGTACCCAACCTATCTGCTAGAATCTTCGGAATGATTTTGAAAAGGAAGTTCTAAGGAGTTATTGGTCGAAATTTAAAAACCTCAATGGCACCATTCTCTTTAGGAATTAACAAAATAAAATTAGAGTTAAAATTATGAGGTAACTCACTAGTGGTGAAAAATGCTAGACAAAATGAACAAGATAAGGACTAACAATATGCCAACAATGTTGATAAAAAAAGACTTAAAAAACCATATGGGCCATGAGTACTATTCGGGTCCATGGCAAAGACAATATCTTTGATTTCTGATGTAGAAGACACCGCAATTAAAAGAGCATTATTAGCCTCAGAGAACAGATGAAAGATCACTGAACAAACTAGTGTTGGATTATCGAAATTAGAAGCTGTCAAACAAAGCTTGGCATAATAGGAAACTAGATCGTTAGAGATCTATACTGGATTAGAGTTCACAACACCATTAATGTATAGACTATTAATGGAAGAGTGGGCCATTTTCGTTCTACAATAAGCATGGAAAACCTTTGTGCATTGATCACCATCAGTCAGCCATCTAACTCTAGCCTTCTCTAGGCTATTAATAGGAAAACCATAAACAAGCAAAGCACGCTGATCTGAGCATGAGCGAGGCAAAACAAGGCTTTTATTATTTGGCCAAGCATCATAGAAAGTAAGGTTGTGCCCTATGGCCCTATCTAATCTTTGTTCAATCTGACCCTTGTTTGAACTATTACACAAAGTAAAAAGATTCCTTTAATTGAGAGATGGTTTAGACAACATGCATCAATCATATTAGAAAAATATGAGCAAGAAATAATGGGAGGAGAATTACCACCAGCCTTTTCGTGAGCCTCCATCACATTACAGTCTCCAACAACCAACCAAGGTTGGTCATAAGAAGCAGCAAAGGAAATAAGAGCATCTCATCAAACCTGCCTGTCAATGTAATTTGTGGCAGCATACACAAAAGAAAAGCACAAGAAGAATTATTAAGACAAAGTTGAATAGATATTAACTATTTTGAATAGTGGACTACCCAAAGGTAAATGAGCAACACTAAAACCCCACATATTGGGAGCTAACTCACATATGTCATTAGAGCATACAAATTTTATTTGAATAAAATTCTAAAAGGTAGAAGGAATAAAAAAACAAAGAAACCATACGCTCATAAATGCAAAGATAATCAGGATTATAAGTAAAGCATAAATTAGCCAGTTCTGACTGAATGCTAAGGTTGGCTACACCATTTACATTCCAATATAAGATCTTCATTTTTCCATATTCTGATAACTCCTTTTTGCGAAGTATGGCTTAGACAGAAGAGAGCGACTGTTTGGAAACCATCCTCATCAATTGGTGATGCATTTTTAGTAAAATTAACAATTATTTGAATTTCTCGAGATAGCAAAGATGTTACAGTAAAAGACATGGTCATTTGGTCTATAGTAATAAACTGCTCAATAAATGGCCCAAGCTGATTTGTAAAATGAATCATAGATGAGAGGTTAGCCATCTAGTGGTTTTGCACTAAAACATCATAGGTCATCCCGTGAAAAGTCATCATTATCAGGGCGATAGGTTTCTAAGGTAAGTAGATCAATCCCAAATTGTCTAAGTGTAGTGTCCATAAGTAAGGGTGCTTTATGAACCACAATTACAAGATTTGTAAAAGATTGTAGTGAGGAAGCCTTGTTGCAAACAAGAGCTTTCTTAATAACCTAATTTGAAGATTGATTTTGCACGAACTTTGTATTTAGAACTGGTTGATAAATACATTCGAAGGGTTCTTACCAAGCTCGTGGGTGGCGGTGGCTGTCTCGTGGTTTCGGCGACAATTAGAGGCATTATGACCAAGAAAACCACAAACAAGACACTAAGAGGGAAGGTTTTTGTAATACACGGTTATCTCAAATGAATACTCTTCGCGTTTAACCAATATCCATGATGGCAGGTTTTCTGAGATGTATCAACCAGAACTCGGGCAAAATGTCCAAAAATTCCTTCATTGGTTAGTTTATCAAGTTGTAACGGAGCCCCTATACCATATGTAATTTTCCAATAGAATATTGATTCCCAATATTCTTGACTCAAACCATATAAACACACCAAAACTTGAGCATGTGTGTGTAATGTACGGTCGTAGGGATCAAAGTCTTTTTTTCCATTGATAAAGATGAAAACACTCATGAAACAAGTACCACTACTCTAAGCCATTCGCATGCCTACTTTACTGGAAAAATGTACATCAAAGTAGCCACGAGTCAAAGGGACCAAAGTTCAAGTAGCTTCAGGCTTCTACACAACTTGAAGCAAGTTACGAAGCTCATGAGTTTTAAAAAGTGTAGATCCTAGACGTAGCAGCAATTAACTAATTAAATTAGTGCGACACTTCTACAATCTCTGCTGGTAAATGGATTCAATGATTTTGATACAAGTCAAGTCACTCTGCTTAACAAGTTTCAGCAATTAAGGCATGGAAACAAGTGGAGTGGAACTTATACCAACAACCTGAGTAAAGGATTTGGAGGTATAAGTAGGGTAAGGAGAAAGGGAAAAAATAGAAACATTCACCATTGATTTTAGTCTGTAGGACCTTTTATCAAACACTTAACGGGCAAGTTTGTAGCAAATACTCTTGAAAATTATAACTTATACTATATAATTATAATAATTTATTATTATTATTATTAGGCTATCCAATGATAGTTATTACTGAATGTAACACTTATCTGTTCGATTCTTATAAGATCTTTTTATTAGGAATGTAGATAAATTCAACTAAATCTTAGCCTAAGTGTTTCAGATGCATGACTCCTAAACATTAAGGTCGGACTCATGCCTCACCTGAAAAGTTGAGACTAGCTTGAAAATTTTAGAAATGCTTAGCATATATTTAACACACTCGTAATTAATATTTAAAGTTTTAGTTTCATTTAAGCCCAACTTTTAAAGCCTAATCTAACAAAAAATAAATTTTTATAAACCATGAATTTGTAAATCATAATTAAAAACAGGTATATATGTATGTACAATGTAAAATTTGGGGTTTTGGCATGATTCGAAAAATACATGCTAGGGGGTCGGGCTCGAGCTTTACTTAGCCGGTTGAGCACGACATATTACCATCTCTATTTTTCACAACTCATTTTTTTTTTAAATAGATATAATAGTAACATACTCTAAAAATGAGGGGAAATAACTTTAGGAGGTTGCATTGCTTCCTAATATGTATATCAAATTATTGAAATTACCATAGATCAAGTAGATATATTAAGAATATATCTAATTCATTTAATTATGTAACCAGGAGGATAACATAGCGTAAATATAGGTTGAGACTTTGAACTTGTACCTTCAAAATTTAAGGATATGATACTGAAAAAAGCCCAAATTTAATTTTTAATTCCCTAATTCTTCTAAAATTCGAATTTACATATTTAGAGAGCGGGAAAATCTAAATATAATTTTTAAGGTGAAATTGTAATTTTTGTTTTGGGGGTAAAATGATCATTTTTTAAGTTTCTGTTAATTTTCTTAACGGATTTCAAACGGAAGTGGAAAAGTGAAAAAAAATATAACTTTAGATGGATTCCAGCCAAAAAATAAAAGAATTATGTATTTTTAAAAAATATGTAAAAAACGGATGGACGGTAGATATTTTCCCATAAAATTACATGAGAACCACTTGTCTACCTCGTGGGACTGTCATAAAATTTATATGAAAATGAAATGAAATGAAAAAATTAAAAAAGACCTGGGTGAATATGTTGTAATCAGGGTTTCTAAAAGTAATTGAAAAAAGAAAAAAAAAAGAAAAAAGAAAAAAAATTGGTATATCGTCCTTGAACCTTGATTGAAGCAGCGCTCGCTAACATTCGTCTTCCTCCTCTAAGCCATGTGGGCGCTCATACGTGCGTCCTCACACGTGCTCAATGCCAGAACCAGACCCATGCCCATGCGCCGCTTCTCCTCACAAACGCAGCTCACCGAACAAGAAGCCACAGTACGACAAATCACTAGCATCCTTACGCAAAACGACTGGCAGCGACTTTTGACATCCTCAAACGTACCCAAGAAGCTAAACCCAGATGTGATACGATCCGTTATCCATCTAAACCGGGCCCACAATTTGACCCGCTTGCTCAGCTTCTTCCACTGGTCCGAACGCCAAATGGGTACCCGCCAAAACGACTTAAAAGTCTTGTCTTTGCTTATTGTTGTTTTATGCAATTGTAAAATGTACGGGCCCGCTAGTGCTATTGTTAAACGAATGATAAGTGATGGAAATAATTCGGGTTTTGAGATTTTGAGTGCCGTTGATGGCTGCTTTAGAGAATCTGATGAGTTGGTGTGCAAACGTTTGGTTTTTAATATGTTGATTGATGGGTATAGGAAGATTGGGTTGTTGGATGAAGCTGTTGATTTGTTTTTGTGTGACACGGGATGTGAATTTGTGCCTAGCTTGTTCAGTTGTAATGTATTGTTGAGGGATTTGTTGAAAGGTAAGAAAATGGAGTTGTTTTGGAAGGTTTGGGCGAAAATGAATAAAATGAATGCAGGGGGTTTTGAATTTGATGTTTATAGTTATACTACTGTGATAGATGCATACTTTAAGGTGAGGAATGCTGAGGAAGCAAAGAGAGTGTTTTTGGAAATGGGGGAGAAAGGGTGTCATCCAAATGTTGCTACTTATAATGTGGTTATTGGTGGCTTGTGTAGAGTGGGATTTGTAGATGAAGCAGTTGAGTTGAAGAATTCGATGGTTGAGAAGGGATTGGTTCCTGATAGTTATACTTATGTGAATCTTATTTATGGGTTTTCTGCAGCAAAAAGGTTGGGAGATGTGAGATTGGTTTTATCGGAGTTTATTGGAAAGGGTCTGAAACTTGATACTGTTGCATACTATGCACTGATTGATGGATTTGTGAAGCAAGGTGATGTGGAAGAAGCTTTCAGAGTAAAGGATGAGTTGGTTGCTTCTGGTAATCAGGTTGACTTGGTCATATATAACACACTGCTTAAAGGGTTTTGTAAGAGTGGTAAAATGGAAAAAGCAAGGGAAGTGTTAAATGAGATAATTAGAATGGGTATTGAACCTAATTCAAGAACTTATACTTCGTTAATACAGGGTTACTGCAGGATGCGGAAAATGGTTAGTGCTTTTGAGTTGCTTGATGAGATGAAGAAAAAGAACTTGGTCCCCTCTGTATTTACTTACGGTGTGATTATCGATGGACTCTGCCATTGCGGAGATCTACGGCAAATCAATGCTATTTTGGGAGAAATGATTACGAGGGGATTGAAACCAAATGCCATTATCTACACAAATCTTGTTTCGACTTACTTCAAGAAAAATAAACTTCAAGAAGCAGGAAAGTTGGTTGAGAGGATGAGAAGAGAAGGAATAACACCAGATGTGTCCTGCTTCAATTCTCTAATAATTGGTCTTTGCAAAGCCAAGAGGATGGATGAAGCAAGGATCTATTTGGTCGAGATGTTAAGGAGAGGATTGAAGCCTAATATTCATTCGTTCAGAGCTTTTATCCTTGGATACTGTATGGCAGGGGAGATGCAGACAGCAGGCAGGTTTTTCAATGAGATGCTAAATTCTGGTTTAGTGCCTAATGATGTAATTTACACATCCATTGTTGATGGGTACTGCAAAGAGGGAAACATAGCAGAAGCTATCTCCACATTTAGATGCGTGCTTGCCCGGGGTATTCTTCCAGAAGTTCAAACTTACAGCGTGCTCATCAATGGCCTTTCGAAGAAATTAGAACTAAGAGAAGCTCTTGGAATCTTCTTAGAACTCCTAGAGAAGGGGTTGGTGCCTGATGTTGGCATTTACAATTCCCTTATCACCAGCTTTTGCAAAATATGTGATGTAGATAAGGCTTTTCAACTGTATGAGGAGATGTGTGAAAAAGGAGTTGAACCAAACACCCTTACTTACAATGTATTAATAGATGGCTTCTGCAAAGCTGGAGATTTGACTGAGGCATTTCAGTTATTTGATGAGATGACAAAGAGGGGTGTTCCTCTCGATGGTTCAGTCTACAATGCCCTTCTCTCTGGATGCTGCAAGGAAGAAAAGTTGGAACAAGCTCTGGAGCTGTTTCGAGATATGCTGGAGAAGGGCTTGGCTTCTACCCTTTCCTTCAACACTTTAATTGAGTTTTTGTGCAGAAGTAACAAGCTTCAAGAAGCACACCAATTGTTGCATGCAATGCTAGAAGAGCAGGTTAATCCCAATCATGACACCTACACTACACTTATCAATCAGTATTGCAAGGTGCAAAACATGGAGAAAGCAAAACAACTCTTCTTAGAGATGCAGCAAAGGAATCTGAAGCCGGCAACAATCACTTACAGATCACTTTTAAATGGTTACAATAGGATGGGGAATAGATCTGAGGTTTTTGTTGTGTTTGAAGATATGTTAGGAAAGGGAATTGAGCCTGATAATTTCACCTATTATGTTATGATTGATGCTCATTGTAAAGAAGGTAACGTGATGGAAGCTTTGAAGTTGAAGGATTTGATTTTCGATAAGCGTATGCCAATTAGTGCAGAAGCATATAAAGCCATCATAAAAGCTTTATGCAAAAGAGAGGAATATTCTGAAGCGTTGAGGTTGCTTAATGAAATGGGAGAGAGTGGCTTTAGGCTTGGTTTTGCCTCATGTAGGAGTGTAGTTAATGATTTTCTCAGAGAAGGCATTATGGACTATGCTGCAAAGGTTCTGGAGTGTATGGCATCGTTTGGATGGGTTTCAAACTCCATTAGCTTGGCTGACATTGTTAAAGGAGAGAATAGTGGTGTAGATCTTGATGAGTCCAAGGATCTTATGAAGCAAACAGCTTAGAAAGTTGACAAATATTGGCGAATCATTATTGCTCAGTTTCGTCCTTGAGTTGACTCTTTGGAGTCCTGAGTGGACTCTGCACAGGAATCAGCGTGCTAGCTGCCTAGCTCCCTACTAAAATGGCTACTTGCTATTTTCTGTTGTTTTAAAAAGTCTTAAGAGGTTGATGCTTCAGACTGAATTGCTTGTTCAGTCACCGGTTGAGGTAAATATAAATTATCTACTTTTCGATTATGTATTCCATGCATTGCTATTATTGCCCTGATTAATTATAAATTATCTACTTTTCGATTATGTATTCCTTGCATTGCTATTATTGCCCTGATTAATTTATTTACTAGAAACTTATTTCATTGCAGGTGACCGGATCCGATTCAGTAGTTATACACAGGTTATTGCACTGAAAGAGGATACTCTTCACAGGTTATTGCACTGAAAGAGGATACTCTTCCTGTAATTTTGATTCTCGCCTGAGCTTATCTGCACATCTTATGCCTTTAATGAGGTGCTTCAATCCCGCAAGTGCTATGCAAATTATTAGCCTGTGAGTAAGTTGAAGAGGTGTCTAATCGTTTGGGGGGTTTTTTTGTCCTGCTACTCGACATATTACTCTTTACAATGCCCTGAAAGCTGATGATTCATTTATTCTGTTGAGTATGTATGTAATTCAATCAAAGTGTTTGTATGAATGAAAGAAAGAAACGCATGTTTCTATGAACAAGAACACTGTTTTGAAGTAACCAAGCTGATTGTATTTATATTTCTTTTAATTTTCTTTAACAAAGCAGTTACATTTTACAATGTATACAGCTCCCAATTTACCAACAGAGATCAATTTCTTTCCATCCATGTTGCGTATACTAATACAAAGAATAGACCCTCCAGCTTACAGAGATTCCTAGTGTTGTATAAAAATGAGAATAAAGATTTATACACTTAACAAAGAAAATCGATGTGATGGGTTAAATTCATATCATTTTCTCAAATTTGTCAAGCTTCTTCACCCTCTGCATTGATCTTAAAAGTAGTGTAAAGAAAACTCCTGCATTTGATAAATTTGAGACTCTCAGCTAATAGAACCTAGATGAATATGAACTTAGGTTTCAATTGAGAAATATTAGCATCTGAGGGATCACCTGCACCAATGAATGATCCATTTGCAATAATTTGACTGCCTTGACCAGTGAATGTGACCCCCAGATTCAGCAGGGTACCCCCACAAACTGTATACATAGTTGCCATTTGCAGTATTGTTGCTTTTCGAGCTGCTCTTTCAGACTGGTACACATAGTTATAGCCATTCAAAATCAATGCAGTCAAATTATATACAAAAAGAGATTTCAAATGCTGAATCAGAGTCCATTTTCTCCATTTCTGTTTGTGAGTTCTGGAACTATTAAGAGATGATTACCTCAAGCACCCGTACTCGGAGTTTCAAATCTCCTGCTTCAAGTTGTTTCACAAACTCTTCTATTCGTTGAACCCTGGATGGCATGGACATGGTCGAAGATCTGGCCTGAAAATAGATGGAAATGTTCTTGATACTAACAGTGACGGAAATTCAGCCTTCTCATTTATAACATAATTATCAGAAGAATAACAGGTATTTATTTGTTTTTTTTAAAAAAAAAGATTTTTGTTCAGTGTTATCCGTTAGGAAAAAAAAATGTGGCAACAATAGAAAGAATGCAAAAAGCAATACATCATCAGCTTGTTTCCTGATTTGCTCCACTAGCTGTCTTCCAGACTGCTGCTGCTGTTTTAAATCCAATAGCTCCTACAGGCAGAGTAGAAACAATGAATACCAAGCTATTCAAGTTTCAACCATAGAAATGATTACCAAAATGTGCATGAAATTCCAAGGGAAGTGAATTTAACCTGCGCATAAGGTGCAGCAACCTTCACAAAGGAAAAATCTGGGTCAAGAATGTTGCCGATACCTGTAACAGGACAATGATACTCAGAATAAAGCAGTAAAATGGCAATGAACTAGCTGCGGTTATCAAATTTTCTGGGTTTAATGAAAAAGTTCAAATATTACATGGCATAAACTTGATATATGGTCTAATGTGATTCAGAAGTGAATTTTTTAAGGCAATGTGAGAGTGAGAGGACCTTCAAGTGTGGAGAATGCCCTTATAACGAAAGTAAAGGTGGATGGAAACCGAAATGGTTGATCTTGAGCTATTGCAAACAAATCCTACAAAAGCATAACAAACAAACAAACAAACAAATAACCTTAACTTACTGATACCATATAAGGGTATTCAGAAACTACATAAATTAAAAAATTAATAGAACCTCTCCAATTGCAGCCAAAGTCTGCTGCTGATCTGGACTCTGGCTTAGCAAATTGTCCAAGAAAAATTGCACGGATCTCCTTACCTAGGAGTAGAATAAACAATTAGTACTACTGTAAGATGGATACTACAGAATAACCACAGAATACACATTTCCTTTTCAATAACCATGCAAGTACACATTTCCATTTCAAATGTTGACACGTGGATGGTGAGGCATAGTGACCTACCGATGACATATCTCCTGTGGGTTGAAGTGCTTCGAGATCAATCAACCTTTGGATAACCTGCATAATAGCTGCTCAGTTTCGGCTAACAAGCAAGGAGAAAAAAATTTTGATTTACTTTCATTATAAACAAATTACCCATCCAATTTCAGTAGATGGGTACCAAACTCTTATCAACCTAAATTCACAAAAGAAAAATCAGAGCAGTTGATAGATCGAAAGTACACCTTTTTGGCATCTTTCTCATAAACTGCATAGAAAAGATCAAGCAATCTTTCACGGGTAAAGGATTTAATCTCCCCCATCATACCAAAATCATAATAGATGAGTGTTTCATCTAAATCGACAGCAAGATTTCCAGGATGAGGATCAGCATGAAAGAAACCAGTTTTGAGTATCTGCACTTTTAGAAAGATACTGTAAACGACTACATTATAAGCGGGGTAACTAACATTACAATTTCACCTTTGTACAACAAATGGAGGTACTTAATAGTCATCAACTCATCATATTGTCAAAACTTAATATCAATTACCTGAATCAAGTACGCTTCAATTGCACGCGATGCAATTTGAGAACGATTATAACCCTGCAAATCTAGTGCTTTCAACTCATTGATCTTAACTCCTGATACAAAAGTAAAAATCTCAATCCATTAAATTTCAGTTTCACAAAATTTATGTGGAACTATACAATGCAAATTCTTGCTATCATTTTGAATTAATACACACACATGCGCGCGCACAGAGGTTTAGGCTAAAACCTGGTACATACTCCAATGTCAACACCTTTGTAGCAGTATAATCCCAAAACACCAGCTACAGAGGGGAACAAAATTCCAGTTAGGAATCCACAAGAGACTCTAAACTTCAAAGACTAGATCTATGCTCACTAGAAATTGCAAAATTAATAAGTTTATAGTCATAATTGATGAGAATTTTGAGAAAATTTTTGCACAACTATTTGATTATGTGCCACTTAATATTTGTAGTCTTGAAGCTAGAAACATACAGGTACCCGGACCCACTTTATATTCCGAAAATCTCGACGGAATCTATCAGCATTTTTTCCTTCATTTATGTAATCGATTTCTTGATACAAAATCCTGAAATCAAGAAGATAAGCATAGCACGAGTTAACTGTGTCACACTTCATTGAGACAATTCTTGAACCATCATGTTTCATCAGATCCATTATAACAAAGATCAATAACGCATAAATATATTATATCAAGTTTCATCAGATCCATTACAACAAAGATCAATAATGCATAAATATATTATATCAAAATAAAAAAATAACCAACTCAACACAACATGTTATTTACACACATTGATCCTACTTAGTGTTTCATGATCCTAGAAAAATATCTAACAAATAAGTGACAATACTTAATACTTACGTGGCGCATTCGTCATATATGCCAATCCAGTCTCTTGTTGGACCACCAAATGTTTCACTTCTCTGAAAGTATTCTGCAATTAGCTTTAAATTTCCTGTATGGAAAAAGCAGGAATAACGGATAATAAAAATTCACTTCTTCAAGTACAATTAAGAACTAAAAACATTGTTTCAGTTGATGAAATCACATAATAAGGGAAATGAGAAATAAAGCAATTAAATACAATTAAAAGAAACTACAATATCACTATCGTCAATTGACAGAGTAAGTGCATTACTTACGTAAATCAATGTCAAACAGCCTCTTCAGACCAGGTCTTTGAACCTTCACAACAACTTTCTCTCCATTATGCAGGATTGCACGATGTACCTATAGATGGTATCCTTTGAAATTCAAATTAGCAAATAGGAATCACCTCAAGTAAAACTTAAATAAAATGTCAAGAATTTTAACAATGAAAACACTATTCAAGCTTCTTAAGTGAAGTTAAACAGACAAACCAGCTTTAATGTATGATGTTCAATAAGAAAAAGAGGAATGTAACAAGAATCAAACACCTGACCAAGACTAGCTGCAGCAATTGGCCGGTCCTCAAACTTTTTGAACAATTGCTCAATAGGAGCTCCAAGTTCATTCTTGATGAAGTGTCTTGCTTTCTCTGGAGAGAAGGCAGGAACCCTATCCTGAATTATATTGAATATGAACATAAAATTTATATGAAAAGTAAAAAGTAATACTAGTTATATGGATTACAGGATATCAGCACCTAAAATCAAATGATGTCGGGGAAATTCAATGCTAAATTGTAAAGACAGTAAAAGCAGTACCTGTAACTTGGCAAGCTCATCCACAAACTCACGTGGAAAAAGATCTGACCTTGTTGAAGATAGCTGCCCAAGTTTAATAAAAGTTGGACCAAGCTGCAGCACACTTTCCCTTAGCCATGAGGCAGTCTTTCGTCTTCTGTTTTTCTGAATGGAAAATAATTATTAACAAAAAAGCCAGAAGCCCCCCCAAACAAAAAAAAAGATTTAAGTCGAAGAGACCAAGAAATGATGAGAAACTTGGCCAAATATGAAATCAGTAATGATAATGACTGATCAAAGTTTGAAGCCAATCTGGCAGTATCATATACCTGTTTATCTTCTGAGAAGCCTCCCAAATAGGCCCATTTGGCATTGTCAAACAGAATACGGATTCGTAATGAAAGGACAAATGACCAAACATCTATAGTCCTTTGCCAGGAATTATAATTCTCATTAGCCCAACTGAAACTTTCATCCGAGGGCAGAACCTTCAGCTCCTCCACTGGTGGAAGTTCATTTGAACCCTTGCCTTTCAGTGCCTTAACGAGGGCCAAAGTAGAATTTTTCTTAGCTAAACCTGTAACATTAATGACCTGCTTTGTCCCATTGACCATCTTATTAACCTTACCATTGGGTGGATTATTCCTTTTCACCACCTCACTAGCAGGTACCATCTTAACCGGTCGTCCATTAGTCCCAACTCTTGAGGGAGATTCAGTTTGCCGCGCTTCAACATGAAACCGAAATGCTTTATTAGTCAAAGTTGGATTACATGCTTTCCTCTCAAAGCTTGATATGGAACTCGAGAAACTAAGATTGTCCATATCTCTTCCTTGGTTTATCAAATCAATATTGTGGCAATAACAGCCTTGTGAAGCCAGTATTGCCGCCATTCAATCGACAAACACCTATGGATTGATATCAATACAGAAATTAGACTGATGCTAAACCAAATAACAATACTAAGAATTAAAGCGAGCAAATGTCAGTTATAATGGGAAACACGAAAATTAAACCATTAACACGACAAATCTGAGGCCAGAACACTCAATGAAATATAAAAAAAAAAAAACTCAACTGAAAGCAAGATAATGAAACAAAAGATGAAAACAAATGAGCAATGAATATTCACCCACCAAGTCAATGACTCTTAAGTATTAATTCTAATTATCTAAACATGAATGAACATATGTACTAAGTTAGTTAAGAGAACAGAAGAGTTTAAACTCAAAAGACATTAATACATGCAAAATGGATAGTGTTTGTTTGAAACTAAAGAGAACCCAGATGAAGATACTCACAAGAGAAGAAGAAAGAGTAACTATCAAGTCTTAGAAATGAATCTCGAAGCTGAGAGATTTGTTGGGTTTTAAGAAAAATGACCAAAAATTTGATTTTTTTATAAAGAAAATAAATTGACTAAATAAGTGTTATGAACAAAATGTGGACGAGCAAAAAGAATGTGGACAGCACAGTGGCAGCGTGTCTCCCTTGCCAATTCTAGTTGCTTAAGTTACTCAACATATTGTTCGGTCTGATTTTTCTTTTTCTTTTTCTTTGGGTACATTTGTAATTTCATTTTAACGACAAAACTGAAAGTTGAATCTTCACGACAGCCATTCAGTTGCGTGGCGGGTTTTATTTTCTTGTCAAGAATGGGTAAAATTATATATGAGTCCCTGATGTTTCTTTCAGCGATGACTTATTTATCCGTATCAACAGGTCCAGGATTATCGCTATTAAAAATTTGAAATGATCATCTTAACCTTGTAATTTTGGACTTCCAAGAGTATAACTTAAATCTGAAGGGTATTTCAGTCATTGCGATTGAAATTATCAAATTGGGGACCTATTTGATATAAATGGAAGAACTATTTATTATTATTGGGAAATAATAAACTATTAACCAATAGTGTGGATGTTAAAATAAGATCTATAATAACAATTTAGTGATTTTTTTTTAAATGTTTGAGAAGAACAATTTGGTGATCTTAAAATAATTTTTTAATTTGGTGCTTTGTGGTTTAGATAGGTTTACCGTGACAGGCAAGTAGGTTGCTTTGCTCGAAAATTGTGACACGTTCTAACTTGTGGTTGATATTTATGGTCTGTTTAGAATTGAGATTGGACAGTTGTATCTTTTAAGATACAATATTTAAGTGTTTGGTAAACACTAACTGTTATAATTTTAAAGTTAGGTTAATTTGAATTTACACTTTTATGATAAAAAATATATTATATCTTTACTAATTTATCAAAATTATTATTTAAACATTATATTTACTACATAATATTAATTTTTATTGCATCTTTATTGCTTTTTTTTCTATAAAAGCTGTAGCTTAAGCGATGTAGTACATTAATTCCAAACAAAATATTAATTAAAGGGTCAACCTAACTGTTCAAGGAGTTGACTTGGGTTTAATAAGTTTATGGGGCTGCTTTTCAACTATTTATTTATTTTAATGTTTGCTAAATAGATCATGTTAGCTAATTGGTAGGGCTAATCTTTGTTAACTAAAAGGGAATATCAATAACAATTAATAATATCGACTTGTTTTACACCTTTTAGATTAAGTTAAATGACCATGAAAAATATCATATTTTTTGACCTTTATGTTTATCTACAATTAGCTGATAATTAAACTTATTTCAAAATCTAACTTTTGTATTTTTGCCCCTATAATTATACAGGAATTATGTGAAAAGGTCAATTTTTTATGAAAAAAGAAACGGAAGATTCTCTATAATCATTTTCAACGTGATATTGATTTCTTTTTAAGGAAAAAAAAGAAAAAAAAATGAGTGTTGGACCTTCATAACAAAAAAATAATGAAAAAATATCTACTTACCATTTGGTTTTTTTATTTGTAAAAAATACTTCAATTTTTTTTCTTTTGAAAGGATCTATCTAAAATATAATGCATTACTTTTTCACTTTTCTATTAATGCCGATAGAGGATTTAACAAAATATTAATAAGATGATTGTTTTACACGTGAATGTAAAAAGATTATTTAATCCTATCTAAATGAGGAAAAAAAAGGAGGTAGTTGGGACCAATAAGGGCTACAAAATTAACTATACAGACTTATCAATTAGCTAATTTAAAGATATAAAATCATCAAAATAAGTAACCTGGTTAATTTGTAGCTCATTTATAACAAAAATTAGGAACCCTTGTCCATATAAGCCATCCTAAATAACATAACTTCATGAAAAATAATAAATCTTTAATAAACACTAAATAGAAATAGACATAGTTATTTAAAATATATTCAAAATAATCATAAAATCAATTATGAGAAACTTTGAACATTATAATTTGCTCCCATCAATAAAAAATAATGACATTAAATCAGTTTTGGGAAACTTGGAGTTTATAGTTATTTCTTGTCAATCCAAAATAATAGTATAATTCAAAAAATCCAAACTAACCAATAAATATATTTTTTTTTTTCACATTTAGGGGTCGAATAGTCATTCTTTGATATTTTGTTACATCCTTTAATGGCGGTAATAGAAAAGTAAATATATAATACATTATATAAACTTCATATGGAAAACTACAAAACAAAAAAGTTTAGTAAATCATTAGTGGTGTTGGATATTTATCCAAAAATAATTGATGCATTATGGCCAACTTTTCATCAGTTTCTTAGATGCTAGCTTGGGCCTTGGATGTACAATGAGTTTGCCTTGGTGTAAGTGTACCTAAAAGTGTGAGAAAATTGAATATTTCAACTGATGCATATGGCTTGTTTGCTTCGAACACATGATTTTCGTATAACAAGGTTCGGTACTGGACGAAAGATAAAGTTGATCTCCCCATTAATATATTGAATGAAACAAGAAGGCTTCTCGTATGGTCACCATCAATATCTAGTTAGGTGTCATACTTCTTTCGACCGTGTTGGCTTTAATATCTGTATGGCTAGGTTCTAGAGAGAATTTGCTAGGTAGATGGAAAATATCAGGAAGCTATCATGGATGTTTCTGATAACTGTCTTCTGATCTTTTTCCACCCGTTTGACATTTTGACAAACATCAAAACGGTACCAGAGAAAAATGCCCTTTAGAAGTAGGAATCCTCGGTTGCTTGACTAGATGTAGAATTAAAGTCTAAGAAAGAAACACAGTAATTTAAAGCAACCTATCTAGTTGATGATCTATTTTTCTTTTCCTTTTTGCTTTCACAAGTGAGTTTTAATTGTGCAATCTACAATGCTCCCTGGTAGCCTTTCTTTACTTAACAATGTTGCGTATATGATGATACAAAGAGCAGAATCTAAAGGAATAGAATGAAAATTATAAGTGTAGTGTTTATATCATTTTCTCAATTTTGTTAAGCTCCTTCACTCTTTGCATCGACCAAAGAAACAGTATAAAGAAAACTCCTGCATTTTAGGAAATAATAAGACATTCAAGCTACTAGAGCATTGATGAATATGAAATTGGAACTTAATGGAGAGTAATGGCATTGTTTTGTGAAAGGCATGAGCGCACCTGCACCAATGAATGATCCGGTTGCCAGAACTTTATGGGCTTGACCACTAAGGGTGACCCCGAGATTGAGCAGGCTACCTCCAAATACAGCACGAATGGTTGCTATTTGCAGTATTGTTGCTTTTTTAGCTGCTCTTTCTGACTGGTAAACGTAAAATTTTCAATTTAGGAGATTTAAACACTGAATGAAGGATCTGGTTTGATAATATGAGATATAATGGATAATGTATTGAAAAATGAAATAAAACCAACGTTGCATCACCATTAAAAGATGACTAAGTACCTCAAGCACCCGGACTCTGAGTTTTAGATCTCCCGCTTCAAGTTGATTTACAACCTCCTCTATTCGTTGAACTCTGTATGGCATGGATACGGTAGAGGATCGGGCCTGAGAAACATACAAAGGTGATCTCAATACTAGTAATTATTGAAAAATTATCTTAAACTAGAGAAGAAGCAATAAGCATTTACATGATCAATTTGTTTCCTTATATTTTCCACAGGCTGCGTCTGAGCGATCATCTGCTTTTGTCTCATCTCTAGTAGCTCCTGTAAGAAGGAATAATAAGTAGTCTACTCCTAACTATAGAAATGATCACCAAAACGTCATGAAATCCTTTTTTATTTGCAAAGGAGTTAATCATAGATGCCCAGAGAAGTGGATATAACCTGCAAATAAGGCGCAGCAACCTTCATAAAGGAAAAATCTGGGTCAAGCATATAGCCATTACCTGTAAAGAAAAATGAGCAGTAAAATTGAAGATTTAAAGATCGATTTGATATATTATTATACTGCAATTTGGGGATGACGTATATGGGGATAAGAATAGAGGACCTTCTAGTGTTGAGAATGCCCTTACAACAAAAGCAAAGATTGATGGAAACTGAAAAGGTTGATCGTGAGCTATTGCAAATAAATCCTGCAGAAAAACGAACAAACAGACAAAAAGCCTTAACAATACATGTGTCGTTAACTTCTGTTTAGTGTTCTTATGCAGGAAGGTACTGCCTTTTCTTTAAGCTTCTACATCACACGAGAAACTTTCCAGTGTCCAGTTTACATACCTCACCAACAGCAGCAAGCGTCTGTTCCTTATCTGGTCTGCTGAATAAATTGTCCAAGAAAAACTGCACAAATCTCTTCACCTAAGGATAGAATAAACGACTATTAATCTACGAAATGGATCTACTGAAGGATTTGGCAATCCATAATGAATAGAAGGCCACATCAATGTGTAACAATGCCTTTTCTAATGTTTAATATGAAAAAATAGGGCATGATGGCCTACCGAAGACAAATCTCCTGTGGGCTGAAGTGCTTCAAGATCAATTAGGCTCTGGATAACCTGCATAATGACTGCTCAGTCTTGGGCCAGCAAGCAAGGGGAGCAAAATTTGATCTACTCGAGTTTTTCTAATCACTTCAATTGCATTTCTGAAATGGGTTATTATTCAAATTATCTAAGCAAGAAAGAAATGATGATCCTTAAAACATAACTGACAGTAGCTAAGTAATTTCAAATTCAAATAAAAAGATTCTGCCCATGGATGTGTGGGGCCCAATGTTCATAACATTCTCAGATAAACATCCAGTTTAAGAATAAATTATTTCGTGTCTTATGTACTAGCAGAGGGTAGACAACTATGATTTCGAATTTGTATAGAGAAAATATCAGTATAAAGTCTGGTATGTTTAGAACTTTACTTTAATGGTCAACATCAACTTACAGCAAAAAGAACATTGACTCAATATATAGAAAGTAGACCTTTTTGGCATTTCTCTCATAAACTGCAAAGAAAAGTTCAAGCAATCTGTCACGAGTAAGAGGTGTGATCTCTCCCATCATACCGAAATCATAATAGATCAGTGCTTCATCTACATCGACTGCAAGATTTCCAGGATGAGGATCAGCATGAAAGAAACCGGTTTTGAGCATCTGCAATTTTGGCAAACTTCAGTAAATTACTATATTAAAATTGGGTCAACAAACCTTAATTAATCACGGGGGAACATAATGAATAAGGTCCTGAGGGACTTCGATATTTACATGGTTCTTAACAGTCATCATTTCAGAATCAAGAACAAGAAGATTAATCAATTCAGACAGGGTTAAACTTAAAAACCTGAATCAAGAATGCTTCAACTGCACGGGAGGAGATCTGAGATCGGCTATAACCATGGAAATCTAGTGCTTCCAACTCATTGATATTAATTCCTGATATAGAAGTAACAATCTAACATCAATTATTGCCAACATAAGAAATCTGCGTTTGGTCCCCAAACATACATTGTGAAACCTCCGTGGCTTCTTGAACCAAAAACTTTTATATTGGTTTAGGGTAAAACCTGGTACATACTCCATGGTTAATACCATTGAGGCAGTATAGTCCCAAAACACAAGCTACAAAGGGAGAAAAAGTTAATTTAAGAACTCATAATATGTCTGAAATTCCAGAAAAAAAAATGTGTTAGTGACAATAAAATTGAAGAACTAATGAAAGAAGTGGCAGTAATGGAGTATTCTTGAGCAAGAAACATACAGGCACTCGGACCCACTTTATATTCCGGAAATCTCGACGGAATCTGTCAGCATTTTTGCCTTCGTTTATGTAATTTAATTCTTGATACAAAATCCTGGAATCAATAGGAGGGTGAGCTGTAAGTTTTAAAAAAAGGTAGAAGATTACTGCATAAACATGTTAAAATAATTGGAATAGAAGATTACTGCATAAACACATTATAATAATTGGAAAAGAATTGTCATCCCTAAGGTGCCTAGTTGATTAGTCTCTTGCTCCAGAAGTAAGACCAAGGGTTCAATCCATGTTTAATTCAAGGGCTGGGTGCATGAAAAAGAGGACGGAAACCAATTGTCCAACCAAAAAAATTTGTAATAATCCTGTATTGAAAAGTAAAATTTGTGGATGCTGAGTGAATTTTGTGTTTTAGTATGGATGTTGAGGTGTCAATATGAAACTATAAGGACCCAGATATATGTTATCATATTTATAGTTTCATCCTTTGAAGTCTTTGAAGAACAAAGCTGGGATAACAATTAATTCAACTTACTACTTACGTGGAACATTCTCTATATATACCATTCCAATCTGCTACTGGACCACCAAATAATCCTCCTTTCTTATAATATTTTGCAACTAGCTTTAAGTTTCCTGTATGCAAGAAGCAGGGACATCAAAGATCAATGCAGCAAACACCAAAAGGACAAAGCCAAGGTTGATTTACTATTTCAGAATACAAAGAAAACTGCAAATCAAATTAACCTCTATATTAATGTGTACATAGATAGATGCATGGATACACGTACAGGTAACACAAATACATAAGTAATATTGGTACATTATAATGAAACAATGTATTACCATTGTTGCGCAAATGTTAAAGTAAATGTAACAGGGATTGCTTGCTACCCGACCTTTCCTAAATAAATGTACTGAACTGGACATAACTCTCGCATGGATCAAATATATAGTTACGGAAACGAAGAAGAAGAACAGCAAAGATTGTCCTAATGGATCCAACCAAGAATATTAAAAAAAAAGGGCAGCTAGTATTTTATAGTGATAAGAATCCAAAGTATCAATTTGGTTGAACTGAGAGAAACAATGCTCTACTCACCTAAATCAATATCAAAAAGCTTCTTGAGACCAGGCCTTTGAACTTTTACAACTACTTTCTCTCCATTATGCAGGATAGCTCGATGTACCTGTTGATATTGTATCCAAATTTGTAAACTTTCTCAAGATGCACTAAGATGTGCTTCTAAATGCTGATAGTGGAAATGCATCCCATTTTTTTCTGATACTATGATAAAGGAAAAAAAAAAAAAAAGCTTAAACAATTGGGTGGAAGAGCTAAAGAGAATCAACACCTGACCAATACTAGCAGCAGAAATTGGCTGGTCCTCGAACTTTTTAAACAATTGGTCAATGGGAGCCCCCAGTTCACTCTCAATTAAGCTTCTTGCTTTCTCTGGTGAGAATGCAGGGGCCCTATCCTGAGTAATGTTAATTAAGAACTTAATATTTAGATGAAAGTTAAGAAGTTGAGATTACATTTCAGTTTAAAATAAAGTGAGATTACATGAATGATTAGATGTGTGCACCAAAAAGCCTAATCATGTTGGGAAAATTTGTATTAGAAAATATATAAAGACAGAAATCAAGAAGTACCTGCAACTTAGCAAGCTCATCCACATACTCACGTGGAAATAGATCGGACCTTGTTGAAGATAACTGCCCAAGTTTCATAAAAGTTGGTCCCAGCTGCAGTATATGCTCCCGTAGCCACGAGGCAGTCCTTTTTCTTCTTTTTTTCTGAAAGAGATACATTTTATAAACACCAAAGTGTGAAAACAAAAGAGTGAAAGACTGATGTATAAGAAATAAAGAAACGGTCAGAAACTGGGACAAGTAGGAAATAAGTAGTGAAGACAATTGAGTAGGACTTAGAATATCCAATGTTCAGCATTGTATAACACTCTAAATGTCAGCCAAATTCACCTGCTTATCTTCCGTGAAGCCTCCAAAATATGTCCATTTGGTATCATCCAACTGAATACGGATATAGAATGAAATAACAAATAACCAAATATCTATACTTCTTTGCAAGGAATTATAATTCTCGTTAGACCAACTGAAGTTTTGATGTGAAAGAGTATCCTTCAACTCCCCTATCGGTGGAAGTTCTTTCAAACTTTTACCTTTTGGTGTTCTAACCAGGGTTGAAGAAGATTTTCTCTTAATTACACTTCCATCAACGGACTGCTTTGAGCCATTGACTGTATCTATATTATGACTGAGCTGGGGGTGTCTTCCCAATACCTCCCCAATGGGTACCATTTTAACAGGTCTTCCATTGATTCCCAATGTTGAAGGTGACTCAGTATGTTTCATTTGCACTAGAAACTGGAATGATCCATTGGTAATTGTTGGTTTGCATGTTAACCTCTCTAACTTTGATACCGAGCTTGAAAAACTCAGATTTTCCATTGTTTTTTGTTGATTAATCAAATGATTGCTGTGGCAACAGCAGCCTTGTGAAGCCAATATTCCCACCATTTAATCAACAAAAACCTATGTATTGATAACCAATATCAAAATTAGATTGATGCAGAGCTAAGTAATGAAATGCGAAATACAAGCTAACCAAATTTGGTTTGATCCAAAACAAGTGAAAAGAATTAAAAGAACAATGCACCTTCAATCTAACATCAACTAGCAGATTATATTATGCAGATTTCATTTGCTATAATTAGGATAAAAGAAACCAATGAAAACCAATGTAGCATTCATAAGATAAGTCAAGCATATAAACTGGAGAGAAGAAGTGAAGGGTTTCAATGGACACTAATTGACTAACAAACTGAAAGCAAGATAATTAAACAAAAGAAAGAAATTACATTCCAAACCAGATCAAGTCAACATATTTAACAAATGTCCAACAAGAGATCAAACCCAAAATCATTCACCCACGAACTCAAAATCAGTTGCTAATCAACAGAACAGATCTTGCAGTTGAGGGTCAACATAAAAAAAAAAAAAAAAGGTTCAGAAGCTCCATTAAAATTATGTGAAAGTAAAAGAACCCAGACTATGATACTCACGAAACAGAAGAGTCAGCAACAAGCTTAGCTATGAATCTTAAGATTTGAAAATTTCATTGGATGTATAGGAAAAACAAACAAAGGGTTTGTCCAACAACTAACTTATTTTTATAGAGGAAAGAAATTGACTATACTGGAAATGTAATCAAAAATAGAAAGACGGGGGAAAGTGAGAAAATGGGACGCCAGCAAATGGGCAATTCTCATTTGCAATTCTATAATATTTTTAAATCATTACTTTGTTCAACTCGGAGTTCGGACAAATGGTCGTGCCTTTATGTTATAAATTCTCTAACAACGACAAAAACCGAAAACAACTCCGGGTGGGTAAAATAGCCTTTTTGTTTTGGCTTGCATTAGTTAAATAAAAATAATATGATGTTACAGGCTCACAGCTTTGAAGTTCACGACCACACTTTTAACATTTAAAACCTGTACTTAAAAGAACACCAGCGTGAAGTTGATGACAACCGAATGTGATGCACATGCACTGCATTGGCTCTATAAATAGCTAAAAAGACGCAAGTCAAAAATGGATGGCATTGATTTTATCTAATAGTCATCTTTCTTTTCTGAACTGTCAAAATATTGACCAAAGTGCTATCCAATAATTATAGTAGCTACCCAGTACTCAGTATTTACATTGATAAATAAAAATATACACGTTGCTTTAAAAGCAACAGTACATGAAAGCGTCCACTGTGAATCAGTTTTTTGTTATTAGCGTGACAGCTTTTCAAAAATATTTACTCCCGAAAAGCCAGTACACTTAAGTCAGTAGCATTTCAATTTTTTTGGCGGCATTTCGGTATAGCTCACACTATCATTGTGCCTGCTCACCAAGTGATCATTGTTCTTTGGTATGTCTACAGGGAATCTGGAGCCTTCTGGAAAATTGCAGTACCAGACGATGTTCGTTGCAATGGCACCGACAAAAATATCAGTCCTCGGAGTTAGACGAATTTTTCTTTCAACTAGTGAAACCTGTCCACAGCATTGATTTTGGATTGCTGCATTCCTCAGCTTCTGAACAATGGTGTCCTTATCATGGCTGATGTTATCTGCTTCCTCCTGCATTACAAACACAGACGGGAATTAAGTTGATGATTTTCTGTGACCTTTCCTTGAGAGTGTAATTTCTTCAAAAAGACTAATAGAGCATGTTTACAGATATTACATCCTAATTGATGTTACCATGGACAAATTACTGATTTAAAAAGTTGAACTGATAACGTAGTTTCAATTATGATTTCTTAAATTACTGCATAAGTTTTTCTAGTGACAAGGAGAAATTCCAATAGGCTAAAAGGATTCATGCAGCATTAGTTTGACATTATACCAAAGATAAAGGAAAAAAGATGAACGGGCATTTGAGGGAGAAGTATATATAAGGAAGGCTCATGGACTCACCTGAAAGTTGACAGGGAAGTCAACATTGGCGCACCGACAACCACAACCTTCACTAAGATTGAGTTTTAGGGCTATGGTAAATGGTCTTGTTTTAAGTGTTTCCCTAGTTTGTTCATGCACATGGAGGGGTAAAACAATTAGAATCCCCCTCACAAAACTCATTGGCGAAAGCAACAGATAAAATCAAAGAATATGTACGGTAAATTTATTGTGTAACAGCAATATAATATGAAGACAACCAAATTTTATATCTAACGTGCACAAAATATGCTATTTCACACCAGTGATTGCAGCACTATTTCTGATGGATGATACCTTTTCAGCTTGAATGGTTGTTTATTCAAAATGGCTGTTTTAAGATCTGGCCTGTCTGAGAAAGAAACCTATATTTCAAATACAGGAGAATTAAATACAGATTCAATCAGAATATGAGCAAGGGAAAAGCAAGCAAAAAGGCAAAGAGTCTTAAAACATAACAGGAAGTGATTGAGAGGGATAACTGGTGCCTTTGTTTGAAGGTTAAACTGTATTCACAGCAACTGCAACAAAGAAAATCATCCCTCTAATGAGATTAATATCTGAGGTGAAAAGGAAATACCTCGACTGATTGGACAAAGGGCAATGGAGCTTTGGGTCCATGAACACTGCCTACCCTGAGAGCCCATTTCACATACTTGTCTGTATTGCTCCCAAAAATCACAAATAAAATTAGGCACCCCATTTTATTTTTGGATTATATCACTCACCACACATGGGAGCAATAATAACTAAAAGATAGTCTAAATAAGTATTTTTCCAGCCTTTGCAGCACAGCAGTCATTATTGACTCAGAAAGAAGGTAAAATGCAAGCTTAAGTCACTCACGAATTGTGACAAAACTGCGTAACTTTGAATAAAAAAGCTTGGGATCCCAAATGACGTCTTCCATCAGCAAACCTATTACATATCGATATATGAAAATAAGCAAAAAGCTGGAAAGATACCTGATCGTGATGGCCTAGAGTACTGATCAAGATTAATCTGAAAAAGATCAACTTGAACATAAGGAGGAATCCACAGATTAAGATGATGCATAACCCCTGCAATCACCTGCCATTTTTCAAGTTAAACTTTTGTTGATATGCTTGATGATCTAGCATGTTAAGATATAAAAGGCACTGAAAATATACTAATGCAACTGATTAATAAGCACTACATACTTTACAAATTTCTTTTATAATATACAGACAAAGTTTGGTTCTTTGAAATGTATAATAAATAATACTGCCCTTTGGTTCTATAAAAAAAAGCCCTTATGCATCCCATAGTAAAATGCAAGGAAAGGAAAAAAAATTCAATATGAGCAGGGTCCAATTTGGTAGCTTATTGGTTTATACCAGGAGCTTCTTATGTATTGGTCATGGTACGAATAGGACAGCCACCCTGAGTTACAATGCAGAACTGCAATGATGTTTCAATATGTGCTTCAAAAAAGCCATCCCCTTATTGCATAACAAATGAATTTTCAGAACTTAAAACTATTATGGTGGAATTGACAACGATGAGAGAAAAACATAGGAGCACAAAATATGCTGTAACACAAAAAATTGTTAAGCATTCTATGCTTCGTAATTCAGAATAAGATAACTGTACCTTGTCAACAGGAGCATGAACAACCAAACTTGCTTTCTTGTCCTTTGGTGTTTGCTGGACATATAAGTTGAAACATAAAGAGAGCAGTCAAAAATGATGCTGACTAATCATATGCATAATACTTGCTCTGGACGAGAAGAGAAAGTTAAGTCAATTGATACAATATTATTTTAATGATCATGACACACAAGTCCCCCCAGAGACTTATACCAGTAAAGGTCTTTGTCATATTTTATAATGTGAAAGAAAAACCCAATAATGTCATGGCCTTTGTACAACCTTGAAGTAGTGATCAGTTACACATAAAAATTTCAGCCTGTACTAGAAAAAAATAGCATAGCAGATTCATGAGTGAAGGAAAAAGAAATAAAGAAATACCTGTAGGTTTACAATTACGATCTTACCCCCACCACGAAGTGATTTTAAAGGAAGGTTGCAAGCTGGAGTAATCTGCAAACTGCACAACAGCAATCTGAATGGAGTACTAAAAGAGACAGAAAAGAAAAGGAAAATTGCACTCAAGAATATGTTGTTCACATAAAAAGATGATTACTTCTAAGAACCCCGACTTCAAACAGTCTAAAACCACATGCTGATGGAGCCTTAGATATAAAGTTTTAAACTGCTAAAATTCAAGCATCTATATAGAATTTTTACTAGGCTGACTAGTAAGTTGTTCCAAATTTACTTGATGACATGTCAAAGAGTTTTGTGTGTAATTACTCCACTGCTCTGAAGCATAGCATGTGAACACTTCCTGAGCTGAACTATCAGGTAAAGTTGAGAAAAAAAAGGGGCACAAGAAATGAATAATCTAAAGAATAGCAAGATACTCTTATCAGAAAAACAGGACAGCTAAATGTGATTTTTAATTACCAGACAATTGCAACAGATAAATGATGCTAATGGGGGCATTAATTCATTTATTTTAAAAATATCAATTCCAAAGCTTACGAAAGATAATGAAGGGGGAATTAAACTTCCAACTCCACTGCATGATCTAAAGCAAAAAATTACAGCTTTAATGAAGATAACAACGGTACAGAACAGACATATATTAAGGAAACACACCTGGTACCCAAGCATAGAACAACATCTGCCATCCTACAGTTTTCCTCTGCTGGATTCATCTCTACTGGTGGCAATGCATCCTGAAATAAAAGCAATAAGTCTATCAGCAGCATGAACTTTGTTAAGATAACTAAAACAATCTGATTTGTCTCTGTATCAAGTGACTAAATAATACACAAGAAACAACAAAGCAGATGGCAAAGCATGAAATCAAGTATTACATTAACAGCGCAGTGTAGAAAAGCAGTAGAAAGTTACCTCCCAATCAAGAACAGTGTCCTTTAGTCTTGACCCACATTTAACGTCAGAACAACGGCGTGGTGTTTTCTTCATACCAATGGTTTCTATCTCAAAGTCACGCAAATACCTGCAAATATAAAATAAAATTGAATTTCTATATGAACTGAAATCCTAAAGAGAAAGTGAGACAGGGAGAAAGGTTCTTCCAAATGATTAAACCAAAATACTGAAGCACATTGTGAACAGGAAAAATAAGTAAAAGTACTCTACTCCACAAGATGGGCAAATTTCTCTAAAAGAATTGCCGTGCAACTCAGCAAGTTTCTCCCTTGGTATTCCAGAACGCAGATGCAGGCTATCGACATTCTGAAAATTGAAAATGAAACAAATATCAAAAGCATCAGAGCATGAAGTGTCTAGACATATGGAATGGTAGGTAAGAAAAAGTAACCATCTCAGGCTAATATCTCTTGCAGGTTAATGATCATAAGGTTCAATTTGTGCCACATATCAATGCGCTAACTTCAGTCAACAGAAGACCTTTAATTGAGAAGCCACAAAATTAAACCAATTACCAAAAACTTTAACTCAAGCTTTTCTATCAGACTGTTAGAAACAATTAAGTAGAGATTTAATCTATATCCTTCGGTCAGCACTAATATTTAGCCATTGACACAAATGTCTAAGAAGTTTATGTAAAAAGACACAAAGGATTAAAAGAATAAAAGAAATAGTCAACATGTAAGATGGAAAATTGAACAATATATTCATGGGAAGATGCAAGAATCAAACCTGGCTTATAACAAACTTTAAGATGCTGGCTTTCTCAAGTTCAACCAAGGCCATATGGGTAATACTTGGCATTGCACGATCAAATGGTAGTGATGCTTCAGGCACACCTTTGCCTTCACGCTGCAATTCAACATGTAACAGTATTGTAACTGCCAAAATGCACCATGTTTATGTGTTTGTGTGTGTGCAACTGAAAGAAAAACCAACTACTAAAAATAAAAAACAGTGATTCTCACTTGAAGCGTCCAAACTCCTTTGGGACCTCTAAAATCAGGAATCCCACAAGAAGTTGATATCCCCGCACCTGTAAATGCCACCAGATGCTTGCTCTGCAAGTACAGGAAAAGACAACTTAGAAAAGGCTTTGGTCATTAATCCTGCAAGTCAACAATATGATAGGATTCTTAAGGAGTTCCACACCTTCTTTATCATTACTGCAAGCTCTGCAATCTACCATTAAACAGAAAAAGATACTGATGTCAGCCAAATCATGTCAAAATACACAGTCTACTGGTGCTCAAAAGAACTCCTCATGCAAACAAAACCTTGGAAGCTTATGTGAATATGTGTTTTGTTTTGAACAAGACAAGCAACGAAACAAAATTTTCAGAAAATACCCAGCGTATATGGAATTGTGATCCAGAAGTTCCATACATCACAAAACACACACGCCTTCCTTCGCAATAAAAAAAAAAAGACTTAGAATCCTAAATATAAGACTCACAATTTTCATTACCAAGAAAACCATGTTGCATGTTAAGGATTACTTGCTAGAGATTATCTAGCTAGAGATCATCAAAAGTTTTCATCACCCTTACTAGAATTACTTGCTCCCCTGCTCCATCCCTAACATCTAATAATCTTGTAAAACAAGAATTTCACACCACACACTTCTTTAAAACCCTAACTTCCTTTATCAGATATCAACAGATGCACTACACAATTTTTTTTTATTATTTTTTTAAATAAAACCACTTCTTGCACCACAATCATCACCATATAATAAACAAACACAAAAATGCAAACAAACCCATGAATAAAAATCACACAAAACTTCATTTGTTCCTCACACAACCCATCACAGCATGCATGCCACATTCAAATTTGAGCACATTTTACATGAGTTTTAAATTCAAGAATTTCAAGAAACACAAGAAAGTACAAAACTTTAAAGCAAGAACAAAAAATGAACATGCAAAGAAGTAACAAGAAGTTTGAACGAAAAAAGAGTATACTTTTTGTTGTAACAGGTGAGGTGGGTCGAAAATTTCGGACATTCCAACACTGCCCACATCTTCTCGGTAAGAAAGCTTCTCTGCATAACCCAAAGACATGTCTTTAATTTTGTCTGAAACAAACAATTTTTGTTCTGCTGGGTTTGTTTTTCTCTTTGAGATTCACTTGCTTTTGCTTTTGCTCTTGCTCACATGGTACCAGAGCTATATGTGCTCTTGAGTTTTTGATGCCTTTAAAAGCTCGTTCAACATTTTCAAGAACTAGACAACAAAGCAATAATCGCTTTCTAATTCTTTACGATGCGTTTGTGTTTCTGTTTGGCATTTGCTAACTATTGGAAGTTATGTATTTACCCCTTCATTTCCCGGGAAAAGTGCGACAACAATGTAGCGGGGGCGCGTGCCGTGTGTGCGATTCGTGTTTCGTTTCGTTCCGTGTGAAAATATCTTTTTCCATTTTTTTCTTATTATCATTTATTGCGATTTTATTTCATCATTAAAATGTTTTCCAAAAATTGCAAGAGCAATGCTTCTCATTCAAAGTACAATTCGTTACAAAATCAAAAAAGTGAGGGCAGCAATGTTAGGTCTCTCATGGGAAATTCTATAATATCGTCATTAAAAAGTCCGGTATCAATGTCATGATAAATATAAATTTTATAAATTATATATAATATTATTAAATGAAAATAAAATAAAATTTATGAATTACATATAATATTATATAACAAAAATTAATTAAGTAAATTAATATAAAAGTAGTAAATTAGTGTTTTAAAATTTAAAATAAAACAAACACTTATAAAAATAATATAAAAAATATAATTAACATTAAACTTTAATAAGAAAATAGTTTATTAATTTAATTTATTTGAGCAAAGTAAAAATTTTCTCATCAATTGAATTGGCAACAATTGGAATAAGTTTTATAAAATTGGTTTAACCATAAATGCAATATTTATACTAACACATTTATAAACTTTTTTTTATATCATAGTGTTTGTTTATTATACAAGATAATTGAGCAAAATTATTTTTCTTGTGGATCAAGTCAAAACAAAATAAAAATACATTCTTATATTACTAGACATATATGAAATATCAATAAAATTATATCTAATTTTTAATTTTATACATATTTTATGTAGTTTTAAATTTTACTTCTTACTTATACTAAAAGATGCTAGAAAATTGAGCTTTCTCCCAAAATCATTCTAAGCAATTTTTCAAATAACAAATTAATAGAAAAATTAAATGAAGAAAATATCAATAACGTAATACAAGATTTACGTGGAAAACTCTAAATCTGAAGAAAAATCACAGCTATTGTCAAAAGACAATTAAAGATAAATATTTATTATGTAGAAAATTTTTACAGTCGCATTTTCAAAAATAATTTTTTCTCACCCAAGCCTCAAATAGATGATTCCTAGAAATATCCCTTAACAAAACAAACTCATAATACCCATATTGAGGAGTCAAATACTCCTACAATATATCTACATGCTTAAGAATATTTTTCTCCTCTCAATTTGAATGACGTCTCTAGGATCATGAAAGCTTATGAAAAACTCTCCTATTTATAACCAAACCGATAGCATTGTTCAAATTGTGTTATTGTTCATGTCGTGTTATTGTTCATGTCGTGTTATTGTTCATGTCGTGTTACTGTTCATGACGCGTTATTGTTCATGTCGTGTTACTGTTCATGTCGTGTTATTGTTCATGACGCGTTACTGTTCATGACGCGTTACTGTTCATGTCGCGTTACTGTTCATGACGCGTTATTATTCATGTCACGTTATTGTTCATGACGTGTTATTGTTCAAGCTGCGTGGTCAAACCGTATTACTGTTTACCGCGTGGTCAAATTGTGTTACTGTTCATCGACATTTTTTTCCTTTTTTTTAATCAATTTTCAATAATCTCCAACTTGATTTTAAAAAAAAATTCATAACTACTGCTATAAAGCACTGTCTTCACCAACAGTCATAGTTCTCAACATAGAAAATTATCATACTCCACCACAAAAATAGAATACTACTTAGAATCAACCATTTTAAATTTTTCTCGACACCTGTTGAAATATCCTACTGAAATTTATTATACAACTTCCATATTGGCTTTCTTAAAAGTCGTCAGTCATCGACATAAATTCAACTACACACCCTACATCAATGCCACTTATGCCCTGTAAGCAAATTTTGTAGGCCTCATTAACAGTAACATGTTCTCTTTCATGACAACTTGGAGATTTACATGCCAAAATAACTAACCTAGTCTCTTAAAAAGAAACTCACCATTTGCGAGAATATTAGTATTTCATTTACTGATTCTAGAGCAATTTACCGAGTCCGCTCCACCTTTTTAACAATTTCCTTAAGGTGCCAACATTGTCCACACCTTCATATCTTACCAGATTAGATACATATTTGACTTGAATTCTCCCATTAATTTTTCAACAACATCAAACTCCACCAAGTTTGAAAAACATCAGCTGCTAACATATATGCTTTACAAATCAGTCTCTGATCTTTATCACAGACTATTTGGATTGGCTCCACTGCTTCATGAAAACAGTACCGTATATATGAACAGTATTGTTCATGCCGCGTGGTCAAACCGTGTTATTGTTCACGACTTTTTTTTTCTTTTTTTAAACCAATTTTCAACAAAAGATCATTTGGGGTTGTTGTTAAGGAGGTTTAGAAGAATGTAAAATCAATTATCTTACAAATAATTTTGAAAAATATAAAAAAAAGTTTTCCAAAATTTAATTTTGAGAATAAGTTTTATCCTTAATAAAATTTCACATATATTATCACATGTAGTACATAAGACCGAAATTATTATTATTCAATTTAGAAATAAAAACAGTAAATATATAAGGTAACAATTATTACAATGAGTTTTTATTTTATATTTGAAGTTTTTATTATTTTTTCAATAACTCTTAGAATATTTACTTGTTTTATATTATATTTTATTTACAAGTCTTTTATTTCATTTATATAATTTATATGATATTTATACTTAATGTTGATTTATAAGCTTTATGTTACATCTATAAATTTATGTTTTGTTTACCAATAATATATCATTTTATTATTCTTATGTTAATTTACTTGTTTTACTTTCCATTTACATGTCTTATGTTTTATTTACTTAATTTATTTTTTATTTTACACTTACCTGCTGATTTACAAGTTTTATCTTACATTCGTAAGTTTATGTTTTGTTTACCAATTAGACGTCATTCTACCACTCCTATACCAATTTACTTATTTTACATTCTATTTACACGTGTTATGTTTTATTTTATATTTTATTTTACACTTAATGTTGATTTACAAGTTTTATATTATATTCATAAGTTTTTGCTTTATTTACCAATAATATATCAATTTATAACTCCTTAATTTACTTATTTTGCCTTAACTCCTATGTTAATTTATTTATTTTACCTTTCTTTTACAAGTCTTATGTTCCATTTATTTTACATTTATTGTTCATTTACAAGTTTTATGTTATATTTATAAATTTTTATTTTATTTACCAATAATATATCAATTTACCACTCTGATGTTGATTTAGTTGTTTTACCTTTCATTTACAAGTCTTATGTTTTATTTACTTAATTTATTTTTTATTTTACACTTAACTATTGATTTATAAGTTTTATTTTATATTTATCAATTTACCACTCCTATATCAATTTACTTGTTTTACCTTTCATTTACAATTCTTATGTTCTATTTACATAATTTATATTTTATTTTACACTTGATGCTGATTTACAAGTTTTATTTTAAATTTACATGTCTTATGTTTCATTTTACATGATTTATGTTTAATTATGGTATTGATACCATGATTTTAATTATGACATTATAGAATTACCCTAGTCTTAGTATGAATCTCATCAATGTGATATTTATTGACTAAATTGTGGTTAAATAATTTTGTAAACTATAAAATATATCATCTAACAAATGAGTGACACGTAACATTAGAACTTAAGTTAGAAACTTAAATATTAGGATTTCTTACATTATTGCCTATCTTCAACCTAAAAACTTCTTTTCTATAATGACTAAAACCTGCAAAATTTATATTGGTTCATTAAGATAATAAAATTGTTTCATATGGAAAGCAAGCATGGATTTGTTTATGCCATACCCCCTTTTTTTTTGGGTATTTATTGTATTTATCTAAATACACCCTCACACTTTAAAATTTCTCATATATACCTTTTTTTTCATGTGCAATTACCTTACTACCCTCATAATAGGATGCTCATAACTATTCAAGGAATGCTCAACCCAAATACACAAATACAGTCGGGTATTTTCATAGATACACAACTAAAATAGAGTATTTTCATTGATACAAGATTACAACCAGGTATTTCTAACTACATAGTGTCAAATTATTTTTTGTTAAGTGTATTATTTAAAGACAACAAGATAGTTTTGTACAATGTATGTGATATCAGAGGATGGTCATACACACTCAATGAATGCTTAACCCAAATATATGAATATATTTGGATATTTTCATAGATACACAACTATAATCGGGTATTTTCATTGATATAAGATTACTGTTGGGTATTTCAAACTACATAGTGTCAAATTATTTTTTTGTTAAATGTATTCTTCAAAGACAACAAGATAATTTTGTACAATGTGTGATATATAATATGATGGTCATATACATTTGTAGATACACGACTACTGTTTGGTATGTTTATTGATACAGGATAACGGTTGAGTATCTGTCTAGATACATGACTACAGTCTGGGATTTCATAGATACATGACTGTAGTCGAGTATCTTTAAAAAAACACACACTATCCATTACTGAAATATCAATTATTCATCTCTTAATAAATGACTGTAGTAAAGCACAATTAGATATACAAGACAATAGTCTGGTAACATTACAAATACACGACTGTAGTCGAGTATGTGTACATAGTACAAAAACCACCTAAAACAATCATTATAATGATAAAACTAATTGTTTTCCTCTAGAAAATAATCTACATCATCATCAATTGTAATTGGAACGAGTGACATTGGATTGAATGTTTTAAGCTTGAACTTCATTTCAATGTCAAATTTAGAAATATCAATGGAAATAGTCCCGAGGTACTATTTCTATCAATTGTGCATACGTTGTAGAATGGGGCACTATGATCTCTCTTGTCTTTGTACCATTAAATGTATAATGACCGTTTTACTCAATCTATTCACCACAAAACATAATAGGCACACATACTGAAGTCATTTCTTGTAATAATACAACACATGATTATACAACAAATACAAAAAAATAAAATCAAACAGTCCATATAATGAATTGTGGAACCGTTTGCCCAATTAAACAACTGCAGTCATGTAATTGCTTGTTTACATGATAACAGTCGTGTAACTTGCTAAAATTGACAACTATAGTCCAGTAAACAGTCAAATGATATATTTAGTAGAAATAATGTATTCTTTACACTAACAGAATACTATGTGTCATAACAATTACTATATTTTTGACACTTGCACGACTGTTGTTGTGTACATTTGTACATACACGACAAAAATTGTGTAACTTGTAAAAATACACGACTACAATCTAGTAAATAGTCAAAAGACATATTTCTTCTCCAAAAGATTTTTATTTTTATTTTTTTCACTAATACAATACTAAGGTTTCATAACAATTAGAACATTTTACATATATGCATGATTGTAGTGTGTAGTTCGTATACTTATCAAAATATATGACTACAATTTAGTAATAGTCAGAGGACATATTTAGTGAAAAAAGCACTAATAGAATGCTAAGGTGTCATAACAGTTGGAACATTTTGAACACTTGCACGACTATAGTCATGTAAATTCATACATACACGACTGCAGTCGTGTAATACGAGTGCAGAAAAAAAATTTGAGAATAAATTAGGGTTTTAACGAATGTAGTTAGAAAATCGATCACATAACATATGCAAATATAACCTAAATATTTTTTTAATCACAAACTAAACAAAATCCTAAAAATAATACAATGTCAAGAAAATAAATAAATTACATAAAATAAATCAAAAGCATGAGAAAAACCAAAAACAACACCAAGATTACGTTAAAAACTTGAAAAGCAATGGTTGTTAAAGATTGTAGAATAATGAGTGATGATACAACCACAAACTATTGTGCAAACTTATCTTGTACAAACTGATTTAATATTAATTCATTAGTTGAATAAAAATATAAAATAATAAAAATAGATTATATGGGCCAATAGATATTTAATTCCACCAATTTTATCGTGCCACATCAATTTTTACAAAATAAATTTGTATGAGAGTTTGTAACTATATTATTACTCATAGAATAATTGTATATCTATTGATTGTAGAATGTAGCCAATATGATCAAATGATTTGTTTTAGCAAAAACAAATGAAATTGTAAATGTTAATTTACTTGGGAGTGATGGACATTTGTATGGGTGTGCTAAGTAGATAAACGTTTATAATGAATAAGTTAAGCTGAGGGTGTTTTTGGTATTTTAAAGGTATGCAGCATAAAATAGAATCTATAAATTTAGTAGACGAACGTACAAAATAATAGTATTCAAAATGTCTTTTAAAGTAGAAATAATGTGATACTTCAAACTTTCTTAGTTTTGTAGGAATAATAAAGAGAGTTTTAGACGACAATATCCGGAAGGGCAAGTATGATGATGGTTTACGTTTACTGATTTTCCAAACTTAGCTAGGTAATCAACTATCATACTTGAGTTATTATTCTTACCAAAACAGTCTCTCTTTTTTTTTTTTTTTCTTTTTTTTGGTTGCAACAAAAGCAATACAAATTTAAGTTTTGCCATTTTGTAAATTAACTTTAATTTTACGCCATTAAAGTCAAGAAATTAGAATTGAATAGATGGAACATACACTGATATTACCTAAAGAATTTCATATTACTATTAATTTTTTATTTCATCTTTTTGAAAAATTAGGTAATTGGTAAAACTCAAAATTGATACGATTCTAGAGACTAGATAAAGAAAGCAGTTTGAAAACCGTCAGACGAAACCCTCGGGCCTCATAGTACGTTAATAACGCGGTGATGTAGACATTATCTCTTCCAAGACAACATACATAATGATGCGTCAAAGAGCTCCCACGCGTCATTTGTTATAAAATGAAACAACGTGGAAACCAATACACACAATGAATAAAAAAAAAAAAAAGACTAAAATAAATAGAAAAATTAAATTCAGGAAGAAGCTGCGAATTATATGTCCACCTAAATTTTACTCGTTCCATGCACGGAAACGTCACGGCAAACACGAAGCAATAATCAAACAACTGACAGGATCCCCCCGGTGGCGTTTCATTGACCGGTCCCGTCCACGACGTTACATCCCTCTCGTCACCTTATATATTTCAGCATGCATTTGAACATCTTTTCATATGTGCGTCAGAATTGAGCGTATTTGATTTTAGTTCACGCCTAGAATTTTTCAGAACCAACAAGTTAATTTAAATATACACTTTTGCCAGCTGAAGGCTAGCTCCTTGGCGTCTTATATATTTTTTGCGGCCCCATTTGATTCCATTATCGATCAATAGGTATACATATATATACATGCGAACAGATTAGTGCGTCTTCCGAGTGTTGTCAATTCTGGTTATTATTTTTAGTGCGTCTGCTCCTAACGCAATTTGCATTGTGGCTTGTGATATCATTGGCCATTTGCTTTATTTGTTTCAAAGTTGAATCATTGATAAACTTGACTTCATGCTTCATTACTCCTTGTTCGGGTAGCAGGCTAGAGTACAGAGGTTTCTAGTATTAATTGATTGGAAACATGTCCAGCGATCCAATTTCAACAAGTGGATTATCAGTTGAGGAGGAGCAGAACATGATGCCTGAAGATGGTGTTCGGTGTCCAGAATTACTCACTGCTGTTGGTGATTTGCATGGTGGGGTTACAGTAGATATGAAAAAGCCAATGGATTCTAAGGTCTTTTGTTCTAGGCTTAGAGCTTCATTATCGTTATGGAGGCAGCAGGTACATTGATATATTTAATTTGTAGCCATTAAATTTGTAAACTTTGTTGCTACGTACTAATTATTCCAAGCGGTATGTTTTTTAACTAACTTGTGAGAATATTTACATCTTGCAGGGGAAGAGGGGTGTTTGGATTAAACTGCCTATTGAACTTGCTAATCTTGTTGAACCTGCAGTTCAGGTAAATACAAATATATATATATACAATACGTAAATATGGTTCTATGATACATATATATATATCCAAGTCCTTATTCTGAATTTTGTTCAGGAAGGATTTAGGTACCACCATGCTGAACCAGATTACTTGATGCTTGTACATTGGATCCCGGAAACTGCTGATGTTCTTCCTGCTAATGCTTCTCATCGCGTTGGTGTTGGTGCTTTTGTCATGAACAATAAAAGAGAGGTATTGCCTCTCAGCTTCTGTTGATTTTCCACCTTAATTTATTAATTTCACATAAATCACAAGCACTGGCGCCCTTTATAAAAGTCCGGTCATGGTCAACAAAACTTGACTGGTTGACTTTTCCCTTTTTTCGTTTTTTTTTTCCAATAATTGAATGCCGCTTAAGTTGAATTGTTCCACTTTTGGTTGGCAGGTTCTTGTTGTACAGGAGAACAATGGAGCACTCAAAGGTACCGGCGTCTGGAAGTTTCCTACCGGGACCATTGAGGAGGTATACAGATTCAGAGGGTTGTGCTTTATAGAATTATATGACAAACAACGTATGGAATTTTGTGGGCCTAATTGAAAGTTAATGCTTGTCCTTTTCTCTCTTTTTTTTTTTTTCAAATTTAACTATTCAGTTCAATATTTATATATTAAACGCATTTCAAAACACTTTTATTATAAATATGTTACAACCAACAAGCGCGTAAATCAATTCACATGAAATTATTTTAATTTAATCAAGATTTTTAGTTTGATATTTGAGAATGCAGGTGCATTAAATATTTGTTGAGCGAGCTTTACTGCCTTAATAATTATACCTTACTCGAATCTGAATTAATTAAGGCTCAATGTAGTATACCAAAAAAAATAAAATATTAAACTTTTATGATTATTTTTCTTTCTTTTTATAATAATATCCTTATAATGATATTTTTGACTTCTTGAGGATATTAATGAAAAAAATGTGAATACTTGTATTAAAAAAATAATCTCAAAACACTTTACTATTAAATTCTTACAATTCTATCCCTTTTTTTTCTTTCCTTTTACAACAATATCCTTGAAACAATATTATTACCTTCTTGAGAATATTAATAAAAAAAAGTTCATTTATCAAATTAACTTTAAAAGTAATATTAAAATATCCGTAATTTTTTATGTTACTATTATGCTTTTAAGATTAATTTTGTAAATTATTTTTTTATAAAACGACTATTTGTAAACATTACTTTAATTTATAAAATAAATCATTATTGCTTGACGTCTGCACGTACATAAGGGGCTTCACAAAACAAAATCATTTTCAAAGTATTTCGTACGCTTTAATTAGAACAAAAACATATTTTCTTGCACTTAATCTGAATCGTAGGATAGCTTAGTTTGTGATTCCAAATTAGCCATGTAAAGTTTTTTGTCAATAAATAATTATTGGCTAATTTACTAATTAATTTTTATAGATAAATTAATTAATATAAAAAATATTATTTAAAGGATATTATTGCAAAGGTAAAAAAAATAAGAAAAAAAGATAACATATTTAACTGCAAGAGTGTTTTGAAGTATTTTTAAAAATATAAAAATTAAACGAATATTTATCTATCTAATTCATACTTAAAAAGATATATTAAAAATTAAGTTTAAAGTTTATTTTATATACATACATCCATACACATACATACATACATATGAGATGATTCCTTTAACATCCGTTAAGTTTTAGGGTGATTCTTGTCATGTAGTGAAATAATGTGATACTCGTTTCAGCAAAAAAATGATTCTATCAAGTATCAGGCAAAAAGATCAGCCTGCACGTAACAAAGATGATAGAAAACATATCCCACGTCAAGTGAGATGGATTACTATGCGGCCAAATGATTTTTTAAGAACATTTAGTAACCTGAAGTTTTACAATCCACAGGGTGAGGATATTTGTGCTGCCGCAGTAAGAGAAGTTAAGGAAGAGACTGGAGTAAGTGAAAAATGTGCAAATCCGTAGAGCACAATCGAATTAGTATCAAGTCATTTTAATTATAAAGTCAATTGCCTTTTTGTTGTTTCAGATTGACACAGAATTTGTTGAAGTTTTAGCCTTCAGGTAAGGAAACTTCGACAGCTGCACTTGTCTCGGTTTTGGTTATCAAATTCTGTGGTCTTGACAGTGTTTGTGCTATTTGCTTAATGAAACAGGCAAAGCCACCGTTCATTTTTCCGGAAATCGGATCTGTTTTTTGTCTGCATGCTACGGCCACGCAACTTTGACATTCAGAAGCAAGACTCAGAGATTGCGGCTGCCCAGGTAATTAATATAATTGCGGAAGGTGATATTTGCACTGGTTTTGTTAATTCAATTAATCGTCATATCATATAGCGTTGTTTTTAAATTTTTCTTTTGCAGTGGATGCGGCTGAGGATTACGCAGCACAACCTTACGTACTGAAACATCAGATGTTCAATTATATTTGCCAGATATGCCTAGCAAAGTCAGAAAAGGACTATGCTGGTTTTTCTCCGATGCCTTTGACCACAGGTTCCGGGAAAGTAAGCCACTTGTACTTCAACAGCCGGGATTGTGATCCGTCTAACAGTCACCATTAGTCATCTGCAGGAAGATTCACCAGCAGATTATAGAACTCCATTACAGATGCATGTATACTACAAAGCAGTTCTAACTGCAGAATAAAATAATTTTAAAAAGGGTGGGTGACTTGGTTGCTCATAATTATTCATATTGTTTCATGTTGATGTAATAACAAAAGGTTGTATAAATGGCCTTTAACTATTAAATTTGTAGCAGAGATAAATGCTTATACATATGTCTGGGGTTCATGCGGTTGTGGTGAGATCGTGCTCTCAAAGGCAAAACAAAATAACAAATAATTAATCCTTGGCAAGGCATGATGATGTAAGGCGCGGGGAGGCATCATGCCTTGTAGTTGGAGAATGAGACAAATAACACTAATATTTTTTTTTATTAAATTATTTGATATATAAATATTGTATTAAATTTTGATTAATTCAGATTCGAGTATTGTATAACTATTAAAATAATAAATTTTTTTCAATAAATATTTAACGCGAATCAAAAATTTTAGTTAAATTATACCGGTTAATCTACCAACTTGTTTGTAAATAACACTGATTTTAATAAACTACAAACAGGCACATCCGGGGCAGGTGGTGGTCAGTGAAAAGAAGAAATAAGGAAAACATTTTTAAATTGTTTTGATGAAGCAATTGGGTTATTAGCTTCCAAGAGAACTTTTGACAGCGACTTGGGCTCATTCCATGCCACGACACAAGAGAATCTAAATTATAGTTACTTAAAACACCGTGATAAGGGCTAATTTTGCAGCATAAGTTGACCAACACTTCCTGGAATATTGTTACAAGTTGAGGGGCATCCGTGTAGTTTAGACATAGGACTTTTTGTAAGCGGGTTCATGTGCTGCTGTGCATTACCCGGATATGCCTAACCTCGGGGGGGAAGTTACGATATTAGCCTCAGTTAAAATATTTTAGATATAAATACAAGTGGTTGCAAGTTGGAACCCAGGCCAGAAGAAAGAAATCAGGCTGCAGAGTGGAGAGTGACTCTTGGGTCTTGGCTATTCTCCCCTATCCTTTTCCCAAGTCATAAATGGCTTCTGCCAAAGGCACATGGATCAAGGTTTGCTTTTATTACTCTGTCCATATTCTGCTCTGATATTATTTTCTGCAGAGCCAACCGAATTATCTATAATTGGTTGGTTGTCTATTTTGATTATCGTTCAACTGCCGCTGCTGCATAATTAGTCCAAGTAGTGGGTTTGGTTTTCTTCATTCCGTTTAGGGAATGCTTGTTAATTTCTTGGAAGCCTGCCTATCCAAAAGTCATCAAGAGTTAATAGAGAGTCAATTCTTAATTCATTTACAGATCATTTTGATTTCTTCAAAATGGAAAATGACAAAATTATTTGGTTTGCTGACACGCGATCGAGAATGGTTTTTATTATCCCAAATTGACTACAAATCAGTCAATTTTGTACATGTAGTTGTTCAATATTAGCATTTTTGGTTGTGATCTTCGTTTTTCAGCTTGACCAAAAGGGATCCGGGCCTGGAGCGAGAAGCTCGCATGCAATTGCCATAGTAGGACAAAAGGTCTATGCTTTCGGGGGCGAGTTCACACCACGTGTCCCGGTTGACAACAACCTCCATGTCTTCGACCTCGAAACCCTAACATGGTCTGTGGCCGATGTTACTGGGGACGTCCCTCCGCCACGCGTCGGTGTCACAATGGCTGCGGTTGGACATACCATCTATGTGTTTGGCGGTCGGGATGGTACACATAAGGAGCTCAATGAGCTGTACTCTTTTGACACGCGTATAAACCAGTGGACCCTATTATCTAACGGTGATGCTGGCCCCCCTCATAGGAGCTACCACTCAACGGCCGCTGATGATCGACATGTGTACATCTTCGGCGGTTGTGGTGTTCCAGGCCGGCTTAACGATCTATGGGGTTTAGATGTTGTTGATAGGAAATGGATCCAATATCCATCGGCAGGGGAGAACTGCAAGGGTATAGGTGGGCCCGGGTTGATAGTGGCCCAAGGGAAGATATGGGTTGTGTATGGTTTCGCTGGAGTGGAAGTGGATGATGTGCATTGCTTTGATCCAGCCCATGCACAATGGGCCCAAGTAGAGACGAGCGGCGAAAAACCAACAGCTCGGAGCGTATTTTCTACTGTTGGGATCGGAAAACACATAATCGTCTACGGCGGAGAAGTGGACCCCAGTGACTTGGGCCACCTTGGGGCCGGAAAATTTGCCGGTGATCTTTACTCATTGGACACCGAGACATTGGTGTGGACACGGTGGGATGATGGGCCCGGCTCAGATCATCATCCTGGGCCTCGCGGATGGTGTGCATTTGCTGGTGGGCTCAGGGATGGCACACACTGGACTACTGGTCTACGGTGGCAATTCTCCAAGCAATGATAGGCTTGATGACATTTACTTCTTTACTCCTTGTTTGGATGGGATTGAAGATTAATCATTTTGATAATGATGGTGATGTAATTATGGCAATATGCGAATGAGAGAAATCGTGGAGTGTGTCTGTGTGTGTGTGTGTGTAGAGCAAGTCCTTGAGCGGTGAATAAATAAATATTAAGGCAGATAAGAACTGGGAAGCTATAATCTTACATGCAATAATGAAGAGAGTGTGTAATATATGTAACTGTTTACAACTTTACTTCTTTCTCAACGAAGTGATATCAGTTGTGTGAATTCTCCCAAGACCTTGATGGAAAACGTTTGAATAGATCAACCGATGTAGCTAAATTTGACAATTAATGTACATTTGCAATGATTCCACTAGTGAATTTAGTAACTTAGTTCATTGGGAGTAAAAAATTAATAATTTATGAAATTGACCGTTATATCTAAATTTCTTGTACTCAACAATATTTTCTAAAAGATAGGGAAACTTTTTTGTTAAGCGGGTCAATTGCCCACACTACCTTCCATGTAAATCTATAATTGAATCTGGGTGCTTTAAAATTATTGAGTATATTAGAATATTATTAGCCAATGATATCTAGTCTCATATTCATTTTTTTTTGTTTGGTACATAAGGAGTCTCCAAAGAGGGTTAAGACGTTACTAGACGGGGAATAGACAACCCCATACATATCATGCTGGACAAAAAGATTAATAAAGGCTGGTGGGGAGCTAAAAATATGGAGGCCCTCATATTAACATTTTAAACACAAAGATATTAGACAAGAACTCGCCAGATTCACATATAATAGAGTGAAATTACTAATGGTACCTCTAATTAAGATAATGCAAGTGATTATACAGCGTCTAGGTAGATATCTACTCTTCTGAACAAAGCCTGATAAATGTTGTGAATTCTCTCCGGAATTGATCTAATTAAGTACAAGCCGGCTATTGTAAATTTGTGATAAGTTGTGTGCATGGCTACTGTTTCTTGAGCACCTCCATTGCGTGCCCAGTACTTGTCCAATGACTAGTTGACATTGTTTGTTATGAAAAGTTACTAAGCTGCTAAAGGATGGTTGGTCAATTAATTAGGAAAATTTACATAAATAGTCTAAAATTTTTCAAAATCAGCCAATTTAATTTTTTATATTATGACTAGGCAATTATAATTTTTTTAGACATATTTACCGTTATTACGCTCAACAAAGGATCATACAAGTACCACTAAGTATCAAAAACCTCACCACTCTCAACAAATTAGCGAATTCGTAAAATAATATGGGCGATATTTTAAATGTTGCTTTCTAATAATGTGGGTTCATAGAATACTTAGTTTACCTTAGTATATTTTATATATAAAAAAAAAGTACTTTTAAAACAATCAAATTTCTAGTAAAAATGAAGGAGGGGATGGAACCAAAAAAAATATTCGGTAAACACCTGCCGCACATGAACTTGTGCGACAGATGCCTATAGCGCTTGTGTTTAGTGTGATAAGTGCTTCTTGCGCCAAAATATAGCACATAGATTCAATAGCCATTGTGCAATAGGCATAAAAAATAAGGTCATGTATGATGCCCATTATACCAAATGAATGCATACACCAACCTATCAAACAAAATTACCACACTCATACAACCAAATCTAGATTTTATTCATTTATAAAATTATAATAAAAAATAAAAATATTCAGATATTGTATTTTTGTGCATAGTCACTTGTCACACCAAGTATACGTGCGACAATCACCACTTGCACCAAGCACAGGTGCAATAACTGTATTGCACAAAGCATAGCAGCTGCCTTTTTTTTTTTTTTTTGCTGCAATAGGAGGCCTACAGTCATTCACAAACTATCACTATCAGCATTCACCATGATCAAATCAACAGAAAAGGAAAAACAAAACTCAATCCAACCAACGTTGCTCAAACATACAATTCAAAACAAATTATAACAACAATAACATAATCATTTTCATACACATTTCACCGAATACATTATGCGTAGTAATAGTTTTGATTTTTTAACCAAAAATATTTATAAAACTCACCAATACAAGCCTAATACTAACCAATTACATGAAATCAATTCAATATCTCAAGAAAACTCTAATAATTAATGGATTAACTGACCTGTTACTATTAAAAAAAATAACACTAAAAAAATAGACTCACTGTCATTGCAAAGGATAGACGTGCTTCCGCCAAAGATAAGCCGATGAGCTGTTGTGTGACATCGTTGTAGTGTTTCCAATTTCAATCTTGGTTGTCGTCGTCGTGGGTTACAGGTTTGAGAACGAGAGTTGGTGGTTTACGAGTTTGAGAGAGAGTTTTGAGATAGTGATAAAGGCAATTTGGTCTAAAAAACATATTTGACTACCTATGATAGAAAAAGTTAGAATTACCAATTTCAAAAAGCTCATAAAATTTTGGGCTAGTTATGTAAGTTTCCCTTTTTTGGGGAAATTTTCACGTATAACCACTTTCAAAAACTTATTATAAAAACTAACTATTAGAATAATTTTTTTTAATATTAATCACATACATCTAATTTAGAAAATTTTTTAATACACTTAGTTTTTCTTTTTAAAAGAAAAAAGGAAAAAGAAAAACTTGTATAGAATAGACGCATGTGTTCTTTGGGGGCTGTGAAAATTTTTTAAAGAGCAATTTTAAATCAAACTTTATTTCATGTGAATTTTTGTAAGTGTCCCATCGAAATGTTAAAATTGTGAACATATCATTTGTTATGACCCAACCTAAGCCTAACAAGATATTGTCCGTTTTGCGCTTTAATAAAGTCTGCATGATTTTGTTTCTGGGACGCTCATACACCTAAAAAATGCGTCTTGCCAATTAAGATATGGATTACCCTTTATAAACCCAACATCTCTCCCATACTTTACTGATGTAGGATTCATCTAGGGTGTTACATACATCCCCTTAGGGACTCAGCGTCCTTGCTGAGGTTTGCCACACCATCACTCAAGAGGACACGCAGAGCCGCTCTGATACCATCTGTCATAACCCAACCTAAACCTGGTAAGATAGTGTCCGCTTTGGACCTTAATAAGGTCTACACGATTTTGTTTCTGAGGTGCACATACACCCCAAAATACGCCTTACCAATTAAGGTGTGGATCACTCCTTATAAACCTAGCATCTCTTCCATACTTTGTCAATGTGAGATTTGCCTAGGGTGTTATATACACCCCCCTTAGGGACTCAACGTCCTCGCTTAGATTTGCCACACCATCGCTTAAGAGAACACGCAGAGTTGTTCTGATACCATCTGTCATGACCCAACCCAGACTTGGTAAGATATTTTCTACTTTACGCCTTAATAAGGCCTACACGGTTTTGTTTCTAGAGGGCCCATACAAACCACATGTTTTTATTAAGCAAAGATTTATAAATTATGCTTTTATGATGTTATGAAATTTAAGCATCTTTGATTAAAATAAAAGCCTTATTAAAATATTTGAGTGTGTTTTTAAATTTCGGAATTGGACCTATTTGAAATTATTTAAACGTTTTTGGGCCATTCTATAATTTCACAAAGTTTGGGCGAATTCATAATTTCAGAAAGTTTTGGGATTGACAAAGCATTATTCAAAATTCTGAAATTAGGACCTATTTGCAAACGTTTACAATATTCTGGGCTATACTACAGTTTTATAAAGTTTTGGGGTCAAAATTGAAAATTCGGAAAATATCACTGTAGCAGGTACTGTAGCATCCGGCTTACCGGATACAAAATCCGGAAATCCGGTTTCGGGGCAGAAAATTTCCAGTTCGAATCCGGCTTACCGGATTCGAAATCCGGCAAACCGGAAACTGGGCAGAATGCACCTAGATTGAATCCGGCTTACCGGATTCCAAATCCGGCAGACCGGATAGGTAAAATTTTGAATTTTGCCTTAACGGTAACAAAAATCCGGCTTACCGGATTCTATAAACGGCAGACCGGATTTCCCAGAATGTGAGTAACGGCTAGTTTTCGAGCTCAAACTATAAAAACTCCAATCCAACTCATTTTGAAGCTCTCCAACAAGCAAGAGCAAAAAGCACACGTGATATCTTGGGTCTTCAACTTGTAAAACACAAATCATTGAATCATTCATTATTCTTCATCTTTGATTATCTACTCATTGAGTGAGTTTTATTGTAATCTTCATTTCTTCACATCATTTGTAAGAACTTGAGTGTGTGAGACACTTGGGTGAAGAGTTTGGGAGATAATCTCTTCGTTGTAAAGGTTTATTGACACCTCGAAGTCAATTGTATTTGTTGAAGCCTTGGAAAGGCTTGGATAGTGAAATCCTCAAGCCTGGTGTGCTTGGAGGCGTGGACGTAGGCGGGGATTGCCGAACCACGTAAAAATCCCTTTTGCTTTCTACTTCCTTGCTTTTAATTATTGTGATTGATGAAACGACCTTTAATGTTTATTTATTTATTAAAACAAAATTGTCTTATTCTGGGGATTTGCTAGATATTTTAAATTTATTCATTACCCTTTTGGTAGCTCTAGCTATATTTTACAAAAGGCTTGCCAATTAAGTTTGTGTTTCCTTTAACAACCAACATCTATCCCGTCTTTCTCCGATGTGAAATGTCGCTCTAAGTGTTACATTATGATTTTATGAAAATGAAAATCTTATTAATTACTCTCATTTAAAAAGTTTAATTTTATTTATTGACTAGTTCAAAACCAAAAATCACTGCTCTCTGTACTTCAAATCTACTTTAGCTTCTTTACATTGATTTATTTAAACCTTTTAGATATGCGAGGTTTAAGTGGCAAGTATTATGCATTTGTAATTGTTGATAATCATTCTAGATACACATGGGTATTGTTCTTAGCTAATAAAGAAGATGCCTTTGATGCTTTTTAAAGTCTTTTGTAAAAAGGTTCAAAATGAAAAAGATTACGTTGTTTCTTGTATTAAGAGTGATTATGGTGGATAATTTAAAAATTATAATTTAAAAAATTTTTGCAATAATTTTTGCATAGAATATTAATTTTCATCACCAAGGACCCCGCAACAAAATAGAGTCATTGAGAGAAAAATATGTCAAATTCAAGAAATAGCTAGGACTATATTTAATGAAAATTTTTTACCAAAATATTTTTGGGCCGAAGTCGTCAACATCACTTTTTATGTTTTAAATTATGTGTTGATTAGATCTTACCTCAATAAAATTCCTATAAGCTTTGGAAAGATAAAAAACCCAACATTGATTATTTCAAAGTTTTTGGATGCAAATATTTTATATTGAATATTAAAGATAATCTTGGTAAATATGATCTAAAATATGATATTAATATCTTTCTTGGATATTCAAATATAAGTAAAGCTTATAGAGTATATAACAAAAGGACATTGGTTGTTAAGGAATCTATGCATGTCACATTTGATAAGTGTAGCCCTTCTTGTAACTCTTCATTTACATTATCATTAACAAACAAGATAATGCACCATGTGAGAATCAAGAGAAGCGACAAGAAGAGCAAACTAATTTTATAGTATTATTCTTATTTTTAAATATACATTTAATGATATTTATTATTAATTAAATAAATTATATAAATAAAAATAAAAATAAAATATTTAAATGCTAAAAGTAATAAATATAAATTTTGATGTGAAAAAAAATTAATAATAAGATATTTTTCTTATACATTTATGTTATTTTTAAACATCTTTCATTATGATAAATATATATTTTATATGCTCAAGATAAAATATCAAGTAAATGACCTATTTACCTTTCTTTTACTTCAAATTATATATGTCAGAGGGGGTTATTGGCTATTATAAAAGTAATAAGGGATAAAGTGATCTATTGTTTTCAATAGATGGAAAACTAGAAACCTCCTTATTTAGAAAGCCATTCTGTTGAACTTGTCAAAGAAAACAACAATTTGAGGATTACCTTTTATTCCCATTTTCTTTTGACGACTTTTCCTTTAAGATAGTCAATTTGTTTTTTTCAATAAAGAAATTAAAGAACAATTAGAAGGAACTTGTATCTCTCTTATTTAGACCACTGTGCTTCATGGCTAAATTAGCCATGAATTTGAGGACTCTCAAACCCCCTCAAATACCATGAAAACTTACATAAATGTTATAAAAAAGATTAATTTCACCCTTATTAATTCATGAGCACAAAAGCTCAATTTATATAAGTATATGAAATATGAAATGGAAATGATACAATTAATATAATTTAGAAATAATGATTGATTAGTAAAGATTGAGTCAATCCATCTTTCTTAATCAATAATTAAGATGGAAAAAATCAATCATTTGATTAATTATTTTATTTTCATCAAGACTGTTTCATTTTTGTAATTATTCTCAGACGTAATGATGAAAATAGAAAAATATATTTGCACATAAAATTGTCAACTTGTAAATTGTGCATTATCAAAACATGAGAAAAACTACTATGGAACATACGAATGTGTTGTATATGTGACTGTGTGAGCCCTTTCTATAATATATTTTGACCATATATTATACATATTGTTATACCAAAATTATAATAAGCCAAAAAAAAGCCCACATGAGTATAGACTCAATAAAAAATGTTTAAATAAAATGCCTAAAGGGCAACTCTTTGACAAAGTGTTAAAGGTAAGTTTTTATAAAAAGTGACCTAAATCGATTTTCTACAAAGAGCGACCTAAGTCCACTCTTTGTAAAGGAGGACCTAGGTTCATTTTAAATAAAACGCCCAAAGGGCAATTCTTTGGCAAAGCGCGAAAGGTAAGTTTCTATAAAAGTGACCTAGATCCATTTTTTACAAAGAGCGACCTAGGTCTATTCATTATAAAGAATGACTTAAGTCCATTTTCTACGAATAGTGACTTAGATGTTCATCAATTACTTAGAAATAACATTCTACGAAGTTTACATACATGCGAAATGTCACAAAACCAATTCTCTTTACGAGGAACCAACTATAAGAGCTGAAGTGCTCGAGCCTGACGAAGGTTAAGAGCTCGAAATCATGACAAGTGTTCAAAGAAGACTCGTCAATAAGCAAGTTTGACACGTAATGACAGGTGTCTTTATGCATGAGTTTTGCAGACACTTGTCATTAAAACAATGCCACTTGTCATGATGACACCCCCATCTCATGAATCAAATTGCCTATCATAATGATCAAAACTTCCCATATCAGAGGCCAAGAGAAAAAAGGGTAATGAAATGCTATCCTTCTTTCTTTAAATTCTTTCTCTATAATCAAGTTTGAAATGCTGACTTGAGCGTTGGAGGGTCATCGCAGGCAACCCTTTGACAATTTCATTTCTTTTGCAGAACCTTTGACAATAAAAACTTTCATATCATGGAGAGATGATTCACAAAGCTTAATATAGAAAGGAATCCGAAGCAAAAAGTTTGTTATTACGTGTCAGGCAAAAAATTGCAACGACACATACATTTTGATATTGACTAATTAATCATAATTAAAATAAATAATAATTGCTTACTGTATGTGTAAGAATATTATCACATTAATTTGTTGAAGTATATCAGCAATAATGGGTGGATGGAGTTTACTGGGACTCTCTCATCTAACCTTCAGTTTCATGGAGTTTAACGTGTACTAGATGACAAAAAGGGTTGCATTATTGTGCTTAATTTTTAAAGGAAAAAGTCTTTGTATCATACCATCCTTTGAGGAGTTTTACTTAAATTAAAAAAAAAAATCGTACTATCCATAAAATTATATTAATATCCTCTTCAAATCTAAAGTTTGAGATTACAATTTTATATTTGATTAAAATTAGGTTAACAAACAAATTAAAAAATTTAATTAGAATTTCATTCTTTAAAGTTCAAACCCTTATTATTATTTTATCCCCTTATTTTTCATCAAGAGAAAATCTTGGCGACATTGATGTAAGATGTTATTTTAAGATTTTAAGATTTTAGGATTTTGTTATTTTTTTAATATTTTCTATTAAAAAAAGTACAGTCAATTACGTTATGTGTTTTAATATTTTAATTCTAGTATAAGTATGCTATAATTTTCTTTCTAAGTTAATTTAGGGAACTAGGTTTACCCTACTATAAGAAGAAAGATCTTGTTAATTTTTTTGAAAGATTAGGGGGATGAGCAAGCCCAAATACAGTTTTTTACTCCTCTTACCACCCCAAGATCGAACCTTGGTTTTGGTAGAAGCTATAACTGCACTGCAATCAACTCGACCACGCCTTTGAGGCAGGAAGATCTTGTCATTTAGTTCAAGTTCAATTATTCAAAAAAAGGCTCTCTTTGATAATTTCTTTAGGAATATCTATCAAAAGTTTTCTTGTAAAATCGTTTAGATTGGAACATCACTTAATCTCACTTAAAGCATTGTCATAATCTCATTAAATCCTTTCAATTAGAACGAGATCTAATCACGCTTTAGTTAGAGTGCACCTTAATCATGTTGGCTTAGTCTAGTATAGGGATGACAATTTTCGGGTCCGGGTCCGGGTTTAGTCTGTTCCGGATTCGGACCCGGACACCAAATTCTCATTACCGGACCCGCATTAAACCCAATTTTTTTTTCATTCGGGTCCGGTCTGAGTTCAACCCGGAAAAATCTAGGTTTCTGGATTCTGGGTTTTGAACCAGGATTGCTTTCCTTAAGTTGCTGGAAAAATGAAAAAAAAAGAACACAGTTACACAAACCAGAACCAAATTGCTTACAGAATCTAGATTGCTTTAGTTTAGTTCAACAAAATTTCAAATACAAAACATATAACTTCAAATCCAGGTTCTAAAACAAATACAACAGTCGCGAAATCCACCCCCACAGGCCACAGTACACAGCCGCAATATCCACCCCCACAGGCCACAAAATCCACCCCCACAAGCCACAGAACACAGCTGCAAATCCACCCCCACAGGCCACAGAACACAGCTGCGAAATCCACCCCCTTTTGCTGGCCGCGATAGAGTGAGAGATGAGACGAGTGATACTGATGCTAATGAGTGATGAAACAAACACAAGCGCACCGTGAAGGTGATGACAGCCACGCCGTAAAGAATCTGATTTGAAGAAGAGAAATTACAAGAGAGTTGAAGAGAGAGTGAGAGAGATTGAGTAAGAAACGGGTGAGAGAGGTTGAGAGAGGAACAGTCGAACAGATGAGAGATTGAGAGGAGAAGTTGAAGAGAGTGAGAGATCGAAAGAGGAACGAGTGAGAGAGATTGAGATTTGAGAGATGAGTGAACAAATGAGAGATTGAGAGGGCTAGGGTTTCTTTTTTTTTATTTGTTTAATAATTTTAAAAAATTAATATTAAAATAAATAATATCCGGATCTGGGTTCTGGATTTGCGGGTTCACCTGAAACCGAATTCGGACCCTGAAAGTATGCGGGTTTTGAAAAATCAATCAAGATTCCGTATAAAAATTGTTCTGCTGCGGGTTGAACCCGAATCGGATTTTCCGGGTTCAGTCCGGGTACAAGTTTGGTTGCCATCCCTAGTCTAGTACTAGAATGATATATAGTATTTATTTATCTTATCAATCTGCTCCCGCTACCTTGCTATCTCAATTAGTATTAAAGAAGTTCTATGTCAATCACATAGCTTTCCTACTATTCACATTCATTATATATATAATTGAGGATGAAAATTTATGGCCCGATGCTCTCAATAATATTGTGGCAATCGTTTGTGTTCTCATGGAGCCTCATTTCATACTCCACCCGAAAAAAAAAGGAATATGCATGGATAGGTTTTTTATGTGCAATGTTATTAGTGAAAGTAGTAAATTTTTGAGCTAGTCTCGATAGATTTTTAAGTTATAAATGTATGTATCTAAAGTTTCAATAAAGCTCTAGATAGTAATATATCTGTATAGATTGTAATCATTAAAAATAAATATAAGTTATTAACTTGAGTTTTAATTTGTTCTATTGCATACATTGTTGACTCTAATTATTAATAGCACTAAAAACAATTTTTCACAAAGAGTTGAATAAAATCTTCTCCAATGGGCAACGGCTATCAAAGAAAAAGATAGATTAATTTCTTGCTCATATTCTAATTTAAGATGACAAAAATGAAAATATTAAGTAGGAAAAAGCAATTGTTGAAATTTTAGTAATAAAGTGATATATAGGTGGATCCTATAAAATGATAATATCTGCAATAAAAATAATAACAACAACAATCAACAACATTGGATGCTTGCCGCAAGTGGGTCCCATTGAAATACCGACATAAAACAATATAAAATAACGTAAGTGCATACATTGGTACATAACCTAAATTAATACAAACCTTAGTCATTTCACGTAAAGTGATATGTATTTAAGAAAGCACAAACAACACAACAAGAATGAGCACAACAGAGCTTCACGTAAGATAAGAACAGAAAGCAATAAACGTACGAAACATTTATTTATTTTTTTGGAAATAACATAAATCATTTCTTTATCAAGTAAATGAAGAGAACTGTGTAAGCTCCTAGCCCCATTTCCAAATGTGCACTTATCTTGATTGTAAATCGATGGAACAAATCATCCATGATTGCACTCCCAAAATGACTGGCCAGAAGGGACTCTGAGACTGCTCTTATATTATCTGCCACGTTCTTGGCTCTTGCGTGCTCGTTTAACTCCAAGCCTTTGTTATTGTTCTCATAGCCCACTGACCAACTTATATGCGATGTTTCAAGCTGATGGATGTTAAAGGATCCTTCTCTTTCAATAACTTGTCTTACTTCTTCAACACAAGGGTTATACATCGGAAAATTAAATGACTCCAATTTTGATACTTCAATCAAACCCTAAATAAGTTCAAAAGAAGAGTAAATCTCTTTAGAATATGTATAATTTTTTCACACACATACAAATGTCTAAGCTAGAGATGTGAAACATAATGATTGATTTTTACAAGTGGATATCATAATTACTTTGTTACAATATAACATTTTTAGCGTGAATTCACCTAATAATTTTCATGTTAGAGAATATATATATATATATATATATTATAATATAGTGGTATGTTTGTGTTCAAAAAGGGGAGAGAGAAGATACCTCATAGACCATGTCATTTAACACCATTCCCATCAACTCGAAAACACCAGTATGGTATTTATCATTACCTATAAAGTTAAGAACCATACGGCCTTCAGTTTTTAACTCTTCCGATCGAAATTTGAGAAATGATGTGAAATCAATCTCAAATTGATCCAAGTATGCTTTATGCACACTGGAAGGGTTACAGGTTTTTGCTACGCAGACATCCCTTGTATTTAATAAAGGAATTCCACATTCACTTACTAGCTCTTTGGGCACCTGTTAAAACATAAAATTGACGTATTATAAGAATATGATTTTGTACACTATTTTTATAAATTTTTAATTTTTTTATTATCTTTAAAAGAATAAATGGGACGGGTTTGTTTACCCGAGAGAGCCAGTGAAGACAGAAAGAAGAGTAAACCAAGTTTAGGAAACACGGAGGAAATAGCCTTCCATGGAAAGATCCAGGGGCTGCAGCTATGAAACATGAACCAAAATCGTCATGGCCCCTCTCTGTCTTCAATCTCTCATAAAAGCTTGGAAGAGATTTGGAAACGGTATTGAAATCATTTCCAGGAAGATCATTGAGAAAAGCATGCAGTATTGGTGGCTTATGTTTCAAGCGGCTGCAGATAGTGTCCAATGCCTCTATAACTTGCCATGTTGGCAAAAATGCATTAGGCCCCGAAGAACACCCCATATCTGTAAATGTGATGCAATCTGGGAAGCCATTGCAATACAAATCAAACAAGCTTTCATGCAGTAGGGGCTTTGTTTTCAAGGTTGCCTCCCTCTGAACAAAAGAATGGAAAAGATAAGAAAATTTATAAACAGACGAAATTAAAGTGTGAACATCAAGAAAGAGGGAAAGTGAGATTGAAGTTTATAAAGTGACCGATGGCGCTGAGTTGTTTGCATAGCTGTTATCTCCTTCTCCTCCATTCATGAACAGAACTTGTTCTACTTGCATGGCTCCATTTTTGCTAGAACCTTGCCCTAATTCCATGCCTCTCATCTGAGTGAATGTTCTTCGTCGTGTCCCTTGCTCTAGTTCTAAACCACTTACAGTTTATATACAGAAATAAATGGAATTTAACGGGACTCTCATCTACATTTTTCCCCCAAAAAATAATTAGTTTCAGTTTCACTCGTAACCGGCTGCCCCTCATGTACTAGATGACAAAATAAGAATAGCATTGGGGAAAAGGACATTCAACACCCCAACGTTTAGGAAAATGGACAAAAAACCTCTCAACTTTTCAAAAAGAACTTATAACCCCATTTCTGTTAACAAACACCGTTTGTTTTAATAATAAATTTATTTTTAATTTTTAATTACTATTATACCCTTATAATAAAAAAATTAATATATTAATTTGAGATATATCACAATTAATAATTTTTTAAAAGCTTAAAATTGAGATACAATTATTTTTTTGCCTAAATTATTTACTATAAATTATACATTTCTAACAATAATAATATGGTTTTGATTCCTCAAAGAAAAATGGTTTAATCAAATTTTATTTTATTAGTAATAATCACATATGAAAGGTTTGATCATTAGAAAGGTATAATTTATAGCAAATAATTTGGGCAAAAATGTAATTGTATCTCAATTTTTAGTTTTAAAAAAATTATTAATTGTGACATGTCTCAAATCAATATATTAATTTATATTTATTATAAGGGTATAATAGTAATTAAAAATTAAAAATAAATTTACTATTAAAACAAACGGTGTTTATTAACGGAAAAAAAATTATAAGTTCTTTTTGAAACGTTAAGGGGTTTTTCGTCCCTTTTCCTAAACGTTGGGGGTTGAATGTCTTTTTCCCATAACATTATTGTGCTTAATTTTTAGAAGGAAAAGTCTTCATGTTGTACCATCCATTGAGGATGTTTGCTTTTTTTTTTTAAAAAAAAAAAAGGAAAGGAAAGGAAAGAAAAGAAAAGAAAAGAAAATTGTACCATCCATAAAATTATTTTAATATCCTCTTCAAACCCAAAGGCTGAGATTATAATTTTATGTTTGAATAAAATTACACTAACAGAACAATTAAAAAATCTAAGTAGAATTCCACTCTTAAGAATTATTATTTTATCCCCTTATTTTTCATCAATGAAGTTCTTGATCACATCACATGACAGTGAAATTTAGCGAGATGAGATCGTGAGGCTTTTGAATTGAAAGAAATAATATCCAGTAGGTACTAACAATTATTAATTAGATTAGGATCCACTTCTTCTCCTACTAATTTCTCAAACTAAGAAAAAGTGGAAGGCTTCCCACCTCAAATCTGAGTGTGTGCGGCATGAAGATAATTAGTTAAAAACATATTAAAAGTTCTTAAACAAAACAGTGGCCTTTTAATTTGTACTTTTTCTTAGTGCTAACCTCGGCTGGATCACTAAATTTCACCGGTCGCACAGCAAATGACATTTTCAATGGTTTCACAATATAACATAAGTTCCTAACACATCAACAGTTGTGTTTGGCAAATGCATTTTCTTATATAGTTTAATTAACACGTCTCAATATCTGTTATGTTTGATTGAGACTTTGAGACTTCGTTGCCAACACTCTAACAATAAATGGTTTTGGAATCGGTGCTTGATATATTTGGGATAGGATATCAACGTAATATTAGGTATGAAAAAGCGTACTCCCACCCGGCCCTTAATTACCTAATATAATGAGCCCTTACGGGGATTTTCGCTATGATCATTCTTATATAGGTAGATTGTTAATTTCCAGTTAACAATTTTGGTTACAAATTATAATCAAACACGTATGATGAAAATGGCCACAGCCCACCCACATGTTCAGTCTCTGTTTCTGCAAAATATATATAGTTGTTCATATGCCATTGACAGGCGTTGTCTTTACTTTCACTGCAAGCGCGAGAGATGTTTTCCTTCATCAAATTCAATAGCCCTTCAATACGCCGAATCTAGATTAGCCGAGTCTTAATATAGTTTTTCAATACCAAATTATTTAATACATTGAAAAATTCAATAGCCCTTCCCTTTTATTTCGACATTGGAATTTTCTTGGCCTTCGTGGGCTGTTGAATTTGACTCTGTTATTTAATTTGGGATTTGCTGATTTTCTTTTGGTCTTTCTGATTATAGGCCTCCTTTGGCCTCGTTGATTCTCGTCTAACATCAATTGAGTTACCCAATTTTGGTATAAAAGGTAGACGCTCTGAGAAAAGAGTTTTATCAACTACTAAAAAATAATTTTACAAGTTATTAAATCCATCACTCAATAAATTACTGGCACAAAATGTAGAGATTCTTATTGGGATGTATGCCATTATTGCTAGATTATATTCGTACTCTATATATATATATATATATATATAGTGTTTTACAGTTTAGAGTTTTTGTGCTTAAAGATTTGTGTTTTATTTTGAAATTTTATTTGTGTGGTGAATTTTTTACTGGTTGTAAGTCTCGCTATAGGATAAGGTTTTCTGCATAGGGCTGTAAATCCATACCTGTAGCCATACTGATAGGATCATAGATAGAACATAGGTTTTTAACCATGAATTCTCTGCTCGGTAGAGTATCGTCCTTTTCTACCTCTTCTTCTGGAAGGACTAGTGATTCTAAGAATGTTGTGAATTCTGAAGAATTTGTAATCGAAAATTTCAATAAAGCAATTGATAATTGGGAATTACCAAAGGTTAATAAAGAAATGATTTATAAAACAAAAAGCTTGATTTCTTAAAAAATGATTATGTTATAAAGACTGAAGAACGTGATATAACCCTTTCAAAGCCTTTTGAAACAATTCACTTATTTTCAAAACAATCTTTAAAGAAACTAAAAGAAAAGAATTTCAATTATATTCATGTCAGTTTAATTCAAGTTGGCATAAAACCCTTAACCAAGGAAGGCCTTGATACGTCTATTCTTGCTGTCCTTAGAGATGGTTGATTCATCTCTTTTAATGATTCTTTGTTAAGTAGTATTGAATCCAGTCTGTGTAAATGTCCAATTTCTTTTGATTGTTATCTAAACATTACGATTTCTCTCAAAGATAAAAACATTTTAAAAAGCATGATTTTACAAATTAAAACCCACAATTACAACATGATTGAGGGATTTGTCCCAGTTGCATTAATTTTTAAAATTTCATACAAAGCCATGATTTTTGCATTTAGTACACAACATAAATTCCAGTCAAAAAGAGATGAAACTCTTCTCTTGCAGACCGACCTGTCTAAAACAAATACTGTCATTCTAAAACCAATTCAATGAAAAGATATTAATCTTCCAGACGAATGGATTCTTAAAGGAGCCACTGCACCAGTGATTCCGAAACAACTTGAGCCCAATATAGAGTTGCAAAATGTGACTCAGTATTCCGATGGTAAAGTCAAATTGTCCTTTAGGAGATCTACATCTTCTAGATTCTCCGATAAAGACTCTTCCCAAAGTATTCCTTCACTAGAGAGAAAATTTTCAAAATTCCTTCTGTTATAAACCAACCTAGGTTCTCCACCTCGGATATACCTAGTTCCTCTATACATTCTGTTGACTACACCACTAGTGTTCCCCATCCAATCTACACTAGCAGTCAACATGAACAAAGACAGGAAGAGAAGGAATCTTCTCCTCCGACTTCTCCAACGTTTTCTGCAGTCACAGAAAATGTCATAAATGTCATTGAAAAGATTTTTGAATTGGATAAAACTTTTCTTCACAATGATTTTTATTTAGATAATAATAGAGAAAAAAGACTTTGGTTTTTTAAACATTTTTTAAATTAAAGAAAAGAGATTCAAGAGATTTACTATGAGTTTGTAAATTCACATAAAGTTCATATATTATTTGTTGATTGGTTCGAAATATATTTTTCAAATAACAACATTTCTTATCCTTTTAAAGTGTCAAACCCTATTACTATTAGGAAGAAAATCCCTGAATAAAATCTTTCTGATAGCAATAGAACTATAGAATCTAAGCATCCTCCTCTTAGGAGTTTGACCATAGAACTCGGTGAACCTCCTGTAGAGATTAGAGTCTCACCTTATAAAATCTCAAAGCCAAATGATTCTGATGCGAATTTAAGTAGTATTATTCAACAGAATAATTTCTATAATACTAACTTAAATACGATAGGAAAGCAGTTGATTAGAATAGAAAACCATTTTCATAAGTCAACCATAGTTGTTTCCTCTATATCTCCTGTTCCGTCAAAATTGGATTCTGACAAAAAGTTTAAGGAACCTATTTTCAAACCTTTTCAGGTTTCGAAAACTGTTCAAAAACTTGTTCAAGAGTCACAATCAGATTTTGCTAAAGTCATTAGAGAACAACTAGATAGGATAGAAGCTTCTTCCTCATCTAGCAAAGTTCAAATAGCCCCTGATACTCCTCAATCTAGCAGCAAGATTGAAGTATTAGAACAGGACCAACTGTCCATAGCCTCTTCTGATCTAGAAGCTTTTAAAGATGAACCTATCCCTAAAGCCAACAAAATCCATTGGGAATTAGCTATTCCTACTGTTAATACTCCACCGGATCTAGCTATAGATAATAAACTAAGTGCTTTAAATTAATCTTGGTTTAATGCATCTTCAGTTTATGAGTGGAATGTTGATGGTATGTCTGAATACAATATTCTAGGATTGTTGCAATAGATGACCATGGCAGCCAATGCCTACAAAACTTAATCGGGAACTTCTGATAGAGCTATAACAGAAATTCTCATCGCTGGTTTCACGAGTCAACTTAAAGGATGGTGAGATCATCTCCTCACTAATCAGCAACAATTAGATATCCTTAACTCCATCCAAAGTGATCAAAATGGTATGCCCATTCTTGATGAGACTAATAGTCCAATTCAGGATGCTGTAGCTACCCTGATTTTGACTATTTCCCTTCATTTCATAGGTGATTCTTCACACCTCAGAGATAAGAACGTTGAGCTACTACACAACTTAAGGTGTAGGAAGCTTAGTGAATTTCAAAGTTACAAAACCACTTTCTTTATCAGACTTTTCCTTAGGGATGATGCAAATCATATAACTTAGAAAGAAAAGTTCCTTGCAGGTTTACCAACCCTTTAAGGAGAAAAGGTTAGAAATTCCATTAAAACCCTTTATGATAATCGTATTCCGTATGACGAACTCACCTATGGTGAATTAGTCAGCTTCGTCAATAAAGAAGGTTTAAAGATTTGTCAAGATTTGAAACTACAGAAACGACTTAAATGGGAGCTTAGGAAATCTAAGCAAGAATTAGGTAGTTTCTGTAAGCAATTCAATTATGACCCTTTAAAACTTCTAATCCAGAGATTGTAATGGTAAAAGTTCTTCCAAGCCTTACAAAAAACATTACAGATCTAGAGCCATAGGAAACCCTTTCAAGACTTTAGAGATCCTTCTTATAAGAAGCCTTCGAGGCCTTATAAGAAACCCAATTTCTCTAAAAAGAAAGAGTTTAGAGCCAAACCTAAAACCCCCTTTAATTATAAAGAAGCCACATGTCACAAATGTGAAATAAAAGACCATACTGCAAAGTATTGCAGAATGAATAGAAAGCTTCATGAGCTTGGCCTTAATGAAGAAACCCTTTCCAAAGTTGCCTCTTTACTTATAGAATCTTCTGACTCTGAGTCTTCCATGTCGGAATCCATGTCGGAAGATAGTGACCCTCTCTAGGTCGATGAGTTGATAGATTCATATACCTCTGCATCTAGCAGTAGTGACTCTGAATCAGATTCTTATTTAAAGAAAATCAATGTTTTAACTAAAGACTAAGAAATTTTTCTTGAATTTGTAAAACATATTTATAATCCAACTCTTCAAAAGGAATATCTTGATAAACTTTTGAAAACTTAGATTCTAATAAAACTGAAACTTTTAAATTTCCAATTGTTAAAAAGAATTCTTATGATCTTACTATATTTTGGGTAATAAGAAAACAAAGAAAACAATTCTTAATATCCAAGATTTACAGAGAGAGATCAAAGATATCAAACTTGAAATTAAAGAATTAAAAGAGAAACAAAAGACTGATTCTGACACTATTCAACTTCTTTTACAAAAACAATTAGAAGATAATTCTGATAAGGAAGTTAAATCCGATGATGATAATGAACAAAACCTTGAAAACATTGAATCCATACCCAATGATTTTCTATTTGTTTTAAAACAAATCACCACCAAGAAATATTTGATTAAAATTACTTTAATCTTTTCTAAATATTTTTCAATTGACGCCATTGCCCTTTTTGACACGGGTGCTGATTTAAATTGCATTAGAGAAGACATTGTACCCAAAAGATTTCATGAAAAGACAAAAGAAAGACTTTCTGCCGCCAATAATTCAAAACTTAAAGTTAACTCTAAGGTATAAGCCTCTATTCATAATGATAGTTTTGAATTTAGAACTTCTTTTGTTCTTACAAATGACATTCATCATGCAATCATTTTAGGAACTCCTTTTATAAATCTCATAACCCCTTATACTGTCAATTACGATAGTATATCTTTTAAAGTAAAAAATAAAAAGTTTGTCTTCCCTTTCATTGAAAAGCCTAAAACAAGAAATTTAAATATTGTCAAAGCTTGTTCTGTTTATCAGAATCAAATCAACAATTTACTCAAATAAAAACAAAATGACTTAATGTTTTTGCAAAAGGATTTGAGTTTACAAAGAATTAATAACCAATTACAAAATGATTTTATCCAAAGAAAGATCTCTGATTTTAAAGATCTTATTGAAAAAAAAATATGTGCTGACCTACCTTCTGTTTTTTGAAATCGAAAACAACAAGAACGACATTGTAAAGAAGAAATAAAAGACTTAGAAACTAAAGACTTATTATAAAATCCAGGTCACCATAGTCATGTGCCGCTTTCTATGTTAATAAAAATTTTGAAATTGAAAGAGGAACACCAAGACTTGTGATAAATTACAAACCTTTAAACAAAGCTTTAAAATGGATCAGGTATCCCATACCTAATAAAAAAGATTTACTGCAAAAACTGCATTCTGCTTTGATATTTTCAAAATTTGATTTGAAATCAGGTTTTTGGCAAATTCAAATTCACCCAAAAGACTGTTACAAAAATACTTTTACTGTTCAATTCGGACAGTATGAGTGGACTGTTATGCCATTTGGTTTAAAAAATGCACCCTCAAAATTTCAAAGAATCATGAATGATATTTATAATCTTTTTTCTGAGTTTTGCATTGTTTATATCGATGATGTTTTAATCTTTTCTCAAACCATCAACCAACATTTCAGACATTTAAACACCTTTTATTTTGCCACCAGAAAGGCTGGATTGACAATTTCTAATTCTAAAGTCTCTTTATTTCAAACAAAGATCCAGTTCCTAAGTCATAATATTTCCAAAAGGACTATTACCTCTATTGAAAGATCTCTTGCATTTGCTGATAAATTTCCTGACAATATTCTTAATAAGACCCAATTGCAGAGATTTCTTGGTAGTTTAAATTATGTTCTTGATTTCTGCCCTAACATTAATAGGATGTCTAAACCTTTGCATGATAGGTTAAAAAAGAATATTGTTGTCATAAACAGATGAATATACTAAAGCCATTAGGCTCATAAAGAATTCTGTAAAATCCATTTCATGTTTATTTCTTGCAAATCCTGCATTACCTAAGATTGTTGAAACTGATGCATCTGATTTAGGCTATGAGTTATATTAAAGCAAAAAGATAATGATAAAGAACAGAGTACAATATGTTTCTGTACATTGGAATGAATGCCAGAGAAATTATTCTACTATAACAAAGAAATCATTTTAATTGTTTTATGCATTTCCAAATTCCAAAGTAATTTATTAAATCAGAAATTTTTACTTAGAATTGATTGTAAAACTGCAAAATATATTTTAGAAAAAGATATTCAAAACATTGCATCTAAACAAATTTTTGCATGATGGCAAGCTATTTTAAGTGTTTTTTATTTCGATATTGAATTTATTAAAGGTGATACAAATTTTATTCCTGATTTTCTAACCAGGGAATTTCTTCAAAACAGATAATGCCGCCAAAACGTAAAGACAAAGGTAAAGGAATCCTTAAAGACACTGAACCTCCAAAGACCCCCAAAGAACCTCAAACTACTCCCACTAAAGAAAAACTACTTTCTTCAGTCATGCCTATAAAATTCTGGATTGAAATGGTCGAAGAAGAGCAACAAACCAAATATAAAGCCATCTTTACTGAGGAACAGGTAAATGAATGGATGAAATTCATTTCTAAATCTCCTGAACTTATGCTCGCTTTACAAAGTTTTTCTCAAATCCAAATTTCTCCTAAAGAAGATATTGAGAAAACTGTTTCTAAAGAAATTTCCAAACATTCTTCTCAAAATGTAGTTGTTTCTGGTGAAAGTTCATCTTCCCAAATTATTCTTTCCCAGCCAACTCCTTCAAAGAAAACTTCCGATTGGTATGATAAAACTCATTTTCAAAACATTTTAACTATGGAAGATGGTTTTTACCATACTGATCCTTTTCAAGCAATTTCAAAGTTTTTTCCCAAAGGTTGGTTTTTCAAACCTATGGGATTTGACAAAACCCCAGTCTTATTATCAAAGCATTTTAGAAGCCACTAAGTCAGTTAAATTCAAATATTTCTTCTCAGTGAAACTCATTCTGAGTCAGCCTACTCCACAGCCACTATTCTAAAAGTCCTGAGCCCAAACCAATGTGGTGACCAACTCCACAAATTTAAATATTTCCCTCCAAATTTCCAAATGCGTTTACCACACTACTTGACTTATTCCTACTGGGATTATCAACAAGCTTGGTTTAACACATTTTTCATTTAAAACCCAAAGAGATCCCATTCATGGTTATTTTTCTTCAATTCAAAAATAACCGTCCAAAGCCTCCCAAATTGGTTTCAACAATAGTGGAATTATTTTGGTCCAATACCACAAATCTTAACTCCCAATGCCATCTATTGTTTAAATCTTTTCAAAGCCCATTATACCCCTTCTGAATTCGAAAAAAGGTTTCCCCCCTTTCTTTGTTTCTGTACAAATTTCTTTTTACTGTGGGTATGGATGTGGAATTTCAGGTTTCATACCCAAGAAACCCAACTTATTATCAAAGAACCTTCAAGTTAAAGTGGTGGTCAAAATTTGACGAACAAACCAAATTAACTGATACCCTCGTCAAGAATTGGCTCTGTTCCAAAGGTTTCCTACCCCCAACCATTAAAGACTCCAAATCCCAACAAACCTTCCTTACCCAGAAATCCAAAGCCCAATCTCTTCTAGCCAGTGTCAAAACTGAAGAAAAATATTTCAAAGTTATGGAACAACTCCTCACTTCAAGATCAAAATCTTCAGTAGCAGCCTCCTCTGAAGATGAAGAAGAAGAAAAAGAGCATTTATTTCTCTTGGAGATGAAAATGAAGATGATTGATTCGAAATTTTCTCTCCGATAAAGTATTGTAAATAATTGTTGTTTGAATTAAAAAAAAAGAGTAATTATGTATTCCTTTTTATTTTGTATGTATTTTTGTATTTTCGGGTGGTCCCTGGACACAAGTGAGAGCGCACATGTCTCTTCACCCGGTCCGTATTTGTACAAAGCAATCGTATCTCCATGAAAAAGAAACAGTTTCGCTACAGTTAAGAAGCTACAGTTTCACTACAGTAGGGAAGCTACAGACTCACTACAGTGATAAAGACAAAAATTTTGTATTTAAATGAAGAGGAAGACTTAGACTCCTCAGATTCGAATTAGGAGTTTCTCTTTCTTTCTCTCTCTCTCTCTCTCTCTCTGGGAATCTGAAATTAAGAGACATCAAGAAATTTTCCTGTCTCGAGATTAATTTCCCTTTTCTTCTGTAATTTTCTTCAAAGCATTAAATCAAGAAAGCTAATGTAAGCATTACATTCTTATAATTTATTTTAAAGCAAAGTTTCAATTTCTATGTAATTTTATATTTCCGCAATTTCATTTTAAAGCACTTTATTTTAAAGCATTTTCTGCAGACTGATTTCTATCAGATGTGCCATACAATTGCTACGTTCCTCTAAAGCAAAGAGACCAGATCTCTGTCCTTAGTTGTATCTTCTCTTCTCCCTCCATTCCCTCAGAGCACCATTTCTGGGATCCAAATCTGGTACTGTGTATGCACCCAAGCCTTTAGATGTATGTTGTTGCTAGGCTTACTTAAAGAATCTAAATAATATTTGGTAAAATTATTAAAATTTGACCAACCGCGTTCAAATCCACGTACAAAATCAGATCCATTTATTTATTTATTCTGCTTATATTAAAGATTTTTGTATAAAAATTTGACAACCAATTAAATTTATTTGCTTTGTTTAAATCTGAGTTATATATTGTTCTAATATCACACCCATCCTTCGATCTTATATTTCTCATCTGGTATACGAATATAGACCAGAATATAGACCAGAATTCTGAACTTTACTAATGTCTAAGAAACTATTAGGATATATAGTTTAATACATTGAAGTACATGGTAAGTAAAAAAACAAAAAATATAGATTCAATACAATATAATGTGTCTTATAATTTATTGAAATATGTATTTTTTGTCTTTTACCCTGTCCGTTATTTTAAAGTAAGGGATTCCATTATTAGAAGGGAACTATATATTTATATATATTAATGAAGATGAGAAGTTATGCGCGGGTGCTCTCCATAATATTGAGGGTATTACACTATTAATTCAAGTTCTCATGGATCCTCTTTTCCCTATCCACAATTAAAAAAACAAGGAATATGCATGGTAGTTTTACATGCAAGGTTATTAGTGAAAGTAATAAATTTTTTATCCAGTCCCAACAAATTTTTAAATTTTATTATAAATGTATGCATAAAAAGTTTCAATAAATATAAGTCTTGAGAGTAATATATCTGTGTAGATTGTAATCATTAAAAATAAATATAAGTTATTAACTTAAGTTTTAATTAGGTCTATCAAGTGCATTGTTGAATTTAATTATAAATGGCACTGAGAACAAATTTTCACGATGAACTGAATAAAATCTTCTCCAAAGGACCAAGGCTATCAAAGAAATGTGATAGATTAATTTCTTCTATATATTATAAATTAAAATGGAAAAAACTAAAACATTAAGTGGGAATAAGTAATTGTCAAAACATTTTAAGGGTGGGGATATTTCCGCTCCAATATTTTTGTATATCCATCCCACTTCTAGAAAATAATTGCAGTGAATTCACTACATTCTCAAAAAATATAAATTAATAAAAGTTTTTTTTTATTTAATCAAGTCGTTCCATTAACTTTTTTATTAGGTTTCTTTTACCATATTTAATCATAACTTTAATATAAGTTTTATTTTACTATTTTATTATTATGATATAAAATAATCAAATTGTCCCAATAAACAAGAGTTACTGTGTCTAATAATTTAGGTATTTAATTTTGTGACTTATAATACAAATTTTTAAATGAAATCTAACTATTATTTTCACCACACTTCCATGTAACTAACATATATTTGACTGTCCAATAATTTACATGAGTATTGTGCCATAAAGACACCAAGTTAGTTTAATTAAAATTTAATAATCATATTAATAAAGTAGTATTAGAAAAAAATGAGTTTGGTATAAAATTAGAAAAATATTGAAGTTAAAGTAAATTCTTGGTAGTGTTGCCTTATAAGGGTAAAATAGTCAATTTAAACTTATGCCAAAGCAGTCTTTATAATCAAATTCAAATATAATAAAAAAATCAAATTATGATAAATTCAGTTAATTAATTCTCCAATGTTCTTCTTTATTTGAAAATTTTTAAACAATAATGTACACTTTGTAATTACTTTTTAAAAATAGGGTGGGTTTACAGAAATTTTGGAATGGAGATATCATCACCATAAATAGAAACATTGAATACTTGCAGCCCTTGGGTTCCAATGAAATACCAACATAAAACAACATAAGTACATACATAACCTAAATTGATACAAAGCTAAGTCATTTCATGCAGTGTGATACGCATTACAAGAAAAACAAACAAACAAAACAAACTACAACAAGAACGAGGACAACAGAGCTTCACGTAAGATAAGAACTGAAAGATAAACATACAAAAAACATAATTTTTTTTTTGAAATTACATAATTCATTTCTTAATCAAGTAAAGTAACAGAAATGTGTAAGCTCCTAACCCCATTTCCAATTGCGCACGTACCTTGATTGTATATCTAAGGAACAAATCATCCATGATTGCACTTCCAAAATGATTGGCCGGAAGGGACTCTCACTTTATATTATTTGCCACATTCTTGGCTCTTGCGTGCTTGTTTAACTCCAAGCCTTTGTTATCGTTCCCATAGCTTGCTGACCAACTTATATGCATGTTTCATGCTGATGGATGTTAAAGGATCCTTTGCTTCCCATAACTTGTCTTACTTCTTCAACGCAAGGTGTATAGACTGGATAATTGTTTTCAAATTCTGCTTTTTATTTTCTGAATTCAGAAAATACTAAATACGTGTTCGGTAGATCGTTTTTGAAAGTATTTTTTGAAAATGTAAAATTCATTCTACACTTTTAACAAAGAAAATAAGAAAACAATTTTTTTTTTTTTCCAATACAGTTTTAAGTTTTATAATGAACAATTTTTTTCCACCTTCTCACAAAATAATAATAATATCAACAACATCATTATTATTATTATTACTACTACTATTACTATGCTCAAAAAATCAATTTCCCTCCCAAAAATCTTTTCTTTTTTATATACATTATAATATTTATGTTTTAAATATTAATTAAATAAAATATGTAGAGCTTATTATTTTTCTTTAAACAAAAAAATTAACAAGATCACCTAATTTATTATTAAAATAAAAATAATCAAACTAATTAAATAAAAAAAATCATTCATTACTTAATTTTAATCAAACTAATTAAATAAAAATAATCATTCATTACTTAATTTTAAATTTATGGAAATTAATTATTCATTACTTAATTTTAAATTTATGGAAATTATTCCAATAATAATTCTTTAAAATATTCCTACCGAACGTATTTTATTTTTTTATTTTTAAAATTATTTTTGAAAATGATACGAAACACATTTTTTATTTTTATAAATAAATTTGAAAATAACATTTTCATTCCCATTTTTCTTTCATAAAAACAATATTTGGAAAACAAATACCGAATAGAGCCTAAATGACTCCAATTTTGATTCTTCAATCAGCCCCTAGTTAGTTCAAAAGAGATAGTAAATCTCTTTAAAGTACATAAAATTCTCACACACATGTATAAATTTATGAACTAGAGGCGTGATAAATAATGATCGATTTTTACAAGTGGACATTGTAATTGCTTTGTTACAATATAACATCGTTTAGCAATAATTCACCTAATAATTTTCATGTAAGAAAGTATATGTGTGTGTATATAAAACTAATGTGTATAAAACTGACTTTGTGTAAACATATCTTATTTAGAATATTATACTTGTATATATGTGTAACAAACAGAAAGAGGATACCTCAGAGACCATGTCGTTTAACACCATTCTCAGAAGCTCGAAGATACCAGTATGGTATTTATCATTATCTATAAAGTTAAGAACCATATGACCTGCAGTCTTTCAACTCTTCTGACCAAAATTTGAGAAATGATGTGAAATCACGCTCAAATTGATCCAAGTACACTTTAGGCACACTAGGAGGGTTATAAGTTTTTGCTAGGCAAACATCCCTTTTATTCAATAAAGGAATTCTACGTTCACTTATTGGCTCTGGGGTACCTATCTATATATATATAAAGTTGTGACTTGAGGTGGTGATGTGGCATCACCATTTCTCATATTTGTATATTCTCTATTATCTAATTAATAGAAAATCTATATCTATATATCTATATCTATATCTATATATCTATCTATATATATATGTATAAAGTTGGGACTTGAGAAGGTGATGTGGCATCACCATTTTGTTTCTTTGTATATTCTCTATTATCTAATAAATAGAGAACTTTTTTTTTTAGATTTGGCTTTTCATCTTCTCATAATTAATTTGATTCTATTTAACTCATTTAATAAATAGTAACTTTATTAATATATATCATTCCTCATCTTTTTATATTTTCTATTATCTAAAAGATTTAAAATATTAGTAGATATTCTTTGTACATTTTTTTTCTCTTTCTATTTAAATTCAACAATATGTAATCATTAATAATAATTAATTATAATTTTTTGAAACATTTATTTATTTTATTATGCTACCAATTAACCTTTAGTGGCTTAAAATACATGAATTAATTAACATAGGAAGAGAGGTTCTATCATTTTCCCTCAACAATGCCACTAAGACCTAATTTTAATGTCATAATCTCATATTTAATTATTCAACCTTTTGTTGAGTGTCTTTTGGCTTCTTCAAAATTTATTATGCTATCAATTAAACTTTAGTGCCTTAAAATATATCACCTAATTAACATAGGAAGAGAGGTTCTTTCATCTTCCCTCAACCTCATCTTTTTATATTCTCTATTATCTAAAATATCTAAAATATTGGTGGATATTCTTTGAACATATATCATAATATGACACTAAAAAAAATAAAGATAAAAAATATATTAATAATAAAGATATCAATTAATATATAATTATCTAATAAATTGGTTGAAATTAAAAAAAATTACATTATAAAATATTAAAATAGAAAATAATTATTAGATTATAAATGATAACATGTCTTTTCCTCTTTCTATTTAAATTCAACAATATGTAATCATTAATAATAATTAATTATAAGTCTTGAAACATTCATTTATTTTATTATACAAACAATTAAATTTTAGTGGGTTAAAATACATCAACTAATTAATATAGGAAGGAAGGTTCCTTCATCTTCCCTCAACAATGCCATTAGAGCCTAATTTTAATATCATAATCCCATATTTAATTATTCAATCTTTTGTTTAGTGCCTTTTGGCTTTTTCAAACTTCATAAACATTAAATATTTAAGATTTTTGGTATCATTATTTCTCATATTTTTTTATTCTCTATTATCTAATATATTGGTTGAGATTAAAAAATAATTACATTACAAAATATTAAAAATCTATATATATATATATATATATATATATATATATATATATATATATATATATATATATATATACAGAGTTGCAAAATGTGACTCAGTATTCCGATGGTTAAGTCACATTGTCCTTTAGGAGATCTACATCTTCTAGATTCTCTGATAAAGACTCTTCCCAGAGTATTTCTTCACTAGAAAGAAAATTTTCAAAAATCCCTTCTATTATAAACCAACCTAGGTTTTCTACTTCAGATATACCTAGATCCTCAATACATTCTGTTGATTACACCACTAGTGTTCCTCATCCAATCTACACTAGCAGTCAACATGAACAAAGACAGGAAGAGAATGAACATTCTCCTCCAACTTCTCCAACGATTTCTACCGTAACAGAAAATGTCATAAATGTCATTGAAAAGAATTTTAAACTAGATAAAACTCTTCTTCACAATGATTTTTATTTAGATAATAATAAAGAAAAAAGACTTTGGTTTTTTAAACATTTTTTAAATCAAAGAAAAGAAATTCAAGAAATTTACTATGAGTTTGTAAATTCACATAAGGTTCATATATTGTTTTTTGATTGGTTCGAGATATATTCTTCCAATAACAACATCTCCTATCATTTTAAAGAGTCAAGCCCTATTATTATTAGAAAGAAAATCCCTGAGTGGAATCTTTTTGATAGCAATAGAACAGTAGAGTCTGAACACCCTCCTCTTAGGAGTCTAACCATACAACATGGCGAACCTCCTGTTGAGATTAGAGCCCCACCTTATAAAATTCCAAAGCCTAATGATTCTGAATCAAATTTAAGTAGTATTATTCAGCAGAATAATTTCTATAATGCTAACTTAAATACTATAGGAAAACAGTTGACTAGAATAGAAAACCACTTCCAGAAGTCAACCATTGCTATTTTCTCTGTGCCTCCTGTTCCATCGAGATTGGATTATGACAAAAAGCTTAAGGAACCTATTTTCAAACCTTTCCAGGTTTCGAAAACTAGCCAAAAGCTTGTTCAAGAGTCATAATCAGATTTTGCTAAAGCCATTAGAGAACAACTAGATAGGATAGAAGCTTCTTCCTCTTCTAGCAAAGTTTAAATAGCCCCTGATACTCCTCAATCTAGCAAGATTGGAGTATTAGAACATGATCAATCTTCTATAGCCTCCTCTGATATAGAAGCCTTCACAGATGAATATGTTCCTAAAGCCAACAAAATCCATTGGGAATTAGCCCTACCTACTGTCAAAACTCCACCAGATCTAGCTATAGATAATAGACCAAGTGCCTTAAACCAATCTCGGTTTAATGCATCTTCAGTTTATGAGTGGAATATTGATGGTATGTCTGAATACAATATCCTAGGATTGTTGCAACAGATGACCATGGCAGCTAATGCCTATAAAACTCAATCGGGAACTTCTGATAGAGCCATAGCAGAAATCCTTATTGCAGGTTTTACAGGTCAACTTAAAGGATGGTGGGATCATCTCCTCACCAACCAGCAACAATTAGATATTTTAAATTCTATCAAGAGTGATCATGAGGCTATCCCCATTCTTGATGAAACTAATAGTCCAATTCAGGATGCTGTAACAACCCTGATTTTGACTATTTCCCTCCATTTTATAGGCGACCCTTCGCACCTTAGAGACAAAAATGCTGAGTTATTACATAACTTGAGATGTAGGAAACTTAGTGAGGTTCAACTTTATAAAACCACTTTCTTTACCAGACTCTTCCTTAGGGATGATGCCAATCATATAACTTGGAAGGAAAAATTCCTTGCAGGTTTACCTACCCTTCTAGGTGAGAAAGTTAGAAATTCCATTAAAGCCCTTTATGATAATCGTATTCCTTATGACGAACTTACTTATGGTGAGTTAGTCAGTTTTGTCGACAAAGAAGGTTTAAAGATTTGTCAAGATTTGAAGTTACAGAAACGACTTAAATGGGAGCTTAGGAAATCTAAGCAAGAATTAGGCAGTTTCTGTAAACAATTCAATTATGACCCCTTTAAAACTTCTACTTCCAAAGATTGTAATGGTAAGTGTTCTTCCAAACATTACAAGAAACATTACAAATCTAAACCCTATAAGAAACCCTTTCGTGAATTTAGAGAACTTCCTTATAAGAAACTTTCGAGGCCTTTTAGGAAACCCAATTTTTCTAAAAAGAAAGAGTTTAGAACCAAACCTAAAACCCCTTTTAATTACAAAGATGCCATATGTCATAAATGTGGTATCAAAGGCCATACTGCAAAGTATTGCAGAATGAATAGGAAACTACATGAACTTGGCCTTGATGAAGAAACCCTTTCCAAAATCTCATCTCTTCTTATAGAGTCTTCTGACTCTGAGTCTTCCATGTCGGGAGATAGTGACCCTCTCCAGGTCGATGAGTTGATGGATTCAGATACCTCTGCATCAAGCGATAGTGACTCTGAATCAGATTCTTATTTAAAGAAAATCAATGTTTTAACTAAAGACCAAGAAATTTTTCTTGAACTTGTAAAACATATTTCTAACCATGTTCTTCAAAAAGACTATCTTGATAAACTTTTGAAAACTTTGGATTTGAATAAAGCTGAAACTTCTAAAGTTCCTGTTGTTAAAAAGAATTCTTATGACCTAACTGAGATTTTGGGTAATAAGAAAATGAAGAAACAAATTCCCACCATACAGGATATTCAAAAGGAGATTAAAGATATTAAACTTGAGATTAAGGATTTGAAAGAAAAACAAAAATGTGATTCTCAAACTATTCAACTTCTTTTACAAAAGCAATTAGAAAATAATTCTGATAAGGAAGTTGAGTCTGATGGTGATGGTGACCAAAATTTAGAAAACATTGAATCCGTTCCAAATGATTTCTTATTTGTTTTAAGACAAATCATCACTAGAAAATATTTGATTAAGATTTCTTTAATTTTTTCTAAAGATTTTGCAATTGACGCCATTGCTCTTTTCGACACGGGTGCTGATTTAAATTGCATTCGTGAAGACATTGTGCCTAGACGATTCCATGAGAAAACAAAAGAAAGACTTTCTGCCGCCAATAATTTAAAACTTAAAGTCAACTCTAAAGTTAAAGCCTCTATTCTTAATGATGATTTTGAATTCAAAACCTCTTTTGTTCTTACAAATGATATCCATCATGCTGTCATTTTAGGAACTCCTTTTATGAATCTCATAACTCCTTATGCTGTGAATTACGATAGCATATCTTTTAAAGCAAAAAATAAAAGACTTGTTTTCCCTTTTATCGAAAAACCTAAAACACGAAATTTAAATATTGTCAAAGCGTGTTCTGTTTATCAAAATCAGATTAATAATCTTCTCAAATCAAAAGAACATAACTTAATGTTTTTACAAAAGGATTTGAGTTTACAAAGAATTGATAGACAATTACAAAATGATTTTATCCAAAGAAAAATATCTGATTTCAAAGATCTTATTCAAAAGGAAATATGTGCTGATCTACCTTCGGCTTTTTGGAATAGAAAACAACACCTTGTTGATTTGCCGTATGAAAATTCTTTTGATGAAAGACAAATACCCACTAAAGCCCGACCGATTCAAATGAATATGGATTTAGAACGACATTGTAAAGAAGAAATAAAAGATTTAGAAACAAAAGGACTTATTGTAAAATCCAGGTCACCTTGGTCATGTGCAGCTTTTTATGTCAATAAAAATTCTGAAATTGAACGAGGGACTCATAAACTTGTGATAAATTACAAGCCCTTAAATAAAGCTTTAAAATGGATTAGGTATCCCATACCTAATAAAAAGGATTTGCTTCAAAAACTTCATTCTGCTTTCATTTTTTCGAAATTTGACATGAAATCCGGTTTTTGGCAAATTCAAATTCATCCAAATGACGGTTACAAAACTGCTTTTACTGTTCCATTCGGACAGTATGAGTGGACTGTTATGCCATTTGGCTTAACGAATGCACCCTCAGAATTTCAAAGAATTATGAATGATATTTACAACCCTTTTTCTGAATTTTGCATAGTTTATATAGATGATGTTTTGGTTTTTTCTCAAACCATCGACCAACATTTCAAACATTTAAAGACCTTTTATTTTGCCACCAGAAAGGCTGGACTGGCAATTTCTAGTTCTAAAGTCTCTTTGTTCCAAACAAAGATAAGGTTCCTAGGTCACAATATTTCCAAAGGAACAATTACCCCAATTGATCGATCTCTTGCATTTGCTGATAAATTTCCTGATAAGATTCTTGATAAAACACAATTGCAGAGATTTCTTGGTAGCTTAAACTATGTTCTTGATTTCTGTCCTAATATTAATAGGATGTCTAAACCTTTGCATGATAGATTAAAAAAGAATCCTGTTGCTTGGACAGATGAACATACTAAACCTGTTAAACTCATAAAGCATTCTGTTAAATCTATCCCATGCTTATTTCTTACTAATCCTGCATTACCTAAAATTGTTGAGACTGATGCTTCAGATCTAGGTTATGGAGGTATATTAAAACAAAAAAAACATGATAAAGAACAGATAATACAGTATGTTTCTGCACATTGGAATGAATGCCAGAAAAAGTATTCTACTATCAAAGAAGAAATTCTTTCAATTGTTCTTTGCATCTCAAAGTTTCAAAGTGATTTATTAAATCAAAAATTTTTACTTAGAATTGATTGCAAAGCTGCAAAACATGTTTTAGAAAAAGATGTTTACAACATTGCATCAAAACAAATTTTTGCACGATGGCAAGCTATTTTGAGCATTTTTTATTTTGATATTGAATTCATTAAAGGTGATACAAACTCTATTCCTAATTTTCTGACTCGGGAATTTCTTTAAAACAGATAATGCCGCAAAAAAAAAAGAGACAAAGGAAAAGGCATTGCAAAAGAACCTGAACCTAAAGCCACCCCTAAAGACTCCCACTCTTCTCCTCCTAAAGAAAAATTATTATCCTCTGCCATGCCAATCAAATCTTGGATTGATATGATTGAAGATGAAGAAGCAAAAGTCTAAAGCTCTCTCTACCCATGAACAAGTAAATCAATGGATGAAATCCATTTCTAAATCCCCTGAGCTTATGCTTGCCCTACAAAACAGTCTTTCCCAAAGCCAAACACCTTCCAAAGATATTTCTGAAAAAGAGAGCCCAAAAGAAATTTCAAAAACTTTCTCTCAAAATATGGTTGTTTCCGGTGAAAGTTCATCTTCACAAATTGTTCTTTCCCAACCAACCTCTTCAAAGAAAACTTCTGATTGGTTTGATAAAAATCATTTTCAAAATATTATTTCTGTCGAAGATGGTTTTTACCATACTGATCCATTTCAAGCTATTTCAAAGTTTTTCCCAAAAGGCTGGTTTTTCAAATCATGGGATTTAACAAAACCCCAGTCTTATTATCAAAATATTTTAGAAGCCACTGAGTCCGTCAAATTCAAACATTTCTTTCTCAGTGAAGCTCATTCTGAGCCGGCCTATTCCACGGCTACTATTCTTAAAGTCTTATGCCCAAATCAGTGGGGTGATCAACTCCACAAATCCAAATCTTTCCCTCCTCATTTTCAAATGCGTTTTCCACACTGTTTGACATATTCCTACTGGGATTATCAACAGGCATGGTTTAACACATTTTTTCTCCAAAATCCAAAGAAATCTCATTCCTAGTTATTTTTCTTCAACTCGAAAATAACTGTCCAAAGCCTTCCAAACTGGTTTCAACAATGGTGGAATTATTTTGGTTCTACCTCACAAATCCTAACTCCCAATGCCACCCATTGTTTACATCTTTTCAAAGACCATTATACCCCCTCTAAATAGGGATCGAAGGATGTGTATATTTCCAGATGAATAATAAACTAAGACTTAAATAAAATAAATAAACTTTGGAAATTGATATTGGAGCGTGGTTGGTCAAATTTTTTCTTTAAAATGGTACGTAGCGTTGTTATCTGAGGAATCGCTCCGGCTTAGGTATTTTAAAGCCGATCTTTAATAGCGCTTTGGACCAGTAGCCCGCATCCTCGAGTGTCCATCTTCTATACCAAAATCAATTTTGCTTTACCAAGTAATAATTAAATTCTTTAAACGCGGTTGTTCAATTTTAAAATATTTTACCAGATATAAATTAGATTCTTTAGCAAGCCTAGCAACACATACATCTAAGGCTTGGGTACATACACAGTACCAAATCTGGATCCCAGAAATAGTGCTCTGAAGAAGGGGGGAGAAGAGAAATACACATACATATTTTTCTTTGGATAAAATCATTTTGTAATTGTCTATCAATTCTTTGTAAACTCAAATCCTTTTCCTAAAAGGCCTCGAAGGTTTCTTGTAAGGAAGTTCTCTAAATTCACGAAAGGGTTTCTTATAGGGTTTAGATTTGTAATGTTTCTTGTAAGGTTTGGAAGAACACTTACTATTACAATCCTTGGAAGTAGAAGTTTTAAAGGGGTCATAATTGAATTATTTACAGAAACTGCCTAATTCTTGCTTAGATTTCCTAAGCTCCCATTTAAGTCGTTTCTGTAACTTCAAATCTTGACAAATCTTTAAACCTTCTTTGTTGACAAAACTGACTAACTCACCATAAGTAAGTTCGTCATAAGGAATACGATTATCATAAAGAGTTTTAATGGAATTTCTAACTTTCTCACCTAGAAGGGTAGGTAAACCTACAAGGAATTTTTCCTTCCAAGTTATATGATTGGCATCATCCCTAAGGAAGAGTCTGGTAAAGAAAGTGGTTTTATAAAGTTGAAACTCACTAAGTTTCCTACATCTCAAGTTATGTAATAACTCAACATTTTTGTCTCTAAGGTGCGAAGGGTCACCTATAAAATGGAGGGAAATAGTCAAAATCAGGGTTGTTACAGTATCCTGAATTGGACTATTAGTTTCATCAAGAATGGGGATACCCTCATGATCACTCTTGATAGAATTTAAAATATCTAATTGTTGCTGGTTGGTGAGGAGATGATCCCACCATCCTTTAAGTTGACCTGTAAAACCTGCAATAAAGATTTCTGCTATGGCTCTATCAGAAGTTCCCGATTGAGTTTTATAGGCATTAGCTGCCATGGTCATCTGTTGCAACAATCCTAGGATATTGTATTCAGACATACCATCGATATTCCACTCATAGACTGAAGATGCATTAAACCGAGATTGGTTTAAGGCACTTGGTCTATTGTCTATAGCTAAATCTGGTGGAGTTTTGACAGTAGGCAGGGCTAATTCCCAATAGATTTTGTTGGCTTTAGGAACAGATTCATCTGTGAAGGCTTCTATATCAGAGGAGGCTATAGAAGATTGATCATGTTCTAATACTCCAATCTTGCTAGATTGAGGAGTATCAGGGGCTATTTGAACTTTGTTAGAAGAGGAAGAAGCTTCTATCTTATCTAGTTGTTCTCTAATGGCTTTAGCAAAATCTGATTGTAACTCTTGAACAAGCTTTTGGGTAGTTTTCGAAACCTGGAAAGGTTTGAAAATAGGTTCCTTAAGCTTTTTGTCAGAATCTAATTTCGATGGAACATGAGGCACAGAGGAAATAGCAATGGTTGACTTCTGGAAGTGGTTTTCTATTCTAGTCAACTGTTTTCCTATAGTATTTAAGTTAGTATTACATAAATTATTCTGCTGAATAATACTACTTAAATTTGATTCAGAATCATTAGGCTTTGGAATTTTATAAGGTGAGGCTCTAATCTCAACAGGAGGTTCGCCATGTTGTATGGTTAGACTCCTAAGAGGAGGGTGTTCAGACTCTACTGTTCTATTGCTATCAAAAAGATTCCACTCAGGGATTTTCTTTCTAATAATAATAGGACTTGACTCTTTAAAAGGATATGAGATGTTGTTATTGGAAGAATATATCTCGAACCAATCAAAAAACAATATATGAACCTTATGTGAATTTACAAACTCATAGTAAATTTCTTGAATTTCTTTTCTTTGGTTTAAAAAATATTTAAAAAAGCAAAGTCTTTTTTCTTTATTATTATCTGAATAAAAATCATTGCGAAGAAGAGTTTTATCTAGTTCAAAATTCTTTTCAATGACATTTATGACATTTTCTGTTACGGCAGAAAACGTTGGAGAAGTTGGAGGAGAATGTACCTTCTCTTCCTGTCTTCGTTCATGTTGACTGCTAGTGTAGATTGGATGGGGAACACTAGTGGTGTAATCAACAGAATGTATTGAGGATCTAGGTATATCTGAAGTAGAAAACCTAGGTTGGTTTATAACAGAAGGATTTTTCAAAATTTTCTTTCTAGTGAAGAAATACTCTGGGAAGAGTCTTTATCAGAGAATCTAGAAGATGTAGATCTCCTAAAAGATAATGTGACTTTACCATCGGAATACTAAGACACATTTTGCAACTCTGTATTAGGTTCAAGTTGTTTCGGAATCACTGGTGCAGTGGCTCCTTCAAGAACCCATTCGTCAGGAAGATTGATATTTTTCCATTGGATTGGTTTTGGAATGACCGTATTGGCTTTAGACAAGTCAGTCTGCAAGAGAAGAGTTTCATTTCTCTTTGACTGGAATTACTGCTGTGTACTAAATGCCGAAATCATGGCTTTATAAGAAATTTTAAAAATCAATGCAACTAGGACAGATCCCTCAATCATGTTGTAATTGTGGGTTTTAATTTGTAAAATCATACTTTTTAAAACATTCTTGTCTTTAAGAGAAATGGTAATATTTGGATAACAATCAAAAGAAATTGGACCTTTACACAGACTGGATTCGATGCTACTTAGCAAAGAATCATCAAAAGAGATGAATTGACCATCTCTAAGGACAGCTAAGATAGAAGTGCCAAGGCCTTCTTTGGTCAATGGTTTTATTCCTACTTGAATTAAACCAATATGGATATAATTAAAATTCTTTTCTTTTAATTTCTTTAAAGATTTTTCTGAAAACAAATGAATTGTCTCAAAACGATTTGAAAGAGTTATATCACGTTCTTCAGTCTTTATAACATAATCATTCTTTAAAAAATCAAGCTTTTTTGTTTTGTAAATCATTTCTTTATTAACCTTTGGTAATTCCCAATTATCTATTGCTTTATTGAAATCTTCGATTACAAATTCTTCCGAAGTCACAACATTTTTTGAATCACTAGTCCTTCCAGAAGAAGAGCTAGAAAAGGACGATACTCTACCGAGCAGAGAATTCATGAGTAAAAACCTATGCAGTATTCTAGGTTCTGTCAATATGGCTACAGGTATGGATTTACAGCCCTATGCGGAAAACCTTATCCTCCACTTGGCTCTGATACCAGATGGGAAATAGGGATCGAAGGATGTGTATATTTCCAGATGAATAATAAACTAAGACTTAAATAAAACAAATAAACTTTGGAAATTGATATTGGAGCGCGGTTGGTCAAATTTTATCTTTGAAATGGTACGTAGCGTTGTTATCTGAGGAATCGCTCCGGCTTAGGTATTTGAAAGCCGATCTTTAATAGCGCTTTGGACCAGTAGCCCGCATCCTCGAGTGTCCAGCTTATATACCAAAATCAATTTTGCTTTACCAAGTAATAATTAAATTCTTTAAACGCGGTTGTTCAATTTTAAAATATTTTACCAGATATAAATTAGATTCTTTAGCAAGCCTAGCAACACATACATCTAAGGCTTGGGTATATATATATATATATATAAAGTTAGGACTCGAGGAGGTGATGTGGCATCACTATTTCTCATCTTCTTGTATTCTCTATTATCTAATAAATTGGTTGATATTAAGAAAATAATTACATTACAAAATATTAAAAATAAAAAATAATTATTAGATTATAAAAGATTACATGTCTCTTCCTCTTTCTATTTAAATTCAATAATATGTAACTGTTGTGAAAATTTTAATGTACTCGCAAGTGCACGAATCTATTGTAGTATAGATCAATGGTGACGAGTGTCGATCCCACGAGGAGGTAGATTTTAATTGTGTGTGGAATTAATTTTGTAAATGGGTGATTGGATTTGTGGTGGAAATGATTTGGAATATGCTAAAACTTAAATTAAAATGGCGATAATAAATTCTAAAATTGGAATTGAAATGACGAGAATAAATTGAAGAGAATTCTATTGAAATGACGAGAATAAATTGAAGAGAATTCTATTGAAATGACGTACTTGGGTATCTGGATCCGTATCAACATGCATCATGGGCTAAATATTCCTTATTAATACCAATTAAATTATGAGGAGGGAATCCACACCTCATGAACCACTCTAATCAATATGGTGCTAAGGGCTTATCGTGCCAAATAATAATAACCTTGTACTATGGAGCCGGTGAAACTAAGGCGGTACTAGACAATATTAGTATTATTTGTCGACGAGAGTCAAAACATCCACAAAAATTAGAGGGGAAGAGAAAATAAATTTACCAAATAAAGCCCATGACACATGTTGAGATTTCACCTTCAACCCAAGCTTGAAAGAATATTAGCTACTTGTAATTGAACTAGGGGCAAAATAGAAATTTATTAAAATACGTAGAAAATACAAGATAGAAAAGGAATTACAGAAAATGGATCCCAAAAATGTATTCAAAGATATCAAATTAGGGGGGGGAGGCCCCCTTTTTATAGATACATGGAGTAAATCATGGCCATCGGATTAAAAACAGTTTGGACGCTCAGAATTGTGTCACGTCATCAGTCAACAATACGCGGTTTGACCACGTGGATGAACAGTAACACGGTTTGACCCGGGTTGAACAGTAACGCGGTTTGGTTGAAAATAATCCTGTGTAATGCATGCACCGTACGCGAGATTTTTCGTCCACTGATATGCTGCCACGTCACCATCAACAGTACATAAGAATTTTTGTCCAACAGGATCGTGACACCTCATCAGTCAATGCCACATCATTGGTCAATGCCATGTCATCGATCCGTCTATGTGAATAGTAACGTAGACAATACCGTACACGTGAATAGTACTGTACATGTGAATAGTGCCATTTTTCCTTTTATACCTCTCCTAAGATTTTCGACCGTCCTGAGTTCAAAAGTGATGTCCGTTTTGCCATCTGACTTCTCCTTTATTGTGAAATGACTATAATGCCCCTAAAATATAAAAATTACTTAATTAAAATAAAACACACGTAATTGAATCACAAGAAGGTTAAATACATAAAAATAAGGGTTGTTAATAAGACTTGAAATGTAAAATGACGGTTTTCTTCTTTATAAATATGCATTTTGTAACACTCAACACACCCCCCAACCAGCTTATTGCTAGTCCCTAGCAAATAAATCGAAAACAAAATTCAAATTCAAATTCAAAATAATTTTTTTTTTGGAAACACTCGTGTTTATTCAATCAGATTAATGATAACAATCAAATAAAAGTATATGCATTAGCTCCAGTCTAAAGAAACATCACACCCACATTAACCATCCACATGAATCAGCCCTGTAGACTTTGTTATAGCTACTTTCAAGAATGACATGTCAAACCCCAAATTCTCACTGGAAGTAGTGACACTCTCACAAAGAAATTAAACCAAATTAAAATAGTCATTGCAATAAATGGTACTTGAGAGAGAAAATAATAAAAAAGTGATATCACATACTCTCACCAAGATGAAAGAAATATGCCCTCAACTTAGAAATAAGACGATATCAAGTTAAACAAAAATGATAGTTAACCCAATTTATTTATCTTTTTTTTATACACCACTACATCTTTTTAGCCCATATAACTAGCTTCTACTTCAGACTATAGTTCCCTAAAATTAAGAAGGACTTTTATTAGGACGTAACGTAGGCTAAGGACATGGCTAACAAAGAAGGGGAATAAGGAAAACAAAGTGTATGTTTGAGAAAAAATGCAGAGATTTTTTTTTTATTTGAAGTTGCAAGGTGGATTTCACCTATTATTGTTATTATTATTATTATTTTTTTTTTGAAACAACAACTTTTGTTTTTTTTCTTTTTTTTGCATAACTTCACTGAACAAAATAATTATTTACATTTTCTCAAACATAAATAGGTGATGGAACTTATAAGATATCGGGTAATATTCCAAATCGGAGTGGGTCAAGATGATAAGTTGAAAAGAAAAGTTTTTTTTTTAAAGGCTCAAAAGGGTTAACTATGGATATATTACAAAAGGGATGGCTAGAAAGGTTCAAACGGGACAAAGATGACCTTTCCATCGTCTTTTAGGGCTCTAAATAACCGTCCATATCTACCAGTTAGATGGGTCTCCAAATGTAGCAACACACATTTTTTTTTATTTTTTTAAAGGTTAACTTAAAAGAAATCTAAAGATCGTGTATAAAATAATAAACTGCTAAGCTGTATAAAGAATGAGCAAAATGGTTACTCTCCAAGAAAAATAATAGGCTCAAAAACTCACTTGGTACTTATTATGACATGTTCATTCCTTTAAGCAACTCTTATTTGTCTCTGACATCAACATGTAAAGTAGCAAACATGACGTAACATCACTTAAGACCAAAGATAATACAAATACTAAAATTTGAAATTCATCATGTCATCCAATGTTAAAACAAATCACACACATTTTTTTTAAATAACATTCTACCCCCCAACCTATTCTAAACATGAAAGGAAAATATGCATGCAGAAATCTGAAAATGATGCAGAAAAACTAATTAGAAAATTTACCCTTAAAATGATAGAAAAAGAATTTTTTTTTAACTAAGAAGATGCGTTTCTAGAGGCACTAAAGAGAAAATGTATATTTATAAAGGAGAAATTAAAAAGAAGAAGAAAAATGAACATCAAAATGTATATTTATAAAGGAGAAATGAACATAAAAAAAATTGTCTGAATTTTTTTTTTGATTTTTTTTTTCAAACGATGAAGATGCGTTTCTAAAGGCACTACACTCCATATTCAGCTATCTTCAACACAAAACGTTAGTAACAGTTAGTTTCTACAACAAAAAAATAGTAAAAACTTAACTAAAATTCAACAATTGTCGACTATTCCCTCCCCCCAACAAGAATGAAACATTGTCCTCAATATTTTAAAGGAAAGAAGTAGAGTTTAGAAGACATCACATGGGTGGTGCAACACAGAAGAAAATATTTACAGGCGGAGAGTTAAATCTAATTTGTACTTCTTACTGCCGCTACTGTTACCATCATTATTTGGACGCTCCAACACAAAGGTCCATGGGTCCGGCTCCTGTTTATAAGCTTGTAACAGATCAAGGAGCTCATTAGCAGTGTGAGCACAAATAAAAAGTTTTTTCGCATGGGAAGGAATGAAGTTTTTTTTATTGCATGGTTAAGAAATGCGATAAAGCCATCATAAAAGTTATTGACATTTAACAAACCGATGTGTTTATGGTGAATGTGCAGATGAGCCCAAGATACTAGTGTGATAAGTGCCTCTAGTGTTGCAAGATCTCCTGAAAGGAAAATAAAAGTATCAGCATGATTAAGCATTTCAGTTATTCTTTCTTGCATACCTGAGACGATTAACTCTTCTCCAGTTGAGAAGTCAGACGAACTACCCAATGGTTTTAGGTCTCTTGGGATGATGCCTAACACTTGACTTCCTCTGATAAAAGCTGCTTCTGAGACCATTTTTGATAACCCTCGGTTACCTCCTCCATACACCAAGTGTAATTTCCTCGCTGTTATACTTCGATCAAGATCTATGGCTGCCTCTACGAACTCTTTATGTTTGCCATAAGTAAATCCAAAAAGCACACAAATGTTCTTGAATTGTCTATTGGGAGTAGCTGCTATTGTGATACTTCGCAAAAACAATTTGTGAGTGCTTGACAAAAAAAATCACATTTAAGAGTCTTGGTGACAATGGGTCACAGTTGTGTATGAGGTAACATGTCACTGTCAAATAACGTGTAAAGCACATGGCTCGCGAGTCAAAAAGGAAACAGTAAAAAGTAAAAAGTAAACAGTAATAAAATTATTAAAGACAATAATGCAAATAATAAAATAATAGTGAAATAAAATAACAGTAAAGTAAAAGGATATTTACAGGTAATTACGACTGTGGCTCACATCTTCCTCTGGTTTTACGTCCAGAAACGGCTTGAACGCCCTCTATGGGTCGAAGATAGGCTTCCTATCCAGTTTTCTTATAAATTGGCAAACATGGTCGTTTATAGTCAGATTCTCGAGACTATAGAGTGCATGCTCTTTCTGGAATAATGGCCATAACTGGAGAATCGCTCCTTGCACATATCCACTGGGATGCGTTTTAAGAGACAAAAAGGATATCATCCAATGACTCCTTATTCAAGCCATCCCTAATGAATTGAATCTTATCTTCCCTGTTATCAGACACCATTCCTAAAGAACATGAGTTTTTATTGCAACTCATTCTGGCACACTTATGACAAGCAATAGAAATTCTTCGAGCTCGTCGTTTTCTTGCATAATTTCCTTTACCACAACCAGGCATGTATGTAATAAATTTTGGAGGTAACTCACCTGCCAATCGTACTTTCGCCTCAATTAACCAACGGATATCAGCAGGTATATTATTTTTCATGAGTAATCGCATGCGTTCGAACCGAGCTTTATAGATCGTAAGGAGGGCATTCTGAGGAAGTGAAGGGAATCGCTTGTGAAGCTTCGCTAGAATCTCATTTCTATCCATACTTTCGCCTCAGAATATTAGTTATTATGGGAAACTGAAGTAACCGACTTGATTGTCACGGAGTACCGTTATCTGCCACTTCACCGAGGTAACAAACTAAAGCACACAAACAGAAAAATAAATTAAAACACACAAAGAAAATTAAAATCGTCCTCTTATTGAATTTACCTCAAGCTCCAACTGGATGTCGTAAACACTTCTCTCAATATCTCTGAGTTGACGTTCTAAACCCTCAACATAGGCTACTAACTCTGGTGGTTGTAGAGCCCAAATGCGTTGTGTTTTACAAAATTGAATCTACCTTTTGAGATGAGTTTTGACACGTTGAAGTGGTTTAAGAATGTTCAGGAGGAACGGTCTAAGTAAGGTACTCATGATTAAAAATGATAAGAGAAAACTTAATAGTTAAACAAACACACTTATGCAAAAATAATTTCAATTAGCAAAAGAATAATATAAAGAAAGAAAACAAAATCAAATCAACGAAAAGAAAAAAAATCAATTCAACTCTGGTGGGTCACTCAAATTTATTTCGGCGTCTTCTCCATGTGGTTGGTACTCTAGATATGGCTTTAATCTTTGACCATTAACTTTAAACGTGACACCGTTCTTTGGGTCCTTAATTTCAATTGCCCCATGTGGAAAAACAGTATGAACAATAAAGGGACCAGATCAATGAGAGCGTAACTTACCTGGGAATAGGTGCAAGCGAGAATTGAATAAAAGCACTTTCTGACCTGGAGTGAAAGATTTTCTCATAATTTGCTTGTCATGGAAGACTTTCATTCGTTGCTTGTAAATCTTGGCATTTTCGTATGCATCATTGCGAATTTCTTCAAGTTCTGCCAGTTGTAATCTTCGTTCTGAGCTGGCTTGCTGCATGTCAAAGTTGAATTTCTTGATGGCCCAATATGCACGATGCTCGAGTTCCACAGGTAGGTGGTAAGCTTTTACATACACTAACCTGTAGGGTGACATCCCAATCGGGGTCTTGAAAGCCGTTCTGTATGCCCATAATGCATCATCAAGTCTTAATGACCAATCTTTCCTGTCTGGCCTCACCATTTTTTCTAATATGTGCTTTATTTCTCGATTGAATATCTCAACTTGGCCACTGGTTTGCGGATGATACGGAGTCGCCACTTTGTGTGTGATTGAATACTTTGTCAAAAGAGCTTTAAATGCTTTGTTACAAAAGTGGGCACTACCATCACTGATTATCGCTCGAGGGAATCCAAAGCGTAAAACAATATTGCTTTTCAAAAATCCTATCACCACCTTGTGATCATTGGTTCTACATGGAATTGCTTCTACCCATTTCAATACGTAGTCAACAGCAACCAATATGTATTGATGGCCAAAAGAAAGAGGAAAGGGTCCCATGAAGTCAATACCCCATACGTAAAAAATCTCAACCACTAAAATTGGATTTAATGGCATCATGTTCCTTCGTGTAATGTTCCCCATTCGTTGACACCTATCACATGAAGAATAGAAAGTGTAAGCGTCTCGAAATATAGTTGGCCAATAGAAACCACATTGTAAAACTTTAGTTGCTGTTTTCTTAGCACTAAAATAGCCTCCACAAGCTTGTTCATGGCAGAATGAAAGGATATTCTGAATTTCATTTTCTGGGACACATCGTCTAACAAGTTGATTTGCACAATACTTGAACAAATACGGGTCATTCCAATAGAAATTCTTTATTTCTGCAAAGAATTTAGCATTGTCTTGCTTGGTCCAATGCTCTGGAAGTTTACCTGTAACAAGATAATTAATTATATCAGCATACCAAGGTAATACTTCCACATTCATTAATTGTTCATTTGGAAATGACTCATTCAATGGTAATAGTTCAACAATTGTATCAAAATGAAGACGAGAGAGGTGGTCCGCCACAACATTTTCTGTCCCTTTCTTATCTTTGAATTCTAAGTCAAATTCCTGCAAAGGTAACACCCAACGAATTAGTCTAGCTTTTGCATCTTTCTTTGTGAGAAGATATTTCAGAGCAGCATGATCTGTGAATACAATTATTTTACAACCAATGAGATAAGATCAAAATTTCTCTAATGCAAACACTACTGTTAGCATTTCTTTTTCAGTAGTTGAATAGTTCAACTGTGCATCATTCAATGTCATACTAGCATAGTAAATAACATGGGGAATTTGATCAACTCTTTGTTCTAATACTGCTCCTACTGCATAATCAGATGCATCACACATGAGCTCAAATGGTAAACTCCAGTTTGGGGGCTGAATGATGGGTAATGTTGTCAACAACTGCTTTAGTTTTTTAAACGCCACAAGACATGAATCATCAAAGACAAAAGGCACATCCTTAGCAAGTAAATTGCATAAGGGTCTAGAAACTTTGCTAAAATCTTTAATGAAACGTCTATAGAAACCAGCGTGCCCAAGGAAAGATCTTACTTCTCTGATTGTTTTGGGTGGAGGAAGATTAGAAATGAGATCCACCTTGGCTTTGTCAACCTCAATACCTTTGCTTGAAATGATGTGACCTAGAACAAAACTTTGTTTTACCATAAAATAACACTTCTCCAAATTTAAGACTAAATTTTTCTCGATACATCTCTGCAAAACTAGTGTTAGATGATGTAAACATTGATCAAACGAGTCACCAAAGACAGAAAAGTCATCCATAAAGATTTCAAGGAATCGTTCAACCATATTATAAAAAATGCTCAACATGCATCGTTGAAATGTAGCAGGTGCATTACATAATCCAAATGGCATTCTCCTATATGCAAAAGTGCCAAAAGGGCAAGTGAAAGTGGCTTTTTATTGATCTTTTGGTGCTATGGGGATCTGATTGTATCTTGAGTAGCCATCTATAAAGCAATAAAATTCATGGCCTGCTAATCTATCAAGCATTTGATCGATAAATGGTAAAGGAAAATGATCTTTACGTGTGACAGAATTCAACTTTCTATAATCAATGCATACACGCCATCCTGTAGTTACTCTAGTTGGTATCAATTCATTATCAGTATTGGTAACTACTGTGACTCCTGACTTTTTGGGGACAACTTGTGTAGGACTGACCCATGAACTATCAGAAATGGGGTAAATGATACATGCATCTAATAGTTTAAGGACTTCAGTTCTAATAACTTCTTTCATATTAGGATTTAACCGACGTTGCATTTCCCTAGTAGATTTAGAATTTTCATTGAGGTGAATATAATGCATGCAGTCTATTGGGTTTATACCTTTTATGTCTGCTATGGTATATCCTAATGCTCCTTTATACTCTTTAAAAACATCCAACAACTTACCTTTTTGTTCGTCATTAAGGGATGATGAGATGATTACCGGTAGAGTACTTTCTTCCCCTAAAAACGCATATTCCAATGTGTTGAGCAATGGTTTAAACTCGAGTTTCGGTGGTGATTCTGATGATGGGATGAGTTTCTTCTCTGATGGTACTAGTTGTTCAACTCTTGACTTCCATTTATTAGTGTCCATGGATGGTGCTGAGTTAAGTAGAGCGTTGACCTCATTGACCGATCTGTCAATATCAAAATCAAAATCAAAATCAAAGTGAGTTAAACATGTTTGTAAAGGATCATCACTGAGGTTTGAAAGAAAAATATTATCAACTATTGTTTCTATTAAATCCACATCAACAATTCCATTATCTGCACTGTGAGGTTGTTTGGCAATGTTGAAGATATTCAGTTCCATAGTCATGTTGTCGAAGGACAACTGTATATTTCCAGTTCTGCATTGAATGTGAGCATCCGCAGTTGCCAAAAAAGGTCGGCCTAGGATAATGGGGATGTGCTTCCTTGAATCCTGTATAGGTTGAGTGTCAATTACAATGAAATCAATAGAAAAATAAAATTTGTCTACCTGGATAAGCACGTCCTCCACAATACCACGAGATATTTTCGTGGACCGATCTGCAAACTGTAACACCACTGGAGTTGGGTGTAATTCTCCCAGTCCAAGTTTCACAAATACTGAATAAGGCAACAGATTTACACTAGCTCCTAAATCCAACAAAGCATTCTCAATTGTGTAGTTCCCTATATTACATGAGATAGTGGGGGAGCCTGAGTCTTTGCATTTTAAAGGAATTTTATGTTGGAGTATAGAACTAACGTTTTCTGTTAAAAATGTTTTCTTTTGAACATGCATATTTCTCTTTTTAGTACAAAGGTCTTTAAGAAACTTGGCATAAGATGGAACTTGTTTAATAACATCAAACAAAGGGATGTTAACACTTACCTGTTTGAAGATTTCAAAAATCTCACCTGTAGATTTTTCCTTCTTTCCTTTAGCTAACCTCTGAGGAAATGGAGTTTTGGGAACGTATTCTCATAGGTTGGTTTCTTCTTTCTCCTCCGGTGATGAGTCTTTAACATTCACAGGTACAATTTGATTTTCTTTTGTCACCGGCATCTCTACTTTGTTGTCGACTTCTTTTCTTTTTCGCAAAGTCATGACTGTTTTGACCTCTCTATACTGCTGTGGTGAACTGGTACTTACTTCATGTACTTCTTTTGGATTAGGCACTGGTTGACTTGGAAATTTACCTTTCTCAACGGTCATTGCCAAGGTTTGAACTGAAGAAGCAAGTTGTCCTACCATCTTCTCAAGGCTTGAAACTGATTGGGCTTGTGAGTTAAAGCTTGCTCTCAACCCATTTCGTAGTCCATCAATGGTGCGGTTCTGTTGCTCAATCATGGAGTGAGTAACATTCTTGAAATTCTGGAATGCATCCTCCCATGGTCTGGGTTGAGAGTAGTTCTGGTTTTGATTGTATGGTGTGAATGGGGGCTGAGAGGCTTGAGGAGCTTGAGGAATTGGTTGCATTGGTGGAGGTTGAGCTGCTGGTCCATTTTGTTGGAATCCTTGAGACCATGAAAAATTGGGGTGGTCTCTCCATCCAGAGTTATATGTGTTAGAGTATGGGTTGTAATTTGATGGCTTTCTCATTACACCTATGGCATTGGCTTGATCTGGATATGAGTCAGGGTCATGTGCCTCTGTTAATTTAGCAGTCGATAACGATGCTATTTGTCAAGAGAGACCTTCAATTATGCCTTTGACTTCTTTAATTTATGAACTTGACTCGTCAATGTGAACTTCATTTACTCCTTTAATTCTTCTAGTATTCCTGAGTGATCGACTCCGTTGTTGGGAATTATCTGCTTGTCGCTGGAAGAATTCCCAAATCTCTGATGCACTTTTTGACATTAGCTCTCCTCCACTTGTTGCCATTAGCCATTCTTGCACATTTGGTAGTAATCCCTCCAAAAAATATTGGCATTGGTACCATTTCTTATACCCATGATGTCGACACTTCAAGAGTAGCCCATTAAATCGCTGCCATGTTTCAAAAAATTGCTCGTCCTTTCTCTACGTAAACTCCGAGATTTCCCTGCGAATAGCATTGGTTTTATGCACTGGGAAATATTTATTCAAAAATTTTGTAACCATTTGTTCCCATGATGTGATGTTATTGGCAGGTAAAGTATTTAACCATGAACGAGCTCTATCCTTTAAAGAAAATGGGAATAGTCTAAGTTTTACATCATCATTTGAAAAATTCTCATATTTAAATGTTTGACAAATAGCATGAAAATCATTCAGATGATTATATGGATCCTCATTTTCTAGGCCATAAAATGTGGGGAGACAATTTAGCACAGTAGGTTTTAATTCAAAACTCCTAGCAGCTACATTTGGGTATCTTATGCATGATGTGCTCAAATTAGCTAAGGGACTGAAGTAGTCCTTAAATGGCCTCTCCTGTGATGCTTGTAAATCCATTCTAAATTTATTTTTAATGTGCTTTTGTGTGCGAAGTGTTTTCTCAAGTTCGAGATCTATAGGTTTAAGATTAGGTAATAATGACTTACGACCATGCATGCAAAACGAATAAAATAAAATAAAAATAAAAATGATAACAAAACAAATAAAAAAAAGAAGAGGGAGAAATTACGATACTAACCTTATTGCGCTGTTACAACCTTTGTATAAAAACACACTAAAAATAAATACGTGAAATAAATTAACTTAGAATAAATTAATAAAAAAAATTATAAAGAAAAATAAATTGAAAATTAAATTACAGAATTTTAAAGAAGAGAGAAAAAAATAAATAAATAAAATTCTTAACTCAAAATGTAAATTCACTCTTTTTTTCTTTTTCTTTTTTTTTGTAAAAAAAATATTACAAGAAAATAATTAAAAGAAATTATTCACAAAAATTAATTTTATGAATTAAAATTACTTACCTCCCCGGCAACGGCGCCAAAAACTTGTTGTGCAAATTTTAATGTACTCGCAAGTGCACGAATCTATTGTAGTATAGATCAATGGTGACGAGTGTGGATCCCACGAGGAGGTGGATTTTAATTGTGTGTGGAATTAATTTTGTAAATGGGTGATTGGATTTGTGGTGGAAATGATTTGGAATATGCTAAAACTTAAATTAAAATGGCGATAATAAATTTTAAAATTGAAATTGAAATGGCGAGAATAAATTGAAGAGAATTCTATTGAAATGATGTACTTGGGTATCTGGATCTATATCAACATGCATCATGAGCTAAATATTTCTTATTAATACCAATTAAATTATAAGGGGGGAATCCACACCTCATGAACCACACTCTAATCAATATGGTGCTAAAGGTTTATCATGCCAAATAATAATAACCTTGTACTAGGGAGCCGGTGAAACCAAGGCGGTACTAGATAAGATTAGTATTATTTGTCGACGAGAGTCAAAACATCCACAAAAATTAGAGGGGAAGAGAAAATAAATTTACCAAATAAAGCCCATGACACATGTTGAGACTTCACCTTCAACCCAAGCTTGAAAGAAAATTAGCTATTTATAATTGAACTAGGGGCAAAATATAAATTTATTAAAATACGTAGAAAATACAAGATAGAGAAGGAATTACAGAAAATGGATCCCAAAAATGGATTCAGAGATATCAAATTAGGGGAGGGAGGCCCCCTTTTTATAGATACATGGAGTAAATCATGGCCATCGGATTAAAAACAGTTTGGACGCTCAGGATTGCGCCACGTCATCAGTCAACAGTACGCGGTTTGACCACGTGGATGAACAGTAACACGGTTTGACCTGGGTTGAACAGTAACGCGGTTTGGTTGAAAATAATCCTGTGTGATGCATACACCGTACGCGAGATTTTTCGTCCACTGATATGCTGCCACGTCACCATCAACAGTACATAAGAATTTTAGTCCAACAGGACCGTGACACCTCATCAGTCAATGCCACATCATCGGTCAATGCCACGTTGTCGGTCAATGCCACGTCGTCGATCCGTCTATGTGAACAGTAACGTAGACAATGCCGTACATGTGAATAGTGTCATTTTTCCTTTTATGTCCCTCCTAAGGTTTTCGACCGTCCTGAGTTCAAAAGTGATGTCTGTTTTGCCATTTGACTTATCCTTTATTGTGAAATAACTATAATGCCCCTAAAATATAAAAATTACTTAATTAAAATAAAACACACGTAATTGAATCACAAGAAGGTTAAATACATAAAATTAAGGGCTGTTAATAAGACTTGAAATGTAAAATGACGGTTTTCTCCTTTATAAATATGCATTTTCTAACACTCAACAGTAACCATTAATAATAATTAATTATAAATCTTGAAACATTTGTTTATTTTATTACGCTAACAATTAAACTTTAGTAGCTTAAATATATCAATTAATTAATATAGGAAAGAAGGTTCCTTCATCTTCCCTCAACAATGCCATTAGAGTCTAATTTTAATGTCATAATGTCATATTTAATTATTCAATATTTTTTTTGTGCCTTTTGGCTTCTTCAAACTTTATAAATATTAAGTAGTTAAGATTTGTGATATCATTATTTTTCATCTTTTTTTATTCTCTATTATCTAATATATTGGTTGAGATTAAAAAAATAATTACATTACAAAATATTAAAAATAGAAAATAATTAATAGATTACAAAAGATTACATGTCTCTTCCTCTTTCTATTTAAATTCAACAATATGTAACCATTAATAATAAATTAATTATAAGTTTTGAAACATTCATTTATTTTATTAAGCCAACAACTAAATTTTAGTGGTTTAAAATAAATCAACTAATTAATATAGGAAAGAAGGTTCCTTCATCTTCCATCACCAATGCCATTAAGACCTAATTTTAATGTCATAATATCATATTTAATTATGCAACTTTTTATTTAGTGTCTTTTGGATTCTTCAAACTCTATAAATATTAAGCATTTAAGATTTGTTATGTTTGAGTTTTTTTATTTATTTAACCAACATCCTCTTTAGAAATGTTATTGTGTTTTTATTTTTTGACTTATTTAAATTTTTAGTATTGTGTGCTTCATGAAGTACTCTTTTCTTCATGAGTTAAATAATGATAAAGATAGTTGGATGATAAGGGTTAGACTTTATAAGATGTGCGAGTTTGTTAATACCAAGAAAAATAGAGAATTGATTAGTGTTAATATGATTGTTATTGATGAAAATATTGTGTACACTTAACTATACACATTAATATATTCTTTTAATGTTAATAAAAAAATAATAAACTTTCATAAATAACATTAGTTTTATAAGGCTGCATCATCTTTAAAAAAAATTCATATTTTTTATCAGTTTCATCGAATGCAAAAAAATAAAAAAGATAATACTAAATTCTTTTTTTAAAACCGCACGAAGTGCGGTTCTATTTCCTAGTATATATATAAAGCTAGGACTTGAGGAGGTGATGTGACATTACCATTTCTCATCTTTGTATATTCTCTATTATCTAATAAATAGAGAAATTTTCTTTTAGATTTGATTTTTCATTTTCTCATAATTAATTTGATTGTTATTACACAATAACAATTATGTAAAGATTTTAATAAGACATATTCTTTGTAATGAACATCCAAGGGGGATTGTTATGAATTTATTAAAATAAATGTAAATGTTCATAATATATATCTCTTAATCTCCCCACTATCTTCCATTATCAACCTTTAACTTCCCTATAACTCCCACTATCTAAAAAGGAATTATGATCCATAATTTTTTATTAATTTCATGGAGTGATTATGTAACTATAAAAGGAGAGCTCATCTTTTTGTTTTGTACACACACAATTGGAATGAATAAAATCACTTTTTAATATATTCTCTTATTTTATTCTTTATCTTGTGTTGCTTTTTTTATTTGTATTGCTGGCTAATAGTTTTTTTTTTGTTTTTTATAAAGCTACCTCATCTTAATAAAAATCAATTCATACTTTTTATTAGTTTTATCAAGTGTAAAGTAAAAAAAAATAATACTAAAATTTTTTTGTCAAAGCCGCGTGAAACGCGGTTCTATTTTCTAATTAAAGCATAAAATTGAGGTATTAATAAGAATATGATTTTGTACACTATTTATATAAATTTTCAATTTTTTATTATCTTTAAAAAGAATAAATGGAACAGGTTCGTCCACCCGAGAGAGCCAGTGATGACAGAACGAAGAGTAAACTAAGTTTAGGAAACACGGAAGAAATAGCCTTACTTAGAAAGGTCCAGGGGAAAATGAACCAAAATCTTCATGGCCTTTTTCTGTCTTCAATCTCTTATAAAAGCTGGGAGAGATTTGGAAACGGTATTAAAAGCATGCAATATTGGTGGCTTATGTTTCAAGCGGCTGCAAATAGTGTCCTGTACCTCTATAGCTTGCCATGTTGGTAAAAATGCATTAGGCCCTGCAGAACAACCCCATATCTATAATTCTGATGCGATCTGGGAAGCCATTGCAATACAAGTCAAATGAGCTTTCATTTAGTAAGGGTTTTGCTTTCAAGGTTGCTTCCCTCTGAGAAAAAAAAGGGAAAAGAAAAGAAAATCTATAAACAGAAGAAATTATAGTGTGAAGCATCGAGAGAGAGAGAGAGAGAAAGAGAGATTGATGTTTAGATATTGACCGAATGCGCTGAGTTGTTTGCTTAGCTGTTATCTCCATTCTCCTTCATTCATGAATTGTCAAAAAAAAAATTATATATTTGGATTTTGTCCCCTCTACTTTTTAATGAAAAAACATATTGAAATATAATTGAAATTGCTGTATAGTTTTGTTTTGCTACTCTACAATCTCTTCAAAGAAAATAAGCAAAGCCAACAAAGAAATATTTGGAAATTGATAACATATTCATTAATGCAACCCGAATTGTCAAAAGATGTCATTATATTTTTAAGAATAATTATAGAATCACAAGCATTTTTACGAACAATCTTTTATAGATTAGGTCAAGATGATCGGTCAATAAAAATATTAAATTTTATTTTCCACATTCATTTGTATAATATTATTTATATGAGAGAAATTATCATTCGTATACCTTTAATTTACTTCATTATCAAAAATACTACAATACTTTGAGGGTGTATCAATCGTCCACCCTAAGTTGACAAAATATATCTGTCGTCCACCAAACCGTTACTTGTCGTTTAAATAAGATGACATCGGAGGGGTAATTTGGTCTTTTCATATGATACAAGTAATAATTTAAGGGTATACAAGTGATAATAAGAGAATTTAAGGGTATACGAGTGATACTTTTTCTTTACTTTAATTTAAGATTCAAGGGTAAAATCGTCAATTCGCTATAATTCCGTTAACTTTTAAACGACAGCTAACAGTTTAGTGGTCAGCATATAACTTTTGTTAATTTAGAGTGGACGATTGATACACCCTCAAAGTGTTGTAGTATTTTTTATAATAGAATAAATATAGGGTATACGAACAATAATTTCCCTTTATATGAACATATTTATGATTGTATTATCACTCTATTTTTTAAGGGCACAAGTGTATCTCAATGGTGTTTATAGAATTATATATAGATGATTCTTCCAACGTATATATTTACAAGTATAATTTATTAAATGATTTAATGATTTGTCAGGATTATTCTTTTGAATATTTCTTTTTGTATCTATTAAAGGCACATATTCATAATATGTATGTTATTTGAGATAACCTACTAAAAGGCAAAGTTATGATATCATAGTGGTTTCTTACCCTTAGTCTCCACCATTTTGTTAATTCATGGAAAATTAGGGTGTGTTTTGTCACGGAATGAGTATATTGCACAACAAACCCATGCAGTGCTTATGCAAGTATAGCCCAAAAGCGAGCAATTGAGACAAAGAGAATCAATGTTATTCACAAGAGTGTGTGCACAAGAGAGCTTGATAGCTTACAAGATTACTTACTTCGAGTTGCTTGCTGAAAATTAAGCGTCGTGCTTTATTTATAAGGAGGTTTGCTTAATTCTATAATGTTCTAACTCTAGAGAGTTCTCAAGGCTTCATGGGAGCTCTCATACCTAGCAAAGCTTAGATTGATATGAGAAAATTTATGTACAAAATATATGCTACAATACCCTAGCAAAATCTGGAGATTTCTTAGTTATGTACAGGTGAGAATATACTAGAAAAGACTAGTGATAAAAGCTTCTAGAATCAACCACTAACACACCTTGGCTTATAAATTTAACCTATTTGGCCTAAAATTTCAGGTGATTCACGACAGTTTGCTACAGTTTTTGGATTAGTGCTTTATGTTTTAGAAAAATGGAAAAAGAAAAAACAGAAAAGGCGTTTTGGTGGCATTATTTTTCTGCCTATTTTCACGTTGTGTGAGAATGAGTGCAACTCATTTTAAAAACTTGTCACAGTAAATTGAAAAACAATAATTTACTATTCTATTGACAGTGTTCTAATTCTAGGACCCATGTTAAACAAAAGTAAAACTTAACATATGTTCAATCAAATCAATTGTCACTTACGAAATATAAAATAAGGGCCCGATAAGTTACAATTCGTGTAACTTGCATCACACATATAAACAATATGTAGTGTGAGGTCTACATATAGTTCATGTATGTGGGTGTAAGTTATATAAATATAATTTAATATTTATTAAAAAATATAACTATTTATTTGACTATGCGTGCACATAAACAATTGTTTCAACCAATTTTTTATTAATATAATATTATTATTTTAAAAAACAAACATATATTTGATTAATTTTATTTTTAAATATTATTTTAAATTAAGCTACCAAATATGTTTTTTTTATTCACCAAAATTAATTACTTTTACATCATAAAATAAAATAAGTACAAAAATATCATTTAAAAAATAATACCAAAACAAAACTTAGCTGTGTTCAATCAAAATCAAATGTAACCCACGAAATATAAAGCATAGTTATTTACTTTATTGTGCACGCATATAAACTACTGTTTCAACAGTTTTTTATTTCATAATTTTTAATATGATATTATTATTTTCAACAAACAAATAAATAGACATATGTTTGATTGATTTCATTTTTAAATATTATTTTAAATCAAGCTACCAAATATGTTTTTATATTCAACAAAATTAATTATTTTTATATTATAAAATAAATACAAAATATCATTTAAAAAATGATACCAATAAAGAACTTAGCATGTGTTTAATTGAATCAAATATGACCCACGAAATATTTACTTTACTAAGCACGCATATAAACTATTGTTTCAAAAAAAAATTATTTTATTATTTTTGTTGTACCAAAATTATAATAAGCCAAAAAAAAGCCCACATGAGTATAGGCCCAAAAAGAAGTGACCCTGGTCTATTTTAAATAAAACATTCAAAGGACAACTTTTTGGTAAAGCATTAAAGGTAAGTTTATATAAAAAGTGACCTAAATCGATTTTCTACAAAAAACAACCTACGTCCACTTTTTATAAAGAAAAATCTAGATCCATTTTAAATAAAACGTCTAAAGGGTAATTTTTCGGCAAAACACTAATGGTAAGTTTCTACAAAAAGTGACCTACATCGATTTTCTACAAAGAGCGACCTAGATCCACTCTATATAAAGAAGGACCTACGTCCATTTTAAATAAAACGCCTAAAAGACAACTTTTCGACAAAGCACTAAAGGTAGGTTTTAAAAAAAAAGTGGCCTAAATTGATTTTCTACAAAGAACGACTTAAGTCAACTCTTTATAAAGAAGGACCTAGGTCAATTTTAAATAAAATGCCCAAAGGGTAACTCTTCGGCAAAACACCAAATGTATATTTCTGCATAGAACAACCTAGGTCCACTCTTTATAAAGAAAGACCTAAGTTCATTCTAAGAAGAACGCCCTTTGAAAAAAGTGCCAAAGGCATGTGTCTACAAAGAGCAACCTATGTCCATTTATCAGAAAGAATGATCTAGGTCCATTTTCTATGAATAATGACCTAGATGTTCAACAATTACTTGGAAGTAACATTCTACGAAGGTTGCATACATGCCAAATGCGACAAAACCAATCCTTTTTACGAGGAAACAACATAAGAGCTAAAGTGCTTGAGCCCAACGAAGGTTAAGAGCTCGAAATCATGACAAGTGTTCAAAGAAAACTTGTCAATAAGCAAGCTTGACACGAATGACAGGTATCTTTATGCATGAGTTTTACAGACACTTGTCACTAAAATAATGCCACGTATCATGATGATGCCTCCACCTCATTAATCAAATTGCATATATAATGATCAAAACTTCCCACATTAGAGGCCAAGAGAGAAAAAAAAAAAGGCAACGAAATGTTGTCATTCTTTCTTTAAATTCTCTTTCTATAATCAAATTTGAAATGCTGACTTGAGCGTCGAAGGGTCATTGCCGACAACCTCAGCACCCTTTGACAATTTCATTTCTTTTATAGAACCCTTAACAATAGAAACTTTCATATCATGGAGAGATGATTCACAAAGCTTAATATAGAAAGGAATCCAAAGCAAAAAGTTAGTTATTACGTGTCGAGCAAAAAATTGCAATGACATTTGGTGCCGTCTGTGGGGATGAATAAAAAGCCAATGTTTTCTTCAGCCCTTTTTTGCTCCTCCTTGGCTAAATGCAACTGACTTTCAATTGTTAACTTTTTCTGGAGGGCAATGAACTCGGATTCTAAATTCTTTTTAGCAGCAAGAGCTTGAGATAGTTCTTTACTTATGGCAGCAACATGATCTTTAGCAGCCCTAACGCGTGTTTCATAGGATGAAAAATACTCTGAATGCTACAAAAAAAATAAAATAAAAATTAAGTAGAGGCAAGATGAAAAATGAAAGGTAAACATAATAAAGGAACGAAAGTTCTTTACCTTCATAACAAGTCTCACTACAACCTTGAGAGATTCCGTGGCCTCTAAATCCTTCACACTAGTGCCTTTAGCCTCACTTACAAATTGGTCCCAATCAACATTATTGGCTTGACGAGGTGGAATTGTTGGCTTCACACTCCACTTTCTAATGGCGATTTGATCAACAATAAGTTTTTTAGTCCCTTCTTTTGACATCAAAGTTTGGACTAATGTACCATTATTCTGATCCTTTGTCTGTTGCTAGGAAGTAAAGCCCTTCTCAATGAGTCGTGGCTTCTCCATGTTCTTTGTCTTATCTGACAATCTCAGCCTCTCAATGGGTTTTGCCTTTTCAGATAACCTTGGCCTTTTTCCTCTTTTTTCCTCCAACAAGTTCATTAGTTGAAAATCCATGTTACGTTTGGCTGCCTGAATGGATAATGGACTACTTGGAATTATGTGATTCTCGGTTAAAGTATTGAATGAGCATAGGAAGTTGCAATCATGATCTTTTAGAGGCAACTTTAGAGGTGACCTAATGTTTTTCGCCTCTACCCCACGGATCGTGGGTCTTTTCCAAATATTTACAATAAAGAAGTGAAACTAAGGTTAGTGAAAAAATTAAATATGTGCCACATAATGTAAATAAATGTGTGTTGCATATATATATAAATCGCACTTGGTTCACGAAAGTGTGTTGGAATCCGAACCTGGGCATCAACGACTTCATCCTCAAACTCCCAATTTCCATTGACCAAAAACTAAAAATGCTTCCACCTCTTGGTTGAAATGTGAACATGATTAAGTAGAATTTCATTGGAATCTTCATAAGCTTTAAAGTGCCAAGGGCCATAAGTTTTGGGGTTACGACATAAACGAAATAGATATTGGAACTCGATCACAGACGGGTCTGCAAATCCAAGCTTCTTTCATACAACCCACATTCCAATTATTGCTCTCCAAGCAGTAGGAACAAGCTGAGCAGGAGCAAGTCCAAAAGAATGTAGAAGCTTTCAAATATTTAGGGCAAGAGCAAGAGAAACTCCAACTTTTAGGATTGCTTTTGTAAACCCAACACAACCAGCAGGGGGTTTGCTAATCAAATCACTCTCCAACAAGTTCATTTCAATAGAACGGGGTATTTGGTACATGATCTGAAGTATTTCGACACCGACCTAAGTAAGTGAATTACTGCAATTGTCCATGGTCCACACACTAGAAATCTTAGAGCAATTTTTATCATACCAAACTTTAAAGTTATTTTCCCCATCCTCGGATTCAATTTTAATGCCTACTTGTTTGAATGAATCCTTACTACAAGTCTCGCCATTGGTTGCTTCAGTTCCAGGTAACTTGGCCATATTAGGAACCTATTAATCAAAATCTATGTGAATTCTCAAGCTAAAAGCTAAGGCGGCGTTTGTTTTTTAACTTAATAACTTAAAGTGATTTAACTTAATTAATTAAGTTAATTAGAGTTGTTTGTTTTTATAACTTCATGAGACGTTTTAGATAATTTTGACTTAATAAAATAAGCCAATTTTTTTGCTTTTTACTTAATAGAGAAATTTGAATTAAGTCAATTACTTACTAATGTCAAACATATCTCTGTTTTATAATTTATTTTTCATGTCTATCCCAAAACTCACCTATAGATATTTACCCCACATAAAAATATCCCTATTTTTTCTTTCTTATATTATATACTATAAAATTTAAAATTTATAGTATTTTATATATTAAAATTCTAAAATAATTATGTATTGACTTGAATATAGTTTTACTTATAAATGTTAAAATATTATAGTAGTTAATATATTATTTATTTGACATTCAAATTTAATAAGGATACAAATGTAAAAGTACATATTTTCATCTTTTTAAGTTGAAAAAAAAACAACTTAATACTTATTTTTCAAGATTCAGACGAAAAAATAAACATATTATTCAGATTCAGACATTCAGATCTATTCAAAATTCAGACTAATTCAGGTCTACTCAGATTTCAGACAAAAAACAAACGGCACCTAAGTCTTTGCATACGAAAATTATATATGTGGTTACATTTATTTAAGTTTATGTGAATACGCATGCAAAAATAAATAAATAAAAAGGCTAGAACTTTATAGGTATATATATATATATATATAGCCATGCACCGATTTGTGCATCCACATACATCATATCAGAAGTTTCCAATAAACATGTGTATAACATTTTAATATATACATATATTAAAATTCACGTCAACATGCATACAAATAATTAAATCTTCACTTGCATGCAAATTGCCAAGTTTTCACATGCATGGAAATTGTTGACTTTTCACATCGGCATTTTATTATATGAAGAAATAAGCATGTGCAGCATTAAAGCATCACAAAAAAACTCTTCAAATAAGATTTTATTACTTGTTTGAAGAGCCACATCAATATTTAAAGTTCCAAAAGACACTCCAATTAAGATTTTTCAAATAAGAAATGATCCCCTCTCTTCAAATTTGGAGAGTTGCTTTCTCCTTCTTCAATTTATATTTTAATAATTTTTGTTGGAGAAAAAGAGAGAGATGGTTTAATTACTATTGACTTTTCATTTTAAAAAAATAGTTATTTAATTAAAATAATATTAACTCATTTATATTTGAAGAGACTTTTGAAGAATAACATATTTTTTCACTCTTCTATTAGCCACATAGGTAAGCAAATATATATTTAAAGAGTAAAATTTATAAAGCTTTTAGAGATGCTCTTATATGTCAATATATGCATTTTTTAAATAAAAAGAAAGAAAGGAAAAATACCTTACAGCTGGAGAGACACCAAAATTGAGCACTGCTCTAGCGTGAATCCGTGAAACTCCTCCACAAAATGCTCACCCTCTTCACTATAAATTGAAAGAGTCTCCCTCTAAGGTAAATTCTCTCACTAAGTTTTTAGTAGTGCTTGTGAATACATTATGGAGTTTTGAGAGTTTTTATAGATGAGAGGAAGGAGAATGCCATAAGTCATTTGTTGTAATTGGGCAAGAAAAAACAAAGATCATTGGTGGGATGGGGTGGCACTAATGATGTTCATTAGTTTGGTGGCATCGGAAATGAAAAAAGAAAATTAATAGAAAGTGATTTACAATTTTTTAATTTCAAAAATTGAGTTAAGCCCGCACCCATTGAAAAGCCAAGGCTGGAAGCCATAAAATGATCCAAGCCCAACCCAAAGCACATGAAAAAATAGTAATAAATAAAAGTCCTAACTTCTAAAATTTGAGAAGATAGACTCGGGGGCCTCTGTTGTACCAAAATTATAATAAACCCAAAAAACGCCCACATGAATATAAGCCTAATAAGAAGTGACTTAGGTCCATTTTAAATAAAATGCCCAAAGGGCAACTCTTAGGCAAATGTAAGTTTTTACAAAAAAGTGTCCTATATTGATTTGTTACAAAGAGCAACCTAGGTCTACTTTTTATAAAGAATGGCCTAGGTCTATTTTAAATAAAAAGTCTAAAGGGAAACTTTTTGGTAAAGCGCTAAAGGTAAGTTTGTACAAAAAGTGACCTATATTGATTTTCTACAAAGAGTGACTTAGGTCCATTCTTTATAAAATAGGACTAGGTCCCTTTTAAATAAAATATCCAAAGGGCAACTCTTTGGCAAAACACCAAATGTATATTTCTACAAAGAACGACCTAGGTCCACTCTTTATAAAGAAGAATCTAAGTCCATTTTAAGTAGAACGCCCTTCGAAAAAGTGCCAAAAGCATGTGTTTACAATGAGCGACCTAGGTCCAGTCACTATAAAGAATGACATAGGTCCATTTTTTACTAATAATAACCTAGATGTTCACCAATTACTTGGAAGTAACATTCTACAAAGGTTACATATATGCGAAATGCTGCAAAACCAATCCTTTTTACGAGGAACAAACATAAGAGCTAAAGTGATCGAGCCCAACGAAGGTTAAGAGCTCGAAATCATTACACGTGTTCAAAGAAGACTTGTCAATGAGCAAGCTTGACACATAATGACATGTGTCTTTATGCATGAGTTTTGAGGACAGTTGTCACTAAAACAATGCCACGTGTCATTATGACACCTCCACCTCATGAATCAAATTGCTTATATAATTATCAGAACTTCCCACATCAGAGGCCAAGAGAAAAAAAAAAGGTAGTGAAATGCTATCCTTCTTTCTTTAAATTCTCTCTCTATAATCAATATTTAAAATGCTGACTTGAGTGTCGGAGGGTCATCGCCAGCAACCACGACACCCTTTAATAATTTCATTTCTTTTGCAGAACCTTTGACAATAAAAACTTTCATATCATGGAGAGATAATTCACAAAACTTAATATAAAAAGGAATTCGAAGCAAAATGTTAGTTATTATGTGCTAAGCAAAAAATTGCAATGACAATTTTTTAATAATATAATATTATTATTTCAACAAACAAACAATCAAACATATGTTTGCTAGATTTCACTTTTAAAAATTATTTTAAATTAAGCTACCAAATATGTGTTTATTTTTATTAAAAATAATTATTTTTATATTATAAAATAAAAATAAAATTTCATTTAAAAATAATACCAAAAAAGAACTTAGCACGTCAGTCGAATCCAAAGTGACATACCAATATAAAATATAGTACCTTTACTTTACTGTTCATGCATATAAGCCACTGATTCAACAATTTTTATTTTATTTTATTAATTCTTAATAATATAATATTATTATTTTCAACAAACAAATAATCAAATATATGTTTGGTTGATTTCATTTTTAAATATCATGTTAAATTAAACTACCAAATAAGTTTTAATATTCACCAAAAATAATTATTTTTATATTATAAAATAAATACAATAATATTATTTAAAAATAATACCTAAAAAAGCTTAGCATGTGTTGAATCGAATCAAATGTGACCCATGGAATATAAAATATAGCTATTTACTTTACCGTGCATACATATAAACCGCTATTTCAATAATTTTTTAGTTTATTATTTAAAAAATATATATAATATTATTATTTTCAACAAACAAACAATCAAACATATTTCATTTTTAAATATTATTTTAAATTAAGCTGCCAAATGCGTTTTTATATTCACCAAAATTAATTATTTTAATATTATAAAATAAAAATATATCATTTAAAAAATAATACCAAAACGCACCCGTAATATCATTGGACTGCAAGCAATGTTAATCCTGTGGAGGTTACTAAAAATGGTCGGCCAGAAGTAGAAGTGGGCTACTCAGTGGCGAATTGTAATGTTTGTTAAAAATTGGGATATGCTTAGTTTCACTAAGCCATATTTTTTCGGAATCACATCCGCCAAAATTCTGGTTTGCTGCCACACATTATTGGATCGGATGCAAAGAATGTAGCAGATATGATGTTAATGAAGGCTATGCAATACAAACTATAGAGTGTTCTTTTTTTAAAAGAAAGTAATTATAGAATTAGGGTATGTTCTGGTTGCATTAGGTTCCCATACAATTCCTATAAAGATTATCAAATAATCAACTTTTCAAATAATTTACTAAAATATTTGGTAAATCAAGATTATGAGAAAATCACTTGTTAAATAATTTGTAAAACGTGCTTGATGATAAATCATAAATGTGTCGTGGATGAGTACGATGACCAAATAGTACATATTTGCGGTAATAATAAAAATGTAACCATTTATCTTTCGATAAAAATAATTCATTTAGCAAATAAATAATCATTCAATAAATAAAATATATGAAATTGAATAAAATTATTCCATTATCAAAATGTGTACCATCCTAGCACAACTGGTTGGTTTGAAAAACTATTTTACAGCGGAAATATTTGAATCGCAATTCTTATACAATATATAAAATTAGCATAATCTAGACATTGTACATTTATTTTTTCCTAAAATAATCTAGGACTCTCAAATCACGATCTGTCACCACCAATCTTGTTAGATGACGATCTGTCACCAATAATCTTTCAGGTTATGACTCAATTTGATCTACACTTGACGTGTGAGCACCTTTAACACCATTAAAAGCAATTAGCAAGAGAAAATATCCCTCTCAAAATTAGAGAGAAAAACTCTTTTTCTTTGATCTGTATATTGTGGCTCCTTTCACCTTTTAGAGAAAACAAGTCCTTTTATATCTCTATTTGGTGGAAACCCTAGACTTCATATTTATATATTTTTTATATCTATTAAATCAAATTGATTTAAATTAAAATAAATAAAACCAAAAGTGGCGTTACTTGTTCTTGTTATAGGGGCTCACCTGGTAAAATAACACAAGACTCCTTACACACAAGCATATTAAATAGAGTCTCCTACTAAATAATATATTTAGACTTTTAACTTAAATAACTAGTTATTTTGCTTATTAATCTAGTAGCGGCGCTGTCAAATAAATAAGCCAACCTAGGGATCATATGGGTAGGTACAATAATGGCTACAATAATTAAGCATGTAATTAAACTAACCCAATTATTTAATTCCAAATCTACTCCACTAAAAGATTGAAATTGACCTCCATAATTGTATACTATCTAGATAGTGTTCTCGAAAAATAATTCGACCCATGTCATATTGATTTCTTTACTGAACAATCCTTTGTACCACTTCGCTAAATAAATTGATATCTCAATTGTCCAATCAATTTAATTACATCTTGTTCCTTGACACTTACTGATTTTCTTTAATAATCATTTTCAACATACTAATTATTTTGACACACTCTGGCTAGAGAATTTAATGATCAAGTGTCGAAAACTCATCAAGAGATGTGTTGTACACATTCTATATTATTAATCTATAGTGTCACTGCTCATAATTGCTTCCACCAAGATACTGGGTAATCTTGACTACAAATGTATATCGCGCCCATTGGTAACTCAAATGAAATCACAATCACAAACATGAAACTATAATTAACTTAAGATTAAAATTGCAATAAAATCAATATCTATAAGATTTAATAAGTCTGACAGTCATTTCAAGGTTAATTAATCTCATATGTGATATAGTTCAATGCAGTCAAACTACATCAGTAAATTCATACATGATTAAAATAAATCATTCAATGAATTTATTTCAGTCTAAACATAAATAGAGCGTTCAACTCTATTTATCAACTACAAACTTAATTTATTTAATCATAAATGATTGACACTAAAAAATGTACATTTAATAAGGATAAAATTATTAGTTTTGCACTTATTGTGTCGATTAATGCGTTCATTATTTCTAAATTATCTTAATTCTCCTCAAATATATTTTTATGTTAAATTAATTCGCAAAATGTTAATTTTTATTTTGTAAATATTTTTCAAGAATAAATATGGAAATGGAATTATTGAAAATAGGAACAAAGAAGAACTATAGGAGCACAATTGAAGAGATGTAATAATAATAAATAAAAAAGAACAAAAGGACAAAAGAGCAAAAGGCAATCATGCTTTGGTTACTCGTGATGGTTAGGAGGCGATGACCTTCTAACAATCACCCATTTCAATTACCATATATATAATATAAAAATAAAATAAAATATTAATAAAAGAAAAGAAAAGGAAAGAAGATGCTTCCCTTGCCTATAAAAGGCAAGGGGATGCAAGCGAAGGAGGAACCAAGTTAAAGAGTTGAGCAGAGAGAGCTTAAGCCGAGAGAGAATAGAGTGCAGCTGAGGAATTGTGCATTTTTCTTCTTTTTGTTCTTTTGTTGTGTAATCAACTTTCTTGTAACGTATTTCAAAAGTTTACCAAATAAATAGAGTGTTGTGTTTTCTTTCAATTTGAGTGGCTAATTTTATTAAGTTGGGTGTGAAATGCAAGTTATGCAACCCAAGAGGGGAGGTGAATTGGGATTTTAAAATTTATGCAATACAATTCGCACAACAATTTAATCTATTGCCTTAATCAAATAAAAAATAATAAATTCAATCAAGCACAATATTAAAATAGTAAGGGAAGAGAAAACAAACACAAGAATTTTTACGTAATTCGGCTATTCCCGCCTACGTCCACGCCTCCAAGCTCACCCGGCTTGAGGATTTCACTATCCAAGCCTCTTAAGACTTTAAATGTTTACAATTGACTTCCAATGTGTCAATGGACTTTTACAACAAGAGATTATATCTCAATCTCTTTACCCCAAATGTTTTTCACACTTGTACACTCACAATTTGATAAGAAATGAAATTTACAACAAAAGCTCTCTTTAAGAGTGGATATGCAAATAATAGTTCAACAATGATTCAATCTATGATTATTTGCGTTTTGGAAGCTCAATATATGTTGTATAATTTTATATTTGCTTCCATCAGTTCTTGAAATGAAGTTGGAGATGTGTTTTTATAGTTAAAACTAGAAAACTAGCCGTTATAGGCAAATTCCCGCGCCCAATCGATTAGCCGCTCATGAACAATGATATCACTGTTATAATACCCATATTTTTTAAAGTTCTCAAAATCTTTCACTTTAGTCCAAAATATTCATAAATTATAGTATGGCCCAAAACATTGCAAATGTTTGTAAACACGTCCAACTTTAAAATTTAATAATAATACTTATTAAAATCAAAGATTTCAAAAACTTAGGATTTAAGTCCACATTACTCAAATCCACAAAATACTTTACTTTATAAAAATAAAACATTTTAGTTTATGAAAAGTATTTAATTTAAATTAATCAGTTGAGCTTCTCAAATGCTAAATCATGCATCAATTAAATTATACCGGCTTTATAAGAATTTGTTGCACTAATTTGTCCGTTGAGCTCTAAACTTTATTCTTGATTTCGCCGTTGTCCGTTGAGTGTCTTGAGCTTGATTTCACTTGATTCACTTGTATAAATATTACCCTTCAAAAACTAGTGAAAATGTGAAATACAATATTTATTAAATTACTTAATACACATGTTTGTTATCATCAAAATTAGATTATGTGTAGCCCTTTAGGCTAACAGGGTGAAGGGTGAAGTTTAATGTTTTAAACTATTAAATTTATTATTTTCTCAAATGAGTTTTTAAGTTTATTTTATTCTTTTCTAGTTATTTTTATGTCATGTTAATTTATAGATTTTCTTGGATTTATATGGCATTTTGACATAATTTCGACACATTAATATAGTGTGGCACATTAGGTACTTTATTCCATATTTGTCCACACACGTAGAATTAAATGATATAATAATTAACTAGTAAAAGTGAGGAAAAATATAAAAATGAGAGAGTATTAAAATTATAATTTGAATACTGAGAGTGGATCCCCGTAACCTTAGCATATTTTAAAATTGATTTCAAATAGTTTCTTTTCCCCATAATTTTTTTTCTTAGTTTTAAATTCACTCATAGATTTTAAATTCCATGTGATTCGACCCCGGACTCACCAAATTATATTATAACTAGACACTCTTGTACTTGAGAGTAATACACTTTTGAATCGTGTCAATAAGATAACTTGTATTTATGTCTTCTATAAATTTATATGATGATCACATAAATACATATAATATGATTAAACATACCTTATCCAAAATATTTATGCAATTGAAAATATTTCATATATTTTATTAATCTAAAAGTAAAATAATTAATATGATTTAAAGAGCACATAATCCCAACACGGACGACTGACGTTGTTACCTTTAGTCCACAAAAATGGTACCAAAGTGAAGATTGGCGGCATGAAACCACTACATAATGGTCATTGCTTGTCGATCTATTAAATAGCAATGGCATTGCATCAAATATGCCCTAATTTTTTATGGTGGTGTGCGTTGGTTGTTGTACTATTTGGATTGTATGCTTTGCCACCATCTCTCATTTTCCAGCCAAAACATTACAAATACATAGGTCATATGATTTTGAGTTTGGTAGTATTGGTGGTATCTAAATAGCACTTTCACAATCACTGACAATGGCATCGGTGAGGTCTAGTTACCAAAAATAATTTTGGATTTTCAATTTTATTTTAAATTTTAAATATTAAAAATTAAATTTTTTTAGTGTAGGGATATTTTTGAAAGTTTTCTATAAAAAATATTGTTATTGCAAATTAAAAAATCAAATTTTTAAAAACTACTCTTATAAACTTTTACGAGTTACTTCAAAAACGAATTATTTCATAAATTTGATTTTGTAATAATCACTCTTGATATGAGTTTACCAAATATATTTGAGGTAATAAATTATCAAATAAGTGATTATTTGGCAATCTAAAGCAATCCCAAACATACACTTAGATCCTATTTAGGATTGAGGTGCTATAGCTTTTAAGCTAAAGCTGCTGTAGAAAACAAACTGTAACTATCAAATAAAAATTAATAATATATAGTAAATTTAAATTTTAAATAATAATTTTAACAAATTTATTAAAAATATAATAGATTTTTTATTATACAAGTGAAAAACCATATCAATATAACTTCCAAGTTACAACAGTTAGTGCTTATCAAACATTTTAGTACTGTATTTTTTAAGCGATAGCTGCCCAACTTTAATCCCAAATACACTCTTAGCTTGCCGTTATCTTAAAAGTTAAGAATCATATGGCCTCTAATCTTAAACTCTTCAAATCAAAATTTGAGAAATGTTGTGGAGTCACTCTCAAATTGATCCAAATGTGCTTTATGATTATATTTTATCCTTGAACATTTATTTTTTTAAAAGTTTATTCATGAGCCATTCATTCTCCTTAGAGCACACTAAATCTTAATTTTCTCTCTCTCCAAATGATCTGGTCAGCAAACTAAATTAGCAATGGTTGCACTTCTTCAAGAACAGTCTTCACCTCGAACTTATCTTCTTTTTCAAGCTTCTTGTAACCTTCGAATCTTCCTCCAAAGACCCTTCATAATGGTCAAAAAATTATTCCCTTCTGTCTTAGAATTCTTCTTCTTGTTTGTTAAAGGCACTGAATGGATATTATTCATATTCTACCAAAACTCATACACATTATTCATTCCTCTATAGACTGCATCAACATTGAACTGCCAAGGTCTTCCTAGCAACAAATGACACGCATCCATATCTACTATATCACACATCACATAACTTTTATAAATCTTTTCGGTAGAGAAAGAAACACAACACACCTTTGTTACATGTACTCTTGTTCCTTTCTTTATCCACCTTATTATGTAAAGTGCTGAATGTTTTTATGTTGAAAGTCCCATCACGTCAACCAACGCTTTTAAAACTATGCTCTCGCTATTACCATTATCAATTATTACATTGCACACCTTATCGTTGATAGTGCCACGTGTTTTGAAAATTATATTTCACTAGTTATCTTATTTAATCTTCAGGGCTAATAAGATCTTCTACACAATACAATTCAATATCTCCTCTTCATCTATTTCTAACTCTAGAGCTTCATCATCATCAGCCTCTACCAAATTCAAATTTTTTGTGCAACAGTCACTCAATCAATGCCCTAATTCCTCACATCAGCATAGGATTTACGTCAGGGTTATTATATATATATGGTTTGTATTGCTACTGCCTTGGTGATTGCTGTCTAGGTGGCTGCTGTCTTAGCTGCTGTTATCTTGGTTGTTGTGCCTAACTACTACCTGCCCATGTTTTATGCTTATTTTTAACCCCAACACTGCTTGGTTTATTCTACACACTAATGAATTGTTGTTGAGTTCTAAAAACTACACGTTGCTTCCGTTCTTCTAATTTATTTGCCTTAGCAATCGTTGTACGCATGTCCCAAATGGCATCTACAATCTCATTTTGTATCTCTTGTTTTAATCCACCAAGATACTTCGTAACTGTCAAAAAGCCTAACTTATCCATATTGTTTCTTGTGTGTAGATGATAAAATTCTTTTGTATATTCATCGACATGCGTTCCCTTGTTTGCATTTTTTATAATTTACATACAACTACTGCTAATAATCCACTGGTAAGAAATATTATTTCATTATCCTCTGCATTCTAAGCCATGATTTGATAAGTAGTTTCACTGGAACTCTTCTTCGATTCTGTACATGTTGCCACCGTGCAAATGATGTGCGCTTGAACTTAAATACTACAAGCTTAACCCATTTCTCTTGGGAAATCTCCATATATTAGAAGAAATTCTCTATATCTGCTATCTAATTTAAAAATTTGTCAACATACATTCCGCTATAACAATCTACAATATCAATCTTAATCTTGAAATCTGAATTCTTTTCACGCCTTCTGTCGTAATCCTCTATCTTTTTTTTTTTAAAATTACTCTTTAACTCTTCATGCACACGTGGCTTCACCCGCCTTGCGAGTTTTAAATTCTGAGGAATTACTTTGTGATTGATGCTTAAAGGCACTACTTCACGATTACAGCCTTGATGTATCTCTTAATAGTAATAATCTTGAGGTTGTTCTTCATGATTGACTCTTTCAACAACTTCCTAACGATTAACACATTCCCGCTATTCTCTCTCTGTCATGGAAATCATGAGACCCTTGATTACTTGCTCCATCGATGCCATTCTCGGGTTATACATGTCCTCCATGACTTGCAAGACTACTTCTCTTACCATATGTCTAATAGTCTCCACATACGTTGCCTACATCCCTTGGTCAACTTCTTTGAGGTGGTGCTCCTTTGTTTGTGTGGTCGTACAATGATGAAAGGTGAAAACCTGCTCTACTACCAACCAATGAAATGAAAACATAAAAGGTTGAAGATAGTTAAAACAAGGTTTCTGAATAATGAAGTTTATAGAGAAATATTGAATTGATAAAGCTAGGGCTAAAGGTGGGCCAAATACCTAACCCGACCCAATCTGACTCGAAAAATTTTGGGTTCAGATTAGATCAAGTTGTGTATAGAACCCAATCGGATTGAAAATTGTAAACCCGATCGGGTTGTGATCGGGTTAGGTTATACCCGATCCGATACCTGATCGGGTTGTGATCGGGTTAGGTTATACCCGATCCGATACCTGATCAGGTTGTTTTAAAAAAAAACTAAAACCTAAATGCACGCACACTACACACACAAATCACTCACAACAGAATAGATTCACAACACAAACAAACATACAAAACTCACAAGACACACAGACAGACAGCAGTGTCGCGATTTGCTGACTCTCAACGGCCATCGCCAACGGAGGCAACACACGCTCCACCTCCAGTGCCGTAATCTGTTGCTCTCTCTCTGAACTCCGATAGTCTTCCCAATCTGCGGCTGCGCGTCTAGCCGTCCGCGATCTGCCGCTACACGTCCGCCCATCTGCTGTTGCCAACTGCCACCGATCTGCTGCCAAAAACTCGTTCGTGATCTGCTGCTCCAAGGCCAAGCCTCCAACCCGAGTACCCAACCCAAGTTTTTGCCCTTTGTGACTTTTGATTTTGAACCTTTCATTTCATGGTATATATTATATATTTAGCTACGGTTAATTTTGAAGCTTTCATCTGACCCAATTAAACCTGAAATAACCCGAACTTAATCCGATTTGTTAACCATAATCTGATTCTACCCGAGTTTAACTCGATTTTGACCCGATCTGAACCAACCTGAATATATATCGGATCGGATCGGATCGGGTTGTAAAATCGGGTTGTATTCGGATTAATATTTGCCCAACCCAAACAACTCGAAACCCGATCGGATTGACCCGAACCCAACTCAAACCTGATTTTACCCACCCGTTCAGTTTTGGGTTTTTTTTTTTTTTTCGCAACCTTTGAAACAATATATTATATGCCGAAACCAGACACTTGTAGCCCAAGTTATAGCCTCTAGAAGGTATTCATGCTTGTCATAAAGAACATCTTACATCATCATTGAGAAAAAAAGTAATGTTGGTGGCTTGTGATTCAAGCGTTGGAAAATTTTGTCGAGGGCATCTATAACTTCCCATGTTGGCAACAATGAATTAGGCCCTGAAGAGCATCCCATATCTGTAAGTCTTATGCAATACAAGAAGCACTTGGAAAACAAATCAAACAAGCTTTGTTCTAGTATAAGCTTTGCTTTCAAGGTGGCCTCCTTTTGAAAACAAGAAAATATATTCAATAGATATAAATGAAACAGAAGAAAATAGTACATATATAAAGGAAACAGAAGAAATTAGCAGTGTGAAAAAGGGAGAGGAGATGATGATGACCTGTTTCAATGAGTTATTTGCATAGCTAGTGTCTCCTTCTCCTCTATTCATGTACATAACTTGTTCTATTTCCACGGCTTCATATCTTTCCATGTATGTTTTGAAAACTCTTTAGAAATAGTATAAAGAAGGTAAATTTCAATCTTTTTAATTCATGAACAAAAAGTTTAATTTATACAAGTATTTGAAATATGAAAAAGGAAGTGATACAATTGATATAATTCAAGAATAATGATTGATTAGCAAAACATGAGTTAATCAATTTTTATGTTTATTTACAATCAATCTTTCTTAATAAATCATTTGATTGATTGTTATGTTTCCATGAATTTTGTTTGATTCTTATCATCCTCTCTCAAGTCGGCAAGGGAAATTTTTTTGAACTCTTAACTTGCCTTCAAAAACTATAAATACTTTATTTTTATTTACAATCTCATAACTGTCATGCAACAAATTAGAAAGCATTCCTTTGAAGTCTGTCTAAGAAATCTTTTAATTATTTTCATGTACACTTTTTTTTAAAGACTGGGAAAAATCAGAAGCAATAAACTCTTTTGATCAAGGGATTCTTTTAATATAAAAGTTGTTCCTTTGATTTTTTTTTTTAAGAAAATCTTCACTCAAGCATTTTGTCTTCATTTCTTTAATCTAGACATTGAATATTTTTTTTTTGAATTTAGGAGGGAGGTTGCTCATTTGTCCCTACCAAAATCAATATATAAACTTACCTCCTAATTGTTTTCATAATAACCAATAATCTCCCTTTCATCATAATTTTATAGTATTATCTTTATTTTTAATATACTTTGAATTGTGTTTATTATTAATTAAATAAATTATATAAAAAGAAATTAAAACAAAAAAATTAAATACTAAAAATAAGAATTTTTTTGGTGTGAATAAAAAATAAATAATAAGATATTTTTCTTATACATTTTTGTAATTTTTAAACATCTTTCTTTATAATAAATATATATTTATATTCCCAAGGTAAAATATCAAGTAAGTGACTCATTTTTTTTCCTTTAAATTATTTATGCGAGAGGGGGTTATTGACTATTGTAAAAATAATAAGGGTAAAGTGATATATATTGATTTCAATAGAGGGAAAACTAGCAACCTCCCTATTTAGAAAACCATTCCATTGAACTTGTCAAGAAAAACAACAATTTTGAGGATTTCTTTTTATTCCCTTTTTCTTTTGACATCTTTCCTTTGTGATGGTGGAAGTGGTGGTGGGCGGTGAGATTTTTATTTTTTTCAGTGAAGAAATTAAATAACAATTAAGAAGGAACTCACATCTCTCCTATTTAGATCAACATGCTCCATGGCTAAACCCACGAATTTGAGGACTCTCAATCTCACTCAAATACCATGAAAATGTTTTAGAAATATTATAAAGAAGATAAATTTCACTCTTATTAATTCATGAGCACAAAAGCTCAATTTATACAAATACTTGAAATATGAAAAGGAAATGATAAAATTAATATAATTTGGGAATAATGATTGATTAGCAAAAATTGAGTCAATCAATCTTTTTTAATCAATAATTAAGATGGAGAAAATCAATAATTTGATTAATAATTTTGTTTTCATCAAGACTGTTTGAATTTTATCATTATTCTCAGTCGTAAGGATGAAAATAGAAAATATATTAGCACATAAAATTGTCAACTTGTAAATTGTGTAGTATCAAAGACATGAGAAAAACTATTATAGAACAAACGTATGTGTTATATATGTGACTATGTGAGCCCTTTCGATAATATATTTTGACACATATATTATACATATATGTTTGATGTTGACTAATTAATCATAATAAAAGAAATAATAATTGCTTACTGTATGTGTAAGAATATTATCACATTAATTTGATGAAGTATATCAATAACAAGGGGTCATTCTATAATGTCATAACTAAATTTACGGCATTGATGTCGTAATGGACGTGGACCGTTAGATTTGAATAAAAAATCTCTACCATTAATTCTAAATAAATAGATAACATGTTACCTAAGTACTAAGTAATTACTCTTTTTTGTTCAAGTTCACTAATCTTATGTGTGATTTACAAGTTTTATGAAACATTTACAAGTTAATGTTGATTTAAAAAAGTTTTATGCAACATTTACAACTTTTTGTTTTGTTTACACGTTCTTCTTACAATTTACAACTCTAACATTAATTTACCTATTTTTCCATTAATTTACTAGTTTTATGTGTGGTTTATAATTTTTTTGTTTTATTTCACACTTAATGTCAATTTACAAGTTCTATATCATTTTTCTAAGTTTTTGTTTTATTTACAAGTTCTTATTACAATTTATAACTCCAACATCAATTTACTACTTTTATGTGTGATTTATACATTTTTTTATCATTTTTCTAAGTTTTTGTTTTGTTTGCAAGTTTTTCGTGCAAATTACAACTCCAACATTAATTTAACATTTTTTTTATTAATTTATTAATTTTATGTGTGGTTTACAAATTTATTGTTTCATTTCAAACTTAATGTCAATTTACAAGTTCTATGTCATTTTTCTAAGTTTTTGTTTTCTTTACAAGTTGATCTTATAATTTACAACTCCAACATTAACTTACCCATTTTTCCATTAATTTACTAGATTTATGTGTGATTTATACATTTTTTGTTTCATTTCACACTTAATGTCAATTTACAAGTTCTATGTCATTTTTATAAGTTTTTATTTTGTTTACAAGTTCTTTTTAGAAATTACAACTCCATCATTAATTTATCTATTTTTCTATTAATTTACTAGTTTATGTGTGATTTACATATTTTTTGTTTCATTTCACACGTAATATCAATTTACTAATTGTATGTCATATTTCTAAGTTTTCGTTTTATTTACAAGTTCTTCTTCCAAATTACAACTCCAACATTAATTTACCAATTTTCCATCAATTTACTAGTTTTATGTGTGATTTATACATTTTTTATTTTATTTCACACTTAATGTCAATTTACAAGTTCTATGTTATTTTTCTAAGTTTTTGTTTTGTTTATAAGTTATTCTTTCAAATTACAACTCCATCATTAATTTACCATTTTTTTCATTAATTTACTAGTTTTACATGTGATTTACAGATTTTTTGTTTCATTCTACATGTATGTCAATTTACTAGTTATATGTCATATTTTTAAGTTTTTTTTTGTTTACAAGTTCTTCTTGCAAATTACAACTCCAACATTAATTTACCTCTTTTTCAATTAATTTACTACTTTTATGTGTGGTTTACACATTTTTTGTTTCGTTTTACATTTAATGTCAATTTACAAGTTTTAAGTCATTTTTCAAGTTTTTGTTTTCTTTATACTTTTTCTTATAATTTACAAGTTCATCATCAATTTACTACTTTTATGTGTGGTTTGCACATTTTTTGTTTCATTTTATACTTAATGTCAATTTATAAGTTTTAAATTATTTTTCCAAGTTTTTGTTTTTGTTTACATTTTTTTCCTCTAATTTACAACTCCATCATTAATTTACCATATTTTCCATCAATTTACTAATTTGATGTGTGTTTTACACATTTTTTTGTTTTATTTTACACTTAATGTCAATTTACAAGTTTTAAGTCATTTTTCCAAGTTTTTGTTTTCTTTACACTTTTTTCTTCTAAGTTATAACTTCACCATTAATTTACTCTTTCTTCCATCAATTTACTACTTTTATGTGTGATTTACACATTTTTTGTTTCATTTTACATTTAATGTCAATTTACAAGCTTTAAGTCATTTTCCAAGTTTTTATTTTCTTTACACTTTTATTTTCTAATTTACAACTTCATCATTAATTTACCCTTTTTTCCGTCAATTTACAAATTCTATGTCATTTTTCTAAGTTTTTGTTTTGTTTACAAGTTCTTCTTATAATTTACAACTCCAAAATTAATTTACCCACTTTTCTATCAATTTAATAGTTTTATGTATGAGTTACAAATTTTTTGTTTTATTTCACACTTAATGTCAATTTACAAATTTTTTGGTTTATTTCACACTTAATGTCAATTTACAAGTTCTATATCATTTTTCTAAGTTTTTGATTTATTTACAAGTTCTTCTTACAATTTACAACTCCAACATTAAGTTACTCATTTTTCCATCAATTTATTAGTTTTATTTGTGGTTTACAAATTTTTTGTTTCATTTCACACTTAATGTCAATTTACAAGCTTTATGTTATTTTTCTAAGTTTTTGTTTTGTTTACACTTTTTTCTTCTAATTTATAACTGTATCATTAATTTACCTCTTTTTCCATCAATTCACAAGTTTTATGTGTGATTTACACATTTTTTATTTCATTTCACACTTATTGTCAATTTATAAGTTCTCTGTCATTTTTCTAAGTTCTTGTTTTGTTTACAAGTTCTTCTTGCAATTTACAACTCCAATAGTAATTTACCCATTTTTCATTAATTTACTAGTTTTATGTGTGATTTACAAATTTTTTATTTCATTTCACACTTAATGTCAACTTACAAGTTTTATGTCATTTTTTAAAGTTTTGTTTTGTTTACATTTTTTCTTCTAATTTACAACTCCATCATTAATTTACCTTTTTTCCATTAATTTATTAGTTTTATATGTGGTTTATGTATGTTTTGTTTTATTTAACACTTAATGTTAATTTACGAGTTTTATGTCATGTTTCTAGGTTTTCGTAATTCTTACAAGTCTGAAGATCAATTTACCACTCTAACATGAATTTCCCCTTCTTCCGTCAATTTACCTGTCCTATGTGTGGTTTACAACTGTTTTGTTTCATTTCATATTTAATATCAGTTTATAAGTTTTATGTCATGTTTCTAGGTTTTTGTAATTGTTACAAGTCTAAAGACCAATTTAATATTCCAACATTAATTTACCCCTTCTTCTGTCAATTTCCTTGTCCTATGTATGATTTACAATTTTTTTTTGTTTCATTTCATACTTAATGTGAATTTACGAGTTTATATTGTTTTGTTTAAGTTTTTGTATTTCTTCCGATTTTGAAGACCAATTTTCAACTCCAACATTAATTTACTTATTTTTTATCAAGCTGTCCTATGTGTGGATTACATTTATTTGTTTAATTTATAGTTAATATTAATTTATGAGTTTTATGTTATTTTTCAAAGTTTTGTAATTCTTACAATTCTGATGACCAATTGACCACCACTCCAACATTAACTCGCTTTTTTTTTTTTACATTAGTTTAGCTTAGTTGGCCCGACCCATATCCTATGCGAAATTAATTAGAGAGTTAGACTATCGGCATTCTTTTGGAAGTCTTTGAAAACCTTTTTGTGTATTTACAATTTTAGATTGTATGAGATTTGAATGATAGTAACACATTTACTGTGATTATGAATTGAACTGATGAGTTCGTAATAGATCAATAGCATATTCGCAAGGATGACAGTGGGTCGAGTCGGGCCCATGCTTAGCCATTTCCAAGCTTGACTCTATAATTGAAATAAAAAGTTTCAAGCCTAAAAAAGCCTGATTATTTGAAAGCCTGGGCCTGATCACACTTTCTCATATATATATATGAACATTTTTTTTTAAGTTTTAGGGTCGGGTCAGGTTGGGTCGGGCATGTAGGTCCCAAACCCTGATCTGAATTTAATCGGCCTCTAATATTTAGTCCCGAGCCTAACCATTAAATTTGAGTCAAAGGCCAGAAAATTCAGGTCAAGTCAATAAGACTAAAAGTCGAGCCGAGTCTTCCTTGCATGTATATATGTTTGCAACTTAATTTTTATTTTTATTTATCATATAAACTCTTCTATAAATTTATTATATATATATATATATATATATATATATATATATATTGTCATTAATCGGAATGGAGAATGAGAATCAGAATAAATTGTTTACTTAACCTACAAGAATCGAAATCGAAATGGATTGGAATTCTATTAATGTGTTTATTTTATCTTGGAATTGGCTTTGTAATGAGTTAGATTGTAACAAATTACTCAAAAGTACTTAATGAATTATTATCATAATTATTATTTTATATTTTAATTATAGTTATTATTTATTCAAAAATAATTATAATATATTAATAAAATAAAAAATCTATCATTTTTTCTTTAAATTAGTTTATAAAAATCGACCCTAACCCTTTCTTAAAGATGAGAAATTGAGTATAAAATCATAAATTAAAATTTAACTAAAAATCATAAATCTAAACTCGAAAAAAATCATAAGTGGTTCTATAAATATTTTAGGTATATATATAAATGTTTGTGTGTGTGTGTGTGTGTGTGTGTGTATATATATATATGTATGTATGAATCTATCAATTTTATCTTTAACTTGTTTAAAAAAAATAATGTTTTATAATTAAGATATAAACAACAAAAAAATTATAAAATTTAAAATTCACTAAAATTATGTCGTTTCCATGTAATATTCATTTTCTTTTTTAAGTGTAAGCGGTAAAAAAAAAGGCTCGACTCTCAAGTTTCAATGGCACCATAGAAGACCAGAACGACAAAATGAAAAATTAAAATTATAGTGATTATGAATTTACAATGAGATTTGAATGATAGTAACACATTTACAATAATTATGAATTTAACTTATGAGTTCGTAATGGATCAATAGTATATTCGCAAGGATGGCAGTGGGTCGAGTTAGGCCCGTGCTTAGCCATTTCCGAGCCCGACTCTATAACTGAAATAAAATTTTCAAGCCTAAAAAAGCACAATTATTTGAAAGCTTGGGCCCGATCACACTTTCTTTTAAAGGTTTTTTTTAATTTTTAGTTAATTTAAAATTTAAAAATTGGACATAGCCTCCCCATATACATTAAAATATAAAATCTTAAAAAATTGTTTAATGTAACATAAAAATAAAAATTACTCAAGGTTGTAACCATATTATTATGTAAATAATAAACATATTTTTTTAAAGTTTTAGGTTCAAGTCAGGTCGAGTCAGGCATGTAGGTCCCAAACCCTTATTTGAATTTAATCGGACTCTAATATTTAGGCCCAAGCGTGACCATTAAATTTGAGTCAAAGGCCAAAAAATTCAGGTAAAGTCAATTAGACTAAAAGTAAAGCCAAGTCTTCCTTGCATGTATATATGATCATATAAACTCTTCTATGTATGTATGTGTGTGTATATATATATATATATATATATATATATATATATATATATATATATATATATATATATATATATATATATATTTATTTACTTGTCATTAATCAAAATGGGGAACGAAAATCAGAATAAATTGTTTACTTGACCTACAAGAATCACAATCGGAGTGGACTAGAATCCTATTTATGTGTTTAATTTATCTTGGAATTGGCTTCAAAATGAGTTAGATTGTAAAAAATTACTAAAAAGTAATTAATGAATTATTATCATAATTATTATTTTATATTTTAATTATAGTGATTATTTATTAAAATATTATTATTAATTATAATATATATTATTATATTAATAAAATCATAAATCTATCATGTTTTTTAAATTAGCTGGTAAAAATCGACCCTGTCTCTTTCCCGAATGAAAAATTGGGTATAAAATTATAAATTTGAAATTTAACTAAAAACCATAAATTTGAACCCAAAAAAAAATCATAACATAAGTGGTTCTATATATATATATGAATCTATCAATTTTATCTTTAACTTATTAAAAAAATAATGTTACATAATTAAGATATAAACAACAATAAAAAATTATAAAATTTAAAATTTACTAAAACTACGTCGTTTCCATATAATATGCATATAATATAATAACTTGAAGGCTCTAGTTAGAAATTTTCCATCAAAACATTAGCATTGATCACCAATGTGTAGGATCCAAGTACAAATTTAACACATAGGCAAATCACTCAAAAAATAAATAAATTAAAATAGAACCATGAACAAAGAAATTTTTCAAAGTGGGTTCGTAAAAAAGGAAACTATGGCTGCATTGACACTTACAATGATACACAATAGGTAGAATGAAATTAAGGCTGATTTTATTCTTTTGGGACTGGATGCGTATGTTCAAAGTAATTTTTGATTTTGAACAATTATTTGATCTTCTCTACTGCATAGCCAATATTTCATTATGGATGTAACATCTGTATAATTCTCGTTTGTCTCTCACTTAGAAACAGTAAAAATGTCAAATCAAAGTCCAATGCATACTATATATATATATATATATATATATATATATATATATATATTGTGCTAACCATTAACAAACTCAATTCATAATATAGTCAACAAAAAACGTTAAATATTGTCAATCGCCACCGCAAGAATGAAAGCAGCCAACATAACCAGGATTGGTCTCAATTTATCTCAAAACTTCATAACAGTTCACCAACATGGAGTAACCATAAATAAGGAAATAGGGATAAGTCTAACTGCTGGAACAATTAGGTTTCTCAACCAAACATTAGTTTACTCATAGATCCAAGGGTGAAGGTTGTTCTGCCAGTTAATAGGGCCATCAGGGAACCACAAGGAAATTTCTTTCTGAGCACTCTCAACTGAGTCACTTCCATGGATGATATTCCTGCCCATCACAATAGCGAAATCACCACGGATGGTTCCAGGAGCAGACTGCGCAAGGTTGGTGGCTCCAATAATAGTGCGGCCAGTCTTAACGACTCCTTCACCCTCCCAAATCATAGTAATGACAGGACCAGAGGTTATGTACCCAATAAGAGCACCAAAGAAAGGCTTTGACAACAAATCCTCATGGTGCTTCCAAGCAAAAGGGCGGTCCACAGTCATAAGCTTCAAACCCTTCAAAGAGAAACCCTTCTTCTCAAATCTGCTGATGATTTCTCCAACAAGCCTCTTTAGACCCCATCGGGCTTGATCATGATGAAAGTTTGTTCCATTTCTTTGAGATTCAGAGAAACCAACTTGTTTGAGAATTGAGTGAAATAACCACACATAGGTGAGAGAATAATGCATGCTCTATATATATACATATTTGCTATGTCTTGGTCAAAACAATGCAAATGCGGTAGAGGAGAATTAGTAAAGAATGACGAACCTAGCCTGGTTCTCCTCTTGACTCCCGACGCCGAGTCGTTATCGTCGGACCGAAACCACTTCACGGACACGAACCACGAACACGAACCATTGTAGAGCTTCTTCTTTCTCACTTCTTTTTGGCTTCAAACAGTTTTCACAGCGAAGATTGCAGTAAAAGAGGAACGATCGAGGAAACAAAATTCAGGTTAGCCAGCAAACCCTATTGCTTTGAAAATACAAAATCCGGCGTGCTGTAATTTTTAGATTCGATTCCGAGACCTTCGAATTATGACCAGATTTTGATTCTATTTGGACTTTCGTAGATTTCAATTTTAAAATATATATAATTTTGAAATTTTAACCGGTTAATTTTTTTTCAATAAATGTTTAACTAGTTGTAAACCTATTAATGAAAAATTTTTAAATACTTTTATTATATTATAGTTATTAGGTACCGTTGATCTAATTCAATGGTCCACCTGTATTATGGTATCAATGCCGTGAATTTATTTAGGGCATTATAGAATTTTCCGAATAACAATGAGTGAATGGAGTTTAATGGGACTCTCTCATCTATATTTTCAGTTTAATGAAGTTTAATGTGTACTAGATGACAAAAAAAGTTGCATTATTGTGCTTAATTTTTAAAAGGAAAATTCTTCGCCATCCTGTGAGGACTTTTACTTAAATAAAAAAGTTTTAATTAAATAAAAAAAAAAGAAAATCGTCCCATCCATAAAATTATATTAATATCCTCTTCAAATCCAAAGTTTGAAATTCAAATTTTATGTTTATTAAAATAAATTTAATAGACAAATTAAAAAAACTAAGTAGAATTTCACTTTTCAAAGTTCAAACCCTTATTATTATTTTATCCTCTTATTTTTCATCACGTGAAGTTCATAGTGACATTGACGTAGGTTATTATTTTAGGATTTTAGGATTTTGTTATTTTTTTAATATCTTCTATTATGTTATTTTAGGATGTTATTTTTTAATTACTCAAACATCAAATCAAACAAAACAATGAGGGAATCTTCGTCAACCAAGCTAAATATGTCAAGATCTACTCAAGAGATTTGGCATTGATGACTCAAAAACCAAGAGCACTCCAATGAGCACAACAATCAAATTTGACAAAGATGAAAAAGGTAAAGAGGTTGATATCAAAATGTATTGAGGTATGATCGGCTATTTACTTTCCTTAACTGTAACTAGACCGGATATCATGTTTAGTGTATGTTTGTGTGTAAGATTTCAATAATGTCATAAGGAATCTTAATTGCTTGCTATTAAAAGAATTTTCGTTATTTACGTGCAACCAAAGATCTTGACCTTTGGTATCCTAGAGGAACTCATATAAATTTAACTTGTTATTCGGATGCCGATTTTGCAAGTTACAAGGTCAATAAGAAAAGTACTAGTAGAACTTGTCATTTCCAAGGTCATTCACTTGTTTCATGGTTTAGTGAGAAACAAAATTCGGTTGCACTCTTAACCACCGAGGCAGAATATATCGTCACAAGTAGTTGTTGTGCACAAGACCTTTGGATGAAACAAACACTTAGAGATTATGGATTAATCTTGAACAAATTCCTATCATGTGTGATAATACTAGTGTAATAAATCTTTCAAAGAATCTCATTCAGCACTCTAGAACAAGCATATAGAGATTAGACATCATTTCTTAAGAGATCATGTTCAAAAGGGAGATATTGCATTAGAATTTATCTCTACGGAAAAATAATTTGTCGATATTTTTACAAAACCTCGTTGCGAAGAACAATTTTCAAAAATTCGGCATGAACTTGCGACGATGAAATTTTCTCATTAACATCTCTAATCATGTTGTTGAGGCTATTAAAATTGATTGATTGATGATTATTAATGACTATGTAATGCCTATGCATGATAAATGAGTGATGTATTTAAATTATTAATCTTTGAATGCTTCCATGTCTCATGATTGTGTGATGTATATGCATGATAAATGTGTTTTATATTTAAATTTATAGCCTTGGAATGTTTATAATTATGATTCATGGATTAGAATGGCCTTTGAAACTGTTCGGGATCATGAAATGGTCTTGGAGTCAATCAAAATTAGCCGGAAAGCAAACATTTGTACAAAAGGGCAGCAAATAGGTGGCTAGCTGCCTACCCCAAACCCGAGAGCAAGTGGCTAGCTGCTTGGTCACGGGTTTAAGGGATTTCTTCCCTCTTTCTCTTGCTTTCTTCAACATTTCTTTATTCTCTCTCATGGCCATTAATCTCTCCTCCATTTCCTCTTAAATTTCTTCATTTTTCATTCATTTTCATGCCAAAATCAATCTTTCAAACCATTACCCATGCATTTAACCTTCATTAAAAACTTCCCAATCATTATTTCATCACTTGTTTCTCCAAATCTCAATAATATTGAGGGCATTAGTTTGAGTTCTCATGGAGCCTCCTCTTACTTTCCACCAAAAAAAAAATAGAATATGCATGGGTCGGTTTATTATGTCCAATGTCATTAGTGAAAGTAGTGAATTTCTGAGCTAATCCCCATAAATTTTTAAGTTATAAAAGCATGTATCTGAAGTATTAATAGCGATAACTCTAGATGGTAGTATATCTGTGTAGATTGTAATCACGAAAAATAAATATAAGTTATTAACTTTAGTTTTAATCTATTCTATTACGTGCATTCCTGAATTTAATTATAAATAGCACTAAGAACAAGTTTTCACAAAGAGTTGAAGAAAAAATCTTCTCCAAAGGGCAAAGGCTGTCAAAGAAAAAAAAATAGATTAATTTCTTCTTTATATTCTCATTTCAAATGATAAAAGTTAAAACATTGAGTAGGAAAAATTAAGTAGGAAAAAGTAATCGTAAGAAATTTTATTGGTGAAATGATATGTTCTAAACAAAAGCATTGGATACTTGCAGAACGTGGGTCCCATTAAAATACCAACAGAAAACAACATAAAATAACAAAAGTAAATACATTGATATATAACCTAAATTAATACGAACCATAGTAATTTTACGTAAAGTGATATGTATTTAAGAAAACACAGACAAACAAACAAACAAACGGCAACACAATGAGGACAACAGAGCCTCATGCAAGACAAGAACTGAAAGCAATTAATATACAAAACATTTATTTTATTTCTTTGGAAACAACATAATTCATTTCTTTATCAAGTAAATGAAGAGAACTGTGTGAGCTCCTAGCCCCATTTCCAAATGTGCACTTATCTTGATTGTAAATCGATGGAACAAATCATCCATGATTGCGCTTCCAAAATGATTGGCCAGGAGGGACTCTGAGACTGCTCTTATATTATTTGCCACGTTCTTGGCTCTTGTGTGCTTGTTAAACTCCAAGCATTTGTAATCATTCTCATAGCCCACTGACCAACTTATATGCGATGTTTCAAGCCGATGGATGTTAAAGGATCCTTCTCTTTCAATTACTTGTCTTACTTCTTCAACACAAGGGTAATAGATTGGATAATTGAATGACTCCAATTTTGATTCTTCAATCAAACCCTAAATAATTTCAAAAGAGAGAGTAAATCTCCTTAAAACATGTATAATTTTTACACACATATAAATATTTGTTACGATATAACATCTTTAGTCACAATTTACCAAAAAAAATTCATATTTTCTATATATATATATCATCTTAACTAACTTTGCGCAAATATATTTATATGTATGTGTTCAAACCAAAGAGAGAGAGAGGATACCTCATAGACCATGTCATTTAACACTATTCCCATCAACTCAAAAACACCAGTATGGTGTTTATCATTACCTATAAAGTTAAGAATCATACGACCTCCAATCTTCAACTCTTCCCATCGAAATTTCAGAAATGATGTGAAATCACTCTCAAATTGATCTAAGTATACTTTATGCACATTGGAAGGGCTACAGTTTTTTGCCAGGCAGACATCCCTTTTATTTAATAAAGGAATTCCACATTCATTTACAAGCTCTTTCGGTACCTGTTAAAGCATAAAATTGACATATTATAAGAATATGATTTTGTACACCATTTTTATAAATTTTTTATTTTTTATTATCTTTAAAAGAATAAACGGTACCCGAGAGAGCCAATTAAGACAGAAAGAAGAGTAAACCAAGTTTAGGAAGCATGGAGGAAATAGCCTTCCATAGAGAGATCCAGGGGCTACGCCTATGAAACATGAACCAAAATCGTCGTGGCCCTTTTCTGTCTTCAATCTCTCATAAAAGCTTGGAAGAGATTTGGAAAGGGTATTGAAATCATTTCCAGGAAGATCATTGAGAAAAGCATGCAATATTGGTGGCTTATGTTTCAAGCGGCTGCAAATAGTGTCCAGTGCCTCTATAGCTTGCCACGTTGGCAAAAATGCATTAGGCCCTGAAGAACACCCCATATCTGTAAATCTGATGCAATCTGGGAAGCCATTGCTATACAAATCAAACAAGCTTTCATGCAGTAAAGGCTTTGCTTTCAAGATTGCCTCCCTCTGAGAAAAAAATGGAAAAGAAAAAAAAATTATAAACAGAAGAAATTAAAGTGTGAACATCAAGAGAGAGGGAAATTGAGATTGAAGTTTATAAATTAAATTGACCGGTGGCGCTGAGTTTTTTGCATAGCTGTTATCTCCTTCTCCTCCATTCATGAACAGAACTTGTTCTACTTGCATAGCTCCACTTTTGCTAGAACCTTGCTCTAATTCCATACCTCTTATGTGTGTGAATGATCTTCGTTGTGTCCCTTGCTCTAATTCTATGGCACTTATGGCTTTATACAGAAATCAATCGAGTTTAATGGGACTATCATGTAAATTTTTCCGTCGAAAAATAATTATTTTCAGTTTCACTCGTGACGGGGCTACCCGTTGTGTGCTAGATGACAAAATAAAAAAATATTATTTTGTTTAATTTTTAGAAGGAAAAGTGTTCATATTGTACCATCCTTTGAGGATGTTTGCTTAGAAAAAAAAAAAGGAAAAAATTGTACCATCCATAAAATTATTTTAATATCCTCTTCAAACCTAAAGTTTTGAGATTACAATTTTATGTTTGATTGAAATTGCAATAACAACCAAATTATAAAAAAATTCTAATTAGAATTTCACTCTTCAAAGTTCAAACCCCTGTTATTGTTTTCTCCCTTTATTTTTCCTCAGTGAAGTTCGTAGTCGCATCAGATGACAGTGAAATTCAGTGAGATGAGGCCGTGAGGCTTTTGAATTGAATGAAATAATTTTCGGTAGGTACTAACAATTATTAATTAGATTAGGGTCCTCTTCTTCTCCTAATTAATTACTCAAGTCAAGATAAAGAGGAAGCCTTCCCACCACAAATGTAAGTGTGTGTGTGGGCGTATATGAAGATAATTAATTAAAAACATATTAAAAGTTCTTAAACATAACAGTGGCCTTTTAATTTGTACTTTTTCTGAGTGCTAACCTTGGCTGGATCACCAGATTTCACCGTTCACACAGCAAATAACATTTTCAGTGATTTCACAATATAACTTAAACTAAGGCCCTAACACATCAACAGTTTTGGTTGGCAAATGCATTTTCTTATATAGTTTAATTAACACGCCTCAATATCTGTTATGTTTGGTTGAGACTTTGAGACTTCGTTGCCAACACTCAACAATAAATGGTTTTGTTATGGGTGCTTGATATATTTGGGATTGGATATCGACGTAATGTTAGGTATGAAAAAGTGTACTCGCACCCGGCCCTTATTACCTAATATGACGATCCCTTACGGGGATTTTCGCCATGCCCATTGTTATATAGGTAGATTTTTAATTTCCAGCTAACAATTCTGGTTACAAATTGTAATCAAACACGTACTATGAAAGTGGCCACAGCCCACCCACATGTTCAGTCTCTGTTTCTGCAAAATATTGTTGTTCACAGGCCATTGACAGGCGTTGTCTTTACTTTCACTGCCGCACTGCGAGTGCGAGAGATACTTTGCTTTATCAAATTCAATAGTCCCTCCCCTTTTACTTCGACATTGGAACTTTCTTAGGCCTCCGTGGGCTAATTGAATTGGACTGTATTATTTAATTTGGGATTTGCTGATTTTCTTTTGGTCATGTTGATTATAGGCCCTTTTTGGCCTTGTTGAATCTAGTCCAACATCAATTGAATTACCCAATTCTGGCAGAAAAGGTACAGGCCCTCAGAAAAAGTTTCATCAACTATTAATAAGTTATTAAATCCATCACTGGATAAATTATTGACACAAAATATTGTGATTCTTATTGCGTGTCCACCATTATTACTAAATATATTCATACTATATATCTATATATAGAGTGCTAATATAGACAGAATCTTATACTTTATTACCGTCCAAGAAAGTTATTAAGATATCTGAATTAATAAATTGAAGTATAAGGTAAGTTAAAAGAAAAATATATATAGATTCAATACAATATATCTTATTTTGTAATGTACTGAAATCTATATTTTTTGTCTTTTATCCTGTCATTTATTTTAAAGTAAGGGACTCCATTATTAGAAGGTAACTATGTATTTATATATATTAACGAAAATGAAAAATTATGGGCAGGTGCTCTCAATAACGTTGAGGGTATTAGCTCAATTTCTCATATTCCCTTTCCACAGCAAAAATATATATATATATTCGTGGAATATGTATGGTAGTTTTACGTGCAATGTTATTAGTGAAAGTAATAAATTTTTTAGCTAGTCTTGACAGATTTTTAAATTTTATTATAAATGTATTTATAGAAAGTTTCAATAAATATAACTCTCGATAGTAATATATCTGTGTAGATTGTAATCATTAAAAATAAATATAAGTTATTAAGTTTTAATTTGGTCTATCATGTGCATTGTTGAATTCAATTATAAATGGCAGTGAGAACAAATTTTCACAATGAATTGAATAAAATCTTCTCCAAAGGACAAAGGATATAACAGAAATGAGATAGATTAATTTCTTCTTTATATTCTATTTTCAAATGATAAAATTGAAACATTAACTGGGAATAAGTGATTGTGAGAAAAATTTATTAGTAAATTAAGATTGGGCCATTCTATAATGCCGTAATGAACATGAACCGTTAGATTTAAACGCAAAATCCCCAACATTAATTCTAAATAAATAGGTAATATGTTACCTAAGTAGCAGATAATTACACTTTTTTATTCAAGTTGCAGGTGCGTTTACTAATCTTATATTTGATTTACAAAATTAATGTGTTAATTGCCATTTAATGTTGTTTACAAGTTTTATGCAATATTTACAAGTTTTTGTTTTGTTTACAATTATGAAGACCAATTTAGAACTTCATCATTAATTTACACTTTATTTGTCTTATGTGTGGTTTACATATTTTTTGTTTTATTTTCGACTGAATGTCAATTTACAAGTTTTATGTCATTTTTTTAAGTTTTTATTTTATTTATAGTTTTTCTTATAATTTACAACTCCAACATTAATTTACTCTTTTTTCTATCAATTTACTAGTTTTATGTGTAGTTTACAAATTTTTTATTTTATTTCAAACTTAATGTCAATTTACAAGTTCTATGTCATTTTGTAAGTTTTTATTTTGTTTACAATTTTTTCTTGTAATTTATAACTCCAACATTAATTTACTCTCTTTTCCATTAATTTACTAGTTTTATGTGTGGTTTACAGATTTTTTGTTTTATTTCACACTTAATGTTTTACAAGTTTTATGTCATTTTTTAAGTTTTTGTTTTGTTTACAATTTTTTCTTCCAATTTACAACTTTAACAGTAATTTACCCATTTTCCATCAATTTACAAGTCTTTTGTATGGTTTATAATTTTTTTTATTTCATTTCATACTAAATGTTAATTTCCAAGTTTTATGTCATTTTTTTAAGTTTTTGTTTTGTTTACAATTTCGAAACCAATTTACCACTTCAACAATAATTTACCCATTTTCCTTCAATTTGTGGTTTACAAATCTTTTATTTCATTTCACAGTTAATGTTAATTTACTAATTTTATGACATTTTTCTAAGTTCTTATTTTGTTTGCAATTTCTTATTCCAATTTACAATTCTAACATTAATTTATCGCTTTTTTTCCTCCAATTTACTAGTCCTACATTTGGTTTCCAAATTTTTTGTTTCATATCACATTTTATGTAAATTTACAAGTTTTATGTCATTTTTCTAAGTTTTCATTTTGTTTATAATTTTGAAAAGCAATTTACTGCTCTAGTATTAATTTATCATTTTTTCTTTCAATTTACTAGTCGTATGTGTGGTTTACAAGTGTTTTGTTTCATTTCACACTTAATATTAATTTACAAGTTTTATGTCATTTGTCTAAATTTTTGTTTTGTTTACAATTTCTTGTTCCAATTTACAACTTCAACATTAATTTACTCATTTTTTCCTTCACTTTACTATTCCTAAGTTTGGTTTCCAAATTTTTTGTTTCGTATCACACTTAATGTCAATTTACAAGTTTTATGTTATTTTTTAAGTTTCATTTTGTTAACAATTTTGAAGAGCAATTTACTACTCCAATATTAATTTACCTTTTTTCCTTCAATTTACTAATCCTATGTGTAATTTACAAATTTTTTGTTTCATTTTACACTTAATGTTAATTTATAAGTTATGTTATTTTTTTAAATTTTTGTTTTGTTTGCAATTTCTTGTTCTAATTTACAACTCTAACATTAATTTACTAGTCTTATATGTGGTTTAGAAAATTTTTGTTCAATTTCATTGTTAATGTCAATTTACCCATCAACATGGGCCCAAAAGCATTCCACCAACTTTGTTTTTAATTTCTTCCCTAATTTTGATTTGATCTTTACAATCTTCATTGGGTCATCTTGCTTTATTCTCACAGATTCCACTTCTTTAATAGGCTTGTGCCTTCCCTTCTTGGAGTCTCCTCATGTCTCCATTGAGATTGTTTGCATGGTTTCCCTGGCCGCTATTGTGTAACAACCCCTAGTAATCCTCTGGTTTCCTTTCACAACTCCTACCATGCCATTTACCCCGTATTTCAGTATAAGATAATGATTAGACATTACTGCTCTGCTGGTCCTCAAGAAAGGCTTGTTAAAAATCATCTAGTACAAATTGTCTTCAACCACCACAAAATCTAGCACTATAGTCTTCTCGAAAAGTCTGGCACTTATTATTATTGGTAGCTCAACCACCCCGTGGGGTGTCAATTTTCCTCGACCAAATCCTTTTAAGGAGGTTTTGGTGTGCTCGAGTCGCAAATAAGTAATTCCCATCTCATCTACGACAAACTTAAATAGAATATACATTGAGCTTCTTAAATCCACAAGTATTCTGTTAAACTTCGTGCTTACAACATTGACATTTATCACTAATGCATCCTCATGCGGATATAGTGCTCATTCTTCATCGTCCTCTGTCCATATAATTGGGACTTGCCTAGTTTTTGCTTGCTTTACTGCTGGCATGTTGAACAACACATCACAGCTAGTCATCGCATATCTCCTGTAGATTTTACGAGCTCTTTTTAAATCTCAAGCTAATGTGGAACCTCTAGCAATGACTTTTAACCACCAATTGTTCACCATTCAGATCATCAGTATTTTCTTCTACAATAAATTATTGATCTGTAATAGGATGAAAACCTTAAATGAACTCATCAAAGTAACGATTTTATACAAGATCCTCTACTTGGTTCTTAAAGTCACAGCACTACATAATGGTGTGGCCGTAAGTATCATAGAACTCAGAAAATCTGCTTCGGTCTCGCTTGTTGGCCATTTTTGTAAGCGGTACAGGAGGATAAAGTGAATCTCAATCCTTTATTGCATGGTATAACTCCTTCATTAAAACTTTCAAAAGGGGTGTACTGCCTATAGGCAGCGCTCTGATCAATCATCTGTATGACTCTATTCCTTGGGAAATTACTGCAAAAAATGGTGGGCCAGTAACATGAAAAACTAAACGCAAACAGAGGGATAGATGGGCGAGCAACTCCTTATGCACGTTACATGAAACATCTACCATTCTACCAAGAAAAAGTTCCACCACACTGAAATATAAGTGTGCAACCCAAGAGGGGGGTGAATTGAGATTTTAAAAATTAAGCTAAGCAAACCACACAACAATTTAATTTATTGCCTTAATTAAATCAAAACAATAAATTCAATCAAACACAATATTAAAAGAGTAAGGGAAGAGAAAACGAACACAAAGATTTTTACGTGGTTCGGCTATCCCCGCCTACGTCCACGCCTCCAAGCTCACCCGGCTTGAGGATTTCACTATCCAAGCCTCCTAAGGCTTCAAATGTTTGCAATTGACTTCCAAGGTGTCAATGAACCTTTACAACAAGAGATTATATCCCCAATCTTTTCACCCCAAGTGTTTTCCACACTTGTACACTCACAATTTGATGAGAAATAATAAATACAACAATGAATCTCTCTTTAAAAGTGGATATACAAATTATAACTCAATGATGATTCAACAAATAATGATTTATGAAATGGAATCTTAATATATGTTGTGTGCACTTGTTTATGCTTGCTTGGATTGCCAAAAATGAATTGATTTTGAGTTTATATAGTTTGAACTCAAAAACTAGCCGTTATGCAACTTAAAAACTAGCTGTTATCCACATTCTGGGCTTATCCGGTTTGCCGTTTATGGAATCCGGTAAGCCGAATTTATGTTACCGTTAAGGCAAAAATTTGAATTTTGCCTATCCGGCTTGTCGGTTACGAAATCCGGTAAGCCGTTTTCAATTCAGATACATTCTGCCCTGTATCTGATTTTCCGTTTAGCAGTATCCGGTAAGCTGCTTGCTACAGTAACTACTATAGTGCACTATTTTTTAAAATTATAATTTGACCTCAAAACTTTACAAAACTGTACTACGGCCCAAAACGTTATGAAACTTTACAAATATATCCAATTTTAGAATTTCTAAATAATGTTTTGTTAATCCCAAAACTTTTTGAAATTATGATATAGCCCAAAATGCTATGACACTTTACAAATAAGTCATTCACCAAAGTTTCAAGCAATAATTGTTTATTTCAAAGTTTTCAAAATTCTTTCAATTAAACCATAAACTTTGAAAAACAACTAATTTCATAAAATCATTTTTTCCATTAAATATGAAACATTTATAATGTGAAAATAATGATTTATTTAAAAAGAATAAAAAATAATCAATTTCATAAAATCATTTTTCCATTAAATATTAAACCTTTATAATGTAAAAATAATGATTTATTTAAAATGTATAAAAATAATTTGAACTTAAAAGATTAATCATTCTCAATCTTATTTGCTATCATCAAAAATCAACATTATGGAAACATATATGTTAACACACACCACTTTCAAAACCGAGATCACTAAAAAGAGCACAATCGATCACAAGACCACTCTCAATTTTTGATACTATTCTCGTGCTCGTCCTTCCAATGTCAATGGGAACGCTCTAAATCTTTATAGCTGAGTCAAGCCTTGCATTCGAATCATATCATTGAATCATTCAACGTATACCAAAATATCATTTTTTTTCAGAATATTTGATATTGGAAAAGCAGAAATCCTTTAGAATTGTGGTGCACACAATTTCCACCAACAATGGGGATTCGTTGTCCAGCATGATTCTCCAAATTGGAGCTCTTCCTGACCTTGTATTTCCTTAATGACTTGTGCTAGCCTTTGTACCTCACCTTTTAATTCCCTTGGGCGACTAGGATTCAGCTCACCTACATGTTCACGTTCTTATTCAACGTCCCATAAATATTGACGCAACTCTCTTTCTTTAGTATTTACTTCTACCTTCGCATTTGCTTCTACATGCCATGAAACAAATTTCTTACTCCCAAACTCTACTCGGCAAAAAACCTCATGTTGTTGGGCTCGGTAAATTTTTTGTTCTCCCCTGAATTACCTCTATTAAATCTTCTTTGTTTGTCCCTCAATTCATGTAAAACTTGAAATACTAATTAGGTAACCCAAGAGTGGGGGTGAATTAGGTTATTAAAAATTAAGCTAAATAAACCGCACAAGAATTTAATCTAATGCCTTAATGGAATTAAAAACAATAAATTCAATAAAGCATAAGAATAAGAGAGTAAGAGAAGAGAAAACAAACACAATGACTTTTACGTGGTTCGGCAATCCCCGCCTACGTCCACACCTCCAAGCTCACCGGGCTTGATGATTTCACTAAGTAAGCCTCCAAGGCTTCAAATGCTTACAATTGACTTCCAATGTGTCAATGGACTTTCACAACAAGAGATTATCCTCAATCTCTTAACCCAAGTGTATCCCAACACTTCCAATCTCTTAACTTGATTTTACAAAAAGGATTACAAATGAATTTATCACACACAACGTGTTTGATCACAAATGAAAGCTCGATGTGTGAATGAATGAGATGAATACAAGGATTTAAAGCTCAATGAAAGTTGCATTCTCAATATTTTGCTCAATGATAATCGTTGGAATTCTTCTTGTTTGAATTTGATTGAGATTATTTATAAATGAAGCTGAAAAACTAGCCGTTATTGACTGTCTGTCCGTAAACAGATCGTCGTTAACTGTAAACGGTTAACCGTTTATTCTGGTCAAAAGTTACCGTTGAGCTGAATTTTAAATAAACGGTTGACCGTTTGTCACTATCGGTTCACCTTTAATTGCCAAAGACCTGCAAAAAAAACTTGGTTTAACTGTTCTCACTAAACGGTTCAAGGTGTGCAATCTGGAAATTATCGGTTCACCATTTTTCATAAACGGTTCACCATTATTTTCCAAAATCATCATTTTAACAATCCTTTGTAGAACATGCTTGTTGGAGATTATCCGTTTTCTATTTTTCACAAATGGTTAGCCATTTGCTATAGTGACGACTACAATGAAATTATTTTCTAAAATTAAATTTTTACCCCAAAATTGTCTATAATTATACTATGACCCAAATCGTCATAAAACTTTACAAATCAGTCCATTTCCATAGTTTTAAAACTTTTTCAATTTGACTATGAACTTGAAAACTAACCAATTCTATAAAATCATTTTTCCTTTAAGTATAAAACCTTATATTATCAAAATAATGATTTGTTTAAAATGTATGAAAAATAATTTGAACTTTTAAAACCTTAATCATTTTTAATCTTGTTTGTTATCATCAAAATCAACGATATGGATACATATATACTAACAAAACTATAGTGAAGGTTTATATTTGCTTCTCTATTCTTTCCATTCTCTCATGCATTGCCCTTTTCTCAAACTTCATTTGCTATCTCTCGTACGGTCACATATTTGTTCACCCCTGTCCTAGACCCTTGAGCATTATCACCTCTAATGTTCATGTTTATGTGTCTTTTTCCTCATACATGTATCCTCCTTATTTGATTTGCTTTGGTACAAGAAGCTTTTCGTTTTATCCCTACAAACGATACCAAAATATTGATGCAGATATTTGGTCGAGAAGTGTTGCAATCAGACAACCACCTCAACATTTAAATTTATTTTATGGGAGACGGCACTTGCTCACACCTTCTTGCTTCGAGCAGAATCTTGCAACCACAAGCACTTTTTAAAAAATTCACCTACATTCATAAAGAATGGTTAGGGGGATGCTGGATATTTTTTTGATGTGAACCTTCCAATGTGCTCAAGTCAGTCATCAGACCTTTTTGGGAAAAATCTATTCCACAGCTCTCATGGCTTAGTTTCGGTTGCTTTCAAACAAAAATGCTTTTTAGAGGAAATCTCAGAAAAATCAACAAAAATCTTAGAAAAAAAGAAAAAAAAAGAGTAAAAGAGTTTAAAGAGAAAGAACAATATACCTTATTTGAATTTTCATCGATTCTTATAGAGGACCAAGACTCTCGTTTCAGGGCAAGAGAAGTAACCGTTAGTTGATTAGGATCATGCCCTGATTTTTAGAGAGAAACCTCGAGTTGACTCTTGACCAAGTCTTCAGGTTAACTAGTTTAAGTCTCTTCTCACGAGATCCTTGTGCAAGCACACCTGCATGCGAGTAAGCATGTAAAGCCAACTACCTGTTACATGATGACTAAAGTAGATTGTTTATGAGTTCCTTAGGATCACACCCCAAGAAAGCCTGTTATTAACTCTAATATTGAAGAAAGCAAGATTTACATATAATCATATCCAATCATGCTCCCTCTTTTATCCCTCAAATGCCAATCCTTAAGCCGGTTACCATCGTCCACCAGCCAACTCTTACCACGGCAACCTCCTCCAACTATATATATATGTAAAAACTATTAATTTCTTCACTAAGGAAACATGCAAACATGTTCCACTTCAAGTAGGTGAGTAGGTCATCATCAATTGCCTTTATAATAATAATTTATCAATAATGAGTCTAGAGGCATTGTTCAAATTTATCGATTCCCATAGATGTAAGGGCATTTTCAAAGTACATATACTCTTCAAATGATATTTTATTTTCTATTTAAAAACCACAAAATTAAAAAAAAAACTTTTCAAATAAGATTATCCTTCCCCTCTTCAATATTAAAGAATGTTTTCTCCTCTCCATTTTGGATTATATTATTATCTCATAGTTATTGAAGAAAGGGAAGTGTTATATTGTTATTTTTTGTGGAGAAAAAAATTGATTAAAATATTGTAAACTTGTTTTTATTTGAAGAGTTTTTTAGAAGGGGGCTTATTTTTCACTTTTTATTTGCCATGCAAATAGGTAAAATAGGTAAATAAATAAGTATTTGAAAACTAAAAATTAAAAGTTTTTTTGGTAATGCTCTATACAAGTGCCGAGCTTCATGGAGACCACTGGGCCATGACCCCTGCAAAAATTTGAGAATTTTATTTTTAAATATACATCATATGTCTTCAATTATATCTAAACTAATTGGAATATTTCACTAAATTATCATTATAATATATTTTTAGTCCTTTATATTCTAGTTTTTACAATAAATGCATGTTCTAATTTATCTTTTCTTATAGATATTAGCATGTCATAATTCTCTTCTCTAACTCAATATTCAATTAAAAAATATATCTTTTTAAACTCATTTCTACATTTGTATTATTAAATTATTTGACGATCTTAGAGCATCTTCAAAAGATTTTTCAAATAAAATTCTATTTCTTATTTAAAGAGTCATATCAATATTAAACACTCCAAAAGATATGTTAATTTAGATTATTCAAATAAGATTTTTTTCTCACTCTTCAATATTGGCGAGTGAGTTTCTCTCTCTTCTATTAATATTTTATTATTATTTATTGAAAAGATAAGATTGTAATTATTATTATTTATGTTTCCTTTCAAAAACATAACAACAATTCAATTTGATAGTGGGAAGATTTAATTAAAATAATATTAACTTATTCTTATTTGATGAGTCTTTTGGAGGAGATTGTATTTTTCTATACACTTATTTGCCACATTAGTAAGCAAATTGAAATTTGAAGAGTAAAATCTTAAAAGTTTCTTGGAGATGCTCTTAGCTTCAGTTTTTTACATTATTCGCCTAGCCCTGTAACTAAAATTTTCAACTTTCACCCCTAGCTCTATGTTTGGTTATTTGAATTCATATCAAAAATATAAAATAGTGTTCGCATGCGTATTGTTGGGTACATCCTTGCTTCCTTCTTGAGTTTGAGTTCTCTCATGTACAACAAAAAGATTGATACATTTAGAAATAAATATGGTCTATACTTATGAATTAGTCCAAAACATCTAAACTGCATCATTAAAACTGATTTCGATGACTTTTGATCTTAAATATTAAAAGATTGTAATGAAACGTAAAGTAATAATAATAATAATAAGTGCTTAAATAGAAATGTCGGTGTAGCACCATGTTAGATTCCATTAAAATACCAACAACATAATGAACAAGAATGTACAAAATTTAATATGAAGTTTAGTCATTTTCACAAAAAAAATATTTTTCTTTTTTCTTTGGTAGGATTATTTGAACACAACAAAATACTCAATAAATTTATTTACTCAATAAATACATTATTAAATTTAAAATATGAAATTTTAATACCAAAATACCCTTGTTAAGCTAAATTATAATTATTTCTTTTATCCTCTTCTTTTCATGACTTTTCATTATTTACTCCATCTCTTATTCCTTGTTAAGCTAAATTTTAATTATTTCTTTTATGGACTATTATCCATAATAGTGTCATGACCAAATCCTTCATTTTTATGATTTATTTTCAGTTGCTATTTTCCCTTAATCCTCATGCATCTAGAACAATACCTTTTGTTGATACCAAAAATTTGGCAACACATAATGAGTTGAGAAAAAATTGTTTTACTTAGGGAACAAACTGTGAGAGAACTTGATGTCTTCGAGATTTGTATTGTTAAGAATGAATGGGTCAATATCGGAATCCTGCAAGATAATAATCCATCAAGGTTTGTCTAGGTGATACAAGTGTAGATCCTCTGGTGCTTAAGTTAGAGATGGCCAACAAGCCAGGCCAGCAAAGGAAGGTCATGTGTGCTCGTGCTTGTGTCGTGTCGTGCCCACTATGTGATTCGTGATGTGTTGTGTCTAATTTATTTATTTTTACTTAAGCCCGTCCTGTCACACATGTTGTGCCTTGGGGCGTGCGGTGCTTAAGAAAAAATAGCATGATAAGCTTTTCTTTTTTTATAATTTTTTTAAGAGAGAATGTCAAGCTGTTAGCATACATTTTTCAAGCCTATATTTTTTTTGGGTCCGTGAGCCTTTAGTCAAATTCAATAAAATCAAAAATTCAAAACTCAAGTCCATATTTAATAATAATAAACTAATAATAGTAAGAAAATGTAGTACCAATTACTAAGTTAGACTCTAGGTATTAGAATTCTTTTCTAATACTTAATAACAACAATAATAATCATTTTTTAAGGGTTAACTTAAATGTTAATTTGGGCTTATAAAGAGTCATAGATCAAAGTTCATAATAACATTAATGCATATTTATAAAATCATATATTTATATTTTATTTATCAAAATCATGATATCAACTATTCATTTAATAATTATAAACATAAATCAATTAGAGTATTTTTTTAAACTAGGAATTAAATAAATTTAAAAAAGTTACGTTAATAATATATTAGAAGATTCAATTTCAAATTATTTGTAAAATCATAAAATTTTAAATTTATTTTCATTAAAAAGTTAAACATACTTATTGTGGGTTTTTTTACGTGTTGTGTTTTATCCTATTTCTAACTGCGTCGTGCTTTTAAGGGTTACGCATTTGCGTGCTGTTTCATGTTGTGTTGTGCCATACCACGTGCCTTGACGAAACATGCTTGTGTCGTTTCATGCTATATAGACACATTCCGTGCTCATGCCATGCCACATGCCGTCGGGTCCATTGGCCATCCCTCGCTTAAGTCAAAGATCATAAGTGGCACATCAACAAATAAATAATACGGAAGAGAAAAGAGTAAGAGAAATGCTTGAAGGATATTATACCCCCTCCTCTAATATACCTATTTCTCCTTGTCTATACCCTTAAGTGATAACCTATATATATATAAGAGAAATAATCAGAAGTATAATTGAATTGGGAAAATTTATCTTTTAGCAGTTTTTGAGTTTAACGAGGATTAGGACTTGTATTAGTCTATCTTATTTAGATTAGGAGATTTTGCTGGATGTAGGTATTCGGGCTCAAAGGCCCATTCATTTAGGTCATCAATCGAGTTTAGTTGACATATGTGTATATCATTCACAAATATGAAAAAAATAATAAACAACAAAAGAGACAAAACTAATTGTAATAAAATAACGAAAGAGACAAAATTGATTCGTCAAAAATACCCAAACCCAAAATATATGGATATAACAAATTCAGTGAATCTTGGTTCCTTTATCAAAAAGGATATGAAAAATAAATTCAATAAAAGGGGTAATTTTAAACGAATATTGTGTCATTGAATAAGAAAGATGAGAGTAAAGTAGTCAATTTTTTTTAACTTAATTTTGTATTCATGTATATAGTAGTAATTCTTAATATGGGCATTTTAACAATAAAAGTTTTTATCAAAAATTGGGTTTAGTGAGTATTTTGGTGCTTTCAAATAAGCCATCCTTTTTTTTAAAAATGAACCTTGACAAAGCAGGCAATTTATTAACAAAACAAGGACAATGAAATTTCAACAAATTAGGAGGACATAATGAGCCTTACTAAACAAGGCAAAGGGATATTTATTGGAAAAACAATGCTAAAAATTCCAATGTTCAAATCTCAACTTAAGTCTCAAAATTATGTGTCCCTCATCTAGTGGATTATATGAATGTATTAATGAATGTCATATTAATTAGGATTTAAGTTAGAACTCAAATATTGGAATGCTTAACATTAATTTTGATTAGTATTAAAAATTGTTTAATTATCAAGCGATAATATGTTATTTTATGCTTATGTTATAATTTATATTTGTGTTTATGTAATATATTAGGAATTATTATTATATTTTAAATATATTTAATTTTGTGTATTTTTATGTGATTATTAGGAAAAATATTAATTTCACGTAATTCGAGGCTCCAAACAGATAAACGGAGGTCAAATTTAGATTTCGGAGGTCCGAAAACCTTAAGATCAGTCAAGATCAGCTTGAAATTGGGCTTGTGTAAAAAGAGTTGACTTTTTCTGTTGATCGAGCACTGATTGGATGATGAAATGAGCTTACAATAGATATGAGTGCATAGAATAGCTGGCAATTTTGACTAAATCTCAACCGTTCATGATTCAATGGCCATGATTGTGCCACGTGGCAATGGTTGGTGAAGCAAGTTGTAGGATCCGAATCTTTGTATTCGGTTCGACCCGCTCCACCCATTAACCCGCCAAATCTCAACCGTTCTTTGGTCAAATTGAACAAGTCAAACGATGCCACGTGTGATGTTGGCTTTTGAAGTTTGACCAGCCATTGGATCTTGATCTAAAGGTTGTGAGGAGCACATGCATGAAACTTATGATGGACTGCAAAGCATGGGATTATGAATTTATTTTTCTATAAATAGAGCCTCATTTTTATATTTTGAATCATCTCTCTACAACTCCCTTCTTCTCAAATTCTCTCCATCTCCTTGTAATCTTGATTTTCAGGTGTGTTTTTAATATTTTGTATAATTATTTTTATAAATAAAATTAGTTTTATTTCCAATTTTAATTGTTTTTATTACTTTTAATTATAAGTAATTCAATTTTACTACTTCTTTTTATTTAATTATGCTTAACTAAATAATATTAGTTAGGGGAAGGTGAAACTCTTAGGAAATAAATATGATTTAAGCAAATTCTATTTTTAATTTTATAAATTAATTTATTTTCTATTTAATTTTATACATATTTTATATTTTGAAATTTTAATTTATTGTAGACAAACAAATGAATTTGACACAATAAATTCTTAATATCTTAATATAAGGTATGGTAAAATGGTATTTTGACTTATTGTAGACAAATTAAATTTTGGCACAATAAATACTTAATACATCATAAAATTAAAGGGAAAATAATAATAATTTATATAATTAATCTTTTGGGCAATAAATCTAAAAAAATGACAAAAAAAATTTATTAAGTTTTATTTACTTTTAAGAGTGGATCCATAACCCTAACTAGTTCAATTTCATAGTTTCATTTAAATTAAGTTGTTTATATTTAAGTTTTAATTTTAATTTTTAGTTAAAATAAAATAAACAAATTAAATTTTTTCTCTGTGGATCAACCTCGGACTCACCGAATTATAATACAACAAGACACTATTATAATTAGGAGTTAAAAATTACTTTTAAGTTGTGTCAAATTTTATTATAGGAAAAGCAAAAAAGAAAAACAACAACAAAGCATCATGAAAGACAAGAACCGAAAGTAATTAACGTACCAAACATAATTATTTTCTTTATCAAGGAAATGAATACAACTGTATAATTTTGTAGCCCACTTTTTCGGACTTTAAATTTTATTTAGAATATTATATTTGTTAGATAATATCTATATCATATCCAACTAACTTTTTGTAAATATATCTTATTTAAAATATTATATTTGTATCTATATGTCAAATACAGAGAGGATACCATAGAGACCATGTCGTTTAAGACTATCCCTATTGATTGGAGAATACTTGTATGGTATTTATCATTATCTAAAAAGTTAAGAATCATGTGGCCTCCAGTCTTCAACCCTTCTAATTGAAATTTAAGAAATAATGTGAAATCACTCTCAAATTTATCCATGTGTGCTTCATGATTTGATTTTATCCCTGCACATTTATTTTAAATAAAAAAAACTGATTCGTGAGCCATTCATTCTCCCTAGAGCACACTAAATCTTAATTTTCTCTCTCTAAATGATTTGAACTTTCTCTCTATAAATTTTATCAACATATTTTTTTTGTGTGTTTCCTATAATATTTTTATTTTGGTTTGTATTTTCTCTCATAATATAAATCATTTCATTTGAGCACTTTCCGTATTACAAATAACCTTCATAAGAAAACTTGAGAAATGAAATATGCACTATCATTGTAATGACAAGAAAACTTGCATTATTGTTTATTTTGTTGTTTTGGCTACCCAGATAAGTCTTGATGATCAGATTTTATCATATCACTGCTTATTTGTTCTGATTGGAGGATTGATGCCGTACAAACCCATCTAATCCAAGGCTAGGCAAACATGATTCGGCAATATCAGTATGTCACATTGGTGAGAAAATTACGGGCCATACTCGTCTATCTTCCTTCTTATTGTGCTGCTTTCCAAAATGTGCAAGTTGAAAATATGTCACATTTCTAGCATTTTTTTTTTCATCTGAAATGTAATAGATTTAATTTTTTTTAAAACGCCTTGCACATGAATTTGTTTCTATTTAGCCAAAAGCCTCTTGACTTTACGTGATATCAGAGCTCTAAGCTCCAACAAGTTTTTATCATATTGAAAATAGTGAACATAAGTCCTAGTGAAATCAGGTTGCCGAGCAACACTTGACTCAATGACTCCGAGTGAAATTCACAATCTTTTTCTACTAATAAGTGGCTTTTTTCTAGGGTGATAAAAAAAAACTCGACAGAACTAAAAAATGTTTGGCTTGATCATATTCGGGGTAGGATTAGAGCCTTATCAAGAGCCGTGGCCTGACTCTCGAGGCCGAATATTAAATAAAATAAAATTTTAAAAGCACCCTTAGAAGTTTTACATAATCTCTTTTTTGTAAAAAGAACAAGGGTATTTACGATCTAAAAATTAATCTAAACACTCTAATTTTAATAAAAATATGTATTACAAAAATACCCATTATGTGAATTATTATTAAGAATAATTTATTATAAGTTAATATTATATAATTACTTTGAGCACCCATATATAGCACACTTATCGTTCAATTTATAATTCTTATATTTTAAACCCAAAACTTTTATTTCTAATATCTTAATTGATATTTAGATGAACAATGAGGAAATCAATTTTGAGAAAAATTTTGACTACAAAATATGTGTGATATTTTTATTTTTTCAAAAATAAAATGAAACAAAAGTACTATAAAAAGAACTTTTTTGTGTGGGGGGGGGGGGGGGGGATTTGACCCTTCTTCTTCATCTCTTCGTCTTCTTCTTTTTTTTGGGAAATTATCATTACACCATTTTTCTTTTGTCGTATGTTCATCTAATCATCACAAAATTCTAACATGTTCTTTACACCACATTTCTTTTGAAATTTGTGTCAATTAGCTACTTTTGCACTAACACCATTAAATAACTTAAATGAAATGAACAATTTACCCCTAAATAAATTAAAAGATCATTTTATCTTGCAAAAACTTTGAAAATGAAAAATTATAATTATAAAAATACCCGTACATTTAATAAAGAAGTAAATCCAAAAATTAGAATTTTATTTTTAATAAAAATTATTTTAATAAAAAATTATACTGATAAAATAATTACAAAATTTTGGGATTTAATAAAAATCCCCTAAATTATTAAAATTTTGGGATTTATTTTAATAAATAAATTCAATTATTTTAATAAAATTTTGCAAAATTATAATTTTTAATAAATAAATTCAGTTATTTTTTATTAAAATTTATCAAAATTATAAATTTTAATAAAAATAATTATTAAAATTTTGCAAAATCTAAATTTAATAAAAATCAACTTAGCACCTCTCTTTTGGATTTATTTTTTTAAATTTAGGGTATTTTTATAATTATAATTTTTTATTTTTCAAAGCTTTTATAAGATAAAATGGTGTTTTAATTTATTTAAAGGTAAAATTGTTATTTCATTTTAATTATTTTATGGTGTTAGTGCAAAAATGGCTAATTGATAGAAATTTCAAAAGAAAAGTGGAGCAGAGAATACGTTAGAATTTCATGGTGGTTGGATAAATAAAAGGTAAAAGAAAAGTGGTGTAATGATAATTTTTTTTTGGTAGTGTTCATGGAATATTTTTTATTACTATGTTCTCATTGCTAGTTATTTTGGGTACAAAATTCAATATTGAACAAAAATAAACAAAAAATTAATAACTTAATTTATGTTAAATAATCTTTTTACAACTTGACTTAATTATATTATTGTAAATATATGTTAAATCTTTGAAAATTAGTGTGCTGAATAATTTTATTAGTGTTTTAAGTAAACAAAAAGTTAAGTAACTTCTATAGTTTAAGTAAGGATATTTTTAAAATTTTAAGAATGTATGAAGTAAAAGTTGATATTTTATAATTAGTGAATGAGTATGCAAAGTAATAAAATGTTCAAAAAAATATTTGGCGTGCAAATATCCCTATCCTTAGAAAAATAAAATACATAATAAAAAAACCTAAAATTAACATCCAACTTCGGCTCTTTCCTTTTCTCATCCCAAAAACACCACTAGCACCCACCAATTCATAACCAAATGCCACCCACCACCCACCATAGCCAAGCCAAATCACAAATACCATAACCACCATAGTATGAAATCGAGTTCATATTTGGTTGAAGCTAAGGTCTACATCAAATACTATTCTTAGAACCCATATCTTCCATTTTAGGCCTCAGTTAATAATTTAAAAAAAAAATCTAATATGATTCAAATGCTTGTAAATTTCTCGGAAACCAGAAAAAAGAATATGTTGTCATCAACAACATTCCTTTTAATTGGAAACTGACAAAATCCTTTCTTTTTTTCGGTTTGTTAACAGGAGTATTAACTAGGCTTGCTCTGAGCCCAAATTGACTACAGAGTACAAACCGAAAAGCTCGGAGTGTGTATACTTTATACAGCAAGGATAGTGCGCATTTGATGGTGGGTTTGGGATGGCAAGCAGGCCCTAGTGGTATATGGTGGCAATTGTGCTAGTAATGATCAGACGCTTGGTGGGGTTGAGGATTAATCATTTTGATAAGATAATGTCATAATGATCGATGCTGATGTTATAATCATTGATTATGGAAGTATGTGCATGGCATTACTTAAAAGAGAAGCCTTCTTATTGTAAATATCTATACATTGTTATGAAATTTAGAACAACGCTAATCATAATTGTAAGTATTTCAATTGAATGTTAGTTTTTTGAACCGCGGCTCCTTTTGAAATACCAACAATACAAAGCATAGTTATTTCACGTAAAGAAAAAATGGAATTTTTAAACAAATTAGAGGAAATAGCGAGTCTTACACCATAAAATATGCTTTAGAAGAGCTCTTCATTAAATGAAATGAAGAGAAAAAAAAAACAACAAAGCTTAACGAAAGACAATCGTACAAAATTGGTACATACGGGTTTCTATTAACTTTCTTAGTTTTACTTATTGTGTAAATAGGAAGGAAAGTAGCTAATTAAATTTACCAGGTTCGTTTGAGGGAGCTTGAACCTCCAAACTATAAGTAGTTTTTTTCTTTCAAAACCAAAGTTGTCCCTGATGACAAAATCTTCCATGATTTGGAGTCTCATGGGGCTCCATCCCAAATGGGGTGAATTTTGAATAATTTTTAGGGAATATAATGGGAAATGAGAGAAAAATAATTTTTAAATTCTTAATGAGGTGAGGTTTGGTTTTATACTCCAGGGGTTGGTAATTTAAGAGTTTGGGCTGGGTTTTTTCAAGCCCAAGCACATTAAAGTAGAAGTGTAAGGGTTGGGCTTGGGATGAGCTGGGTTGGGTTTGGGCTTTTACTTTTTTTAAAATTTTTTTAAATTGTTGTAAACTTAAAATTAGTTAATAATAATCAAGTTGTTATAATTAATAATGAATTAAAGAAAATAAATATTTTAAAATAAAATAATAAATAAAAAAATAAAGCAAATAAAAATTTAGAGATTAAATTTTTTAGTACTGAATTCTCTAATTCAAACATTCTCTTAATTAATTAACACTTGAAAGAGAGTTTAATATTATAATTTTAAGCTTTTCATTCATTATTGATATATAAATTAGGGATTTAAGGTTTCTTTTTTTATTTTTCCATTATTTTTCAACTTCGAATTTATTATTTTAATTTATAAATTTGTTCTTTTAAAAAAAAGGAGGGCTTGAGTCTGGCTCGAGCTTTTTTTCCTAAGTTCTTATCTTGGCCCTCATGTTGGAGGCTCGGGCCAAAACCCTTGCGAATGGCCCAAACTTTTTTGTCATCCCTATGTACTCTCCACCCAATCTCAATTATATATAAATAATTTTTCTAATTTTTATTTAATAATTTTTGTTTTATCAATTACAATGTTAGTTAATAATTTTTTTATTTTTATTTGATATAAATGGGTTATAACTAAAAAAAACCCTACAATATACTTTTTATTCAACCCTAAAACATTATTATATTTTCTTTTCTCTCTTAAAATACTACTCTCTTCAAACATTTTTTAATTTTAATATTATTTCAAGAAATTGTTTTAAATATTTAGAGATTTTTTAAAATAATTTAAATACTTTATAATATGGTAATGATTCTATTTAAGTCCGTTTTTTAATTTATTGAAATCATATATTTATATTTATTATAAAATAAATAAATGAGAAATAGGGTGGAGATAAAAAAATCATTTTTTACGTGTGATTCTCTATCTCCATTCCACTAAATTTATTAGAGAATGAGGTAGGAAACGGAGTATTTTTGTAATAAATGTGTGAGGATATTGTTGTAATTAAAATAAAAGAGGGATCTGATAAGAGTTTTTGAGGGGTGGGAATAGCGTCACGCTCTAATCTAGGCTTTGCTGAGTTTCTTTGAGCCTTGCTGACTCTGTATTGGGCATACTCCGCCTTGCTGACTCTGCTCCAACATCAATTAATCTACCAAAATCTGTTGTTCAGTTGGGGAAGGTTCCAAACAGGTCCTTACACACCCTTCGCGCCCTAAGAAAATATCTTCATCAACTGTTGCAAAAAGTTTAAATATACCATATTTTGTTAAATGAATATATCCAAAGCCAGCTCAGCGTAACCACTTTTTCCTATTATCTCATATTAATTAAAGGAAGCATCCCGATTCCCCAAAATTTGGGAAATTGCTTCCTCTGTTAAGTGAGAACAAAATTTTAGTCAAGTGATCTAGAAGATGGAAACTTGAGATTCAGGAATTGTAATTATTTGATGGGGACAAGTTATCAGTCAGTCAACAAACAGGAAATAGGAAATTAAGATTTAAGTCAATCTGTCAACAAATAGTAGGCTTCCTTCTTCGTAGGGTAATACTTTTAAACCCATTTGCTAGAAATTGTGCCAAGATGCGGTCAAAGAATTGCAGCAGCCACTAATATCACCGTCAATGGTCAATCCATGTCGCTGTCAGAAACATTTCCATGAATTTGAACTAAAGATATTAATTTGAAGGCCTTGGTATTTAATCATAGTCGCCAGGATTGAGCCGATAGAGAAGCAGATAACGCAGAAATGGAGGTAGAGCAGATTCTGCGGATGAATGAAGGAGAAGGAGAAAATAGCTATGCTAACAACTCACCTACACAGGTAATAAATCTCTCTTTTTCGATTCACAAGCTTCAGTGATCAACACAATTATCAAATCATGCATCTGCTTAATTTCTTATATTATTTTCAGAAAGAAGCAATCTTGAAAGGAAAGCCTATGCTAGAACAAAGCTTGAATGAACTGTATTGCAACGGCTTCCCAGACTGCATAAGATTTGCAGATTTGGGGTGCTCTTCAGGGCCTAATGCATTGTTGCCAACATGGGAAGCTGTTGATTCCGTGGACAAGATTTGTCATCGCTTGAATCGTAAGCCACCCGTTTTGCATTCTTTTCTCAATGATCTTCCTAGAAGTGATTTCAACACCGTTTTCAAATCCCTGCCAAGCTTCTATGAGAGACTGAGGACAGAAAAGGGACATGAATTTGGTTCATGTTTCGTAGCTGCAAGCCCTGGATCTTTCTATACGAGGCTATTTCCTCCCAATTTCCTTGACTTGGTTTACTCTTCTTACGCTCTCCACTGGCTCTCTCGGGTAAGAATTGGGATCCCATGTTCATTAGTATTATTTTTCACCAATAATCTCTTAATAATTTTCTGGCAAGTGTATATTTAGAGCCGTGCATATTCAGATCAACAACGAAAGCAATTTGAAATTCAAGAATTTATCAATCATCTTGGCTTATCATTTCCCTCGGTTTAATGCTTTTTCAGATGCCTAAAGGGCAGGGGAATGAATCTGATGTCCATAAAGCATTCCTGAATCAATTTGAGAGCGATTTCTCAACATTTCTCAAATTTCGATCCGAGGAGTTAAAACCCCAAGGTCGTATGGTTCTCACCCTTCTATATAATGACAATTTTCATGCTACTCCTGGGGAGCCAATGTTGATGGTATTAAAAGACATGATCTCTGAGGTATTTTCTCTCTCCTGAGACATATTAAAAACTAATTTTTTGTATATATATAGATGACTAATATATAATGGACAATCTCTTTTTCTTTTGGTTTTAATTATGTCATGCATTTCAGGGGTTGGCTGAAGAATCAAAAGTGAAATCATTCGAAGATTTTCCGCTCTATAGAGCAAGTATTGACGAAGTAAAGCAAATTGTTAAAAGAGAAGGATCGTTTGATATCCAAGAGGTTGAAACATTCAACGTCAGTTGGTTGGTAGGCTTTGTCGACGGCGTAGATAACAAAGGCTCAGACAAATACGCAAGAGGCAAGTATGTGACAAAGCATGTAAGAGCAGTGGGAGAATCATATCTGGCTAATCTTTTCGATGATGCCACCGTGGACGAGATCCATCGTAGATTTGCATTCAAGGTGACTGACGAGGTTTTGGACAAGGGGCGAGGAGCTTATGCAAGTCTACTCATATCCTTGGTAAAGAAATGATCGTCAGTTTCTGTCTAGCTTTATATAAATAAAGACAGGATTGTGACAAATTAATCCCTGCACTACGTACAAGATGTATTGGACGAATAAGATTTCTAGTGGGGCTTTAAATATCTTTTGTTCTCCATCTTTTGTGGCGGGGGCTGGTGGGAAGGTTCACAAGTCTCTTATCTAAATGTCATGTCTGTTTGTTTTCTGTCTTTTCATTTTTCTTTTTTCAATAACGTTTTTACCCATTTGGTTGATAAAAAGAAAAAGAATATTATATTCTATACGACTTCTGATAAATGTCTATTCAAATTTTTCTGACGACAGCTTGCGGTATTCATTGTTTCTAATATGTAATCTGTTAAATCATACTGATATTTACCTAAAAATAAAATTTAGGCCGATTCAAAAGAGTGAAAAATTAAAAGCAATTAAGTAGGGTAATTTTTGCTAAAAATTTTTACACGATTTAAAAGTAATTTTTAATTCTTAAATATAAAAATATTTTATTATATTATATCTCAATGAATTCGAGGTTGATCCATGAAATTTAATTAATTTATTTAAGTTTATAAAAAAATTAAAAATAAAATTAAAAATATGTAATTTAATTTAAGAAAAAGTATAAAATTGAATTAATTAAGGTTATGGATTCATCCTAGTAATAATATAATTTAACAAATTCTTTTTATTTTTATTTTATTTTCCAAAAGATTAATTGTATAAATTAAAATTATTTTCTCATTTATTTTATTATAGATTAAGAACTTAATGTGTCAAAACTTAACTTGTTTACAATAAATCAAAATACCATTTTACAATACTTTATACTAAGATATTAAGAATTTATTGTGTCAAACTCCCATGTTTGTCTAAAATAAATCAAAATTTTAAAATATAAAATATGGATAAACTTAAATAGAAAACAATTTAGTTTGTACAATTAAAAATAAAATTAGATTAAACCATATTTTTACTAAGAGTTTCACCTTCCCCTAACTACTAATATTTAGCTATACATTTTTTTTTAATAAAATGGAAATTTCATTAGCTAGAAAGAGCAAACAGATAAGGATTTAACCAAAGAGGTGGAACATGACTCCACTCTCCAAAGTCTCACAAAACCCACCCCCCCCCCACCCTTACAGCAGCATGGGCAGCAGTGTTCGCAAACCTTCGAACAAAAGAGAATTTAACATCTCCTATAAATGGAGCTAAAGCTCTACAATCATTAATAATAAGGCCATAGCCATTGGGACAAGAGTAATTCTCCGTGAGAGCTTTAAAAACCTGAAAGCAATCCATCTCAACAACAATACAGGATAGTTGCCGACACTTAATCCAACTTAAGACCTCACGTACGCCCAGTGCTTCAGTATCCCTAGCACCAAAACGTCCAATCACAGACGCACAACATGCTGCCATGAAAACTCCATCAGAGTTACAAATAATACCTCCATAACTAACTTTCCCCTGAGCCGTAAAAGTTGCAGCGTCAACATTGTTTTTCCCAACAAACAGCCCCATGGCAACCTTGGTTAGAGCCATCATCACCGAAAACATATTTCTTCCTTGAAGCTTGCCAATGAAACACATAATGATCAACTGAATTAAGAACATGAGTCATGCTACAAGTTTTGTTATTCCATATTCTATCATTCTTACGCAACCAAATTTTCCAACATATCATAGCAATTAGGTTACACATCTCCTTATTGCTACGAGTAAAAACTTAATCTAACCAATGCATGAATGAAGAGCAATGACCAATAAACCCAAGGGAAGAGGAAATCCAACATGTTCTAGCAAAAGCACAATCCACCAGAGCATGTAAAATAATTTCATTTTGATGATTGAAAAACGCATAATTAAAAAAATAGAATTTAAAAATTGAAATAAAACTAATTTTATTGATTGAAAATATATTACAAAGAGAGATGAGAATAAGAATTTGGGAGGAAAGAAGAGAAGAGAATGTGAAAAGAGGTGTGTCCTCCCCTCCTTTCTATTTATACTAATATATGGTAAATCCACACCACACAAATAAATAAATCTAATTACATCTTAACCTTACATTTGTCTCACTAATAAAACATAAATCTAACTTAACCAACTCAAACACATCTAAGACATTCCACTAACAATTAACATACCTAACATGATAAAAACTTATAAGTGTACAATTACCACATTTACTGTCGTAAAAACTTAAAAAATTAACAACAAAAGTCTTGAATCCTCCTCGACAATGATATAATTTCTCGAACTTCGGAATCCAAATTTGACACCCACACTTTTGTTTGGAGCCTCAAATTGCATGAAATTATTATTTTTACCTAATAAACACACAAAAATACACTAAATCAAATAATTAGAAAAATAATTAGAAATTCACAATATGTTACACAATTACAAATATAAATTACAATAATAGTACAAAATAACATTTTTACCCCTGAACAAACATACAATTTTTAACACTAATCGCACCCCCCAACTAGCTTATTGCTAGCCTCTAGCAATTAAAGCATTATATTAAATTAAGATTTACAAAATTCACATGTAAGTTAATAGTTGTTCATCTATCCTCTAAACTACCAAATAAATAAACTCTCCCAAATTTTTCTAACTTTTGGTCATCCACTCATTATCTAGAATATCATAAACCTTCTTTTGTACTCAAGTAATTAGCACAATACTTATAGGGCTTCATTAAAAGAAAACAACAATTTCATTCTAAAACTCATTAAAAATTCTATCTTCAGGCAGTAGATTATTCAAACTGTTTTTTTTTAAATACTACATTTTAAACTCATGTAGCGAGCTTTAGACTAGTGACTCCCAGACCAGTTGGCCTTAGGACACCAGGTGTTGAAACATCCATACGGACTTAATTACTCGGGTATTTAATAAATAAGCAAACAATATTTAAAGATTTTGGTGACAAACAAAATGAGGAACATATGTAAATGAGTTGGTGTATTTATCAGATAATGCATAAAGCTCATGTCTCAATAATTCAAAAGTAAACAGTAAAAAGAAAAGCAAACAGCGAAAAGAAAAAAAAAGTAAAAGAAAACAAATAATGATTAAATACAAAATCACACAATTAAATGCAATAATACAAATGATAAAATAACAGCAAAAGAAAATGATACTTACTGGTAGTTGTGATTATGGCTCGCATCTTTTTCTGATTTTACGTCCAGTAATGGCTTGAACGCCGTCTATGGGTCGAGGATAGACTTCCTATCCAGTTTTCTTATAAACTGACAAACAAGATCTTTTTGAGTCAGATTCCCAAAAGTAAATTGTGCACTTTCTTTTTGGAATAGTCTCCATAACATGTGTATCTCATATTGCACAGGTCCGCTTTGATACGTCTCAAGAGATCGTAAAATATCATCCAACAATTCTTTACTCATGTCATCTTAAACGAATTTAATTTTATCTTCTTGATTATCAGAAACCATTCCTAAAGATTCACAAACTTCTAGTTTGCAACTAAGTCATATACAATTATGACATTTTGAGTCAAGTCTTTTAGTTCTCTATTTTTTAGCAAATGTACTTTTACCAAAACCAGGCATGTAAGAAATAAATGGATCAGGAAACTCACCAACTAATTGGACTTTTGCTTCAATTAACCAACAAATATCAGAAGGGATTTTGTTGATCATTAACAAAAGCAATCTTTCACAACGAGCTTTGTAAATATTTTTTTAGTGCATTTTGAGGGAGAGAAGGAAAAAGCCTAAGCAATTTATGTTGTTTTTCTTCTATGCTTTATTTTGAGATCTCAGTTATTATGGAAAACTGAGAATACCGACTTAAGAAGTCATGAAGTACCACTATCCGCCATTTATACGGGAAAATAAATTAAAAAACACCAAAATCAAATCTGCAAAATCAAATCAAACGTAAAAGAGAACAAACAAAAGAAACACAATTTAAAAAGGAAAATGAACTTACATTCTTTCTCTCATTGAGTTAACCTCAAACTCCAATTGAAATTCATATAAACCTCGCTCTATTTCTCTGAGTTGTCTTTATTGATCCTCAATGTAGGCCAAATTGGATGTGATTCACAGCTTTATATCTGGCCCCTCAATCAAAATTTCATTCGCAAAATATTTTTAAGATGTTTGAACAGAAGCTTTCTTATTGAGGTGCTCATGACGTATAATGATGAAAAAAACAATTATTAAACACACTTTAAGCAAGAAACATCACAACGGGTATCATTCAAGACTGTCAACAATTCAAATGGTAAACAACAGTGAAAAGTTAAAACACTCATTAAAAACTTAATCAAGATTTGATGGGTCACTTAAATTTATTGCGGTGCTTGCTTCGCGTGGTTGGTATTTCAGATAGGGTTTTAGTTTTTTACCATTAACTTTAAATATGACGCTGTTTTCTAGATTCTCAATTTTTACAGGCCCATGTGGAAATACATTTTTTACAATAAATGGGCCACTCCACTTTGACTTTAACTTTTTTGGAAACAAATTAAGACAAAAATTATAAAGCAATAGTTTTTGGCCAATTTCAAATGTTTTTTGAAAAATTCTTTTATCATGAAAAAATTTTGTTCTTACTATAATAATTCTTGAATTTTCATATGCATCATTTCTTAATTCCTCAAGTTTATTCAATTACAATTTTCGTACATTATTAACATTATTCAAATGTGAATACAAAGCTTTAATAGCCGAAAATGATTTATGCTCAAGTTCAACAGGTAAATGACAAGGTTTACCATAAACTAGCCGATAAGGTAACATTCCTAAAAGCGTTTTAAATGCAATACAGCAGGCCCAAATTGCATCAGTCAGTCGAAGAGACCAATCTTCTTGGTTTGGGTTAACTATTTTTTCTAAAATTCATTTTTTCTCCCTCTTTACTAATTCAACTTGACTATTTGTTTAAGAAGAATAAGGGGTAGCAATTTCATGTGTAATTCTATATTATTTCATTAAAGACTCAAATAACTTATTACAAAGATACTTACCTCCATCACTAATAATGGCTCGAGGGATTTCAAATCAACTTAGAATGTTTTCTCTTAAAAATTTAACTACATTTTTACTATCATTATTTTGACAAGACATTGCTTTAATCTATTTTGAGACATAATCAACTACAACTAATATATACCCAAATCCAAAAGATTATGGAAATGAACCTATGAAATCAATTCCCCAACAATCAAATATTTTAATCTCAAGTATGGGATTTAACGACATCATGTTTCTTTTAGTAATTGATCCTAATTTTTTACAATTTTCACAAGTTTTGCAAAATTCATATGTGTCTTTGAATATGGTAGGCTAATAAAATCCACATTGTAAAATTTTAACTGTAGTTTTTTTTTTTAAGAAAAGTGTCCATCACATACTTCAAAATCACAAAAATTAAAGATACTACTTACCTCATTATCAGGAATGCATCATCAAAATATCTGATCAGGACAATATTTGAACAAGTAAGGATCATCTCAATAAACATTTTTTACTTCAACCAAAAATTTCTTTTTCTCCTAAGTATTCCATTGCAAAAACATTTTACTTATAACAAGGAAATTAACAATGTTAGCATACCATGGTATTAAAGTAACAGATAATAAAAATTCATCTATAAATGAATCATTTATGGGTGTTATATTAGTACAGATCTCATATGTGAGTCTTGATAAATGATCAGTAACGACATTTTCGTCACCATTTTTATCTTTGATTGTGAGGTTAGATGTTTGAAGTAACAAAATCAAACGAATTAGTCTTGGTTTGGCATTTTGTTTAGTCATCAAATATGTCACAGCAGCGTGATCAGTAAAAACAACAGTTTTACAACTAAGTAAATATTAGCGAATTTTTTTTAATGCAAACACCATAGGAAGTAATTTTTTTTCAGTTGTCGAATAATTCATTTAAGTACTATCCAAAGTCTTACTCATATAACAAATCACAAACGGATTACCATATTTTCTTTGTCCTAAAATAGCACCAACAACAAAGTCACTTACATCATATATTAATTCAAAAGGCAAAGACCAATCAGGAGATTGCATAATAGGTGCAGATGTCAAAAGACATTATTTTCTCAAAAGATTTCTAACAATTATTAGTCAATTCAAATGGTGTGTCTTTTAATATGAGGTTATAAAGTGATTTAGATATGGCACTAAAGTTTTTTTATAAACCTCCTATAAAATCTAGCATGTTCTAAAAAAGATCGTATATCTCTAATTTTTTTATTGTGGCAATTTAAATATAACTTCAATTTTTGCATTGTTAACTTGAATTCCATTAACAGATGTAACATGACCCAAAATAATTTTAGAAGTAATCATGTAATGGTATTTTCCCAATTTAAAACGAGTTCTTTTTCAATATATCTTTTAAAAACATTTTCCAAATTATCAAGGCAATCATCAAAAGAATTCTCAAATACAGTCAAATCATCCATAAAAACCTCTAAACAATGTTCAACCATATCAGTGAAAATACTTAGCATGCATCTTTGAAATATTGCAGGAGCATTACAAAGTTCAAATGACATTCTTTCAAATGCAAATGTTCCAAAGGGACATGTAAATGTGATTTTTTCTTGGTCTTCAAGTGCTATAGAAATTTGATAATAACCTAAATATTCATCTAAAAAGCAGTAGTAGCGATATACAGCTACTCTTTCTAAGATTTGGTCAAGGTAATGGAAAATAGTCTTTTCTAATGGCTTCATTTAATTTCCTATAATCAATGCACATGCGCCAACTAGATGTAATTCGTATTGGAAATAATTCACTTTTTTCATTTTTAATAGTTGTGATTCTAGATTTTTTAGGCACTACTTGTGTAGAACTTACTCACTTACTATAAGAGATATGGTAGATAATTCCCGCATCAAGTAACTTAAGAACTTCTGTTTTTACTATTTCTTTCACATGCGGGTTTAATCTTCTTTGAGGTTGTTGACATATTTTAATATTCAAATTGATTTTATGTATGCAAATTAAAGGATTAATACCTTTAATGTCATTTAAAGTCCATCTAATTACGTTTTTATACATTTTAAGAACAGATAGTAACTTACCTTCTTGGTCGCTTGAAAAGATCGAAGAAATCACAACATGATAAGTTTGTTTTTCTCCAAGATAAGCATACATAAATCACTCTAGCAAATGTTTCAATTCTAGTTTAAGTGATGCTTGTTGTTCAGTCTTTTCAATTATTCCAAGCTCATCAAATTATGGTTTCCCATCATACTTTACAAAGTCTGACAAGAATCAAACAACAAATTTATATTATAAGTATCATATTCAAGTTGTTTATTTGATTCAATCGAATTAACTAAACAAATATCACTAAGTTCAGAAAAACTCCCTTTTTTTATATTCTCCTCTATACAAGATTCAAGCAATTTCTTTTGTTCATCAATTTCATCTTCATTCTCATTTTCTTCATTAGGTTGCCAACACATGTTGAAAACATTCAATTCCAGATTCATATTTTCAAATGACAAATTCATTAAACAACTCCTATAATAAATCAAAGCATTAGCAATTGCTAAAAATGGTCGACCCAAAATTACAGGAATTGGTTTAGAATTATTCACAACATATTCAGTTTCTAAGACAATAAAATCCACAGGGTATATGAATTTATCAACTTGTACTAAAACATCTTCCATTATTCATTTTGGTACTTTAACTTATCTATCGGCAAACAAAAGTGTAGTTGAAGTTGATTTTAACTCACCAAGATTAAATTGAAGATAAACTGAATATGAAAGTAAATTAACACTAGCACTAAGGTCTAACAAAGCATGCTCAATTTTGTGATCTCCAATAATATAAGAAATAGTAGGACAACCAGAATCTTTATATTTCAACTTATTAATAGTAGACATAATGGTAGTTACATGTTCATCCATAAAAGCACTCTTTCTTACCTTCAATTTCCTTTAAACAGTGCATAAGTCCTTTAAAATTTTTACATATGAAGGTACCTACTTGATTGCATCTAACAGAGGAATATTAGCTTTCACTTGCTTAAAGATTTCATAAATTTCAAAAGAGTGATTTGATTTCCTTAGTTTATTCAATGCATGTGGAAATGGTGGTTCAGATGGAACAATAATTATTTCTTCACTAGGTGTAATTTTATTTATTTCTTCCTTACCCTTTGAATTTTCATTGTTGTTATCTTCACAAAGTTCAGAAATAAGTCGATCAATAACCTTACCACTACAAAGAGTTATAACTGACTTGACTTGGTCCATGGGTGAATTTTTAATCTTAGGTTTTGGTTGTGGTTGAGCTGAAAATTTTCTTTTTCTTAAATTGTGAGTGTAAAAGCAATTTTAAGAAGAGTATCTTTCAAATCAGAAAAAATTTGTGCATTTTAATTGTTAATAGCATCTTGCTTCCTAATGAATGAATGCATTATATCTTCCAAATTTTTCCATGGTGATGGAACATATGGTGCATAAGGCTGAATATTTTGAAAATTTGGTTGAGGTGGTGCTTGTGAAGATTGTGCATTATTATTATTCCTCCAACTAAAATTTGGATGATTTCTCTAACTAAGATTATAAGTATGTGAATATGGGTTTGGCTTGTTAAAAGTGTTGATGGCATTAGCTTGATCATGCAAACACTCTTTGAGTGCAGGCAAAGTGGGACATTTTTGAGTGAAATGATCATTAGAACTACAAACATTAAATGCACTCTTGAACAGATTTTACTTGATCATTTTTTTTTATTTTCCAAAGCTTCAACCTTTCTAATTAGGGATGCAAATTTTTCTTGTAAATCATGATCTTCCTTAAAATTATAGATTCCTCCACTAGATGGAGATATTGTGGTTTATTAATCAATTCAAATGTTCCAACAGTATCTCAATGTTGTGCATTTTCAGCTAATTAGTCAAGGTAATCTAGTGCATCTTTAGGATTTTTATCTCTAAATTCATCATTACACATCAATTCTACAACTTGTCTACTTTGTGGTGTTGAGCCCTCGTAGGAATAAGTGACCAATTGCCAAGTTTCAAAACCATGGTATGGACATATGTTAAGCAATTCTTTAAATCTATCCCAACATTGGTACAATGTTTCTTCATTTTTTTTTTATGAAATAAGTGATTTGCCTTTTAAAATAATTGGTTTTATGAGGTGGAAAGAATTTTTTCAAAAAATGTTCTTGTATGTTTTTCCAAGTTCTTATTGATCCAAATCTAAGGTTTTGTAGCCAAGTTTTAGTTTTATCTTTTAATGAAAAAAGAAAAAGCTTTAATCTAATTATGTTCATACTAAATTTTTGGTCTGTATATGTATTACAAACTTTCTCAAAATCTCTTAGATACAAGTATGAATTCTCATATTCTAAACCATGAAATGTTGGTAAAAGTTGGATAATGCTTGGTTTAAAGTTGAATCGAGATACTTCTGGAGGAAATACTATACACAACGGTGCTCCGGTTCTCGTTGCATTCATTTAATCTCTTAAAGTTCTTGGTTAATTCTGATCATATTGAGATTGGTTGTCACCTTGATCAACTGGAGGATTAAGTTGGCCTAAAATATTTTCGTCTTGGATCTCGCCCATGATTAGTGGTGGTGATTGAGATCTTCGAATTAACCTACCACTAAAAGTCCGGGACCAACGTCTCATACCATAATGTGTGAGTGTAAAATTATGTTGTAAAGGTGATACACAAACAAATGAATAACAAAACAAAAAAAATGAAAATTACACAAAATAAAAACAAAAGGAAAATTAAATAAACAAGATAAATGTACAAAAAAAATACAAGACAAAATAAATAAACTAAAAATTAATTAACTAAAATTAAAATAACTAAATAGGCAATAAACCAAACATATAAATAAAGTAAAATCCAAAAATAAAAGAAATGCGAAAATTAAATTATAGAAATAAATAAAAGAAAAAAGAAAAGAAATAATTAAAGTGTAGGATCTTTTTTCTTTTTTTCAAATTTTAAAAATTACCAACAATTAAGTGATTAATTCAAATTAATGGGCCTTTAATTTTTAAAGTCAAAATTCTTTTTATTGAGTCTAAATAAGGTCCAAAGAAATCCAGTTATGGTTCAAGAAAGTTCGAGTTATATGTCCGAATTTGAGATTTATGGGAAATTTTGGCAAGGGACCTATTCAAAACCTTTTTGTGATTTTGTGGTCAAACTATAATTATGAGAAGAATGAGCCAGAAACCAGATTTTTTAAGGTACAAATGAAATTATGAAAGATTTGGGGACAGAAAAAAATTAAGAAAAGAAAAAGGGGGTAAACGAAAATTTACACAAAATGTAAAAAAAAGGGGAAAAAAACAAAATAAATACCTCTCCCCGGGCCAAAAACTTGACACAACTTAAAAGTGATTTCTAACTCCCAAGTATAAGAGTGTCTTGTTATATTATAACTCGGTGAGTCCGAGGTCGATCCACAAAGAAATTATTTAATTTATTTATTTAAGTTTATCAAAAAAATAAAATTAAAAATATGCAATTTAATTTAAGAAAAATTATGAAATTAAATTAGTTAGGGTTATGGATCCACTCCCCTAGTAATAAATACAATTTAACAAATTCTTTTTATTTTTATTTTATTTCCCAAAAGATTAATTGTATAAATTAAAATTATTTTCCCATTTATTTTATTATGAATTAAGAACTTAATGTGCCAGAACTTAATTTGTCTACAATAAATTAAAATATTATTTTACCATACTTTATACTAAGATATTAAAAATTTATTGTGCCAAACTCTCATGTATGTCTACAATAAATCAAATTTTCAAAATATAAATTATGGATAAAATTAAATAGAAAACAATTTAATTTGTACAATTAAAAATAGAATTTGATTAAACCATATTTTTACTAAAAGTTTCACATTCCTCTAACTATTAATATTTAGCTAAAAAAATTTAAAATAAAGGAAATTATTAAAATTGAAAAACGCATAATTAAAATAATGGAATTTGAAAATTGAAATAAAACTAATTTTATTAATTGAAAATATATTACAAAGAGAGATGAGAAGAATAATTTAAAGGAAAAAATAAAATAGGAGGTGTAAAGAGGTGTGTTCTCGCCCCCCTCATTCTATTTATACTAATATATGGTAAATCCACACCACACAAATAAATAAGTCTAATTACATCTTACCTTTACATTTGTCCCACTAATAAAACATAAATCTAACTTAATCCACTCAAATACATCCAACACATTCCACTAACAATTACCATATCTAACATGATAAAAACTTATAATTTTACAATTACCACATTTACTACGGTAAAAAACTTAAAAATTTACAATAAAAATCTTGGATCCTCCTCGACAATGACATAATTTCTCGTATTTCCGCAATCCAAATTTGACATCCGCACATTTGTTTGGAGCCTTAAATTGTATGAAATTATTATTTTTACCTAATAAACACACAAAAATACACGAAATTAAATAATTAGAAAAAAATTAGAAATTCACAATATGTTACACAATTACAAATATAAATTATAATAATAGCACAAAATAACATTTTTACCCCTTAATAAATATACAATTTTTAATATAATCACCCATCATTATCACTAATAATTAATATAATTTATTCAAGAAATAATCTTTAACAAGTCAAGCATATTCATTCATTGTGTGTATTTAAAATTAAAAATAAAATCTCCGTACCTACTATATGATTCATTCAATCTTCATATTGTCCCATCGACTTGATTTGGTCTGCTTAATTAACTAACAATTAAAACCATAAAATAAGATTAATTTCATTCGGATTCTTTCTTAATCTCATTTTTTCCAAGATTTGTAAGAGATTATGACAATTGTCATTTAAATGTATTTAGGGATAGGATTTAATTTATTTTTAATTTTTCTTCATGGACATCAAAATATATAGAATTAGTGGTTAACTAAAATGGAATAACTAATAACCAACTAACAAATGTTAACTCTATAATATGTCTCTCTTTTCCTTGTCTATCACTGTTTTTTTCCTTCTTCACACAAATAATCACTCCCATGCCTTTTTTATTTTAACTTAAACCCATGTTTTCTTTTTTTATTATTTGATTTGGTACAATGATCACAGCTAAATTAATTGTGAAACAAAAATAAGAAAAAATTACATATTCTCCCCTCAAGTATAAACTAAAAATATTTAAATCCAAACTCCAATGGACTACGATACTTATCATATCTAAATTTAAAAAGTTATTTTACAAATCATAAATATCTATCAAGATGAAATATTATGAATGTGGTATAACAATATCATCTTTAATAAGTTGAGTTAATTACCTAATTACAATCCAAGCTTTTCAAACATTCCAAAATCATTCCCCACATGGGATTCTCCATCCTCACCCCCACTAAATTTATTGGAGAATGAGGTGGGAAATGGGGTAGATATCCTCACCCCATTACCATTCCCACCCCGAAGTATTATTCCATCAACTTAAATAATGAAAAATACAACTGCCTTTCCGTAACACTAGGCACGTGCCAACAATTTAGCTAACTAAACAACTTGGACTCTAAATTATTCAATAGCTAGCAAGACTTATTCAAAGCATAAAAGAAACAAGTAAAAGAAATTAACTGGAACAAAATATAGGAGATGTAACAAAAACATAATTCATTTATTTATCAAGGAAAATGAGCAAATCTGTGTAAACTCCTATCCCCATTTCTAATTGCTCATAAATTTTAACCATATGTTGATGGAACAAATCATCCATGCTTGCACTTCCATAATGATTGGCTACTTGAAGGATACTTCTCTTTTAATAACTTGCGTAAGGTGTAAAGAAAAGAAAAAAAAACTGAATAATTGAATTACACCGATTTGATTCTTCAATCAACCCCTAAATAAGTTCGAGAGAGGGGTAAGTCTTTTTAATATATGTACAGTTTGGTTAGCGCTTCTTTCAATTTAATAGCCGTTCTCATCCCTTTGACATTGGAATTGTGTTGGGCCTGTGTTGGCTTGTTGAATTTAATTGGGCTTGTTCAATTGAGAGTTGAGCTTTTAGCACCCGTTTAAATATCTTTTAAAACCTCATATTATTTTATCTTTACAATTTTGACCTTACAAATTATTTTATTAAAATTAAAAAAAAAAGTCATCTTCCTAAACCCTACTTCATTTTTCATTGCCAAAAAAATACAAGGATTTTGATTATGTTTTAAATACCTGTAGAAAAAAGTGCTTAAATGATTTTAGATTGTGGGAAATAATTTAAACTGAATTATAAATTATTACGATTTACATAAGAATGTGGATTGAATTTTAAAAAAATTGCTTGAAGGGCAAATGTTTAAGTTTTTTTTTTTAGAGAAAAATTCAAGTTCCTCGAGATTTTTTTGAGAAATATAAATAAAGGAAAAGTGCTTGAATCAAAGTTTTTACTAATATGGAAAGTGCTCAATTATAAAGTTGATAGAGAGAGAAAGTTCGGATAATTTGGAGAGAAAAAAAATCAAGATTTAGTGTATACTAGAGCTGACAAACACTTATTAGGAGGGGGAGAACGAAACCATTGTTATCTTGCATGATAAGTTAACAGATATTAGACAATGGAGAAAATTTCCCACAACTCCTCTATTACTGTTTATTATATTTTCAGCTATCTGATTAAATCCAATGGTTGTCAATTCTCCAATATTTGTCAACCCGCATGTAAGGTAAAAAAAAAATTCCAAGAATGAACGGCTCACGAATTGGTTTTATTTAAAAATAAATAAATGTGCGAGGATATTTTTGTAATTAAAATAGAAGAGGGATGTGATAAGAGCTTTTGATGGGTGGGAATAGCGTCACGCTTTAATCTAGACTTTGCTGAGTTTCTTTGAGCCTTGCTGACTCTGTATTGGGCGTACTCCGCCTTGCTGACTCTGCTCCAACATCATTTAATCAACCCAAATCTGTTGTTCAGTTGAGAAGGTTCTTACACACCCTTCGCGCCCAAAGACAATTTCTTCATCAACTGTTAAAAAAAGTTTAAATATACCATATTTTGTTAAATGAATATATCCAAAGCCAGCTCAGCGTAACCACTTTTTCCTATTATCTCATATTAATTAAAATATATCTATATCTATGTTTTGAAAAATAAAATTTTTCAGAATTTGAAGGAAGCATCCCGATTCTTCAAAATTTGGGAAATTGCTTCCTCTGTAAGTGAGAATAAAATTTTTGTCAATTGATCCAGAAGATGGAAACTTAAGATTCAATTCGACGGAGACAAGTTATCAGTCAGTCAACAAACAGGAAATAGGAAATTAAGATTTAAGTCAATCTGTCAACAAGTAGTAGGCTTCCTTCTTCGTAGGGTAATACTTTTAAACCCATTTGCTGGAAATTGTGCCAAGATGCGGTCAAAGAATTGCAGTAGCCACTAATATCACAGTCAATGGTCAATCCATGTCGCTGCCAGAAACATTTCCATGAATTTGAACTAATGATATTAATTTGAAGGACTTGGTAAATCATAGTCGCCAGGATTGAGCCGATAGAGAAGCAGATAACGCAGCAATGGAGGTAGAGCAGATTCTGCGCATGAATGGAGGAGAAGGAGAAAATAGCTATGCTAACAACTCACCTACACAGGTAATAAATCTCTCTTTTTTGATTCACAAGCTTCAGTGATCAACACAATTATCAAATCATGCATCTGCTTAATTTCTTATATTATTTTCAGAAAGAAGCAATCTTGAAAGCAAAGCCTATGCTAGAACAAAGCTTGAATGAACTGTATTGCAACGGCTTCCCAAACTGCATAAGATTTGCAGATTTGGGGTGCTCTTCAGGGCCTAATGCATTGTTGCCAACATGGGAAGCTATTGATTCCCTGGACAAGATTTGTCATAGCTTGAATCGTAAGCCACCCGTTTTGCATTCTTTTCTCAATGATCTTCCTGGAAGTGATTTCAACACCGTTTTCAAATCTCTGCCAAGCTTCTATGAGAGACTGAGGACAGAAAAGGGACATGAATTTGGTTCATGTTTCGTAGCTGCAAGCCCTGGATCTTTCTATACGAGGCTATTTCCTCCCAATTTCCTTGACTTGGTTTACTCTTCTTACGCTCTCCACTGGCTCTCTAGGGTAAGAATTGGGATCCCATGTTCATTAGTATTTTTTTTCACCAATAATCTCTTAATAATTTTCTGGCAAGTGTATATTTAGAGCCGTGCATATTCTTATATATTAATTACCAATAACACCTTTTAAAAAAATCAGCGCAAAAATCAGATCAACAACAAAAGCAATTTGAAATTCAAGAATTTATCACTCATCTTGGCTTATCATTTCCCCCGATTTAATGTTTTTTCAGATGCCTAAAGGGCGAGGGAATGAATCTGATGTCCATAAAGCATACCTGAATCAATTTGAGAGCGATTTCTCAACATTTCTCAAATTTCGATCTGAGGAGTTGAAACCCCAAGGTCGTATGGTTCTCACCCTTCTATATAATGACAATTTTCATGCTACTCCTGGAGAGCCAATGTTGATGGTGTTAAAAGACATGATCTCTGAGGTATTTTCTCTCTCCTGAGACATATTAAAAACTAATTTTGTGTGTGTATATATATATATGACTGATATATAATGGACAATCTCTTTTTCTTTTGGTTTTAATTATTTCATGCATTTCAGGGGTTGGTTGAAGAATCAAAAGTGAAATCATTCGAAGATTTTCCGCTCTACAGAGCAAGTATTGACGAAGTAAAGCAAATTGTTAAAAGAGAAGGATCGTTTGATATCCAAGAGCTTGAAACATTCAATGTAAGTTGGCTGGTAGGCTTTGTCAACGGAGTAGATAACAAAGGCTCAGACAAATACGCAAGAGGCAAGTATGTGACAAAGCATGTAAGAGCAGTGGGAGAATCATTTCTGACTAATCTTTTCGATGATGCCACTGTGGAGGAGGTCTATCGTAGATTTGCAACCAAGGTGACTGACGAGATTTTGGACAAGGGGCGAGGAGCTTATGCAAGTCTACTCATATCCTTGGTAAAGAAATGATCGTCAGATTCTCTCTAGCTTATATAAATAAAGACAGGATTGTGACAAATTAATCCCTGCACTACGTACGAGATGTATTGGATAAATGAGATTTCTAGTGGGGTTTTAAGGATCCCTAACTTACGGTTCACGTAACTTACAGCTTTCCTCTTTTCTGAATTGGTAATTTGGTACTGTAAACCATCGTCGAGCCCCTTGCACTTTATATCATTTACAATGTATACATAAATATTATAAAACTTTCTGGATTGTAAACTTTCGTTAAGCCCTTTGCGCTCTATTTTATTTTATTAAAACTCGTTATCAAATTCAACCCTTATAATTTTTAAATTCTTAAAATATCCTCTATTTAATTAAAAAATATAATAATTATTAAATGGATTATATTATAATTATTATAATTATTTGAAATCGATTAATAATAATAATAAGTAATATAATTAATCAATCTATTAACAATAATTAATAATAATTTTTTAGTTAAATTGTTAATAATAATAATTAAAAATAATTATTATTAATTAATTTTTGAATAATAATAATAATCACAGTAATTAAAGTAAAAAATCATAATTATGATAAAAATTAATTAAGGATTTTATAGTAATTTATTACAATTTAATTCATTTTGATTCTAAGATAAAATAAATATATAAATAGTAGTACAGCTCATTCTAATTACGATTCCTACATTTCAAGAAAATAAATTATTCTAATTTCAATTCCTCATTTCAATTTTAGTTATTCCAATTGGAACTCATTATGATTCAAGCTAATTTTAATTACTATTTAGTGAATACACTATAAAATTATAAATCACCCTATATTCAATTAGACTACTCTAAATTATTTACAATTTATTCATAAGTGTTATGAAACTTTCTGCTTACCTATACTATAAAAATTCAATATATCTCCTCACACTCTTTTTCATTTATTATTTTTTGTCAAAAGAGTTTCTATTTACAATTTTGTTAATTATTATTTTTAATAATTATTCAAAAATTAATTATTATTAATTATTATTATTAACAATTTAATTAAAAATTATTATTAATTATTGTTAATAGATTAATTAATTATAATACTTTTATTATTGTTAATAATAATAATAATCTATTTAACAATTATAATTATAATAAAATAATTATTATAATTATAATTATAATCCATTTTATAATTATTATATTTTTGAATTAAATAGAGGATATTTTGGGAATTTAAAAATTATATGGGATGAATTTAATAGTCTAAGGATTTTAATAAAATAAAATAGCATACAAGGGGCTCAAAAAACATTTACAATAAAAATGTTCCATAATATTCATTAATAGATTGTAAATGAAATAAAGGATAAGGGTTTAAATGATATTTTACAGTAACAATTTAGAAAAGACAAAAGCAGCCGTAAGTTACGTGAACTGTAACTTAGGATCCGGGCAATCCCTATATAAACAATAACATACATTAAATTTATGTTAGAGGGATCTGAATTTTAAATATCTATTAATTCTTTATCCTTTGTGGGTGGGGGTTAGGGGGAAGTTTCATGAGTCTCTATCTAAATGTCACGTCTGTTTGTTTTCTTTCTTTTTTTTTTCTTTTTCTTTTTTTTCCAATAAGGTTTTTACTCATTTGGTTGATAAAAAGGAAAATAATATTATATACAAACTTCTGATAAATGTCTATCCAAATTTTTCTAACGACAGCTTGCAGCATTCATTGTTTCTAATGTGTAATCTGTTAAATCGTGCTGATATTTACTTCAAAATAAAATTTAACCCAATTCAAAAGAGTGAAAAAAATAAAAGTAATTAAGTAGGTTAACTTTAGGTAAAAGTCTTTCGCATCATTATCACTAATAATTAATGTCACTTATTCAAGAAACATTTCTTTAACAAATCAATCATATTCATTGATTGTGTGTATTTAAAATTAAAAATAAAATCTCCGTACCTACTAGATGATTCATTCAATCTTCATAGTCTCCCATCGACTTGATTTGGTCTGCTTAATGAACTAACAAATCAAAACCTATAAAATAAGATTAATTTCATTCAGATTCTCCTTTAATCTCATTTTTTTCAAGATCAATAAGAGATTATGACATTTGTCATTTAAATGTATTTAGGGCTGGGATTTAAGTTACGTTTAATTTTTCTTTATGGACATCAAAATATATAGAATTAGTGGCTAACTAAAATGGAATAACTAATAAACAACTAACAGACGTTAACTCTATAATATGTCTCTTTTTTCCTTGTCTATCACTGTTTTTTTTTCTTCTTAAAATCACTCCCATGTCTTTTTTATTTTAATTTAAACCCATGTTTTTTTTTTTTGTATTTAATTTAGTACAATGATCACAACTAAATTAATTATGAAACAAAGATCAGAAAAAATTACATATTCTCCCCTCAAGTATAAACTAAAAACATTTACATCTAAATTCAAATGGAGTACGATACTTATCATATCTAAATTTAAAAAGTTAATAAATTAAGATACTTTATCATAAAAAGTCCATATCGCACCTAATCAATTTAACTTATTTTACAAATCATTAATATCTATCAATATAAAATTTTATGAATGTGGTATGACAATATCGTCTTTAACAAGCTGAGTTGATTACCTAATTACAATCCAAACTTTCAAACATTCTGAAATATTTAATTTAATTTTTTTTTTCAAGCCGATTTAAGTTCTAAAACAACAAGATTTCTTGACATTCATAGAATAATAGTTATAAGATTTAATTGGGCAAAACAAAAGCCAAAGGTAATTTATCTTTTTCCAGCGACCAATTTTTTTTTTAGTCAAACAATTTCCATGATTAAGAGCAACACCAGTCAGAGAAGAAGAAGATGAAAGAGCCATGGTGGTGGTGGGGGAGCACGAAATGCTTTTAAAGGAATACAAGGTAGCTATAAGTAATGCAACTATGAATCTCATGGAGAGTTCGATCCTGACTCAGGATGAATGCTTGCGGCATGCTTAACACATGCAAGTCGTACAAGAAGTGGTGTTTCCAATGGCAGGCGGGTGAGTAACGCGTAAGAACCTACCTTGGGAGGGGAACAACAGCTGGAAACAGCTGCTAATACCCCGTAGGCTGAGGAGCAAAAGGAGGAATCCCCCCGAGGAGGAGCTCGCGTCTGATTAGCTAGTTGATGAGGCAATAGCTTACCAAGGCGATGATCAGCCACAATGGGACTGAGACACGGTCCCAAGCATTGTTGTTTCTGGTGTATGATACCAAGCAAACCTTAAAACTTTTTTCAGAAATAATTTTTTTAATTTCCTGCAATTTCAAGGGTCTCACTCAACTCTCGGCTTCATTTTGATTAGATCGATCCTTGTAAGGCTCGGCCCAGTCATGCTGGTCTTCGGCTTTTAAAATCCAAGTCAAATATGGGCTTAGCCAAGCCCGGCCCCTTTGCCGCCCTCAGAAGAATGTGACATTAATCAATAACTACGCCATCGGAGAGAGCATGAATTGATAACAGGTCCTGCTTAATAAGTATAAGGATGGATTTATATAGCAAATAAAATCAAGCTAGCTGAGCCAAGATGATTGATGATACATGAGATCAAATGTGTACTTAAAATATCTTTTGTTCCGTAACTTGCTTTTGGGAGGTTTTTTTTTTTTTTTCAATTTTAATAAAATTTCTCTATCTTCGCTAATTTTAGCAGCTTTGCTAAAGTCGGTCAGCAAATATAACTTCCTTCTTCTGTGGGGTTGGTATGCTTTTAAACCCCTGTTTCTTTTCATAATTTTATTTTTAATGAGAGGTGTTTTAATCTTTTATTTTCTGTATAATTATAATAAAAAATTTTTAATTAATTTGAGAAATATGTTTATTCTATTAGAAATGATAAGATATTGTCATTGTAACCTTTAAATTCAATTATTCAATTAAAAATTCTTATTTTATAAAAACTCATGCGCTGGCTTAGAGTAGAGCGATACTAAAATAACATCTATAATTTATCTGCTCCGCCCTATTCCGCCCGCCGTAAAAGTCAATTATTCTGGTAAACTTTTGCAGCTGGTAAAAGTTTTGCAGCTGCCACTAATATTATAATTACAGTCAATTAATAGTCAATTGATGATGCTATCAGAACGTATCCATGAATTTGATAAAATTATATTAATTGCAAGGCCTTGGTACATCATAGTTGCCTTCAGCATTGATCGAACGGGAGAGAAGCAGAAAGCACAGCAATGGAGGTAGAGCAAATTCTGCACATGAATGGAGGAGAAGGAGAAAATAGCTATGCTAACAACTCACTTACACAGGTAATAATCTCTCTTCTTTTCGTTCACAAGCTTCAATGATCAACACAATTATCAAATCTTGTTTCTTCTTTATTATGCGTTTTAATTTCTTATATTATTTTCAGAAAGAAGCGATCATGAAAGCAAAGCCTCTACTAGAACAAAGCTTGAATGATCTGTATTGCAACGGCTTCCCAGACTGCATAAGATTTGCAGATATGGGTTGTTCTTCAGGGCCTAATGCATTTTTGCCAACTTGGGAAGCTATTGATTCCCTGGACAACATTTGCCATCGCCTGAATCGTAAGCCACCCGTTTTGCATTCTTTTCTCAATGATCTTCCTGGAAGTGATTTCAACACCGTTTTCAAATCCCTGCCGAGCTTCTATGAGAGATTGAGAACAGAAAAGGGACACGAATTTGGTTCATGTTTCGTAGCTGCAGCCCCGGATCTTTCCATGCGAGGCTATTTCCTCCCAATTTCCTTGATTTTGTTTACTCTTCTAACGCACTCCACTGGCTCTCTCAGGCAAAGAACTTGGATCTTTTAATAATTTTCTGCCATGCCTGAATTTTTGCTTGTGTATATTTTTATCTAATAACTATTAAATCAAATTATCACTTAAAAAATTTCAAATTCAAGAATTTGTTAATCATCTTGACTAATCAGCTCCCTTGATTTAATGCTTTATCAGATGCCTAAAGAGCCAATGAGTGAATTCGATGTCCATAGAGCATATTTGGATCAATTTAAGAGTGATTTCTCAGCATTTCTCAAATTTCGGTCTGAAGAATTGAAGTGTGGAGGTCGCATGATTCTTACCCTTCTATACAATGATAGTTTCCATGCTACTAGTCCTGGCGAGCCAGCACTGTTGGTTATAAAAGACATGATCTCCGAAGTATCTCTCTCTCTCTTTCATACATATCAAAAAAATTAAATTAATTTTATCGTCCATTTATATGATATGTATTCAATAATGGCCGATCTCTTTTTTAATTATTTCATGCACTTCAGGGATTGATTGAAGAATCAAAACTAAAATCATCCAATTTTCCAATCTATGCGCCTTATGTTGACGAAGTAAAGCATGTTATTGAAAGAGAAGGATCCTTTGATATCCATCAGCTTGAAACATTCCATATAAGTTGGTTGGAAGGCTTTGTCGAAAATGATAACGAAGGCCTGGACAAATACTCAACAGGCAAGTATGTGACAAGGCATGTAAGGGCAGTGGGAGAATCGCTTTTGTCTAGTATTTGTGGAGATGATGCCATCGTGGAGGAGATCTATCGTAGATTTGCAATCAAGGTGACTGATGAGATTTTGGAAAAGGGGCGAGGGGCCTTTGCAAATCTTCTCATTTCCCTGGTGAAGAAATTATAAGATTCTCTATATATTAAAGAAAGGATTATACATCAACCCATGCACTATATTTATCGAATAAGATGTATCAGACTTATTAAGAGGAATGAGATTCCATTTGTGATTTAAATATATTTTATTCTGTATCATGCTTTTGATAGAGGTAAGGCTTGTTAAGTCTCTTTATCAATGTGCTATGTTTTATTTTGCTTTTCAATAAAGTTTTAACCATTTAGCTAATTTTAGCAACTTTGTTTAATAATATCTCGAAGGACTCTTTTGAATACAAATGTACATCATTTTCACCCTTCCCATGGGAGGCTAAATAAATTTAAATTAATTTTTCTAAAATAACTAAAATATGAACCTGATTTGAACCTCTTTAATTAATTAAATATAAAGAAGAGTACTTTTTTACCACCTTAATAAGGTTTAACAGCTAAACCAACCAAAACGTACATAATTCATTAATTATTAAATTGAAAAACAATAACAATATTAATGAGTAATTTAATTAACTAGTCACTTGGCTAATCTGCAAAACGGAGATATTGTAGGGAAACTCAGCCACCGACTTCACGGAAGTGGCGTCGAGCTTGCCATCATTATCTTCGGTGCCAAACCCAACTTTGCCACCTTTATGATCAGTAATATTCATATAGCCAGAGGATCCCGGAGCCAAGCCGGTGGCCTGAAACATACTCGACGTCAGGGCATTATAAACTAAATCAAATATTCAAGTAAAGTAATAATTATTTTAATTGTAGGTCACGTATAAAGTAAAAACATTTACATCCAAACTCAAATGGACTATGACACTTATCAAGAATGAGATCCTCTCATGATCTTATCATTATCTAAACTTTTAAAGATCTATTGACATGTGTCATTATTAAATCCAATGATCAAGATTTATTTGAAATTAAATTATTTCCACAGCCTCTTAAATGATATGTTTTATATAGATGTTTTCCCGCTACACTTACAATTCCCACTTCTATCAATTTATTCTCTCACCATCAAAAACTTTTCATCTCCTAAATAATTAGCAATTGCAGTAAGAAAAAAATTGAGAAAACTAGTTTACCCCACTGAACGTGAACTTCAACAACAATAATAGTCCAAGGAGGTTAGCTTATGATTCTATAACGCTTCTTGATTTCACTATACTTTTTTCCCCAGCAACTTTATATAATGTTAATAATTTTTTTAAGGGAAATTTACATTCGTCCGTTTGTTTTGTCTTTTTCAAAAATACACAAACACTTTTTTTTTTCAGCGCGCCACCTGAAGTTTGTTTTTTGTTGCATTCATCTACTTCCGTCTAATTTCCGTTAGTGGATTTAACGGAATGTTAATAAAATGACCTTTTTACCCTCAAAATTACAATTTAACCCAAAATAAATAGAAATTAGAGATAAATTGGATGAATTTAATTTTTTTCAAAGGTGGATGCTAGAAATTGGAGGAAATTAGTGTTTGTTACTTGCTAAATTTAGAAAATTTGTATTTATTTTTTTGTGTATTTATTTTTTGTCTTTTAAAAAAATAAATACAAATTTTCTAAATTTAGTAACAAACAAACACTATTTTCCTCCAATTTCTAACATCCACCTTTGAAAAAAATTAAATCCATCCAATTTATCTCTAATTTCTATTTATTTTGGGTTAAATTATAATTTTGAGGGGTAAAAAGGTCATTATGTTAAATTCACTAACGGAAATTAAACGGAGGTGGACGAATGCAACAAAAAGTAAACTTCAGGTGGCGCGCTGCAAAAAAAAAAATTATTTGTGTATTTTTAAAAAAGACAAAACAAACAGGTGGACGGTTGTAAATTTCCCTTTTTTTAATGGTTGCTACAGGTTTATTGTTTTAGTTTTCCTTGGTTCTTTAAATGGCCGCAACTGATGCTGTTTCAGAAAATTTTAGCGAATTGTATTGGAAACCTAAATATGGGATGGAGTTTGATTTTGATGAATCAACATATGATTTCTACAATGCATATAGATCAAAAGTGGGGTTCAGTATTAGAAAAGAAACATTTGGTAAGAATAAACGTACAGGTGAAATCACCTCTAGGCAATTTGTTTGTGCTAAAGCAGGCTTGCGATCGAAAGATAAACGAGATCATTTAAGTGTAAAACCTAGAGCAGAGACGAGAATTGGTTGTGGTGCTCAATTATGTGTTAAATTAGATAGGAAGAAGAACAAATTTTTTGTTTATCATTTTGTCGAATCACATAATCATCCTTTTGTAATGGAAGAGTGCACTCATATGTTACCTTCTCAAAGAAGAATATCCAGTTCACAAGCTGTTTGTGGGAAATATTTCGATGAGACCAGACGTGATCGGCAGATATTTGGTGACAGAGTTCTGCGAACAGGTATGTCCTATTAGAGCCTGGTAGTAGAGGAGCAGGAGCAGAATATTCTGCTCGTCCACGAATATACCATTCACGAGACCGGACTCCTGTTAGAGGCTTAAGGCCATTCCTGCTAGGGATCGAGGCGAGGAGACCCGGTCAACGACAGTTGGCAAGACGTGCATTCCAGTCCGAGAATCAAGGCACAAAGGCCACACAACCACCCACGACTATGGAAATGGAGCATCCACTTCTGAGAGGTGGGAAGATAACAACCGCGAATGGAGGGAAGACCGGTTTTCAGAGGTGGACTATAAAAAGGTAGCCAACAAAGGTAAAAGGGTTAGCATTTTTAAAATTATAACTAAAGGAAAGAGAGCTCTAAGAACTGAGACTAGAGAAAAGTCATAAGATTCGTGGCAACATTCCCAGAACCTTGACATCTGACTTGAGTGTCGGAGGGTTTACACCGGGAAAACAACCGGCGTACTCTGACCTACTTCTGTGAATGCATGAATCTCTGGAGAAGAAGTTTTACGAGGAGAGATGCTGGTCGTGGTAAAGTTGATCGAGCAGAGATCCTGGTCGTAGAAAGCGGACAACCAGAATCTCGCATCAACATTTTGGCGCCGTCTGTGGGGAGCTGAGCAAAAAGCTTCTGTTGATAGCAAGAAGAAGAGTGAAGCAAGTGAAAAGCAATGGAGACAGGAGGAAGTAGTGCACAAGGGGGTGACGTGAGGCTTAACGATTCCGTGATGCTGAGGGAAATAGCCAGTGAAGCACGGGAAAAAGCCATGTTCGACCGGGTGGAACGGATGGAAAAGCATATGGAGACCCTGACAACCATCGTGCATGAGCTGCGGAACGAACGAAGAGTAACCCAGGAGGAAAGGGTGAGAGGTGGTGGAGTGACACCAGGTCTCGATAGTGCGAGGAGAAGTCAAACCACCGGGAGATTTGGTGGTGAGAGAGGTAATATACCTCTGCGGGGAGAATTGTATAGAGAGGAAGAGCAATCCCCGGCGAGACAGATTTTTTACAAGGATGAGGGGGTGGCGAATGCAGAGGAAACGGAGTTGAGGCAACACTTGCATGATGTAGAGCAAGAGCGAGATCAAGTTGCAGCACGTGACCCTGATCGTGCAGTGCAGCTGGAGGAGGAAGTGCGCAGACTAGCGCAGATAATTGACGACATGCAAGGAAGGAGCAGACCTCCTGGTTGGAGGATAATGCTGGACGGTGAATCACCGCTTGCAGCAAAGATCATGAGGGCAGTTATTCCGAGAGATTTCCGCCTCCCAGACCTTAGATATTCGGGACGAACTGATCCGCTGATGCACATAGAGCGCTTCAACGACATAACCGGGGTACAAGGATTATCTCAGTCCCAAAGGTGCAGTGTGTTCCCACTATCCCTTGAGGGACGTGCACGAAAGTGGTACAGGAAACTTCCTCGGGGGAGTATTAAAACCTTCGAGCATATGTGCCAGGAATTTGCAGAGCAGTTTCGTGGGGCAATGGCACCAGAAGATGACATGATGGAGTTGAAAAGCATGAAGCAGAGGGAACAAGAAACACTTCGGGAATTCATCAAGAGGTTTCACCGTGCTGTCCTTAATTTGGAACTCTTCAACCATCCTCAGGCATTAAGGGGACTAAAAGAAGGGGTGAAGATAGGAAGGCTGTGGTACAACTTGAGAAGCCCAACTATTCAGGCCAAAAGAGACATAGAGATCGAGGAAGAAAAAGGCTGCTTTGATGAAAACAGACCAGCTGGAAGGACTGGGAAAGAAAGTGAAGAGGGCATTACCAGGAAGTGGACCGATCAGGAGGAGGGACCACTAGGCCTTAGGTAGTGGTGCAGGAGGACGGGTAATCACTTATCAACCTCATCAGAGGCCATCACCGTATCAGCGCAGTAGGGCGCAACCTCCTCGTTGCCACCGCCTCCAACTCAGAACGGAGCAAATAGAGAAAGAGCAGTGCACCTGATCGATCAGAACCAGAACTATGGGCGGTATACTTCCTTGAAGATGTCCCTGGACGAGGTGTACGAGGCCATAAAAGATCGAGGGTTGCTATACCTCTCTGCCTCAATTACAAAGCTACCCAGTAGGAGGGATAGGGGACGCTATTGTAAGTTCCATGGCACTCATGGCCATACCACAGCAAATTGCAGAGATCTCAAGACCTAGGTTGAAGATTTGGTGAGAAATTGGTATCTGGACGAGTTTATAGATGGGACATTCCCAATGGTAGCCTCAACAAATAAAGGGGAGCAGAGTGACAGGGACTTGAGGCGCGAGCAGCCTACATTAAGGGTGATAGCTGGGGGCCCAACATTGGCTGGAGACTCAAACAGGTCGAGGAAGAATTATGCTAGATACGCCATAACCAGCAAAGAGGTATTCTTCAACACCCCGGCAGCCAAACGAGCAAGGGTTAGGCAAGTGCCAATCATGTGGACGGATGAAGATGAGGAAGGAATTCTATACCCCCACGAGGATGCTTTAGTCATCAAGGCTACTGTCGCTAGCAAGAAGTTTGACCGGATACTGGTTGATACGGGGAGTTCAGTTGATGTGTTATTTAAATCAACCTTGGAGAAGATGGGAATAGCAGACCGGAAGTTAGAATACACCAATACCTCCTTGAAGGGGTTTGGAAGAGAAAGTTGGTCCCTCTAGACGTGGTCGAGTTGCCTATCACGATTGGGAGCTCCCCGACAGAAAGGACAATGATACTGGACTTTGTAGTGGTGGATGAAGAAGACCCTTACCAGATGATCCTAGGTCGGCCATTTTTAAGGACGAGCAAAGCGGTACTGTCCAACCATTATCTGGCTCTCAAGTACCGAGTGAATGAGGTTGTTGGAGTGATACGAGGAGACCAGAGAATCGCTAGAAGCTGCTATTCCTCGGAAACAAGAGAAGCAATGCAGATAACATCCCTTAATACCCGAGTGGAAAACAAGAATGGCAGACAAGAACCTGTAGAGGAGTTGGAGACAGTAAGTCTGGGATCAGAGAATCCGGGAGAGACGATCAGAATTGGGTCTAAACTTAAGGAAGAGCAGAAGCAGGGGTTGGTGAAATACTTACAGGCTTATGCAGACGTGTTTGCTTGGACACATGAAGACATGCCAGGGATTGATCCTGGGGTAGCATGCCATAAGCTGGCGATAAAGAAAGGTGCTCGAGCAGTAAGGCAGAAAAGGAGGTGCTTCAATCAGGAGATGTCTGAGGCTATAAATGACGAAGTGGAAAAGCTCTTGAGAGTAGGGTTCATTCGGAAGTCAATTATCCTGAGTGGATATCGAATGTGGTGTTGGTGAAGAAGACAAATGGCAAGTGGAGGATGTGTGTAGATTTCACAGATCTCAATAAAGCATGCTCGAAAGACAGCTTCCCTTTGCCAAAAATCGACCAGCTAGTAGATTCAACTGCGGGGCATGGTCTGCTTAGCTTTATAGACGCGTTCTCGGGATATAACCAAATCCCCATATACGAGCAGGATGAGGAGAGCACTGCTTTTATCACTAACCAGGGTTTATTCTATTATAAGGTAATGCCATTTGGTCTCAAAAATGCAGGGGCCACCTATCAGAGGCTGGTGAATAAAGTTTTTAAACCATTGATTGGGAAAACCATGAAGGTGTACGTGGATGACATGATCACCAAATCCAAAATCCCGAAGGAATATGTCGGACACCTCGAGGAGACATTTGGGCTTTTGAGGAAGTATAAGACGAAGCTCAACCCGGAGAAGTGTGCTTTTGGGGTCGACTCAGGGAAATTCCTTGGATTCATGGTGAGCCATAGGGGGATTGAAGTAAATCCAGAGAAGATTCAGGCGATCGTGCAGATGAGGTCTCCTCGTAGTTTGAAGGAGATGCAGAGCCTCACGGGGAGGTTGGCGGCGTTGAGCAGATTCATATCCAAGGTTACAGACAAATGTCAGCCATTCTTTCAAGTGATAAGGAGGGGAAAGAAAACAGAATGGACCCCGGAATGCGAGGAAGCCTTCCAGAATTTGAAGCAATACTTGCAGCAAGCTCCTCTGCTGTCTACACCAAGAGATGGGGACAAGTTATTCCTGTATTTAGCGGTATCAGATCGGGCCACAAGTTCTATTCCGGTGAGAGAGGAAGAAGGGGTTCAGTATCCGATATACTACACCAGCAAGGCCCTGCTCGATGCTGAGACCAGATACCCGCCGTTGGAAAAATGGGCACTTGCCCTTGTGGTTGCTGCTCGAAAGTTGAGGCCATACTTTCAAGCATTCCCAGTCTCGGTAATAACAAACCAGCCACTGCGTCAAACTTTGCACAAGTCAGACGCTTCTAGTCGGCTCGTCAAGTGGGCTATAGAGCTGAGCGAGTTTGACATAGACTACAAACCCCGAGCAACGATAAAGGCTCAGACAATGGCCGATTTCGTAGCAGAATTCACAGAGCCCGAAGTATGTTTAGACCAACGAAATGTAGCTACAGACAGTGGTGAAGCTCAAGTATGGCAAATGTCTGTAGATGGGTCATCAGGGGAGCAGGGCTCGGGAGCAGGGATTGTCTTGGAAGGCCCAGAGGGGAGGAGATCTCTTATGCTGTAAAGTTAGAATTCGCAGCCACAAATAACCAGGCAGAGTATGAAGCCTTGATAGCGGGTTTGGAATTGGCTAAAGCCATGAAAGCAGACAGAGTGAAGATCAAAACGGATTCCCAGCTGGTCGCGAATCACGTCAGTGAAAGATTTCAACTAAGAGAGGAAAAGATGGAGCAGTACCTGAAGATAGTCAGGCAGATGATGAGGAAGTTTGAAGCAGTGGAGGTGATTCAAATCCCTAGGGAGCAGAATAGTCGAGCAGACATTTTGGCCAGGATGGCAGCGGTAGCAGACCCAAAAATGCCAAAGTCAATCCCTCTGGAGGTGAAATCCACCCCGAGTATCGAGCAGAATTTGAGGGTGCTGCGGATAGAACAAAAATGCTCGTGGATGGACCCGATAATTTCATACCTTAGAGACGGGGTATTACCACCAGATAAGCTGCGAGCTCGGAAGATTAGAGCCCAGGCCTCGAGATACACGATGATGGGATACTGTATCGGCGAGGATATACACTACCTTTCCTTCGATGTTTGGATGAGGACGACGCGGATTACGTGCTGAGAGAAGTACATGAAGGAATTTGCGGAAATCATTCTGGTGGAGGTCCCTAGCCCACAAGGTTCTAAGGCAGGGATATTTCTGGCCGACAATGCACCAGGATGCGCAAGAGAAACCAGGAGCTGTGTAAGCTGCCAGAGTTTTGCAAGTTTCTCCAACCAACCACCAGAGAAACTCACCTCCATGGCCTCCCCTTGGCCATTTGCTCAAAACAGCAACTGGGGAGACACCGCTCGCCTTGGCGTTCGGACATGAAGCGGTCATACCAGTTGAGATAGGAACGACCATGCACCGGACAGATCACTTTAATGAGAAGGAAAACGACGAGCAGATTTATTTGAATCTAGATCTGCTAACGGAAAGGAGTGAGCAAGCAGCCGAGCGATCAACCATTTACCAGCAGAGGGTTGCCCGATATTATAACAGAAGGTGAATGTGCGTCAGTTCAAGGTCGGAGATTGGGTGTTAAAGAGAGTGAATCAGAACACCAAAAACTCGACTCAAGGAGTGCTGGGACCGAACTGGGATGGGCCATATAGAGTCAAGCAGCTAGCTAGTCCCGGAGCTTACAAGCTAGTTCGCACGGATGGCCACAAGGTGAAACGCCCATGGAACGCAGCACACCTCAGAAAATATTTCCAGTAAAACTTGTTCATGTTTTAAATCTATTTCTGCTCGTGCTTGTAGTCTTTTATTTTTATCAAAACAGTTTCTTGTAAATTCAATCCTGCGATTAATAAAACGTCGAGGAATTCCATTCACCCAAAGCAATCGAAGAACTTTCTAAGGCATGTAAAGGCTCACCAAGTCTCAAAGCCTGTTTTATGGCGAGACAGAAGCCAAGCGTGCGAGGATCTGCTCGACCACGCGACGGCGAGCAGACTCCAAAGCAATCGAAGAACTTTCTAAGGCATGCAAAGGTTCACCAAGTCTCAAAACCTGTTTTATGGCGAGACAGAAGCCAAGCGTGCCAGGATCTGCTCGACCATGCGACGGCGAGCAGACTCCAAAGCAATCGAAGAACTTTCTAAGGCATGCAAAGGCTCACCAAGTCTCAAAGCCTGTTTTATGGCGAGACAGAAGCCAAGCGTGCGAGGATCTGCTCGACCACGCGACGGCGAGCAGACTCCAAAGCAATCGAAGAACTTTCTAAGGCATGCAAAGGTTCACCAAGTCTCAAAGCCTGTTTTATGGCGAGACAGAAGCCAAGCGTGCCAGGATCTGCTCGACCACGCGACGGCGAGCAGACTCCAAAGCAATCGAAGAACTTTCTAAGGCATGCAAAGGCTCACCAAGTCTCAAAGCCTGTTTTATGGCGAGACAGAAGCCAAGCGTGCCAGGATCTGCTCGACCACGCGACGGCGAGCAGACTCCAAAGCAATCGAAGAACTTTCTAAGGCATGCAAAGGCTCACCAAGTCTCAAAGCTTGTTTTATGGCAAGACAGAAGCCAAGCGTGCCAGGATCTGCTCGACCACGCGACGGCGAGCAGACTCCAAAGCAATCGAAGAACTTTCTAAGGCATGCAAAGGCTCACCAAGTCTCAAAGCCTGTTTTATGGCGAGACAGAAGCCAAGCGTGCCAGGATCTGCTCGACCACGCGACGGCAAGCAGACTCCAAAGCAATCGATGAACTTTCTAAGGCATGCAAAGGCTCACCAAGTCTCAAAGCCTGTTTTATAGCGAGACAGAAGCAAAGAGTGCCAAGATCTGCTCGACCACGCGACAGCGAGTAGGACCCCAAGTATCGGAATATTTTCGAAGGCATGCAAAGGCTCATCAAATCTCAACGCCTATTTATGGCGAGACCAGAGGCCAAGTATGCCAGAATCTGCTCGACCACGCGAAAGCGAGCAGAATCTCAAGCATTGAAGAATTTTCTAAGGCATGTGGCAAAATCATATGCCAAGCCAGAACCTACTCAACCAGACAAAGACGAGCAGATTCTCAAACGGAAAATAACTTATGATTACAACACAAGAAAGTAATCGAAAACATCTTTATTAATTTGCTAATAATTAACAGCAGAAATAATCTTCACAAAGATTGTTCATTACAACGCAAGAAATATGTTTAAAAAGAGGGCGGATCAGTAAGCCGAGCAGCATCGGTTGGCTGAACCTCCTCAGGTGCAGGGGGAATATCACCAGTTGCGTCCGGGGGGGTGCTTGCCTCGCCAACGACAGCAGGGTCTGCACGAGGAGGAGAATTTTCCTCCTCAATCACGATCGGTTCTATCCCTTCGGCATCCTCCTTGGCCGCCTCCTCGTCCATATATTGAGCAACACCAGCTACAAGGTCATCCATCTTCAGATCAGGATGCTGCTTTCCGAGGACGGCCATGATGCAACGATAGGAATGACGAAATCCCTGGTCGTACTGGTTGTCGGCCTCCCTCTCCAAGTTCTCGACTTCAGCTCGGTGGGAATCACGGAGAGATTCAAACTGAGCCTCATACATAGCCCTCTACTGTTGCAGATCCTCCTTGACTTTGGTCAGCTCCTCCTCGAGGGTAGCGGCTTTTGCTTGAGCAAGAGATTCTTACTCTATCAACTTGAGGTTCTCCACATTCAGCTCCTGCTTTCTTCTCGGCAACGTCAGCTCTGGTCGTCGCCGACTGAATGTCCTCATTCATCTTCCGGTCGTAACGCCCAACCTTGGCCTTGTAATAGGTGGTCATGCAGCTGAGGTGAAAAGCACTATACTGCATGGCCCCCACCAGCTCACCCAAGGTGCAGCCATCGAAGTCCTCCAGGTCCTCTTGCTCACGAGTTTAGATAACTCATTGAGATAAGGGACCAAGTATTCGGCTCGACTGTCAGGTAAGCGAGACCGAGGACCGACAGGAGAAGAAGAGGAAGCAGGATCTGTTGCTGCTCCACTAGTCTCCCCGACTTTAGCGGAAGCAGGAGGTAAAGTCTTCAAGGAGAGACCTGCTGCACGATGTTGGCTCGCTTTGCAGTAGGGGCGTCTTACTCTGGTCCCTCTTCGTGGTGGGAGGTCGAGAACGTTTCCTGGTCAGAGCCCCAATCACAGTGTCCTCCATCCTATGGTCAGGAAGTATCAAGCGAGACTCGAGCAAGTTGTACGTAGTTAACAGTTCTCAGCACGAACAGAAATTGGCTAGTACAGCCTCGACCCGTTTGAACTTATCAGATTTGAGCGGGAAGTGGACACCCCAAGAATCTGCAACACAAACAAGCATTTGATTAAGAGATAAACCAGTAAAGTGCAAACAACAAGGGAGACAAGACATCTAATATGAGCAGGCAACCTGGGACCACGAAACGGGGTGGGACACGGAAGTCCTTCCCATCAACCTGTGCAACTTGACCCCAGGGACCCCCTGCGAAAAAGAACTTCCTATTCCAATTCCAATTCCCACCACCCCCAGTAAGAAGATCGGTTATGGGTTTCCTGGTCTTGGTACTTGATTGGAAGTAATACCAGCCGGCGTCTTTGGGGCTGCTTTTCAGCTGGTACAGGTGCTTCACCTCGTCGACCGTGGGCTTGCTTTGGCAACATCTGTCCTACAGTATGAACAGACCAGAAAGTACTCTCCACCCGTTGGGGTTCAGCTGACCAGGAGCAAGATTTAGCCCGTTAAGAATCTGGGCAAAGTAGGGTTGCAAGGGACACCTCAGCCCGTACCTAAAACTCTCCAAAAACAGGATAACATATCCCCTAGGAGGCCGGCTAGAGGTATCTTTCTTTCCTGACATCTTAAGAAGTACTTCACCAAGAATGCTATACCTAAGCCGGAGGTTAGCGAGCTCGTCAAACGTGGTCGTGCACGTCATATAATCAATGGCATAATCTTGCGACAAGGCTCTACCTCCTATTGTACCCCGTTCTTCTGGTCGTGATGTTCCAGATGGAGACACCGCACCAGAGTCACCTTCACTATTCTCACTCAGTGTATTTTCCGAGCCGGAAGGTCCTTCCTCACTACTACTTCCGCTCGAGGAGGTTGCTTGGGGTGACATCCTCCTAGCACTGGTCCCAACACTAGACTTAATGGGTTCTAAGGGGATCCCGGGGTCAAAGGCAGGATCGGTGAGCAGACTAGGCAAGAAATCTAATTCATTGTCATCAACCACAACGACTTTCTCTTTGACATTGCTAAGGAATAACTAGAACACCCCCACCAACTACTACCCAAACAAAAGAGAAGAGAAAATATCTACAACTATCCGAGACCGAGAAGATAGAAGAAATACCTGAGGTAATGGTTCAGTCGGGAAAGATAGGGATGGAGACTTTTATGCCGAAACTTCTTCGCCGGAGAGACAGGGACAGAGATGGTGGAAATGGCTGATTTCCCTTCGAGAGGTTTTGGGTATCTTATTGAAAGAAAAACTCTTGGATAGCCAGCAGTTAACAGCACCGAATCCCGAGGGTCTCGTAACCGTCGGTTTGAAATTCAAACGGAATGGTGGATCTCTACCACATCACCTCATCCGCAATTAAATGCGACACAACTCTTGGCAGCCTTTTTCAATCCCACGCGAGCAAGTACTGTCGAGTTTCTACTGCTGGTCCATTACACTACCCAACACCAGAAACTGGGGGACCGATGTTTATGGGAAATACTTCGACGAGACCAGACGTGATCGGCAGATATTTGGTGGCAGAGTTCTGCGAACAGGTGTGTCCTATTAGAGCCTGGTAGTAGAGGAGCAGGAGCAGAATATTCCGCTCGTCCACGAATATACCATTCACGAGACCAGACTCCTGTTAGAGGCTTAAGGCCATTCCTGCTAGGGGTCGAGGCGAGGAGACCCGGTCAACGACAGTTGGCAAGACGTGCATTCCAGTCCGAGAATCAAGGCACAAAGGCCACGCAACCACCCACGACTATGGAAATGGAGCATCCACTTCTGAGAGGTGGGAAGATAACAACCGCGAATGGAGGGAAGGCCGGTTTTCAGAGGTGGACTATAAAAAGGTAGCCAATGAAGGTAAAAGGGTTAGCATTTTTAAAATTATAACTAAAGGAAAGAGAGCTCTAAGAACTGAGACTAGAGAAAAGCCATAAGATTCGTGGCAACATTCCCAAAACCTTGACATCTGACTTGAGCGTCGGAGGGTTTACGCCGGGAAAACAACCGGCGTACTCTGACCTACTTCTGTGAACACATGAACCTCTGAAGAAGAAGTTTTACGAGGAGAGATCCTGATCGTAGAAAGCGGACAACCAGAATCTCGCATCAACACAAGCAATGGAAGTATATTTGGCAAATGGATATGGAATTTCACTTAAGTCTTATGAGCTAATGGTAACGCAAGCGGGTGGAAGAAAGTCTCTTGGATACATAAGACTCTATCAAAAGAATTACCTTAGAACAAGAAGACAAAAGCAAATGGCATATGGAGAAGCACGATATATTCTAAATTACTTCTCTGAACAACATTTAAAAAATCCTTCATTTTTTTTCCTCTATACAGTTAGATAATGAAGAGAAAATCACAAATATATTTTGGGCTGATGCTAAAATGATAATTGATTATGGTCAATTTGGTGATGTTGTAAGTTTTGATACGACTTACAAAATTAATAAAGAGAATTGGCCATTTGCAGTGTTTGTTAGATTGAATCATCATCGAGAGATTGTTACCTTTGGTGTAGCATTATTGTATGATGAAACTGATGATTCCTTCATTTGGCTATTTGAAACATTTTTGCAGGCTATGTCTGGAAAAGCTCCAAAAACAATTTTCACATAATAAGATGCTGCAATGGCCAAGGCTATCTTAAATGTCATGCTAAATACGTACCATAGGCTTTGCCCATGGCATATGATGCAAAATGCCTTGAAGCATGTAAATGGTGTGTTTAAAGGTACTAGTACAGTGAAAAGTGTCTTGTCGGTGTTTATAGATAGTATTGAGGATGAAAATGAGTTTCTAGTTGCTTGGCATAACATGCTTGATGAATATGATGCACATGGTAATAGTTAGCTAAAAAGTATATTTGAGTTAAGGCATAAATGGGTTTACGCATATGTTAGGCAAGCATGGTCTACTGGAATGAAGAGCACCCAGCTTAGTGAGAGTTTTAATGCAACTCTAAAGAACTACTTGAAATCAAATCTTAATATGCCTCAGCTTTTTATGCACTTTGAAAGGATGGTCAATGATAAACGGTACAAGAAATTAGAAGCAGAGTATGAATTATGTTATAGGTTGGTCAATATGAAAATGTCAGTTAAAATGTTGGCTCATGCAAGGGAGATTTACACAAAGGTAATTTTTCAAGAGTTTCAAGACCAATTTGAAGAGCCTACCGATTTATCTGTTAAAGAAATACTCTAAGGATGGTGAATATTTAGTTTGTACGGTTGGTATGGATGATTTTGAAAAGAGATGTGTCAAAATAGAGAATGATGACACATTGTCTTGTAGCTGCAGGAGGTTTGAGATGAGGGGAGTTTTATGTAGCCATATCATCAAGGTTCTCAAGCTTCTAGTAGCATGAATTTAATGTAACAAAATGCTATTAATTTTAGTTCAGCTTTTTCTTTAATATTTAGTTAATTCCATATCAGACAATGTTAATGTAATTTTTGTTGGTTTAGATTCATTTACAAAGATAAAACAGAAAGAGACATTTTCATTCATTTAGAAAAGATAATACAGTAGCTATTTCTGCTGGTATAAGGTCCCGCCATACATCAGTTTTATTGTGATTTACAGCATATTTCAGCCAAAGGGTGAGCCTGGGCATCACATAGTCTTGGGATCTGCTGAAATCTAACTTTCTAAAACAGCTTGCTCTAGTTTTAGATTTCAGAAATTACCTAATAAATTTCAGCTCTGCTTCATTTCTTATTGTTGACCAAATCAGCAACTTCCTTGACACTTTTAACCCCATTTCATAGCTTCAACCTCTGCAAATGCCACATCCTTCCATAATTGTGATGTCTTCACAGCTACTGTAATTATCTTGCTATTTGAATCCTTTATGACTACTCCCAGTCTTACTAGTTGATTTTGTTTATCAATTGCTGCATCAACATCGATCTTGAAGGCATTTCTTGGTGGAGGATGCTGTTTACACCAGCCTTGAGCATATAGCAAACCCAAAATTTCTCCACAACTATAACTCTAAATTTCAATAGTATCAAATTGTTATAGATTCATATGCAATTGGCAAACAAAACTCAGTAACTACAACTTTGAGTAATGTAGATAATCCAACAAAAAATTAGTCTTGACCACTTGACATAATCCTCCATAGACCAAGTATAACACATTTAATTTATTAATCTTTCGTCGCTCTCCACTTTCAAGCAAGTAAACTAAAATATGACCATTTGGCCACCTTTAATCCTTCTCCACATTTGAACGTAAATAATACTCCAGCCGCATTCTTTTGCATCATCTCATTTTTGCCAAGCTGCAAAAGAATATAAAAATTCAATAAGTGAAAAAGAAAATGTACATTCAACAGCTTTAGCATAATACACATAAGTGCTACATTTTAACAAACAGGTGGTGGGCATAAAAAAATAATAAACTTATCTAGGAAGCAAATGGGAAATTCCCACTTTTTGTTTACTTTCTACAACAACATCTCGACAAGTCTTTCAGAAAAAAATAAAAATAAAACCTTAGCAAACAACCATAGGTTTCTTTTAAAAAAAAAATTAGGCACAAAAATGTTAATAATCTCAACAATAAAGAGATTGATGCTGAATCAATACTACCCAAGTGACCGAACTTCAGCTTTTTACCTTGATACTGTTAGGCGATTTTGATGTTTTTCGTTTTTAAAGATTTAGTTTTTTTTTTTAATTCAACGAAATTTTAATTTTGAAAGAGAGTGAGCGAGGTTTCACTGGTATGGAGAGTGAGGAGGGCATTTAAATGAAAAATTAATTATAAATAAATCTCAGCCATTGGATTTAATAATATCATGTGTTAATAGATCTTTAAAAGTTCAGATCAGATCAAGAGAAGATCTGAACCCATTTATCATATCCAAATTTAAAAAGTTAATAAATTAAGTTACTTTATAATAAAAAATTCATATCACCCCTAATCAATTTAACTTGCAAATCATAAATATCTATCGAGATAAAATATTATGAATGTGGTTGGACAATATCATCGTGAGCTAATTACTTAATTACAATCCGAGCTTTCAAACATTCTGAAATATTTAATTCAATATATGTTCTTTTTTCAAGCCGATTTACGTTCTAAAACAACAAGATTACTTGACATTCATGGAATAATAGTTATAAGATTTAAATGGGCAAAGCAAAAGCCGAAGGTAATTTATCTTTTCCCAGCGACCACCCCCGTTTTTTTTTTTTTTTACCTCCAGTCAAACAATTTCCCTGGTTAACAGCAACACCCTTCAGAGAAGAAGAGGATGAAAGAGCCATGGCGGTGGTGGGGGAGCACGAAATGCTTTTAAAGGAATGGTTCTTTTTTTTATATATATAATTTTTCCTTCAAATCCAAAGTATTGTTGTTTCTGGTGTATGATACTAAGCAAACCTTAAACTTTTTTCAGAATTAAATTTTTTTTTAATTTCCTGCAATTCTAAAAAGTAAAGCGGGATGAAGAGGAGTAAGTTAAGAAATCAGGGTTATTTTTGGAATTAAAGAGGTTTCATTAGAAATTTTTTAATATTTGCACAATTATAATGAGGTAAATTTAAAAAATAAAAATAAAAAAGGGCTGTAAGAGTTATTTGAAGGGTCTCACTCAACTCTCGGGATTAGATCGATTCTTGTAAGGCTCGGCCCAGTCATGATGGTCTTCGGCTTTTAAGATCTAGGCCAAGTGCCCGGCCCGTTTTCCGTCGTCAGCAGAATGTGATCTTAGTCAATAATTACGTCATCGGAGAGAGCATGAATTAACAACATATCCTTCTTAATACGTATAAGGATGGATTTTATATATAGCTAGTAAAATCAAGCTAGCTGAGCCAAGACGATTGATGATACATGAGATCAAATGTCTACTTTAAATATCTTTTGTTCGTAAGTTGCTTTTGGGATTTTTTTTTCATATTTTAATAAAATTTTCCTACTTTTGCTAATTTCAGTAGTTTTGCTCAAGGACCCACTTGGGATTGTTTTTGGAAGGGTTGAAAGTGATTTTGAAAATTTAAAAGTTAATTTTGGTATTTTGTAAAAAAAATCAAAAACACTTTTGCCAAAATCAGCTCCTCCTACGGCTGATTTTGAAAAGGGAATATGGCATTTTCACTCCTAAAGTTTGATTTAATAACTCATTTCATTCTTACAATTTAAATAATAACACATTTCATCCTTATTTTTTAAGTAATAGCCCAAAACACCCTTTCATTAATTTACTATTATTATACTATATAATTCATTGAGGGTAAAATATGATTTCTAAATAATGATGAATTATTTTAAAATAAACTTTCTAACACAAATAAAAAAACATCTAACTTTAAGGATAACTTAATAAATAAAAAATAATAACATTAAATAATATTTAATATATATATTTAGGAAAAAAAATGGATTTCATAAGCACTATAGTAGTTTTTTTTTATCCTTTAATTTATCCTTAACTTTAATATGGTCGAGATAAATAAATAAATAATCAATCAGTACTGTTATTCTATCAAAAGTAATTACAAACTCCTTCATTTACTTAAAAAATATGCACTAAATACATAACAACATATATTTAAAAATACTACCAAATAAAATACACTGCATTAGATTGTATTTTTTTTAATCTTTTACCTTATTCTTGATCTTACTATAAACAGTAATTCCTGATTGAAAAGAATTATTATTATTATTTAGTTGACATCATTAAAAAAATTAATACACACACATACACACATGTTGCAAATTCTTTAGTATTATTTTTGTTTCATTAAATTATCCTTAAATTTTAAACTTATACAAAAAGTCAGATATTATTTAATTATTCTTCAAATTTTTATTTTTAAAAAGTTTTGCATTTATTCAACTAAAAATCCTATTTTGTCCTCAATGAATTATAGAGTAAACTAATTTTAAATTCATTTGAGATTATTTTGGGCAATTGTTTGAAAAATAAGAGTGAAACAAACTATTGTTTGAAAAGTAAAGATGAAATGAGCTATTATATCAAACCATTAGGATGAAAAGAGTTTTTTTCCTTTTAAAAAACAAGGAATGAGTAACTTTTAGATTCTGATTTTGATAATCAATTTTATCCTTTAATATAATTCTATTAATATTCTTACAATTATTATCTAAACAAAAAATTATCCTCATTTAAATTAAAAAAAATTAATATTTTAATAATTTTTTATTATAATTCACGATTACTTCTGTTTATCCTAGTTCTTCCTCATATTTTACATTCTGTCAAAACTTCTATAGGGCAACGAAGAAAGATCTTGTACGTGTTCTATCACCATATTCAATAGCAATAAGTGATTCATCATCCTTTTATGCATATTCAATGTAATTTTTACTATAATATTTATTGTTTGTCTTATTTTGGTTTGTTTATATCTAAACGATTTCATGCCTATGTAATTTTTATTATAATATTTGTTGTTTGTCTTATTTGGATTTGTTTGCATATGAAAGATTCCAAGCATGTGCAGTTGCAATGTTTTTGTTTCTAAAAGATTACAGCAATGAAGAGAGAGAGAAGTCAATGGTGGACGAGAAGGACGAGAAAAAGAATATATCAACAATGGACTTGAAGCACGAGAAATGGAAGTTCTACGGAAATAATATTGCTGCAAGTTTAATGAGAATATGAAATTGCATGACAATCTATTATTTGTATTCGTTTTGAGTTTTTATAGCTCATTACATTTCTTTATTTTTTAAATAACTAGTTATACTTTGCTTGATATTATTTATTGAAAATTGTAGTTGATTTTTTAATTATCAATTGTTTTAAGATAAAAAAATAAAAGAAATAAAATCAATATAATAAATTTTATTTTAGTTAAAATTATTATAATACACAATTAAAGATATTGTATGTGCACATTTTATGTGTAAGTAAATTTTATCCTACATTATATACATTTTAATCATTTATTTTCTTACAGTAGTTTAATAGTAAGTTTTACCAAACACTCATAACTGCTTTCAAAATTTACAGTACTTTTAAAAATAAAATTTACCAAATATTTAACTGATTCTCTTCACAACTGATTATTTCTACAGTATAACTAACATAAATTATTTTAAAAGTTACAATATTACCAAACTAACCCTGAGTCGGTCCACAAATATAACTTCCTTTTTCTGTGAGGTTGGTATGCTTTTAAACCATTGTTTCTTTTATTTTTTTTAATTTTTAATTAGAGGTGTTTTAATCTTTTATTTTTCATATAATTTTCTTTTTAAACTAATTTGAGAAGTATGTTTATCCTATTATAAATGGTAAGGTATTGTCATTGTAACTTTTGAAATCAATTATTTAATAAAAATTTTTATTTTATAAAAACTCACGTGCTTGCTTAGTCGATACTAGAATAATATCAATTATTTATCTACTCCACCGATTCCACCATCCGACTGCGTGAATTAATCTGATAAAATTTTGCAGCTGGTAAACGTTTTGCAGCTGCCACTAATATTATAATTACATTCAATAGCCAATTGACGATGCTATCAGAACGTTTCTATGAATTTGATGACATTATATTAATTCGAAGGCCTTGGTACATCATAGTTGCCTGCAGCATTGACCGAACTGGAGAGAAGCAGAAAGCACAGCAATGGAGGTAGAGAAAATTCTGCACATGAATGGAGGGGAAGGAGAAAATAGCTATGCTAACAACTCACTTGCACAGGTAATAATCTCTCTTTTTTCACTCACAAGCTTCAATATGATCAACACAATTATCAAATCTTGTTTCTTCTTTACTAAGCGTTTTCATTTCTTATATTATTTTCAGAAAGAAGCAATCGTGAAAGCAAAGCCTCTACTAGAACAAAGCTTGAATGATCTGTATTGCAACGGCTTCCCAGACTGCATAACAGTTGCAGATATGGGGTGCTCTTCAGGGCCTAATGCATTGTTGCCAACATGGGAAGCTATTGATTCCCTGGACAAGATTTGTAATCGCTTGAATCGTAAGCCACCCGCTTTGCATTCTTTTCTCAATGATCTTCCTGGAAGTGATTTCAACACCGTTTTCAAATCCCTGCCGAGCTTCTATGAGAGATTGAGAACAGAAAAGGGACACGAATTTGGTTCATGTTTCGTAGCTGCAGCCCCTGGATCTTTCCATGCGAGGCTATTTCCTCCCAATTTCCTTGATTTTGTTTATTCTTCTAACGCTCTCCACTGGCTCTCTCAGGCAAGAACTTGGATCTTTTAATAATTTTCTGCCATGCCTGAATTTTTACTAGTGTATATTTTTATCTAATAGCTATTAAATTAAATAATCACTTAAAGAAATTTCAAATTTAAGAATTTGTTAATCATCTTGACTAATCAGCTCCCTTGATTTAATGCTTTATCAGATGCCTAAAGAGCCAATGAGTGAATTCGATATCCATAGAGCATATTTGGATCAATTTAAGAGTGATTTCTCAGCATTTCTCAAATTTCGATCTGAAGAATTGAAATGTGGAGGTCGAATGATTCTTACCCTTCTATACAATGATAGTTTCCATTCTACTAGTCCTGCAGAGCCAGCAATGTTGGTAATAAAAGACATGATCTCCGAAGTATCGTCTCTCTCTCTCTCTCTCTCTCTCTCTCTCTTAATACATATTAAAAAAAATCTAAATTAATTTTATCGTGCATTTATACGATAAGTATTTTATAATGGCCGATCTCTTTTTAATTATTTCATTCACTTCAGGGGTTGATTGAAGAATCAAAACTAAAATCATCCAATTTTCCAATCTATACGCCTTATGTTGACGAAGTAAAGCAAGTTATTGAAAGAGAAGGATCCTTTGATATCCATCAGCTTGAAACATTCCATGTAAGTTGGTTGGAAGGCTTTGTCGAAAATGATAACGAAGGCTTGGACAAATACGCAAGAGGCAAGCATGTGACAAGGCTTGTAAGGGCAGTGGTAGAATCGCTTGTGTCTAGTATTTGTGGAGATGATGCCATCGCGGAGGAGATCTATCGTCGATATGAAATCAAGGTGACTGATGAGATTTTGGAAAAGGGGCGAGGAGCTTTTGCAAATCTTCTCATTTCCTTGGTGAAGAAATGATAAGATTCTCTATATATTGAAGAAAGGACTATCTGACAACCCATTCGCTACATTTATCGAATAAGATGTATCAGACTTAGAGGAATGAGATTCCAATTGTGATTTAAATGTATTTTTTTTCTGTATCATGCTTTTAAGAAAGGTAAGGCTTGTTAAGTCTCTTTCTCACTGTGCTATGTTTTATTTTGCTTTTCAATAAAGTTTTGACCATTTCGCTAATTTTAGCAACTTTGTTTAATAATATCTCGAAGGACACTTTTGAATACAAATGTACATCATTTTCAGCCTTCCCATGGGAGGAAAAGACATGACTTGAGTGGTTATTTTTAGAGTAACGATTTGCCACATATTTGCCTCTTGCGTATTTGTCCAACTCTAAGCCTTTACTCTCACTGTCAGGGCCTACCAACCAACTAGTATGGGATGTTTCAAGGTAATGAATATTGTGTTGGGGTGGTTTTTAAATTTTTATAAAATCTTTCGAGGATCGCTCTCATATAATATATAAAAATTTGTAATTTAGAAATCGTACCTTAAAAATCTGAGTTGGTTTTTTCCGCTGAAGTGATTTAGGCTCTTAGATCACGATCCGCCACCACCACTCATGTTAGATCACGATCCGTCACCACCACACTTATTAGATCACGAATTGTCACCAATGATCTTTCAGGTTATGACTCAGGTTCGATCTGCACTTGACATGTGGGTGCCTTTATCACTACCAAAGCAACTAGTACGAGAAAATTTTTCTCTCAACAATAGAGAGAAAAAATTTTTTCTCCGATCTGTATAAAGTGGTTTCTCTCTTTTTCTTTAGATAAAATAAGTCTTTTATATCTCCCTTTAGTGAAAACCCTAAATTCCAAATAATGAAAATAAAAACTCACGTTACTTGCTTTTTTCCACAGGGGACCCGCCACGTAAAATAACATAAGACCCCTTACACATAAGCTAATTAAATAGAGCATCCCACTAAATGATATAATTAGGCTTTTGATCCAAATATCTAGTTATCTTGTTTATTAATCTAGTAGTGGTGCAGTCAATTGAATGAACTAACCCAGGGATCATTTGGGAACATATAATAGTGGCTATAACAATTAGGCATGTAATTAAACTATCCTAATTATTTAATTCCAAATCTATTCCACTAATGGATTGGAATTGACCTCCATAATTGTATGCTCGAATAATAATTCGTCCCAAACCACATTGATTTCTTTACTGCACAATCTTTTGTACCACATCATTAATTAAATCGATATCTCAACTGTCCAATCAATTTAATTATATCTTGTTCCTTGATACTTATTGGTTTTCTCTAATGATCATTTTCAACATACTAAATATGTTGACACACTCTGGCCAGAAAATTTTATGATCAAGTGCCGAAAACCCATCAAGAGATGTGTTGTACAAATTCTATATTGTTAATTCATAACTCCAATACTCATAATTGCTTCCACCAAGATACCGGGTAATCTTGACCACAAGTATGTGTCGTGCCCATTGGTAACTCAAATGGAATAACAATTACAATCATGAAATTTTACAGTAAAATTAATGGTTATGAGATTTAATAAGTCTGACAGTTATTATAAAGTTAATTAAATCTCATATGTGATCATGTTCAATGTAATCGTACTACATCAATAAATTCATATATGATTAAGACAAATCATTCAATGAATTTATTACAGTCTATACCTAAATAAAGTGTCCAACTTTATTTATCGCAAACTAAATTTATTTAATTATAAGTAACTTGTATTTATGTCTCCTGTGAATCTACATGGTGATTATATAAATACATATAATATGATTAAATGGACCTTAATAAAAATATTAATGCAATTAAGATATTTGAATAAAATACCTCATTAATTTTATTAATCAGAAAAAATATTTATTACAATTAAATAAACACATATGCTTTTAAATGACATATTTTCCCAACATATTTAAGGATCCTTCTCTTTGGATAACTTGGCTTACTTCACAGCACATGGTGAATAGACAGGAAAATTGAATGATTCCAATTTTCATTCTTCAATCAACACCTAAATTGAATGATATGAAAATAGTAAAGCTCTTTTGTATATGTGAAAATTGCTAGTACGTAGATGTCTGCGTTCGTTAAAACCTGCACCAGCAGTTCTTGACGTCCAAAGATGCATTGATTTTGAAACTTTGTAAGATAGCCCTTTCATTTACTAACATAACTCTGGATGTCAAGAGGACTCGGTCTGCTTTTAACCACAAAAAAAAAAGTGTTAACTTCTATAGGGAATTAGAATATATTTGTATTTATAGAACAACTTATGAACAGTGGGCAATTTGATCGAAATTTGAGAAATGATGTGAAATCGCTCTTAAATTGATCCAAATATGCAATATGAACACTGGGAGAGCTGCAGGATTTTGGCACGTAAACATCCTCTTTTTTTAATATCTGGAATTTCCGATTTGTTAAGTAGCCCACTAAGTACCTGTTAAATATGTGGTCACATTGTATAGCTAGTAAAGTGTAGCTAGCTGAGCCAAGATGATTGATGCATGAGGTCAAATGGTCGAGCAAAATTTGCCCTCGCTATGTTGATCATGTTTAGCCAAAAGGGCCCGTGGCTGATCAGAACCTTAGAATTATTTTTAAAATTAACTTATCCGAGAAAGCCAGGGGCAACTATAGGAAAAGTAGACCAAGCGAAGGAAAAAACAGCCTTCCATAGTAATATCCCGGGGCTGCCGCTACCAAGCATGAACAAAATTCAGGTCCCCCTTGAGCCTTCAGTTTCTCATAGAAGCTTGTCAGAGATTTGAAAACGGTGTTGAAATCATTTCCAGGAAGATCATTAATGAGAAGCACTTGCAATACAGGAGGGCCGACAATTAAAGCGTTGACGAATCTTGTCCAATAGTAATTTACTAAATTATTAGTTGGCAATCACGGTATGTTTGACAAGGACCTGTCTATGGTACAGATTCTGTAACAAACATCTCCCGTCATCCCACCATCCGATTGTCTATTGCTTAGTTTCTCACTCCACATCCAACGGCTGATGCTGCTGTCTGTAGCTTACAGATTCTGTAAGCTAGTCAAGTCCGTTTGACAATTAGTAATTTTAATTCACAGCCGTTGAGGATTAAAACTAACAGCAGCTCAATCACAAAAATGCCCATAGTTATTACTTATGCTAAAATTTTCTACAGTCTGTTCAATTTGATGATTCATTTACGAAGGCCAGGCGTCCAAGAGAAATCCCGGATGCATATATCAGATGCCATAAAATTAAAGGAGAGCGGCAATCGTTCATCAGAAGCGATGAAAGTAATTAAGGCATGTTTGAAATTGAATTTGAACGATGTACTTTAAAAATTATAGAATTAAATTATTTGATAAACATTAATTTTTTTAATTTAAAAATTAAATTAATTTTATTTTACACTTACATAATAAAAAATATTATATTTTTATTAATTTTATAAAAATTATTATTTAAAATTTATATTTATCCTATAATATTAATTTTTTATTTTATTTTATCTTTTTCCGCAGCAGTACTTTAATTCCAAGCAAAGCCTTAACCCAGTATTGAAACAATTGGCAGGAAAACAAATTAAATTAATCCAGATGGCAGCAGTGGCCTTGTGAGAGGGCAATTATTTTGCTCAATTATGTATTTTACATTAAGATAGTTATAGTTTGATTGTTGTATCATTGACGTCCATTGTGACCTGTGAGCTGGAAAAATAGTGACCTAACATGTCTTAGTCTATATATATATATATATATATATATATATATGATTACAGCATGTTTTGTCTTGTACTCTTGTTATTATATGTCCGGCTGTCTGCGGGGTATAATAAATATAGTGCTATGCATACAATGATACAAATTAATATAATCACAATTTTTTTTAAGTAAAAGATCAATGAATGAAATAGAATAAACGATATGACCATAAAACTATACATAATATAATTACTGATTTCCATAGACGAGTTCAAATTTTGTTGGATGTACAAGAGATTTACAATTTTGAATGCATGCAACTATGGTACCAGCAGTTGAAAATAATGAGTTCAGTTTCATTTTTAAAAAAAAAAAAAAATTCCGAATTAAATCCGATAAATTCACATTTCTCTCAACTGACATGAACCCTAAAATTGAACGGCACAAATAAAATATAGTTCTGTTCATTTGACAGATTCTTTTATTTTATTTTTAAAAAAAAATTAGTTTTTTTTTTAAGATACAAATGTTTTTACTCAAACCAGATATGATATTCGAACAAAATCAGATGCAAATGGCTTTGTATTACATTTATATAACAAATAAATAATCTTATAAAATTTTCTTAAGTTTACTGCCCAATACAAAAAGAATTTTTTAAAAAAAATGCTTCTTATAAAAGTATAATTATTACACTCGATGAAACTGATGTAGTACAAATGTGCATTTAATTACATGTAATCAATCACAATTCACAACTAAATAAATAGCATCATACATCTACATTACAAACAAACAAACAAAAAAAATTCTAGAAAATTTTAATTTCTTGAAAAAAATAAAGACCCAAGCAAGTGGGCCTCGTGTTATTTTTCCCCCTCATCACAAATAAACTCGAAAAGAAAAATAATAAATAATTAAATGGCAGCTCATGTCGCCCCAAGCTATGCGTGACTCATCGTCACATGAAAAAGATTCCCACGCACGAACTTAAAACCATCCAAATCAAATGCCCACCGCTGATTCTACCCACCCCATTTTCATTATCAGCCGTCTGATCCTCCGAATCATCCACCGGTGCATCGGCTTCAGCCTCATCCTTGTCCTTCTTTGTCTTGCGTTTGTGGGGGGTAGGCGCCGGCCGGTGCCGGAGCTTCGGTCTCCACCTCAGGCTTAAACAACTCTATGGGTAACAAAACCTTGTTAATCTTATAAATAACCAACGGCTCTTCATCTTTTAACGTCCCCGTTATCTTAGCCGTCGTAGCTTTTGTCTTTAACGTCACGATCTCGCCGTCATTCTGCACCGTGAAGTCATACTTGCTGGCGCCGTCAGTTGCCAGCGTGTTCATGACTCCGTTGCTCGACTTCAACATTTGCAAGGACTGGTAAACGGGGGTACCGTGATATAACAGTATCGACACTTTGTGGGCTTCCGTTAGGTTCTTGTACTTTGGCATGAAATCGTTCACGACGGCGTCGGTAGGGCAAAAGACCGTTAAGCCCCCGTCGAGATTTTCTTCAAAAGTCGCGTGAGCTCCTGTGGCTATTAACAAGTCAGCAAAAGCTTTGCAGCCTTGCTTTGCCATTATAGCCGTTAGATTAAGGCCGCTTGGTCCTGGTGTTGGTGCTTCAGCTTCATCCGAGTTCAGAACCTAAAGATGATTAAAAATTAATCAGCAACATAATTATAATTAAATTTAATCAACCTAAAGGCAATTATTGCAAGAAGGAGAAAGAACCGAATGTTATTATTGTCACAACTGTTTTTATTGCGAGACAGCTCTCGATGATGTTGATATCAATAACGTTTTTAAAAAAAAAACTCTTCTTCCTTTTAACTGTTTTTTTTTATAAAAAATTAAACAAATTAATTTCTCTCATTTTTAATTGGTTTATAGTAAATAATTAATCTAACAAATGGTACAACGTTTGTCGAAGGAATTTTAAGTCTAAAATGATGATAATGAAACACTCTTGAATCTAAAACGTAAAAGTAAAATCTTTTTATTTTTCTTACAATTTTTTCAAAAGACTAAATAAATTTAAATTATTTTTCTAAAATAACTGAAATATGAACCTGATTTGAACCTCTTTAATTAAATAAATATATAAAGAAGAGTACCTTTTTACCACCTTAGTAAGTTTTAACAGCTAAACCAACCAATACGTACATAATTCATTAATTATTAAATTGAAAAACAATAATAATGAGTAATTTAATTAACTACTCACTTGGCTAATCTGCAAAACGGAGATATTGTAGGGAAACTCAGCCACCGACTTAACGTAAGTAGCGTCAAGCTTGCCATCATTATCTTCGGCGCCAAACCCAACTTTGCCACCTTTAAGATCAGTAATATTCACATAGCCAGAGGATCCCGGAGCCGAGCCGGTGGCCTGAAACATGCTCGACGTCAGGGCTGTGCCGTTGGTGATCTGGTGGAGCTTCTTGGAGCCGAAGTAGTCAGTGAGAACATGGAGAGAGAGCACGTTCTTGAGAGTGTAAACGGATAGTTGTTTGGAGAGGAGTGATGACATGGCGGAGTTGTCGAGTGCGAGGACGGTGATGGTCTGGCGGCTGTTGATTTCGGAGGCCAGGTGGGTGACGGTGAGGTAGTGGTTAAAGGTTGAGAATTCGGGGTGTTTTGCGAGGATTCGGGTGATGTTGTGTGCATGGGAGGCGGTAGAGGAGAGGAGGAGGACGAGAAGTGGGAACAGGAGGAGGGTGGCGGTGAGCAGCGGCCCGTTTGCCATTGCGGCGGCGGTGACGGTGTCGGTGCTTTTGTGGACGAGTAATGGAGTGGAGTGGAGTGGGTGTGTGGGCTTATCGTGCATGTTTTTATAAGTGGTGGGGGATTTTTGGAGTGTGTGTCGGATTATGTGGTGCCAGCTTGGCAGTTGGTGGAGGATAAGGGGCCCACCTTTTGATGGGCTCTCTTGTGGTCATTTTTTTCTAATTTTTATTTTCGACAGTCAAGATTCATAACGTTACATTGTGCCGTCGTTCTGATTTTCATGATGTTGATTTAAAGTCGGTTACTTCGATTTAATCGTTGCATTTTTAACAAATTTACATTACTTGAGCACTAATCTTACATCGTACTAAAACTTGGTAATAAAGTGAAGTGGCAGCCGGTTCCATCAATAAGTATTGAGGGCATGGCATTGGCATCCAGTTCTCCATAATTGTAGATGGGGATTGTATCATTTTAAATAAGGGATTAGGATTCATTCTTTGTTTTTTTTTTTTTTCCTCCTCATTACCTATAAAATTTAGTGAAAAAAAATATTTAATTTATTGTAAATAAAGTGAAAAAATAATAAAAAATTCAATCTTAATCATTTGAAGAGGTAACGATTGAAAAAATAAAATAAAGAGAAAATCTTTGATCTTAAATATGGACGTAAATGTCTCAATATCTCACTATTAATTAGTGTTGAATTTTCAAACTATGTTTTAAGTAGATTTTTTTAATATATTGTAAGTATATCAATTCAAATTATCAGTAGACCTAATATCATAATATTTGTAGATTGTAATAATTAGAAAAAAAAATTATGTAGCAAAAGATTTGACGCGATGTAAGATAATTGGAAGTCTGAAATGATGATGTTATTATTATGATTAATTTTTCTTGTTGTATAGGCTTTTAGCTTTAATGTGGCTTCATTAGAAAGCAAAGAAAATTGTTTCGCATATGCTAGTCAAGGTTTAGTATTTAGCTCATTTTTGGCATGAAATTGTAAGTATCATGAAGAGTCAGTTTCAGGTTAACGCCATGTGACTCGAAAAAGATGTGTCCTATTTATCTTGTCCTAGATGCTACAATTTACAAATTATTATGAGAGTTTTTTTTTTCCTTCTTTTTTCTACTAGAGGTTTTGACGATTGTGTTAGGAGTTTTTAAGTCAACACTTCAACTTAAGTATTTGCTCTTAAAAAGATTTCAAGTTAATTTTATAATTTTACCGACTTCAAATTGAACCGTTGCGTAATGATATGTGTTTCTGTGATTTCTCATAATTAGTGGTTGGAATATTTTTTTTCAACTATGAAGGGTGCGGGTGTAAAGTTTAAATTAATATTTTAACTCCATATCTAATTTATTTAAAACGATTGGTCACACACCTGGAAGCAATTTCATCAGGCTATGAGATCCTTGTATTGATTAATAATTTTGAGATCCTTCACCATGCTATGAGAAATAATTGTCTATTTCAAATAATTGATGGGTCTTAACTCTACATTAAACAATTTAAACTGTTGGGCTACTTCTAGATTGCTTCCCATTTTGGTTACTCATTGAATTGATTGCCTAACAAAACAAAACAAAAGACACAGCCGCGTAAGAAGTATGACCAGCTTGTTAATACCGTAATTAACAAGCTAATTATCACATTTTATGATTACTTTTTCAGTAATAAATATTTATGATTAAATTTTTTTAATATTAAATTCTAACTCAAACACTCTCTTAATTAGTTAAGATAGCGTTTGTCTTTTTATTTAAAATTTAAATAGGTTTAAATTTTTCTGAATCTAAATGAGTCTAAATATAAATATTTAAATAATATATATATAAGCGGCATCTTATTTATTTTTTTAAATAAAAATATCTTAAATATAATTATAAATACCTGAAAATCAAACTTAAGTTAAAAAATAAAGTTTAAAAAATTCTGAAATTAATCAAATTTTAAAACTTGAGACTTTTAACAGATTAATCCAACCTTTGAATAAATAAACTAAATGAGTAAATGGGGGTCGGTTTTTCTCTTGTCAGCTTTGTTCAATCGACACTGTCTTTTCAACCTCTCACGAATAAACAAATCACGAACGATGTGTCCGTTTCTTCTACTTTATAATAATTTTTAATCAAAAGATTATTAAAGTGGTTAGGCTGTGGGAGCCACACGTGTCTTTCGCAACGCACACCGAAGAGAAGCTAGTCTGGTTCCAAGAAGAAAGTGAACATGAGATGATGAGATGCCGTATCAAATGGGGCCACGTAGACATCGATGCTTCGAGGTGACATGTCAGCAGATACCTCCACCGACGATCTTCAAAATAATTTGAACGGTTGGGATTTTATTTTCAACTTATCTGTGTCCAGGCTGTTGTTGATTGTCCTATCCTGAATTGTCCACTTCGAAAAAAATTTTAATTTCCCCAACACTCTGCTAACTAAAGGAGTTAATTGATTTCCTGTTCCATATCATTCGATGAAAGATTTCGATATTTTTTTCTTTAAATGATTTGAAATATCAATATTTTATAATTTTTTTTGTTTGGTCCTATTTTGTCCATAAAATGTTTAGCGAACCTTTAGTTAATTATTTTCGTGGCTGTCCTATCAAATTACTACAAAGGTATTAACTGTTACTCATAAAAATTAAGAAAAAAAATATTATAATTAACGGTGTACAAGCCATGTTGTCGATACGCAGTTGGACAACTTTCATTAGACGGATACAATATTTATTTTCTGGAGTGGGAGTGAGGAGTGTGGATTCCTCCTACTTCAGTATTTACTTCAACAAAATAAAGAGTAATTGTGAATCTCACTCCGTGAGCTCCACCCATTTTTGGAGTGGGGAGTGGGAGTGGGACTCCATTCCCACTCCTACCTCTCTCTTTTCTACCATTTTTTTTAAATTTAATTTAATTTAATAAAATAATTTATAATTATATTTATTTAAATAATATTATTATATTTAACTAAATAATAATTTACATTAATTATAAGTTAAAATTACTTTAAAATAATATTATTATATTAATAGAAAATTAATAAATATATGCTATCTTTATTTAATAATATAATATTATTATATTTATTTTTAAAATAATAGTACTATATTTATTTAATATTAATAATTAATAATAATAAATAGTTTTTTCTAAGAAAATATTAATTTTGTACAAAATAATATTATTATATTAATAGAGAATTAATAATATTATTATATACAATCTTTATTTAAAAATATAATATTATTATATTTATTTAAAAATAATAGTATTATATTTATTTAATATTAATAATTAATACTAATAAATAGTTTATTCTAAAAAAATATTAATTTCATACTATGTTAATAGTAAAAATATTTCATTTATATTGCCCTTATCAACAATTTTGAATTTATATAATTAAAATTTTAAAAAAATTGATGTTCATAATTAAGAGTATTAATAATTATTAAATTTACAAATATAATAAAATAAATGTTTATTCATTAAATATATTTTTATTAACTTTATAATTAAAAACTATAATTCTTTACATAAGGATAAAATTGTAATTTGAAACTATTTATTCCCAATCCAAGACAAAGTAAACATATAAATTGGATTCTGATCTCCATTTCATGCTTCCATTTAGGTGCAAGTAAACAATCTACTCACACTCCCACTCTACACTCTCGATCATAGGATTACCACTCCTCAAGATTCCCACTCCAATCCAAAAAGTAAACGCTACCTGAAGGTTTTCCTTTCTGCCTCGGCGCGTTTCTTTAAAAGGTAATAATCAATTTGTCACTCACATTAAAATGAAAATCTATTTAGTGACGTGCAATATATACATGTGTGATTACTGTATTACAAGAGGTTAAGTGTGCGCGGTCGCGCACCTTGTTTTACGTGATAGCACGTGTCAAAGAGTTAAAATAAGGAGTTGTGGGCACGCAACATTGCTCCTTAATTCAACATCTTAACATTCGTGCACTACAACACGCACCTAATCACTTCCTATTATACATGTAAATATATAAATTCTTGGGTTAGGCGCTTTCATTTTTTCATGTAGAAATATTATTATGTCACATGGTTTAATAGAGTCAGTGTTCAATACGAATGAGAGAAAGACTATATATATTGATATTGTCCTGAATCTTAAACTTTATTCAAATTAAAAAAAAAAACTATTAAACTATACGGTTTAATAACTTTCAAAGTCATTATACCATTAAACCACATATTTTAATATTTTTCTTGGATTTTAATAATATATATACACACACACATATACATACATACTGTAAGGAATTTAGATCTATTGCAAATAGATGTAGGCAATTAAAAATCTAGAATTAGCAACTTAATTAATTTTCAGAAATACTGTCCACAGTTACTGTTTATAATTATTGTTCATCCACATAAAAAATATCAATTATCCAAAAACACAATAAATTACAGAAATTAAATGACACGAAAATTTTTAATGTGATTCGTATTAATTAATCATACATCAACGAGGGCACGCTTAGATGAAAAGCAATTCACTAAGTTGAGATAGTACAACCTATGGATTTACTAAATTTAAAACTCTTACTTACACTTTATCATCATACAATTTATTCAACCTTAAAAATAATGTGATTCTCTTGAATAATTGTTACCCTTCTTAATCAACGATCCTCAAGGCATTTCGCAAAGTGATAAATAACAATTCTTCAATGTCTAGTGTTTCAAGATCCAAATAAATCTCCACATAGATAAAAAGAAGATAAGAAACCAAATCAACACAACATTATACTCCAAATCTATATTCTCTAGGGAGGAGGCCGAATTTTACTTCTCTGTTTTATGTTATGTGTTGCATACCATCAATTGTGAATATCTTTTTTTATATACGCACTAGGGTTTCACAAAAATAGCGAGTCTTAACAGACTTAGATTATTTTCAAATAAGAGTTTTTTTCCTTTTATAATTTCTATGAATTTGAATAGTAATAAATCTTATCTTCTTGTCTCACTTGTTTCCCAAGAAAAACTTAGAGCATTTAATAAACTTTCTATTTAAACTAACTTCTTACTCTAAATAGATCTCATGCGTCAATTATAAATTTTATTATTAATTGACTTACTAAATTAGACATCTAACTAAATTATGAAATAAATATTCATAATAAATTAGAATCTCACTAAATTAGGAAATTAATAAATTAATTCCTATTATAAGATATACAATAAATAAAAATTCAATTTAACTAAACTTGTCAAAAGATGTCAACTCTATAAATAAATATACATGTGTGTGTGTGTGTGTGTGTGTGTGTGTGAAATGAATTATTTAATATGCAAATAGTATAGGCAAAACTAAAATTGGCTTATTGACAATAAAAACTGAATTTTGATTACTTATTTCCAAAGAATTTTGATCAATTCTTTGACATGAAAGTGGCAAAGCCAAATCCATTAAAGATGTTGAGTTCGTCTACTCCATCTACTCTATCTTTTTTCCTTTTCTTGCCCTCACATAAGCAGGCAAATGCGTTCTAGTAACATGAGAACGAGTTTTATTCCTTGATTGAATTTGTACAGAGAAACCAATGCTTTGACTAGGGGAGGGCATAAACTCACAACCCATGGGTTTACCCAAACTCAAACCAAATAAAATAATTTGGGTTGGATAAATCATCAAAATGGGTTGATTTGAGTTTTTATAGAGAAAACCATTTCATAATGGTTTGGGTATGTTTTACCCATGTACTAGGCAAATTCAAGGTGAGCTGTGAGTGGAAAATAAATTAAATTAAATTAATTCCATTATTTTCACTTCCATTATCTCGCATTCATCACTCCCTAGTTCATTAGAATTGTTGAATCTCACTGACCTCACTCTATCTTCCACAATCTCTCACTCTATCTTCTACAATCTTTGTCAACAAAAGTGATGTCACGAATCTCTCAGTCGATTTTCATCAACTCTTGAAGCCCCCATTTCGATAACAGCCTTTCTATTGATCTAAGGTGAGGTTTTATTGCAAAAGCTTCATTTTTTTTCATTTTGATTTGACATCATTAATTGAAAGTGGTGATGATCTTGTTTTATCTAAAATGGCAACAAGTATGAAAAATAAATATGACAAATATTGGGGTTCAATTGATAGGTTAAATAATTTGTTGCTTATTTCTGTTATTCTTGATCCACGTTATAAATTAAAATATGTGACATTTTACTTTGAAGACATTTTTGTTATTGATGAGGTTGGGAAGAAGTCTGAAGAGGTGAAAAATCTTTTAATACATCTTTATGAATACTATAAAGATCTTGACACTAAGATTGATGGTTGTAGAGCATCTAGTGGTGCTGGTAAGTCATCAATTGTTAATAGAAGGAAATTTGATAAAAAGGTGGGGTTTTCTAAACTTTCAAGTGTTGCAAAGTTCAAACAAAGAATAGGAAAAGATGATTGTATTGAGATTAAAAATGAAGTAGAGAGGTACTTGTTGGAGCCATGTGAACATGTTGATGATGACCACTTTGAGATTTTGGCATGGTGGAAAATGAACTCAATAAAATATTGAGTTCTTTTACATATTGCAAACGATGTTTTTGTAATTCCAATATCTACAGTAGCTTCAGAATCTGCATTTAGTACTGGAGGAAGCATCATTGATTCATTTCGTAATTCTTTAAGTCCAAAGATGGTGGAAGCTTTGATATGCTCACAAAATTGATTACGTAACACTTTTGTCCCATTACAAGATGAACCAACGATGGAGGAGCTTGAGTTTTATGAAGCCATGATGTCAGGTAACTACTGTTTATCATAACAAGTGAAAAAAATTATATATTTGTTTATCACTAGTCCTTTTTTATTAATTTATTTTTATTTAATGTAGAGTTTGGATCAAGTGCAACAACAACGGAGGCAATGACTTTAGATTGATGTTAAACTTACGATTTTGGTATGAATCATGTTCCTTTTTAAATTTACTCATTTTTATAACTATTCAACATTATAATTTTTTTTGTTGTTTATTTGTTGGCGAAAGAGCAGACTCAATTGATCATGGGATCTTTTGATTAAAATGTTGCAGATGGAATGATTATGATGGATTGCTTTGATACTTGATTTGGATATCTTTTCTTAGTTTGATTTGTATTGACATTATTAGAATTTGTATTGTAATATGGTTTATATTTAAGGACAAAGTTATTGTGAAATCTATTATTTATAATTTTTTGACTATATTTTTTATATTTTAATATTAATTTAATAATTATTAATAATTATTGTAATTTTGATATAATTAAATTTATCAAAATAAAAAATATTTTGATTACAAAATTCAAACCAAACCCAAATGTGTTGGTTTGGGTTGGGTTAAAAATATTTAGATTGGTTTGAGTTGAATTCAAATTTTTATGGTTTGATTTATGTTGACTTAAAACCCAATCCAAACCAACTCATGCCCACCCCTAGCTTCGACCATAATTGTATACATTCTTTTGCTTCGTGAACAGGGGTGGATCCAGGATTTTAAAGTACTCCGGGTTCAATTTAAAAAAAGTTATATTGTAAAGTGAACATAAAATTTTATAAGAAAAAATAAAATACACATAATATGATGAGGACATTAAAAATCTTACACCAAATAATAATTACTTTAAACAAAATAATTTTATAAAAATAGAAAATAAAAATGCAATTCAAAACAAAAATATAACTAAAATTATATTTTTCGCTGCTTCAAACAATAGAATTCATCAATTATGAATTCTAAATCAATAGTACCTAACCACTTCGTAACTACTATTGTGGTTTTTAGCCGCAACCTATTCTCTAAAACTTGTTGTGAAGATTGTGCATTCATTCTTTTATCAATATGTTTAAATTGATCTTTTAAATTGCTCCATCTATTTTGGCAAAGAATGAAAGGAGAGTTTTCCTTGACTTGGATTTATTGGACATTATAACCTATAAATTACCATAACATGAAACTACATAAGAATTAATAAATTAATTAATAATTACAAGCTTAATTAGCATGCTTAAATAAATTAAACAATTCAATTTTGTTCATCTTTTCCATTTTAAAAAAATATTATTAGTGAAAAATAACAATAATAAATCAACTCAAACTAACAAATCACAAAAATAATTACAAAAAAAAGCCAATCAAACATTCAAAATAATATGTAAAATAAATCAATAAAATCTATCTAAGAAAAATAAATAATTTATGTAAGTTCTAAAAGTATAGTAACATATCAATAGAAAAATGTACAGATTGCAAAGAAATTAGAAAATATGAACGGATGATGAATTATTATTTGTGAAGCAGTGAAGGTGAATTGATGAAGAATGAAGAATCGTGAAGGATTTGGAATTTTTTTTTTCTAATGGTGTCGGTGGAAGTAAGAAGTAAAGGAAAAGTAATAATGATGGATGGTATTTTGTAATTAACAATTGATGGTATTAAGATTAATAATTGACGGCATTTTCGTAATTTTAATCAAACTAATTGATTTTTTTTTTCTTATACACTAACATATGCGCCCCTGTTCGTGAGATGAATTAACGACACATTGATACCTTCATTATTCTTGTCTTGATTTGAAGCTAAGCTTCAGCTTATGATAAAACTTTTGTACTTTTTTTTAATATAACTTTTGTACTTATTCCTATAAGAAAATTAATTTTTGCTTATCAATAAAATAAAGAAGACAACAAACTAAAGTACAAATGATAAAAACATACTTATTTAATTTTTTTTTTCATTTACTTCTTTGTGCGAATAATAATCCTTTTTTTTTAACTTGCAAAGTCAATGTACTCTCTATAATCTTCTTGATGACACTAATAGAAAACTAGCAATGGATGACTAAAAAAGACTATCATAAGAACGAGTAGATTATAGAAAATTTATTTATCACTTATGCACGTGTCACTCCTTTATTATAAAAAAATATCTATCATGCAATTTATGATAGTTTTTAGAAGTCACAAGTATGTCATACCTTAATTTAGGGGAAATTTAAATTTATTTGAATTTTCTATATTTGTTTTGCACAAAAATTTCTATATTTTAATTAGTATTTGTTTAAAAATATTATTAATGATATTATTATTTTTAAAATTTATTATTATTTGAATTGTATTATTATTATTATTATTTTGTAAATTCCCAAATTTTTGCAAATTTTATTTCAGAAAAAAATTGTAAATCCAAAATAAATTTAAAATCTAATACTAATAGTTACAAAATCTAATAAATAACAAAATATATGAAATTTAATATATATTAAAACTACAATATCCATTTAAACCACATTAAGTATAACAACTCCAATAATTGAAATATACAAACTACGTCAATACCAAATTCGGCAAAATATCCTAAGATAAGTAGTCACCCAAAACACTTGCACCAAAGTCCAACATATTCTCTAGGTATACGTAAAACCTTCATTCAGCTATAAGATCCAAATTCAACAGTACCTAAAAGCAAAATTACACAAACAAATCAGATTACAGCACATGTAATTTTAAAATATAATTAACTATATAATTGGCATTGGTATCTCGAACAAGTGTTGTATATCCAAAAATGTTCTATGAATGATGCAAGTTTCATGCCATTCAATAAGAATGAAATTATTGAAATAGATAAAAGCACAAAACAAAAATTTCTAAGCATGGGTTGATCTTTTTATTAAACACAAAGGAGACTTTCTCTCCCTAATTTATAACTCGTATGCCAGAAAAGAAGGCAATCCATCTCAAAACATAAGCTTGAATGAGAAGCCACTAAAAGCTAGAGAGCATTTTTATCTCTGATCCTCTATTAATTTCATGCTGCAAGCAGCAGTAAAGTTATGGGAGTAATAAGATTAGAATCTATTGATTTAAGAATAGTCATCACTAGTGCTATCTCGCGATTACATGAGAGTAGATTCCAAAAGCATATTAGGAAAGCAAGTGTTTGTAAATATGCTCTAAAAAAGATCAACCAAAGAAAGAATGTTTTTCCACTTTCTTTCAAAGCACCGATTATTCTTTTGGCTAAATAAAACACTACCAACAACTTCAACTTTGCTTAAAAAAGCTACTCAATTTTTAATTTCTAGTAAAATTATGGTTCTTGAGATAAATTTTCAAATACTTAAAAAGAACCAATTTTTTATTGGTATTATTGAATAGAAAAGAGTGCTAAACATATATGCAAAAGGAAGAGAGACGTTTAAAGAAGAAACTAACAGAATCATAGAGGCACCAAAAATCGAAAGCCAAAGAGTAAAAACTACAAAAATTTATTGCATATAAAGATCCAAAGCCAAATCCAAGTTAATAAGTTCTTGCAGTAACTATATGTATCCGATATAGAATACAACAATAGTAAGACACAAAACAAATCAAATAGCTTACTTATAATATGAGCTCCAGGTATAAAAAGAGATATTACATTATCTTACAAATGTTGGTTGGCGTATTCTAGTCCCGAACAGTTTTGGGGAAAATAATAAAGGTAATATTTGGACATGCTGCATAGATAACATGACAATTACAATAAACTTATGAAAGTGTTAATTAAAAATCTTTTCATGTAGTCACTTTATCAAAGATGTAGGTTCAACTTACAAAAATAAAAAATAAAAATGAAAGATTCAACAGAATATGTTAAGACAATTCTTTTTATTTAATGCATTCCATCAAACACCTAGCGGGCTTTGTTAGAAATTATTATTTCGTATAATCTTTTTTTTTCAGTCCACACCCCCCCCCCCCCCCCCCCCCCCCCAAAAACAAAGTGCTGAATATATCATCAAAATGCAAAGTTCAAAAGTTGAAGATGCATTCGGCATAAACATAAGGACATGAATGTACATGAACATTTAATAGCTTAAGCTTTAGAATGTCGGTAGAGATAATTCAAGAGACAACCATGAATCCAGCCCAAAAATCAGAAAAGGAAAAACAAATTGACAAAATTTAGAAGACCTAACAACTTAATCAATTTAAAATCTATTTAAAATCTCACATATTTCTCTAAGAATCTAATTACAAATCCACCAAAAAAAAAAAGAAATCTCTAACAAAATCTCAAAACAAAAACCAACATATATAAAACTAATTTACTCAATGCATTTACTTTCTGAATTAAAAAAATCAGAATAATTAAGAGTGTTTATTTCGTAAAATATGGACATAATCGAAATCAGAACCGTGGAACCCACCTATAATTGAGAATGAGGAATGAGAAATTAATTCCAAGAGGTGATGGAAATCAATTTCTCATTCCCATAATTGACCATTCCCCCCCCCCCCCCCACATAAAATCAAGAATACCTATTTTGTCCTTATTTAAAAAATTACTATAATAAATTCATTATTATTATAATTAATGAATTAATATAATTTTTCTAATTAATTTATATATTTTGACTTTTTAATGATGATCATTGTAGATCTTATTCTCATAAAGATATTTCAGAGCATTGAAAAAGTAGCAAAGAGAGGGAGAGTTGAATTGTAATTGTGACTTTAATAGAAATTTTATTTTCGCTGCCCTTAGATGTAAACTGAAGGCTGAATCATATTAATTCTCTATGTCTTTTTATTATAACACCCCCACCTAAATTAAATTCTTTAGTTGACCAGAAATATGTGTCAACAATGATGATGATAATTATTAATTAATTAATTAATATATTATAATTAATTACTTTAATTACTCTAATTAATTACTTTAATTACTCTAATTAATTAATATATTAATGTTAATTATTATTGTTATTATTAATGATAAAATTTTTTACAATTAGTTAATATATTAAAATATTACTTAACAAAAATTATCATTAATAATAATTTTTAATAAATTATCAAAATTATTAAAATACAAAATAATAATTATGAAAATCGTTCATTAAGTAAATTTAAGTAATTTGTTAAAATGTAACTCATTCCAATTCCGATTTTAAAATAAAGTAAACACATTAATAGCAATCCAACTCATTCAGATTTCGATTCCTACAGTTCAAATAAACAACTTATTCTAATTTCTATTCTTTATCCTCATTCCATCACATTCTCATTCCTGCCTATTTGAATTTCAGCTCATTCGATTCTAATTTAATAAACGCACCATAAGTAGTTTAATCAACCTTTTTTTATTTTATCATTTACATCTATTTTTTTAATTATTTGTCAGTCTAAAATGGGTCATTTTACTTTTATTTTAATAAAATATTAATTTAAAATTTGATCAAACATGGTCAATATTAAAATTCTATCACAAAGTCTTTGATGGAGTATATTTCTATAACTATCCTTTCATAAATTCTTGATAGAAACAAATTATATTACAAGTACATCATTAATCATTTAATGGAAAATAATTTTACCACAACTCTATCATACTTTTATGATATAGAAATTTTTATCATAAAGTGTCAGTCGTTTATTATCATTTTCTTTTAGTGGAAAGTTGTTGAAACAAAAGTTTTTGCTGATATAATCCCATTAAGGAAGGAAGTACATCCACAGTAAGGATTCTATCTTTTTCTTTTTTTTAATTTTAATATGCCACCTCAGATTTTTTGTTTTTTGAGTTATATACTTAATAAAGTGTTAATGTCATATAAGCAATTACCTTAGCCATTAGATTGAACTAGTATATATATAATACACACACATATATATCTTGAATTTATTAAAGTTTGGAAAAAAATATTAAACTATGCGGTTTAGTAGTGTAATGATTATGAAAGTTATTAAATCACATGGTTAATAGTGTAATGACATTATATTATTAAACCACATGATTTAATAACTTTTCTGGATTTTAATAAAGTCTAGGATGTTAGACCATATCAACATTACACACACACACATGCATATACATATACATACACATACACTAATTGATTAAAAAACACATATTTCAATATACTAATACAACTAAAAAAATATAATTTCTAATATATCAAAATATGTATTTTTTTAATATTTTAATGATCTCCTCACTTTGTTAGAGTAAAGGTGTCCTCATTAAAAAAAAATTATATATATATATAGTAATCTTCTGATCCAAGATCTTAAAGTGCAAGATGAAATGCAAGTTATGCAACCCAAGAAGGGGGTGAATTGAGATTTTAAATTTTATACAATACAATTCGCACAACAATTTAATATATTGCCTTAATCAAATCAAAATAATAAATTCAATCAAGCACAATATTAAAAGAGTAAGGGAAGAGAAAACGAACACAAGAATTTTTACGTGGTTCGGCTATCCCCGCCTACGTCCACGCCTCCAAGCTCACCCGACTTGAGGATTTCACTATCCAAGCCTCCCAAGGCTTCAAATGTTTACAATTGACTTCCAAGGTGTCAATGAACCTTTATAACAAGAGATTATATCCTTAATCTCTTCAACCCAAGTGTTTCCCACACTTGTACGCTCACAATTTGATGAGAAATGAAATTCACAACAATAAAACTCTCTTTAAGAGTGAATAACAAATTATACCTCAATGATGATTCAACAAATGATGATTTATGAAATGGAAGCTTATTATATGTTATATGATCTTGTTTTTCCTTGTATTAATTCTTAAAATGAAGTTTGAGTTGAGTTTTATAGTGAAAGCCCGAAAACTAGCCGTTATAGGTAAATTCCCGCGCTCAAGCTGTGAACCGCTTGATTATCCAGCTAGCCGCTCAGGAATAGTGATATTACCGTTATTTTTGAATTTTGTTATAGTAATACTGTTCACTAAAATTACACTTTGATCTAAAACTTTTTATAATTATACTATGGCCCAAACCGTCAAAAAACTTTATAAATAGGTCTAATTTCAGAACTTCCTAAGAATAGTTGTCTTTCCCAAACTTTCTGAAATTATGATATGACCTCAAAGATTTTATTATTTCGCACAAATGTCCTTTTCAACATAATACCCATATTTTTCAAAGTTCTCAAAACTTTTCACTTTAGTCCAAAATATTCATAAATTATAGTATGGCCCAAAACATTTCAAATGTTTGTAAAAACGTCTAACTCCGAAATTTAATACTTATTTAAAATCAAAGATTTAAAATCTTAGCATTTAAGTCCAATTTACTTAAATCCACAAAATACTTTACTTTATAAAAATAAAACATTTTAGTTTATGAAGAGTATTTAATTAAATTAATCTCTTGAGCTTCTCAAATGTTAAATCATGCATCAATTAAATCATACCGGCTTTACAAGAATTTATCGCACTAATTTGTTCGTTGAGCTCTAGACTATTCTTGATGTTACTGTTGTCCGTTGAGTGTCTTCAATCTTGATTTCACTTGATTCACTTGTATAAATATTATCCTTAAAAAAACTAGTGAAAATGTGAAATACAATATTTATTATTTTTACTTAAGACAAATGTTTATTATCATCAAAATTACATTATGTGTGGCCCTTTAGGCTAACACGGGAAAAATCTGAGAAAGCTTTAAAACTGTGGGGTTTCAGAGACTTACAATTTAGAGCGCTTAAACCACACAATTTATGCGTTTTCCCGGACGTCCCCACACTTTATAATTCTGGATTAGAATATTTCTAATGATTTAAGCTATTAAATTATATAATTTAATAACTGTCTCGAACTTAAATAAAGTTCAGGATCCTGAATCAGATTAGGAATTCTAAGGTGGAGGTGTCCTCATTTTTTTAATGCAGACACGCTATTAAACGGCGCAGCTTAATAGATTTAATTTTTAATATTTATAAAATCATGCGATTTAATAGCATTAAAAACTAACTCTATTGAACCATATGATTTAACTACGTGTTCGCATAAAAGAAAAAATAATTAGGATGCCCGTACTAGAGAAGGAGTGTGTATATGTATATATGTATATTGAGCAATTAGCCAAAAACGTGTGTATTGGTTTAACTAATGTTGAAATATTAAACCCCCACACGTTAGTGTCAATTGACTAATGTATATTTCAGTCAATCAATTAACCTCTGTTCATTTCTTGTCTTTTGACAAGATTTAAGTTTCTCGATAAAATAAAAAAAAAAAAGATCTCAATTTTTTTCATTAAATTATTACATTCCATGTAAGAGCTTGAAATATTTGCCCTAAAGGCTTTCTTTTTTTCTGTCCCTCAAAATGATTTTGCTAAAATAATATTTGTGGGAGGAACACTGAATCGAAATCTCACAAAATTTGGATGGGCAGAAATGATTTACGTTGATAAACAGCAGGATTTAAGATTCTCATCAGCGATGTTAAAACTTCCTATGACTAGATTCTTTTGCAATACGACTATAAAAATATCCACTAAACTTATTTTATTTACTAAAAATGAAGTCAGACTTGAATGGTAGTGATGTCATCATTTAATAGAATTATGCTGGATTTTCACTAGTTATTAAATTTAAAATTATCACAAATATAAATTAGAGTAATTTTATGACTTAATTTTATATTAAGAAAATATTTTATTTTGTTAAAGTAAGAGACAAGTTAAAAGATTAAAAAAAATAACTTTAATACACTACAAAATTAATATACTATATTAAAATATGTGTTCTTATTTTTTAATTTATCCTTACTTTAAATAAAGACAAAAAATATAAATTTTAATACAGTAGAAAATAAATAAAAGTAAAAATTAAAAGACTTCCTCAAAATACTCGACAATACATGGGCCAAGCAATAAAAATAAAAAAAAATTAAAAAGAAATTAAACTGCGTACAGCTTGTACTTTGCCTCATTTCTCTTTTCTAATAAAAAGGGGAAACAAATTGTAGAACAGAAGGCAAAACTCTACTCATGATCTTTGATGATCAGTATACAGAAACAATGCAAAATATGTTTTGAGTGCATGCCATGCATACAGATTTGTAAATAAGATTTGCACTCATCAGAAAATTCTGTGCCCACTCATTGAATCTGAAGCGAAGACAATTTCAAGAATCTTTTGTTATTCTATAATAGGGTATGAAGAGTATGACGGAAACAGCCTTAAAAATCTTTGGAGTGATGATTTTTTTTTCATATAGAAAGTTCAATTGTTCTAATTCAACATTTAGACATAGTTTTAATTTTGGATTTTCTCCTGTGAATTAAATATTTTTAAATTGCCCTATTATTTTTAAAATTCTCAATTTACTCTTATTTTTTTGTTTAAAAAATAAAAAAAAATCATCAATCCATCTTCATTTTTGTCTTTTTTTTTTTTTAAAAAATAAAGATAATTTAAAATTTTTTAAATAAAATATAATTTTAAAATAATTAATTCATGATATAGGTAATATATATATGTATATAGTTCAACTACGGTGTAATTATGGTACCGTACTATAATTACATTCAGCCGTTTGATCCATTATCTAATGGCTATGTAATTGTGACACGGTACCATAATTATACTATAATTTTATATATTTATCTAATAAAAATATAATTTTTTAATAAAATAAAAATATATTAACAGACAAAAAAAATAACCTCTAATGCATTAAAATTTGTACTTTTAATCGAGGATGTTCTCACTGATTATCATGCCATGATATGTTGATATCATTTATGACCCATTTATGATCATGAAATATTGTTGACTACTTTTAAATAAATACAGAGAGCGACCAAGTGCACGACGTTGTGCGCCACATGGTAACTTTTCATTGGTCAAGGATCTACAACGTATCTAATAAAAAGCTGCCACGTAGCTTGTCGGTAACCCGATCCGACCCTCTAAATATTGTTACTGTGCTCGAAGGAAAGCAAAAACATGATAGGGATGGTAAAATTTTCTACGGGTTTAGGATCTCATAGAACCTCGCCTCAAATGGAGAAAATTTTAAATAATTTTTAAAAAATAAGGTGGGGAATGAAAAAAAAATAATTCTAAATTTTTAATGAGATGAGATTTAATTTTGTACTCCTCACCCTACCACACCTCAATCCCCATTATATATAAATATATTTTTAATTCTTATTTAATAATTTTTATTTTATCAACTATAATATCAATTAATAAATTTTTTTATTTTTATGTAATATAAACAATATATGAATAAAAAAAATCTAACAATATAATTATTTTTTAACTCTAAAATATTATTATATTTTCTTTTCTTTTTTAAAGTGTTATTCTCTTTAAATATTTTTTAATTTTATATCATTTTAAGTTATTGTTTTAAATTTTTAGAAATTTTTTAAAATTAATTTAAGTACTTTATAATATGATAATAATTTTATTTTAAATCTTTAATTTTTAATTTATTGAAATCATATATTTATACCTATTATAAAATATATAAATGAGAAATAAGGTGAAAATGAAAAAAAAATTTCTCACATGAAAATTCTTTATCCCTGCATTAATAAAATAGGAAATGGAGGTAAAAAAATTTTAATGAGGAAGAGAATGGGGTAAGCCACCCCACCCCACCCCCATCCCTAAACATGAGCTTAAAAATGACATAATGAAACAAAGTACACAAAGCTGCAGCAGCAAATCTACAATGGAAAGCTGGAAGTTAATATTACGCTTTCACCATCCTTCTCCATTTGGTAAAAGAACAACTAAACATTGAGAATGAGAGCTGGACAAATGGCGGAACTAGAGGAGCCCTTTCCTAAAAGAAATTAAACATGTCCTGGACCTAAGTCAGTGCCTTTCTTAGCCATTTGTCACTTGTCAGACCTCTCTCAAAGCTATCATCAGCTCATCTATCTTTCCACAAAATTTACAGGACAAAACTACGTTACAGATTCTGTAAGGTACAGACTGCAGCATCAGCCGTTGGATGTGGTTGGATGTGGAGTGAGAAACTAAACAAAAGAAAATCGGATGGTGGGATGACGGGAGATGTTTGTTACAGAATCTGTAACATAGACAGGTCCAAATTTACAACTTCCATGCACATAGCTAAAAATCCCTTTCATATATCATACAACAACAATTACATCAAGAGGCTATGAATGGAACATAGTCACTGTGAATCTCACTCCCCTCAATTAGTACTTAACTATATATATATATATAATTCTTCACCCACAACTCACATAAATAAACATAGGAAAAAAAAAAGAATTACCTAATCATGCTCATATATAATTATAATATGATCTAACAATTTAAGGTCTATCTAAATTAAGCTATATAAGTCCCAGAAGCTGATGCTCCAAAATAGACCTACCTTGACCTAATAGCTCCACTGCTGCCACCGCCGCCTCTGGCGGAGGCAGAAGCTGATGCAGCGGGGGACCCACTCTTTCCAGCACTCAGCTGATGATCGATGATGATGAAATCCACCAGAGCCATAAACGTGTCCTTGATGTCCCATCATCATCATCCCACCGTACATCCCTCCATTGTAACCCCCACCAACACCGCCACCACCACTGGCCCCACCACCAGCCGCTGCTCCGCCACCGCCTGACCCAGCGCCGCCTCCACTACCACCGCCGTCCTTCTCCCTCCCCATGGAAGTCTTCTCTCCCTCCATCTCCCTATACTTTTGCAAATAGACCTTCAAGGGCTCCACGTACTCTTCGAAGCCTAAAGTCGTCATGGCCCACAACAAATCATCACCGTTGATCGTCTTCCGCTTCTCGCGCTGACACTTGTCAGAAGCTTCGCCAGTTATGAAACTTATAAACTCCGACACACACTCTTGCACTGTCTCTTTAGCGTCCTTTGATATCTTCGCATTCGCTGGCAAAGCCTTCTTCATTATCCTGCTTACATTAGCTATCGGCAAGAACCTGTCCTGTTCTCTCGCCGACAGCTCGCTGTTTGCGTTGCTGTTGTTTTGTCCCCCAGAATCGTTGTCCGAATCAGCCATCACAATATTTAAAAAGAAAAAAATTCTCAAAATACCCAGATCGAAAGATCGAATTTTGACTTTGTCAGATAATAAAGATTTGATTTTCAGGAGAGTGGGGAATTGAGAATTATGAGAAAACAAGAGGGGTAGAATGGGAAGTTGATGGTATGCTGGGCAGGATGAAGCCTGAAGGCTGAAGGTGGTGGCCTTTTTTTTTTTTCCTCTTCTCCTTGCGGAAGGGAGGGAGAGGGAGGATGTTGGGTCCGTTGGATTAAGGGGTTAATAATGCATCGGACCCGACACGTGGATGATTTTCGGCCGTTTGTTTGTCGATAAGAGAGGAATACGTGGGGGCCTTTGGATTGTTGGATTGGTCAGTGGGGTCGGTGAATGGCCGGGTAAGATGCATACACGTGGTGGGAGAAGTTGGGTGAGTTTGTTGTTGTAGAATCTTATGGCGGCTCCTGCGGCTAGAAGCCAGTGGAGTCGAGCTGGCGCCGTTTAATCAGCTTTTCGTCATCCATATCTCATCTTTTTATACACGTGGCGTAGCGCGAGATATTTTATAATGGATATTAGCATGGCATCCAAAGCCATGTCGACACACACTTACACTCACCCGTAGAGCCTAAAGTATTTTAACTCTTTTTTTTGTTTGACACATTTGTCCTTTGTAGATTTTTATTTTTTTTTCTTATTAGTAATGAATATCATATATTTATGTTGTTATTTTTTGGAGTAGGAATGCGGAGTATGAATATTTTTCACTTTAGTATTTACTTCAACATTTTAAAGGAGAAATAAAAATCATACTCCTTAGGCCCTACTTATTTTTAGAGTGGGGAGTGAAATTCACACTCCCACCTCTTCCTTTTCTATCCTTTTTTATTAAATTTAATATTTAATAAAATAAATAATATTATTATATTTAATTAAATAATAATTTGCATTGATTTTAAGTTAAAATTACTTAAAAATAATATTATTATATTAATAGAAAATTAATAATATTACTATATACTATCTTTATTTAAAAATATAATATTATTATATTTATTTAAAAATAATAGTATTATATTTATTTAATATTAATAATCAATAATAATAAATAGTTTATTCTAAGAAAATATTAATTTCATATTATGTTAATAGTAAAAATGTTTCATTTATATTGTCATTATCAATCATTTTTAATTTACATAATTAAAATTAATAAAAAAAATTGTGATGTACATAATTAAAAATATTAATAACTATTATAAATTTACAAATATAATAAAATAAAATTTTATTTATCAAATATATTTTTTATTAACTTTGTAATTAAAAGATATAATTCTTTAAATAAGGGTAAATTTATAATTAGAAACTATTTACTCTCAATACAAAGTAAACACATAAATTAGATTCTAATCTTCATTCAATGCTTCCATTCTAGTGTAAGTAAATAACCTACCTCACTCTCACTTCATACTCTCAATCCTAAGTTTCACGCTTCAATCCAAAATGTAAACGCTACCTTGTTGATTATTAACAATAAATTTTAAAATGAGTTTTACCAAATTATAATTAATGTAACTTATAATGTACCCAAAAAATTAGATTGATTCTATTATCATACTACTTATTTTTATATGTTTCAAATGAATCATGAATTACATTAATTATAACTTTATAAAACCCATTTTAAAATACTTCTTCCCAGCTAAAGTACCACAATAGCTCTTCCATTATCAAAAGAAAAAAAAATCTCCCGCTATTCTAATTATCCAAAGCGTTCTCAATAAAAGTGTGGATAATATGGGTGTACTTTTCTCTCTTTCTTTTTTTTCATTTTTTTATTCTTATTATTATTTTTTTGGAAAGAAAATGGATGTACTTTAATAAAACTTTCGAGCATAAAGGCAGTGAGAGTAAGAAAGAAGATCGAAATACATACCTTCTTTATCATTCAATATAATTTACCTAGTTTAAGATTTATCTAAAAAAAGAAAAGAAAAGAAATAAGACTTAAAATGTACTTCGAGGTTGTCAACTTTATTATTAAAATTAATATATATCGCTAATTATCTCTTTATTATTTTCATAATAATATTCATAACTCTCCTGATATAAAAATTTTAAGGGAAAAGAGAGATAAATGAGTTATTTACTTAATATTTGATATTGATAATGTAAAATATATATTTATTATAAAAAATCTAAAAATAACAAAAAGTACATGAAAATAATTTTTTATTCACAAAACTTCTATTTCTTATTTTTAATATTTACATTTTTTATTTTGATTTCATTAATACGACTTATTTAATTTATAATAATTATAAATAAAATTGTATTTGAAAATTAGGTAAGATTGTAAAATTATGGTGGCAAGAGGTTATAAGTGTTATAAAAAATAATAAGGAGTAAATGGTATATATTAAATTTCAGTAAGAGAAAACTAGTAATTTCCCATATATGTTTTAGGTGAGGCAAGTGTATTACACTATTTTTATCCAACAAATTAAAACTTTGCTATGCACACATTTATTTTGAAATTGATCAATCATAATAGCCATTATATTATTTGAGAAAAATTAAAATATGCGTCATGATTTTTATTGGACTGTCTTATTAAAAAATTTATCTAAATAAAAATTTTGATCTAGTGTGTAATGACGCGTGTGGCAAGTTATAATTCCAAACTCTTTGCTATGGACCCAATAGTCTCCGAATCATTATTTATCACGCACAATATGATACATTAGATCAACCCTCATCTAATTTTACGCCAATATGTAATGATCATAATGTCAATGTCACATAAAATTTTCTCGCTAAGATTTTCTCATTCTTTTATTATAATATATTTTTGAGACTGTTTACACTTACAACTTTACGTTGAATTTGACAGATATCGTGGACAGAGACATTTATTATTTATAAGTAAGAAAAATGAGTGGTATTTGGTTGGTTTCGTTTAATGAAGTCCTTACCTTTCAAAAAAAAAAAAAGGAAAAGAAAATTAAGTGAGAAGCAGGAAAATCTGGCACCATGAAGCTAGCTAGATTTTTCGCAACTTTATTAATGGATTCTGGAAAGATCAGAAGTTTGACCATCACCTGTATAGATAACCTCAATATCCAATTACCCCATACTGTTTCTTTGTATCATTTAGTGCCCCCCTATTGCACATTTACAAATTACAAGGAATCCAATGGCTATATATCTTCTCGTATTCCCATGTCAATAGATAGAGGAAAATGTTATTTATATACCATATTTATAAACAAAATGCATGTGATAGATAGAACGAGAATATTTATATATAAGAAGACAAAATTAGTTAAATGAATTAATTTTTTTACCAAAATATTTTTTTATTTTTAATAATTTCGTGTAATTTTGTGTGTAATGTCGTATGCACTATGCAAGTATCATTACTCATAGATAGATTTAAAAGAGAGGGGAAAAATAAATAAATGTGTTGATCTTATTAGCTTGATTGCGTGCAAGTTAGAAGTTTGGAAACGAATTCTTAGTGTTGTATATATGTGTCTCTTTGGAAGAATCAAATATCTTGTTTGACTTCTTGTTATAGCTGCGACTCTGCATGGGAAGAAACCTCTTCGTCCAATTAATGTGTTTTACTTTGCCCCAGGTGACGAATGATCGATATATATACACATAGCATTGAATATCTAGTCGAGGTCTATATGCTGCATGTATAATATACATGCATACATACATATATTTACACACACATATATATATATAGAGAGAGAGATGCTATATATGTTACATTCGTTGTACTTTTACATTGCTAATAAGAAAATTATCCACCGTCCATCCGTTCATTTTATCAATTTTAAAAATACATAAACATTTTTTTCTTTTTCAGCGCACCACTGAAATTTGCCTTTTATTGCACTTGTCCACTTCCCGTCTAATTGTTGTTAGAACGTTGTTGACGCTAGAGGGGTAAAATGAGCATTTTATTCAAATACCTAAATTATGTTGTATTATGCTATTTAAAAAAAAAAGAGTAAAATGATGTCATTTGACGAGATTTGAAAATTTAAAAAAAATTGATGTTGTTTGACTTAATTAAAAGAGAAAAAATAAATACAAACTTTTTAAATCTAGCAAGGAACAAAAACTATTTTCCTCTATTTTCTAGCATCCACATTTGTATTTAACTTTGTTGCTTGAAAAAATTTAAATCTATCCAATTTATCTCCAATTTTTCATTATTTTGGATTAAATTGTAATTTTCCTTTGAGGGTTAAAAATGTCATTTCATTAAGATTTTGTTAAATCCACTAATAGAAGTGGACGAGTGTAATAAAATGCAAACTTCAGGTGGCATGCTATAAAAGAAAAAAAATATTTATTTATTTTTGAAAAAAGTAAAATAAATAGATGGACGATTAATAATTTCTCTTACTAATAAATAATGTCTTTTGTCATTAATAATAATTTTATCCTTATATTTTTTAAATTAATGTTGCACGATACACTTTTAATGCATAAGTAACAATAATACAAAAAAAAAATCTATTACCAATATCAAGGGGAAAAAAAATGACACGAACTCACGAATTGTAAACGAAGAATAAGAGATTGGAACGAGGAATAAACAAAACTGCGACGAAAATATCTCAGAATCACTAAATATGAATCAGTGAAGATTACTGACGAAGAACTACATACAAGTAGATGAATGATCATCTAATTATTGTTATTTCAGGATCTTCCTGGACAGGAAAGTGTCATTGTAAAGTGTTTCTGGGTTGATTCTATGAACATTATCTTCGTCAAGGACAAAATCTGCTTTAAAACTTTTATCAACTTTCTTCAACATATGCGGCAACAGCTAATTCTTAGAATTTAAGAAAGAATTTAGTGATAGATCACATCACATCACGCACACAAATTATAAGTTCAAAGAGCAATCGACAGATTATCTGCTTATTACAAGCTTACAACCAGGCAATATCGAAAAGTTTTGCAATTGGTTAAAAAGTAAAAAATATAATTACACTACATTTCTCAATTATCACAGCGAGTTTTTTCATATCCAAAGTGATCTGATCTGCTTACAATCTGTGGGAAATATTTCACATGATATAGGGTAATCTTCGCTCAGAGTTGTCTCCAAGGACCCACGAAATGTCAAGCACTAATTTGATTGCAGCACAATGTGATGTGAAATAGAGAAAAATAAATAATAAATAAATAAAAAGGATCCGTCAATTCAAAATAAAAGTAAGTAAAGCAAGTAAGTGGAATTCCATCAATTGGCTATACATGCATGACTCCTTCACACTTTAATGTGCATCAATTGATAAACAAAGAAAAGGTCCATGGTACAAGTTCTTTAATGGGGTATCCAAAGTTTTTGAGCTCAAGATTGACAGCATAATTAATTAGAAACAAAGCCCAGAAGGATTAAAAAAAAAAGTAATTGTAAATTGTAAAATTAAGAAAATTAAAAATCATTTATTTCATGCTTCAATTTCAAACCTTGGACACTTGATGGAGCCCATGGAAATGTCAATTTCGATCAAGTTATCTTCCTCATTCATGTCATTAATCTCAGCTGCTAATAGCTCCATTAAACCATGTTGCTTGAGATGTATCGACGGGGTCGAGAAATCTGGCACTGGCAAATGAAACTTATTATTGGGAGCTTCTTCTTTATTGTAATGACCAACAGAATGCCCACTTGGAAGTGAGATTTCAATGAGATCGGTTTCCTCATCAGAAATCGATGCATCGGAGCAATCAGGGCTTTGGTACACAATGTCTCTAAAAGGCCACTCCACTTCCGATTCCTCACTACTTGACAAGTTATTCAGGCTCTGATCACTTTCTGAGAGAAAATCTTGTGATGATGTTTTAATTGAGTAGTCTTGTTGAATCTGTTGCTCATCATCATCAGCTTCTCGCAGTTCTTGCACCTTCTCATTCTGTGGCTTCACTGCTTCAGTTTCATCTGGCTGTTGTTGCATTGAACTTGTTTCCTGATGAATAGTCTCTTGATCTGTGACTGGCTTTTGCTTTGTGAATAATGTGAAGAGAAGAGTAGATACAATCAAAAGTAAAGATGTAACGAAGACTGATGAGAACCCGAAGCCAGAGATAAAAGAAAAAATTAGAGAAATAACAAGAGCAGCAGCAATCAAAGGGGAAGCCATTTGATGCTCAGCTGAAGTGTTTTGCAACTTCATGGACTAATAAATTAAGAAAACCTAAGCTAGCTTAGTTCTTTGAGCTGTTATTATTAGTAGTTTACAGAAAGCGCGTTAAATTATTTGTGCCCTTTGTTGAAGTTGAAGATGAACAAAATGGATTTTAATTATTGGAAACTTAATTATAGATCAATGAAAGGGTTATAACTTGATGATCAGTGATGGAGCCAGGAATTTTGTTCAGGAGGGACGACCCAAAACAAAAGTGAAATATCTAAAACCTTGAAAACATGAGAAGGAAAAAAAAATGACAATTTCCAGTGATTTTCTTACGAAAAGGAAAGGTACATGTGAGATTTGACCTCAATGTGCAGATGATATAAATAAGGATACTAAAAAAGGGATGAAGAAGAGAAACAACCGTGTGAGATTTGAGGAATAGATAGTACCTGAACTGGTAAAGTACAGAAGTTGTGAATAATAAACAACATATCAGGTGACGACTAAGCTCGAAGAAGTAGTCAACCTGCAGTGAAAGAAAACTACTAATGGGGGAAGGTTGTTTCTGCCATCACAATTTGAGACTCGAGACTCAAGAGTACTCACACACAGTTTCCCAAGCAGCAGGCATGACAATGGCGATATGGGCATTGCTCCTTCACCTCAAGTACTGGGGTTATGTAATCTTTTTGTGAACCAATCAGATGGTGTTCTTTCTGTGACTTGATTCTCTTGAAAAACCCAAAACCTCTCTGGTTTTCTCAAAGCTTGGAAATCAGAGCAGCCATGTGCAGACACCTGTGCTCTCTGCTCACCACATGCCACTTCCCATCCAACTTCAATGACCCCCTTCAATGACCTAGTCAGTACTTGAATATTTTATGTTATTATTTTTGGCCTTCTGCCAATATTTTTCCCCGCTGCAAACCCCAAGAAACCTGATGAAACCCTAATTATCTGAAATATTTTTTCTGAGATCACTCTAGCTCTCACTTAGTCACTCACCATCTTTATTTACTATTTCGCATAATATAATTAAATTACTCACAAGCCCTGCTACTTTTTCTCTGCAGAAAGTGAGCTGGTACTTTGTCGCTCCCGTTTTCGTGGCACTAGCTTGAAAATTATCATTGAAACCTGTGTTTGCAATGCAGCATCAACAAAGATGATATTAATTCTTTAGAGCAAACAGCTGCTAGCTTTTTTAAGCAGTCAAAACTTTCGGTAGTTTTTTTCAGTGACATCAAAACTTTACATGATCTCTCAAAAGAGTTCTGGTATATTGCACATGTGTTTCTAATTAATTTCCTAGAATATGTTAGCTAGCTAGGAGATGACCAACATATAAACAAAAGGCTATAGATAGAGGAAAAGCAAAACCATTAATTTTATTGTCAATTAAAAATTGTTGTAAAGGAATATATATACACACACACACACACAATTTTACAACACTATAAACTGATTTTTCAATAATTTACAATGATGTAGAAGCTTTTTACAGCATTGAAATTTGTAAGCCTCAAATCCACTACATTTAAAAAAAAAATGATTGTCAGAGAATAATTAATATATATAATCCAAATATATCAGTGTCTTCGACTCTCAGTCTCTCACTATCAAAATATTCCTACAAATTAGTTAATGAATCTGAAGATTGCATCAGATGTTAAATTCATTGTAATAACACATGTTAATGATTATACGTTAGGTTTGTACGTTAGTAACGATAAGAAAATAAAGGAGATTATTTTCCTACTAATTATTTTATAGCAAACTTTTCCTGCTAATTATTTTATTGCAAACATGAAACGAAAAATTGTTCATTATTAGTTAGTTTTGTAATTATGAAAGAAGCAAGCGCAACAATATCTTATCACAGCTAGTATGTTCTATTTGCCTGTAAAATGATTCATACGAATCAAAATTGATATATCAAGAGATCACAAAAACAAAATTTCAATCACAGAGAACAAAGGGAAAAATAATCTAATCTTTAAAATTTTATAATATTTCAGATCTATTTGAGATGCCATAACATTATTACTTTAATATTTATCAAATGCTTTAATTTTTGTGTTTTCAAAATTAATTAAACTGATACACAATGGTTACAAACTTTCAAGTGCTTTTCAAGTTAATTAATAAAAAAGAATACTGTGAACATACAATTAGTAAATTTGCAAATGAGAAGAGGTCGTGATTCATGCTTGCTGCTACTGGGTCTACCCAAGAGCAGAAGAAGTCGTGGTTCATGCTTTTGTGTTTCCAGTTAGCGCCTCAAATGATGGCTTTCAAGAAGTGCTTTTATTAGCTATGGTCTATAGGCCATCACTTTGTTCCTTTATTCTACCGACCAAAAGTGCTTTTCTTGCCCCCACCCATTGGATTAACCGCTGCAATTATTAATAAAAGCAAAAGCAGAGGTCGCCTCAATTTTTGATATCTATACTATATATCGTGTGTGTTTTCAATCTCTCCCAAATTGAAAATTTTTAACATTGTTTTACACTTTCACCTATATATATACCATAAGAATCAGGATGACATTTAAAATAACCAAAGCTCAAATAATCAAGAATTGTATCTCAAAGCAAGGCCGCGTCTATGTTGTAACTGTGACACCATATTATGTTATTTGTCTTTATCTCATGTAACTATTAGGTTTAAAAGCAAGTGATCCAACGCGCAAGAGATGAACACGTTTATCTTAAAGCATACCGAAAAAGTCAGTTAAGATCGAAGTAAACTTACATGTAACAGAACTCATGGTAACTGTTGGCTATTGCATATGGACCGCCCCCAAAGCAAATTATTTATTAATATTGACTCACAATGCCACAACCATATTTTTTTTTTCAAATCCCAAAATGACCTTTTGTTTCCACATAAAAGTTGAATTCTTTTAGTGGGTTAATTACAATTATAATGAGCTTTCAATATGGCTTCATTGTCACTTCAAAAACTTTTTGCATCCAATATTTTTCAAATACAGTAAAAACTTAACGATGTTAAGAATACTCCTATACGAATTCTTATACTAGTTTTAAATTCATCTACAGGGGTTGGTGGTGCTAGTATATATTAAACTTTTGCTTTCTTAAAAGAAACAAGTGAAATATAAATTATATAATGGTGCAAAGAGGATGGTGCCACTCGTCGGCAAGTTGTGCTAGTAAAGCAGTGCCACATGAAACCCTAACTAGATTGTCTTTTGCTCAACAATTCGACTACAAGACATTGGAAACAAACTTGTATAATATCATTTGTTAATTTGTTTACATTAAAATGTTTTCACTCTTGAAGAAGCATTTGTCTTGAAATAAGAATTGAGACCAAGAAATCCGACAAGTGTTGGGTTGTGTAATTAACTTAAGGAATGTTTGAGCTGTGAGTTACTAGTACTGGGAGGGGACCATTTCTAAATTTTGATGAATGTTTCGTTTTCCTTTGTGTTTGTGAATTTGGATAAGAAAATCTTCCCTTGAATCAAGAGCTATGACTTTGTCACTTTGGTCTGTGATACATTATGGTTAATTTGATAGAGAAAATAACTCCAACTTCTCTATATTTACTTTCCGAAATGGTTAAATTAATTGTTATCATATACAAGTACGATGAGGCCAAACATCAGTATTTAAAAGGATGGATTGAGATAAAGTGAATACATTGGGGGTTTCAACATAAAACTGTAACTATGATACTTTACGTTAAAGAAATCAGCTTAAGCTAATTAATAAGAACTAAACATTAGCCTTAATGTCGAATCAAAACTAATATCAAACAAAATTAACCAGGATTCTTATTAGAACCAACAGAGATTGGCTCCATTTTTAATCAAAACACTCACCAGGCCGCCCCAACTCCTAAAGCAAAGTTTAGGTGCACCAACTCTATGTGGGCTATTAGCCCAATGGATGCTATGGGAGGCAACTTCATATCGTTATTGTGTGCACCAACTCTCCTTTGAATCAATGGTAGTTTAATTTTACTTTGACCCCTTTAGAAATTAATAGAATTTTTTACAGTTAGAATATGGGATTAATTTTCCGTGTGTGACTTAAAAACATTGAAACCAAAACAAGATCTCAACCTAAGAATGTAACATCTTTTTAAGTGAGAATATGAAAGCTTCCAATAATCCAAGAGAGGATCATCAAATTGGAAATTTTTACATCATTCATCATAAATATTGGTTGATCAATAAATTCTTTAAAGACGATAATTACTTTTATAACATCCAAAAATGAGTGGGGCTATTTACATTTTAAAAGTTACTCTAAATACTTATTCTTATAAAATTATTTATTATAAAAATATTCATGATATAGTTTACGTATTGTTAAAGATAATGTATTATTAATAAGTATAATACAATTACTTTAATCACCAATCTAACACATCATTCAAAAAGAAAAAGAAAAATTTAAGATTATTGTACACGTCATCAATCATCATCCTTTAAGTTAGAGTTAAAAAATTCTTTAAGTGAAATTGTACGTCAACCAAGTTGATCGAGAAAACTACCATCCATGTTTTATTTATCTTCTATTGTTCTAAGTTGCAGTCTTGGCATTAATTAAATAAGTGAAGTATCCATTATTAATACCTCCAGAATTACTTTGAAAGAAAACATGCAGAAATTATACTCCTACTTATCTACAAGATATTAGATGAATTATTTTAAATGAATTATTAAAGTATAAACCTATCCATAACAATTTTGAGTGCTTCATTTTTTATATTGTATTTTATATAGGTGAGCTGAGTATTTTTATAAGGGTGCAGAGTAAATAAAAATTATTAATTTAAGTAGTTTAAGTAAGGAACTTTATGACATTTGAAAGAGTGTATAAAGTAAAATATAAAATTTTCGAATTTAATAGATAAGTGTTCTGTCGAAAATAATATTTAGAATACAAATATCTTCATTCAAAAAAAGAATTTGAAATGACAAAAAGGTCACTTATGCAATTTGTTGGTAGCTACTAGCTATTAAAAGATATCCCCTGAATGGTTGGTCAATTGTAGAAAAGCTTTGTAAATTTGTATATATAAGAGTTAGATTTTTGTATTTATCTCTTGCAAAAATTTAATTTTATTTAAATTTAGTCGAATAACTCTTAGTACTTGGACGTAATTAAACATTGTTAATTACGAGATTAAAAAATTGCGAAAGTTATTGCACATCTAAATTTTAAAATTTGAACTACACATATATCTACGTATACAAATTTTTGTTATAGTGAGAAAACAATGATAAACAACTATTAAACAAAACTATCTTGTAACAGTGGCCCCATACCATAATTATGCTCTATTATACAATAATCCTTCTTATTTTCTGAAAATAATGAAAAAGACCAAGTTTTGAAATTTTAAAATAGAAGTCTTAATTTAAAAATTATTTATTATTTTCTCTCTTGTTTTCCATGGTTTAATTTTTATCTTGGTTATCTTTTTCTCCTCCACGCTTTTTTTTAAAACTAGTTTCTTCTTCTCATTCTTTTTCTTTTTTTTTTATAGAATTTCATAGATAATTTTTATATTTTTTGAATTTTCAAAGATAATAAGAGGATTTATTTAAAAAAAGAAAATAAAATAAGAGCAGCTTATAGCAAATCAATCAATTGGATTTGATCTACTATTGGTTTTGCTTAGTCTTTTGTTTTTAAGCTGATTTTATTATAATTATTGGATGGTGGTCGCTCAAAGATAATAAGCTTATTTGGTCAGTTTTCGATACAATCAATTGATTTAATTATCAATTTTTGCCAATAGCCATAAACATTTCTTAATTTTATTGATTATAAAGAATGAAAATTCAACTTTTATCTTTCTTTTCATGCTTTCTAATCCTTTATATATCTCAATTGAATATGAGTTATCTTAGGATGCGTTTGGCACACTGTATTGTATTATGTTAATACTGGTGTATTGTATTATACTGTACTACATTAACATTATATTATAATAATGTTGTACAATATTTGGTGCTACACTATATTGTATTAATTTTTTTATTAGCTTAAATTATGTAGTTAGAAAATAATATTTATTAGTACCTAGAAAAATACTAAATATAGAAATCTTAAATTTTAGAAATTTAACATTTTATGTTATTATTTTATTGGTATTAATTTAAATTAATATTATTTAAATTTATTCATATTAAATATTTATTGTTAGTTATATTAAATTTTTATATATTAATTACTATAATATATTTAAATGATGTAGATTTATGTTATATTTTTATTTTTATATATTATTTAAGCACTTATTGTTAGTTATATTAACTTATTAAATATTAATGAATTTTATATATTAATTATTATATAATTAAATAATACATTATTTAGTTATATTTTTATTATAATAAAAATTAAAATATGAATAATAAATTATAAAATTATTAATTTATTTTAATAATTATGATGTAAAAATAACAAATAAAAATTTATATTATATAATAATATATCAAATAAAAAGTTATATTTAATTATTATTATTAAAAAAAAAAGAGAAGCAAACGGAAAACTACAAAACGTTAAGCAGCAACTGACGCATTACCACACCCCCTTTATCTCAATACAATTTCTTTCAAACATGGACTTGATATTAAATTAATGTGAATATTATTATAATACACCATAATCACAATCTTATGGTTTTAAAGATTTTGTGACACTTGTCATTTAATGTTCGTATATGATTAGAATTTAATTATCATTATTTTTAATTCATTAACTAGCAACTGCTTGGTATATATATATTTTTTTGGGAAAATATTAGACCATGAGAGAATCATGATTCAACCACTGTAAATCACAAAGATCATTAGGGTTACAAAGAAAATCATATTAAAAATTCATTAGGATTTAACTACCTTTATTTGAATTTGATTAAATACGTGCAAACACTAAAACAACTTATTCATCTCAAATTGTATTATTATTATTCCATATATTTTTAGCCTAATATGAAAAAGTTCAACTAAACTGTTGTGCAAATTTTAATATACTCGCAAGCGTACGAATCTATTGTAGAATAAACTAATGGTGACGAGTGTCGATCCCACGAGAAGGTAGAATTTTAATTGTGCATAGAATTAATTTTGTAAATGGATGGTTGGATTTATGGTGGAAATGATTTGGAATATGCTAAAACTTAAATTAAAATGGCAAGAATAAATTCTAAAATTGGAATTGAAATGACGAGAATAAATTGAAGAGAATTCTATTGAAATGACGTACTTGGGTATCTGGATCCGTATCAACATGCATCATGGCTAAATATTCCTTATTAATGCCAATTAAATCATGAGGGGGGAATCCACACCTCATGAACCAAGCTCTAATCAATATGGTGCTAAGGGCTTATCGTGTTAAATAATAATAACCTTATACTAGAGGGCCGGTGAAACCAAGGCGGTACTAGATAAGATTAGTATTATTTGTCGACGAGAAGTCAAAACATCCACAAAAACTAGAGGGGAAGAGAAAATAAATTTACCAAATAAAGTCCATGACACATGTTGAGACTTCACCTTCAACCCAAGCTACTCATAATTGAACTAGGGGTAAAATATGAATTTATTAAAATACGAAGACAATACAAGATGGAGAAGGAATTACAGAAAATGGATCCCAAAAATGGATTCAGAGATATCAAATTACGGGGGGAGGCCCCCTTTTTATAGATACATGGAGTAAATCATGGCCATCGGATTAAAAATAGTTTGGACGCTCAGGATTGCGCCACGTCATCAGTCAACAGTACGCGGTTTGACCACGTGGATGAACAGTAACACAGTTTGACCCGGGTGAACAGTGACGCTGTTTGGTTGAAAATAATCCTGTGTGATGCATGTACCGTACGCGAGATTTTTCGTCCACTGATATGCTGCCACGTCACCATCAACAGTACATAAGAAGTTTAGTCCAGCAGGATCGTGACACCTCATCAGTCAATGTCACATCATTCATTCAATGCCACGTCATCGATCCGTCTATGTGAACAGTGTCGTGAACAGTAACGTGAACAGTACCGTACACGTAAATAGTACGTACATGTGAATAGTGTCATTTTTCCTTTTATACTTCTCTTAAGGTTTTCGACCGTCCTGAGTTCAAAAGTAATATCCGTTTTGCCGTTTGATCTCTCTTTTATTGTGAAATGACTATAATGCCCCTAAAATACATAAAATACTTAATTAAAATAAAACACACGTAATTAAATTACAAAAATGTTAAATGCATAAAAGTTAGGGTTGTTAGTAAGGCTTGAAATGTAAAATGACGGTTTTCTCCTTTATAAATATGCATTTTCTGACACTCAACATAAACACTGAGTAATTCTTGTAGGTTTTGACTAATTAGACGGACTTTACTTTATTTGTTTCTATCCCTTATACAAAAAAAAAAATTATTTTCAATTCTTATTTTGATTCATAAAAATCAAATCGACAAAGTTATTAAAAATATTTACATGAATTATATCATTGTTAGATTCATTATAAGTGTCTACAAATTCTACCAAATATACATAAAATGATAAGATAAAAATAAGTCTGCCAATACTCAGCTCCATAATGTTTCCATAATAAAACTACAGAAATAAAACAGAGGAAATAATAAATCCTCTTCATCCATTCAATTTTAATGTTATTTACATTCTTAATATTATGGATAATTAATTATAAAAGTAGACATGGAAATGATATCAATAATTTGAGAATTATGAAATATTGATGTATTTGTGGAATAATTCAAGAGATTTATCTTTATGAAGTTATGAAGTAATCATAGGATTTATTTTGTATTTAAGGAGTTGTGACCCTCATGGATGTGCACTTGAATTATGCATTATAATTACCCGATATCAATAATAAAAATCATCTCAAAATTCCCTATATCTTCCTTATTCATATTATTTAATAACTTAGCCAATAAATAAAAGTATTTACTAAAAGAAATAAGATAAACAACTAAGACAGAAGAAAAGAAAAATGAAAAATGAAAATCTAAAGATTACTCATGGGTTGCGTGAGAAGGAAAAAAGAGGATGATTATTGATGGGGGTGAGAGAGTAAAATAATAATAATTATGTTTTTTCCTGAATTTTTAGAAAACTAGAGGGATTGCAATGTTAATAACCTAAGCAAACCCATCCTGCCGTTGCCTTTACTCTTGCAATTCTTGGTTGGATCACAAAAAGACAAGTTGTTAGTAACATATCTGAACTTAAGGACTTTTCTTAGAGTTTTCTTACACTTGGGAAGTAGAAAAATGAATAAATATAATGATAATTTTTCATCGTTGTAGTAAAAATAAAGAAAAATATGATAAAGAGTAATTTTAATATCAATCTGAGTAATATTACACTACAAAACTTGTATTTTTTTAATAAATAAAATTAATGTGACATAAAATAATATTAATAAATCATTGAAGTCAAGTTATATTTTCATTCTATTAATTATATTGTATTATATCAATTTATACATGAAAATTTATGTCGGTTACTTTTTCAACTCTGAAATGATGTTCTTTCGCCTCAAACGTTTGTATTTCGTTTCCTATAAGCCACCACTCACTGATTTTGTCAACCCAAGTGATGAGAAAAATCACTTGACTACAATTATTGTGGTTGTTGCAACATGCAACCTAAGATGCATCTTCTAGAAGAGCCAAATTAATTAAATATCAATTTCATTTTCAAATCAAATGACACAATTAATAAAATTGTCTTGAAAGATTGTGCTGCAAGACTATGTATATGTATTTTCTTGTAAATGTTGCTATCATTAGTGGGCAATGAAGAATCTCTCTTCCATTGTCACATCTTCAAAAATAGGATGCTTACATTTAACTACCGACTTTTATTTTTTTCCTTTCTCGCTCTTCTTAGTTTTCCTCACTGTCTCTCTCTCTCGCTCTGTGTGCTTTGGCCTACGTTAATTTTCTCTCTCTTTTTCTTTTCATTTTTTTTGGGGGAGAGAGATAATATATCAGTCTCATTAGATTCTCATCCACACACCATGTCTTTTATGTGGGACATATGAAGTGAAAAATTTGTGCTAAAAAGTTATACATAGAAGAAAAGAAGAGCAACTTTGCATCACCTTGAGCTTGTTATCATTTATTGGATGAATAGAAAGAGATACCCACTTGATCACTTAATTCCTTGCTTTTTTTTTTTTTTTTCACGGTACTAGAGTTAGCCAATGAGTCGTATCGGCATCAAAGGAAGACCCACATGTATTCTTGTTCGTGCTCGTATCGTGCCGTATTTCTTTTACTTAAGCCCAGCCTAACACACGTGTCGTGCCCACTCATATCATGCCCACACGTGCCGTGCTGTGCTGTGGGCCGTGGGCCGTGTCATGTTGTGTCGTGAGGCATATTATGCCGTGCTTAAGAAAAAAAGTCCGATAAATTTTTTCTTTTTTATTTTTTTAAAAACGCATACCAAGTTGTTGGCATATTTTTTTTCAAACTTACATTTTTTTTGGGTCCATGTGTCTTTATTAAAATTTAATATAATAAAAAATTTAAAAATTAAGTCCATATTCAACAATAATAAACTAATAATAATAAGGGAATGTAATATTAATTATTAAATCTAACCTTATGTCATTAGAATTCTTTTTTAATACTTAACAAAAACAATAATAAATTTTGCTTAAGAGTTAACTTAATTGTTATCTTGAACTTACATAGAGTCGTAGATCATAGTTCACAACAATATTAATACAAATTTATAAAATCATGATATTTATAATTTTATTTATTAAAATCATTATATCAATATTTATTTAATAAATTATAAACATAAATAAATTATAATATTTTTTTTGAAACTAAGAATTAAATTAATTTAAAAAATTCAATTTCAAGTTATTTGTATAATCATAAAATTTTAAGTTTACTTTCAATTAAAAAGTGAAACGTGCTGATTGCGAGCTTCTTCACGTGTTGTACTTTAGCTCATCTTTAATACAACCGTCCTTTTAAGACCCGCATGGTAAAATTCTAAGCCCAGCTCAACCCACATACGTGTCATGTTGTGTAGCGTGCCCTACTAAAACATGTTCGTGCCGTGTCATCCGGTTTATTGGCCATCTTTACACGGTACTATTATTAATTACACATATAACCATCAGTATTTATTTTTCCCCTTTTATAAAGAATATATCTCAATTATTCAAAATGCATGTCCCAAGCACAAATTGTTAATCGTGGATAATTATAATAAAATGAACTAATAAATGGCTGCATTTTACAAAATTTGTATCCTAATATGTGACGTTGTTGATTTTTAATTTGGTATTTAAATTATTAATATCCGAACCACTAACATATATTTCTTAAATTCATGTTTGCTTGCAATTAGGGATGGGTAGAATTGAACCGGTTTTGAAAAAACGAATTTGATCATTTTCTTCAGTTCTGGTTCGATATTTTTCACCAAGAAAATAAATTTGAAACTGAACTAGAAGCTTTGATTCGATTCTTGGTTCAAATTCTTAGAATTGGAATTGAATCGAAAATAACGTTAACATTTTTATATTAAAATAGTGTCATTTGGCATGATTTAAGAGAACATTAGAAAATCTAAAAAGATATTAAATTTTGTAAGAAAATTAAAAAAAAATTATGAAAATGTGAAGAACCAAACTGAACCAAACAGAAAATTTAGTTCTAATAGGATTTATTTTTTTATTCGATTTTTATCGATTCTTCAAAATTTAATACCAAACTGAAACTACCCATTCTCCACCCTCACTTCAGATGACTTATCTTTCATAAATTTACAGACAGTATGCATGGGGAGCAAATAAAATTTACTTGTAGCCGAGAAAGGTCTTGCCCCCCTTGGTAGAGTTAGGAACTTAGGACGCAGCTACAAATTGGTTAAAAAAATTAGATGTAGAATTTAACAATTTGTACTTTCGAAAAAGAAAATAATGAAACTATTTGTTAATTCAGAACAACAATCTCCAGGCATGTGGCAAAATCCTAAAGAATACCATGTCCAAAAGAAAAAGAAAAGATTCCAATTAGTAGCTTTTCTTTTCTGTTTATTACAAGAATATGTGCCTTTACCTCTAAATAAAATTCTTTATAGATTGTAATTTGGATTCCAAAATATGTTAAAATTCTGTACCAATAATGTGTCTTATGAAGAAACTGAGGATGAATGTGGATTCAATACAGAATTAAATATTTAAGGCATTTACTAATTACTACTATAATTTAATAACCTATTTGTTGATGCTTATACTTTATGTATAGCTTCAGAAAAGCTTGTCACATATTATAAACTAATATTTCTAAGACTTTAGTATAAGTTCTTTATCTTTCTTTCTTCACAAATGAAATAATTACAAAACACATGAAACTCGTTTTCCGTAATTTAAAAAGTGAAGGAATTATTAACACTTCTAATTTTTAATCTTCTCATATTATTGTCCAGATTAAATTCAAATACCCGTAACATTGTATTTTACTAAAAATCAAATTCAATTATGATAATTTTCATGGAGATAAAATTATAAACCGATCATGTTGTTGGCAAAGGATTTACCCATTTTTTTAATTTAGGAAAATAAAGATTTTATTGCTAAGACGTCAATAAATAGGGTGACGTGGCAAACTGATTAACTGTAAAAACTGTAAAAACTAAAAAACAGGGCTATAGTTGGCAAATCAAACATAACATTACATTCCCTTTAAAGACCAAACATAAGGAGTCCACCATAGGATCTTCATTCTTCCAAACTCATTGGAGAATAAAATTTAGTATTTAATAATAATAATAATTACTATTTTATTATTTATTCACTTTTCCTTTTTAAAGCTATTGTTGTATTTCTGGAGAGAGAAATAGTCTATAATAGAGAGGACAAATTGCACTTTCCATTAAAAAAACATACATCAGTCAATCAAAAAAACAGCATACATAAATTAAAATAAAGCTGAAAAAAAAAGTAAAACAATAAAATAAAATTAATGTTGCCTTCCCTTGGCCTCAAGTTAATTAAGTGTTTGCTTTCTTGTGTTTGTTCAAATCAAATTCAATTATTATAGAGTAATGGGTATGTCACTAAACTGGCAAAGATCATTTATTCAATTTCAAGCCCTTTTCTGCTTTTGGGTTTGTCCTGTTTTATGTTTTTGACATGGTTAATGGCCACAAGTTTTGATTTTTTGCTTTTACGTTGCGTAAAGTTTGGATTTTTTTTTTAATTATTGAGTTTAATTGAAGCGTGAAAGTGGGTTTGGTTTATTTTTTGCAGTAATGGGCAATGTTAGTGGTAGACAAGATGGAGAAGGTTGTTCAGGAGTGAAGAAGAGAGAATATGAAGAGGGTTTTGAGCAGTCTTTAACGGAGCTAGGGCATGGAGACCCCATGCTTCATTCTCCTCCTCATCAAAGCCCTAGAGCTTACCAGCCTCCTCCTATTTTCACTTCACAGGTCAGTCTCTTTTGACTGTTTTCATCTTAGTGGTCATTTGTAATTTGGAATTTCAAGGGTAATATATGTCAGTGATTATAAACTGGAAAATTTCCTCTTCTGTGAAAGATTGGGGAAATTAACTCATCAAGGAACAATGATAAAAGTACAATGAATGTACAGTACATGTTTTAAACCTTCAACTTGGGCTAAACTTATTGATGCTGCCTTTTTAAGGGGAATTTCCTTTTTATGGTAGTTATTTTTATTTATTAAATAATATACATAGAGTACTAATGAATAATGTGGTAAGTTGTGTATATTAATGCGATTCATCTTTGAAATTTAAGTTCTGAATGTAGATTAATGCAGAGTGAGTTCTTAGGCTTTAGGGATATAAACAATATGATGTGGGAAGTTCTCCGTGTAATAAATAAGAAATTTTGATTAATTTTGGGGAAAAATATTTACTTGCTCAGGTCATGTGATGACTAAAGAAGTAAGGTATTTCCACTGGGTGTTAATGCTACTGCATAATTTTATCAAAAAGGACATAATTTTAGTACTTTTGGAAATGTGAAACTGCTTCCTCAAAAAGCAAGTCCATTTTTGCAAGATTCTGGCTTGTCGTAGTAACAGATACACATTGGTTTGGAACTCTGAATTTTATATAATTGCAGGTTCCCATGGATCCCTTGCCAAGATCGGGTGACCTAATGCAAGTTCGAAATCATGCAGCTGAGCGTAGTATGGCATATTATGAGGAATTAAGTTATGAGAAACAGATAGCTGCAACAATAACATGGAGTCTTGGTGGCAAGCAAGTGGCTGTTACTGGATCCTGGGACAATTGGGAGAATGTGTATGGCATTTGTTGCGACTTCTCTTTTAGTCTTGACTTGACTTTGTAATTTCGCTGCCATTCTCTTGATGTAGAAATCTTTTTTAATTCTTTCCAACAGTGATCCCTTGTGGCGTCTGGGCAAAGATTTTGTTATTATGAAGATGCTCCCATCAGGTGTTTACCACTACCGATTTATTGTTGATGAATGCTTGAGATATGCTCCAGACGCTCCTTGGGAATGTGATGACTCAGGGAATGCTTACAATGTTTTGGATTTGCAGGTAATTTTAAAGAATCCACTTTCATTATTAGAACTTTTCTGGTTGGAAGGATCTCCTGTTTTTGCTTATGATAAACCTCCTACTTCAGCTGAGCCAAACACATTGAAGCAGTATCAGAAGAGAAATATTAGGAGCATTAGCATAGTTCTGATCTCTCTCTTTGTTATTAATATGCCTAAATCAAGTGGCATACTGGAACATCTTGGTTTAGACAGAATATCTTGCATCACATAAACCCAGAAAATTCGTCATTTGTAAATATCGTTTAGCCTATCAGTTAGGATTTTTTTCTCCTGAATACAGAGGAAAGTGGGTGAGGGGGCTAGGGGGAGAGGGAAATCGTTAACATATACTTCCCTTTTATACTGACAGCTATTATAGACTGCATGGATTAATGCTTGCCTTAATGCTTATTCCTTTGGAATGGGGGTTACTTCATAGCCAGCTGGATGCCTTGGAGAAAAGAGAGAGAGAGAGAGAGAGAAAATGAATGGGGCAGACAGGGCCACTCCATATCTCTCAATTGCTTTCCTGAAGGCTTCAAGATACTTCGATGGTGGTTTAACCATCATGCAACCATTAGTAATTAGATGATGACTAATGTGGCATCATGCTTATAAAACATGTTTTTCTTGGAATGTATTTGACTTTCATTTGAAGCAATTGCCTGATTCTAATAAACAATTGACTGTCCAAAATAGTGGAGATTAGAGGAATCTGAAATATAAATCTCCTAGAAACTCTGTTTACCTAGATATACGTGGGGAGCAAAGCATGCAGGATCCGCGTACTCAAATATTTGCAGCATCTTTATCACTTAAATCTCATGGAATGTAACTTGTCAACTACTGCTGCATTTGTTTTGTAACTTTTATTCGATCTCTTAATAAAATCATTTTGTGAAGTATAACCCTTGTAGTGTTTGGCTCTTCAAGGTGAATTTAGAATATGAGAGTCATTCCTGGTGATTATAAGCTCTGAGCTCATGAAGTTGGAACCTTTTATGGTGGAATTAGATCTTGTTTCACCCAAAAAGTTTAATAATTCACTCTCTGTTGTACTGTACTGGGTAATTTTGCAAAAAATTTTGCTCTTGCCATTAGACAGAAACCTAGTGGCCAAGTTACAAATGACTGCTATTCAATAGTGGAACAATTGAATTAAATCCAACAGCCTTTTATTTTCAGGCTCATATTTTAGCAAGCAACTTAGTCATTGGTACGTTATTTATCTGTGCCATGTGTAGTTGCCAAAATTCTCACACTGTTATCTTGTTTTAACTCCATTGCAATAGGTCCTGAATACACACCTAAGCATATCACATGTTATAGTTTTTTGGGTTTATTTCTCAAGCTTTTGTGTGCACTTCTCTTTTTTCATTTTTGCATCATAAAAATCTTTAGTTTCTTTAAAAGACCAAGTTTAAACGGAATCTACAAATAGTTTGTAAATTACATTGCCTAGAAATAAGGCATGGACTCTGGATGTAGATCTTTGGAATCCTTGAATACTTTGTTCTCTTGGCAGTGTGGTACAAAATTCTTTCATAGACAATCTATGTCTAGCTAGGCAGAGAGAGGAAATTCTGGAACCTATGGATAAATAAATATAGCATAAGACCCTTTTTCTTGATACTTTCCCACTCTATTGTGATGCTAGTTTGCTGATACTGGTTTCTTTCATAATCCATGTTCTGGTTATAGTCGTATCTATTTATTATAGTCAATTTTAATTCAACTTGCTCTTCCCAATATCAGTAAAACAGTGTTATTGTTAGTTCTCAACATCCTTGCTAAATAATAGATTATAGCATCTGCATTTAAATTTTCTTCTTCATCTGGCATGGTTTCACTCAGCTTCATCCATAAATTGTGTTGTACAGGAGTATATTCCAGAAGTTCCTCCAAGCTTGTCTGAGTTTGAGCAGCCTCCTTCCCCACCCTCAAGTTATGACAATCAGCCATTAAGTGATAGTGATTTTGCAAAACTACCACCTGAACTACCTCCACAACTTCAAATCACATCATTAAATAGGCCATCATCTTCTTCTAGTCACCAATCTCTGCTAAGGCCCCAACACACGGTGTTGAACCACCTTTTCATCCAAAACACCGATGGCAGGCAGCCTATGGCGATTGGCTCAACTCATCGCTTTCGCCAAAAGTATGTGACCGTGGTATTATACAAGCCTTCAGGGAGGTGAATCAATTGTTTATAGAATATCTAGATGTGGATTTAGTTGATGATAGTGGCATTGTCAAGAAAATTTTACTGCTGTTTCAAATGGTAGATAAAGAAAACAGGCAGTTGAAGCAAAAGTAGTACTATTTGCTGTAGAAACCTACTGATGGAGTTGCCATATTTAAGAATATGTATTTACTTTTTGTTTCACATGTAAGCTGCTTCCATTGCATTAAAGGAATTTAACTAGTTTAATATGTGCTCATTGATTGGGCACCTTGATCCATTTGTTGGTATTTGAACATATGGTTTATACTCAAGAAAACAAGTGTTGCAGACTACAAACATATGCTTACAACCCAAATGATTGAATAAAAGATGATACCTTCACATAACTAAAATCAAAAGATAAATGTTATATCATCTCTCTGAGTTTGCTGTACTACTTATTCATCGAACAGGCATCTTAATCCAGCCGTTGGCAAAAGCAATGGCCAAGATTACAAAAGGAGTTGACATACCAAATATGATTATGTAAGGGATAGGTGTCTTCATGGGATTCTCCCCTTCCCTTTCTCCTGCTGTTTGCCAAAACCTGCAACCGTCAGCAAGCCCTTCAAATCAATCTCTGAATACATATGTTTAGTGGGTTAATCACAATGCTTAAGTTACACCAGCAAATAATGCAAAATGCTTACTCGTCTGGTTCTTCCTCCCTCGTAACAAACTTCCTTTTTCCTTTAGGCTTGACTTCTCCATCTCTTCCCCCTAGTAGCACCAAAACCCCCCAAGCAATCTCAACAAGAATCAAAGTACATCGAAATATTAATGCAAATATAAGATGCTAGCTGTCACTTACCTAAGTTCGCATAGACTTTGAACTGGCCATGTGCTCTTGGCTTGGGTGGAGAACTAAGGGAGTATTGCTGAGTAAAAGGATTATGAGACCATGAGCTTGGCCAGGTTGATGCTTTGCCACTAAGAGAAGAATACAGGGCCACTCTGGCTGCCATTTTTGCAGAATTTCTATGTGTGGTAGCTCTCTCTGCCCATCTCTTGACAATCACATAGATTATGTTAGTAGTTTTGGATATGGATATGGGTGACACTCAGATATTTGCATTTCTGGACTCTAACCTTATCCAGACGGCAACTGACTTATATGCCAAGTGGCCGTTTTTGCCTCTCACTCTATGATTGCCGCACCCCCTCTTTTGGGGGCCATTTGCCTGTTATTTAATTTGAGGGTGCATCACATCTCAAATGCACCTGAGAGGGTACTGACGTACCTATACAACACGTGGCTGTCTGTCATTGGTTGAACAATCAACAGACATGAGGTTATGTGACATAATATCGCTTTGCTTCTAATCTACCGAGGGAGTTGTAATTTGTAAAGGCTAAATCTGGCTGACTTTTCAAAAGTTACTAAAATTGATTTTTGAAAACATGTCTATGAAAACGCGCTTTAAAACTCCTAACTCACAGCTGGACATACCAAGAAAAAGAACAGGAAGTTGACCAAGATGGCCTAATTGATCGAAGTTAAAGCTAGCTCAAGTTTATTATGAACCAAATAGTCCAATACCCCAGTCAACAAGCTATGCAGGCTCAGACATCTCTCTCTCTCTCTTTTTTCCCCTCCTAATTATACAAATATAAATCTTAAATAAATTATCAAAAGATTTTAAATTTTAAACTCGTATATTTGGGAATCAAGTAAAGCGTTACATAAACAAACTAACATTTATTAATTTCTAATTACTTACTAAATTCTCCTACAAATTTAAGTATGTAATTGACTCAACTGCTAAAAACTCCCAATTAGAACTCGGGCTCCACTGTTGCAATTATTATTTTCTTATTAACATCACTCAAAACAAAAGTCTTGAACTTTCCGCCTCCAGGGAGATAACAACGTAGCTTGCACTCCAAAAACGACCACATTTCAGTCAAATGTTGCCGTTTTTCCTCTCTCAAAACGAAGGAAACAGATGGGTGTTTCCAAAGATCTGAGCTTTCCTTAGAAACTTTGGTGACTCATTTTCTGATCCTCAATCTTTGATCTTCAGCTCCACCACAAAACCTGAAACCCCTGTGTTTTGGTAAGTGGTTTAATGATATTTGGATGGTGAAAGGTTGATCTTCTGTTATTGATTTCGGTTGCAGTGACAGAGAGACGTCGAGTTTCAGTGAGCAACTTTGGATGCTCCAATCTCACTCTGGTGGAAACGTGTTTTGAGGTTTTTGAGACTGACCCTTTTACTTTTTTTATCTGTTCTCAAACGGGTAGTTGCAGATTTGTGTTGCTTTAGTGTATTTGAGTTTCAAGCTTATGGTATTAATATTTATATGGAGTAATCTGTGGATGATGCTTTAGTGATAATTGTTTAAAGAGGTGTTTGGAGATTTGTGGTGTTTTGTGTTTGTGTTCATGGCTGCTAATTGCAAGAAACCCCAGTTGAGAGCTGCGGCTTCACGCCGTTTGTTGTCTATAGTTTCAGTGACGGTGTTAGGGGTTTTGCTATTGATCTTTCTCCTTCGAACCAATTCAGATTTTGTAGAACCACCTTCCAATAAAGTTGACAATACTTTCAATCCAATTTCTGATGTTCCTCATTTTACAGCAAAGTCAAACCTCCCTAAACAGAATGAATTATCTATTAAGTTGGAAGAAAGAAACCGGTTGCCCCCGAGAAATGTAGATCTCTTTCCAAATTTAGCCAAGGATCATATAGTTATTGTTTTGTATGTTCATAATCGGCCTCAGTATCTCAAAGTGGTTGTGGAGAGCTTGTCCAGTGTCCTGGGTATAAAAGAAACTTTGTTGATAGTTAGCCATGATGGGTACTTTGAAGAAATGAACAAGATTGTGGATGGTATCAAATTTTGCCAAGTGAAACAGATATATGCCCCTTACTCACCCCATTTGTTTTCTGACGGATTCCCTGGTGTATCGTCCAATGACTGCAAGGATAAGGATAATGCAACGGAGAAACACTGTATAGGGACTCCGGATCAGTATGGGAACCACCGATCATCAAAAATAGTGTCCTTGAAGCATCATTGGTGGTGGATGATGAACACAGTGTGGGATGGATTAGAGGAGACAAGGGGGCACACAGGACATATTCTTTTCATAGAGGAAGACCACTTCATTTTACCTAATGCGTATCGCAACTTACAGATACTCACAGAACTCAAGCCTAAGAAATGCCCTGATTGCTACGCTGCAAATTTAGCACCTAGTGATGTCAATTCAAGGGGAGAAGGAGGGAGTATTTTGATTGCGGAGAGAATGGGAAATGTGGGTTACACCTTTAACCGGACTGTTTGGAGAAAGATCCACAGGAAGGCAAGAAAATTCTGTTTCTTTGATGATTACAATTGGGATATAACAATGTGGGCAACAGTTTATCCCTCATTTGGTGCTCCTGTTTACACATTAAGAGGGCCAAGGACTAGTGCAATTCATTTTGGGAAGTGTGGTTTGCATCAGGGCCAGGGGGACAGTGGTGCTTGCATTGATAATGGTGTAGTAGGCATCAGAGTAGAAGATAGTGATAAGGTTGCCAACATCAAATCAGAATGGAATGTCCGTGTCTTTAAGCATCAGCAAGGTTATAAAGCTGGGTTCAGGGGTTGGGGAGGCTGGGGGGATGATAGAGATTGCCGGTTGTGCCTGGCTTTTGCTCGAATGTATCACTTGACAAATACTGCTTCTTCTGGTAGAGTTGAGACATCTTGATTTTTACAACAGTTGTAACTGATGTGGTGTATGCTATTCCTGTCCGAGTATAGAAGAAAGCAGTAGTCAATTTTGCATTTGTATTATATTACTGACATTCTATTTTTTTCTTCCCACTTTTGCGTAATTCAGATCAGATTTCCTTAATAGTTTGGCAAATTCATTTTGGTTTGCTCATACAAGGTGTTTTTAAGATCTAAACTCCTTGAAGAGCAAGTACAAAAAATTCATGTTTGATATGGATTTCTTGTCAGTTTATTCCACATATTTTAATGGACAAAATAGTTTCATTTATTCCAAAATGTAAAATTGCCTATATAATCTTTCTTTCTTGAAAATTGATGCATGTAGAACCTCTTGCTAGGGATTTTTGCACTTTTATGTTATGTTCATTTTTATCTGCATGTTATTAATTTACGGAGGCAGAAATTACTTTATTTTCATATTTATTTATTTCTGTTTCTGGGAATATCTATGATTGCTTGGTTGTAAGATATAACTTGTTAAACCTACATTCTTATGAATTTTGATTTATGATTTGCTTCTGAAAGATGCCATGTAAGACGGTAAAGATTTGGAAATTGTTATGTCAGCAACAAAAATAGGATTTATGCGCACAAACACAAGTAGCAGATTGAGCAAAGCTAGTTATGGGCATCGGTTATGTGAGATGCAATGTGCATCCGGAAGTGGATATTTTCAGGCAAATAGTGATGACCAGAAAAGTTATTATCCACCGACTTCTCTGATGGCCATGATGATGATAGGGCGCATAATCAAAATCGAAGTTCTTAATGTACTTGTTTCACAGCATTTGAAGCTGTTGTGATTCTATCATCTTGAGGGCAGATTTTTTTCATTCTTGCTGTAACCAGATACTTGGTTAATTAATTACGAAGAATAACTTTGTAAAATCGGGTGCATTTATGTTAAATTCAGTGGTTTTGAAGCAAGTCTATGCATTATCATTTTTCCATTCTTTTGTACGGGTCACTGGTACTGTTGTTGCTGGCATTTGGAGCCTTTAGTTTTGATTCCATCAGCTTTAGATAGGAGTAACTGCATTCTTTGCATCGCTAGCTATGGTACATTCTTTCTGCTTGTCCCTTCGATGGAAAGAACTGTACAAGTTTTTAGCAGCATGGTTTCATGTGACTCACAGCTTGTACAAGCAGCTGCCTTTACTACTTATTATGTGGTAAGTGTTTTTGACGGCGGTATGTTTGCTGTTGAGATAGCAAACGCTTTAATTATTGCACTTCCTCCGAAGGTAAAGCGCATGCGAGCAGTGACTCTTTAAAAGTATATTTAATTTTATTTTTTAAATATTTATTTACTTACTAAAGTGGTAAAAAAATAAAGTGAAAAAATATGTTATTTTTTAAAAGATTTTTAAATAAAAATAAATTAATATTATTTTAATTAAATAAATATTTTTTCGAATGAAAAATAAATGGTAATTAAAGTACTTCTATTATTTTAATCAAATAAATATTTTTTAAAGGAAAAATAAATGGTAATTAAAACACTTATATCTCTCTCTCTAATAAAAAGTAATAAAATATAAATTAAAAAGGGAGAAAATAACTCTACAAAATTGAAGGAAGAGAATCATTTTTTATTTGAAAAATCTTAATTAGAGTGTCTTTTAGAGTTTTAAATATTAATGTGGCTCTTCAAATAAGTAATAAAAATTTATTTAAAAAGTTTTGAAAATGCTCTAAGTTTTCATTTCCTTTTTATATATGGCTATTCACTGCTTCAATTTAAGTAGGATCAAGTCCCGTTCACATCATATGAGTCAAGTTAATTAAATGAAAAAAAAAAGTTTAGTTGGTGAAAATGCAAGACAAAGGCAAAGTAATCCTTTTTAGTATTATTTTATTTAAAATTAAGTCTATAACACTTTTTAATAAAAGCACTTTGAAACTTTGATGTGATTAAACATTTAACACCCGTTATAGAGATTTAAGGGAAGTTTCTTTTGGGAAATAAAACAAAAGAAAGTGTTTCATTTTTTACACTTAAACCCAAACCCTTTCTCCAAACATAAAACAAATAAGTGCATAAAATTTTTTAGGTTGTCATGACCTAGTTTTGCTTTGAGTTGTTATGACTCAGTTTCCTCACTCATCTAGTTGAGTATTAGTTTTCTTTCTCTTTTGACCTTAGGTTTTCAATAGGTTAAAGTGAAGATTAGTAATTGTGAGACTCTAAAATTCAAGGGTAGATCCATTATTAAACATTGCAGTTAGTGTGAGGTTGGTGGAAATTTATGAGGTAGATTGGAATTCTGTTGCTCGCCATTGACTTTCTTACTTTGGGTCCATTAATCAGTGGAAATAAGGGAGTTAATTAAACAATGCAAAGATATAACATTGGAATCAGAGGAAGCAAATAAAATAACTTTCGTGAGCAGTATGAGGAAGAACAGGGCAAAGGTGGTAGCGAGATGTTTGGTGGGAAAAATATTGCACAACAAAGGGGTTAATAGAGAAGGACTTAGAATTGCTCTCCAACAAGCATGGAGTACTATAAAGAAAGTGAAGATTGAGAGTTTGGGTAACAATATTTTCATGTTCAAGTTTGCCTCAAAAGATGAAAAACAAAGGGTCATAGCTGGAGGCCCTTGGCATTTTGACATAGTCCTCATTGTTTTAAAATAACCTAGTGGAATTGGAGACATTACCAAGCAAATCTTCTCACAAGTTTTATTTTGGGTACAAATTCTCAACATGCCCCCTGATATGTAGAGCCATAAGCACCATATAGAAGATAGGGGAAAAGATTACGAACGTGGGGGAGATAGCCATTGATGCAAATGGTGAATGCCTTGAGGAAATTGTAAGAATTAGAATTTCAGTAGACGTTACTAAGCAATTGAAGAAGATCTTGTTCTTTGAAGAAAATGGAGAAAAAATCCCGATGTTGGTGCAATACGAACGGTTACCATACTTTTATTTTTGTTGCAGTTACATTGGACATCAATATAGAGAATGTGTTGTATATAAAGGTCAACTAAAGGAAAAATTGGCTTTTAAGGAATGGTTAAAAACAACTTCATAAATAGATCGAAATAGGAAAATCAGAAACAATAAGAGATAACAGAAGGAGCAAGAGGATAATTGAGGATATAAAAGTTTAGAAAATGCAAAAACCCAACAACTGCAAGCTTCTCACCCAAACCCGGTTGCAAAAACCGGACAAAGGTCAATACTTGATTAACTAGGGACAATCGACACACAAATAAGAGAGCACCATGTGAAAACTGCATTTCTTTATGCAGAACTTGAAAAAGAAATTTATATAATCTAACCAGAAGGTTTTGCTGAAATAAGAAAAAAAAACTTAGTTTGCAGGTTGAACAAATTTCTATATGGTCTCAAACAGGCGCCAAGATGTTGGTATAAGAGATTTAATTCCTTTATTATGAGCATTTGACACAACAGACACAATTCAGACCATTGTGTATATTACATGATGTTTAAAGATAATGATTTTATCATTTGCTGTTGTATGTGGATGACATGTTGGTAACACGCCCCATCGAAGATTGAGTCTAAGAATTGAAGGCACAATTGGTCAGGGAGTTTGAAATGAAGGACTTAGGACCAGCAAATAAGATTTTAAGGATGCAAATTTACTGAAACAAAAATAATATGAAGATTTGACTTTCTTAGAAAAATTACTTGAAGAAAATATTGTGCTTCAATATGCAAGATTGTAAGCCAATTTTTATCTCATTTCTTGTTAATTTCAAGTTATCCTCAAGTATGTGTCCTAGTAATGAAGTAAAGAGGAAATAGATGTCTCGAGTACCATATGCATCAATAGTGGGAAGTTTGATATTTGTTATGATTTGTAAAAGACCAGACATTGCACAAGCAGTGAGAGCAGTTAGTTGATACATGGCGAATCTTGGTGATACATGGAAAATCTTAGTGGAGAACATGGGAAAATTGTACAGAGGATTTAAGGTATACCAGAGGAACATCAGATGTTGCATTGTATTATGGAGGATCAAAATTTGCTATAAAAAACTATGTGAATTTAGATTTTGCAAGAGACCTTATTGGTATATATGCTTCAACTTTTATCCCTTCAACAATACAAAACAAATAGGGAAGTAATGGTAGCCCTGTGTTAGGTAATCTAGACAATAAGGAATAAGCTTTTGTTCAAAGGAAAAAGAGAAGATCTAATCAATTTGGTGGCTAGAACTAAGTCTATTGTTTAATCTTTCAAGAGAATAAAACAACCTGAAATTGATTATGTTGCAAAAAAGGAAGAAGTCAGACAACAGCAATGGTATTCTCCACCTGAAGGCTAGTTAAAAGTAAATGTAGATGTTGTTGTGTTTGAAGATGAGCAATTGATAGGTTTAGGAGTTGCTATTAGAAACTCTAATGGTAATCTAATTACAACTGCAACTAGAACCTCCAGATACCATGGCAATGTGGCTTTAGCTGAAGGTACAGCAGTAGAATAGGGAATACAAGTGGCCAAAAAAACAGGTGAGATTCACTTAATTATTGAATCTGGTTTTCAAGAGGTTGTTGACTTGATAAACAACAAGGTAGGGAGCAAATTTGAAATTTTTTGGGTAATAGCTAAAGTTCAAGCCAAGAAACATGATTTTAAGATTTCAAAATCCAGCATGTTAATATATTTTCTAATACATTAGCACACTCCTTAGCCAAAATGGCCTTGGAGAGAAATGATGAGGTATGGTTGGATCACATTCCTCCATAAAATTTTGTACCTTGTTAATTGTTGAGCAATGAAAGAATTACTTTCTATTTAAAAAATATATATATATAGTTTGATGCTATAATTTATTCTTGTTACTTAGGGATGGGCATATCCAATCTATCCTAATGGATCCAATCCAACCCAAGCTAAATTTAATTGGTTGAGTGGATTATTGTAAGTTAATTAGGTCAGTTATTTTGAATCCAATTAATAATTGGGATAGGTTAGGTTAATTTTTATGAACTTGTCTAATCTAATCTAACCCAACCCACATAAATAATAATAATAATAATAATAATAATAATAATAATAATAATAATAATAATAATAATAATAATATTATTATTATTATTATTATTATTATTATTATTATTATTATTATTATTATTATTATTTCTCAATTGTAAAATCCCAAAGAACTAAACAACTAACCTAATTTTTAATTCTTTTTTTTAGAAGAGACAATTTCATTCTCATATCTATTGTTTCACACTCAAATTCCAAGATTAAAATCATTTTCGCATATAAGTAAATTTATTAGCTTGCATTTTAATTTATCTTTATTTTTTGGTAAATACTTAATAGTACGTAATTATGTATCATTTTCATTTTGTTACTCGACACTATGCTAGATGATTATCTAAAACATTTGAATTTGGAATTCAAATGATAAATACAAGAAGCAGGGAATAAAGTTTAGAAGCTCATCATCGAAACTTTCTTAATTTTAAGATAGTTGGTATCATAGTTTTTTTTTTAATTGAACATTAGACAATGAATAGAATTTTTATGTATAATAGATTAATATTTGATTTTAACAAGTTACATCTCAAATTTCATATATATATTTTTATTTAATTTTTAATTTTGATTTGACGTTCAATCTAATCAACCAAACCCAACCCGATAATTTAAGAGTGAGTTGAATTGAGTAACATGTTTATTTAATTGGATTTAGTTGATTTTATCTCAACCCATTTAATAAAGAGTTGGGTTACATTTTCACAAACCCTATTCAATTTAGGGTTAGATTTTCATAAACACTATTCAATTCAACTCATGCCCACGCTGAGAGCAACGTTGGTATAATATTTTTCAGTCTGAATTCTTTCTTTAGTCACGGAATTAGCTTGTTGCTCAAGGGAAGGATCTATATATTAATATTTTAATGAGGATTCAATTCCTCTCTCAAGGAGAAGCGAATTAACACCTACTCGAACGGTTCACTCTCATTCAAATAAGTGTTTTAAGGAAATCCCGATCCATAGATGAATTCCTCCAGTCTTTCCAATGAAGTGTTCTACTAGATTGGCAGCCAGCTCGTACCTGCTTTCAAACTTTAGTGTTGAAGCAAATTGGCAGGGCAGGAAAAGCCCACATTGTCGCAGAAAATTGTTGCATCCGCATATCCAAATTTATTTGTGGTCGAGCAAACGAATGAAGCATCTTAATCTATTGCACCTGTGTTCTCCCTTCCATCTTATGATTGTTACTAAAGTCTTGATTTTGTTTTGGTTGAAAAAAAAAAAGATATTATTATTTTACTTTCTTTTTTTTTTATGTATCACTTTATCACTAAATTTCTCTAGGAATTATATTTTCCCATTTAATATTTTAATGACTATCATTCTATCATTAAATTTATAAAATATTAAGTAAAAAACAAATTCTTATAAAATTTTGATAGTAAAATAATATTTCAAAAAAATTAACGGAAAAGTCAAGATAGTTCTCTTTTTTTCTTTTCCCGCATTGGTGTCAAGACACCCGCCGCCAACCCTTCCCGATCGCTCTCTAAGGCCATAACGTCTCAGTGTATCGGTGCTTGCGAACTGTCTCATATACACGTGTGATGAAGTTTGGTTGTGATGGTGACACGTGTCCGTCTTCGCGTGATTGTGCCCCACCTATCTAGCTCCACGTACTAGTGTAAAGATTCGGGAACCGCGTTGCTGTTGTTACTTACGTATTGAAAACGTTTCTCTATCTCTAGAAACTTTTAAGTTGAAATACAATGTGATAACGAACTTGACATTTCAAATTTTCAATAGATCGGCCTCTAAATAACCTTAATAAATTATTTCCCAATCCGTAATTTTATATCAAATACAAATGTGGCTAAAAAAAAAAAAAACCAAACAAGCCTTCTCCAAAATAAAAATAAAAAATAAAAAATTACCAAAACAAAAATACTCAGGCATAAATATATATATTTTTTTGGCAGAGCATTTTGGTTAATGCTAGGGACAAGTAAATTAAACTCAAATATTTCCCAAGAAATTATTTGTAAATTTACCCTTACTACTTACACAAGACTCATAATGGAGCCTGTCCATGTTAAAAGTTTTATACAACACGTGAGAAATTAATCTTTAAACAATAATATAATAATAATGAATCATGATTCTCTTTTAATCTGATCTCTTCGTGAACACAAATATATATAGGTGATTGATAGTTAATAAATAAAGAAAATAAAGAAATTAAATTCTACCTATATATTATCACTTAAAAACAGGTGACATAAGAATTTTTAAAAACTCATGAGAGCTTAGATCAGCAGATAATCTTTATCCGATAATAATAAATTTAAACATTGTAAAAATAAAGTATTGTCTATCATCTCCATTTAGTTATATTGGATATACTTTCCTTAAAAATCATCTTGCCCAAGCTGCTTAAGCAATGCTTTGGTTTGGTATGATTGAGTTAGAAAGGTAAAAAAAAATTTTAGGGGCGTATTCACTTTCACTCCCACGCATGGCACCAATAAAAATTTGGCGGGAATAAAGCTTTTTCCCACGTAGGCCACAGCAACTGGGTCTGTTGTTATCACATGTTAATCCATACCCTCCTGCAACTTGATGGTCGGTCACCCGTTTAATCTTTCACTCACACACAAAATTTTCTCTTAACAATTACATAATATAATGATATATTAATAATATCTCTTGGATTGGTGGAATTTTGTGCGGTGATTGTTACCATTTTGGGACTTGGTTCTCGCACACACGACGCAGGGATATATAAATGACAAGTTTTTAACTACAGCATACAATTAGTTTGGACGTATGTGAAGTGGGTATTTGTAGATTTTGTATTTATCCAATATCTGGGCTGAGTTTGTGGGATTTGTTCATCTGGTTAGTGAAAATTTTATTAGGGCTCGTGATCTGTGAAAGCAATTGAGGGTAAACCCTGATAGAAAAGTTAAGAGGAGTATCGATTTTCTGGTGTCCCCTTTTGTTGGCTTTATTGATTGGAGAATAGAATCTCCTGGCGGATTATCAACTGCGCGACTTTTTGGCAAGCATTTCTATGGATTCATGGGATAATTCAATATGAAAAAGAAAAAAAGAGATTGCTTTACCGGTAGTGATTTGCAGATGGGTTTCAACTCTTTTTTCAACTTTCATGGCGATTCCTGGTCCAGAAGAATCTCGGTGGCAATAATTGGATAATTTGATACGGGTTTTTTTTAGCTTTTCTTATCTAATTATGGTCTATTGTGAGAAAGTTTTGTTTTTTGTGTTAAAAGAACAAACTTTGGATTCCATATTGCGGGTTTTAAATTCTAGGACACTGGTATTGCCCCTCTGGTTTAGTTGGGTTGTTTTAGATTGATTGGTTGAAGTTGAAGAGGAAGGGATGTCTTCAAAGTCAACAAACAAGACTAATTATTCTAGGAGTAGTTCTGTTAGATCGAAACAAAATGCTCGAGTGGCTGCCCAGACCTCCATTGATGCAAAGTTAGCTGAAGACTTTGACGAATCTGATTTTGATTACTCTACTTCAGTCAACATATCAAGTTCAACAAGCAATGTTCCTTCTTCAACTGTATCAGCTTACCTCCAAAGGGTGCAAAGAGGTAGGTTAATTCAACCCTTTGGTTGTATGATTGCAGTCGATGAGCAGAATTTTACATGTTCTTGGCTACAGTGAAAACGCCCCGGAAATGTTGGACTTGGCTCCACATGCTGTTCCAAACATTGAGCAGCAAGATGCTCTGACTCTTGGAATTGATGTGAGAACACTCTTTACGTCCTCAGGTGCTGCTGCCTTGCAAAAAGCAGCCAACTTTGGAGAAGTAAATCTTCTTAATCCAATATTGATTCACTGTAAGACTTCGGGTAAACCTTTTTATGCAATTTTGCATAGAATTGATGTGGGGTTAGTTATAGATTTAGAGCCAGTGAATCCAGATGATGTTCCCGTGACGGCTGCTGGGGCATTAAAGTCGTATAAGCTTGCTGCTAAAGCTATATCAAGATTGCAGTCCTTGCCTAGTGGGAATATATCATTATTATGTGATGTTTTAGTCAATGAAGTTAGTGATTTGACAGGTTATGATCGGGTGATGGTGTATAAATTTCATGAAGATGAGCATGGGGAAGTTGTTGCTGAGTGCTGCAGACCTGACTTGGAACCTTATCTTGGCTTTCATTATCCTGCTACTGATATACCACAGGCCTCCAGATTTCTTATCATGAAAAACAAGGTTAGAATGATATGTGATTGTTTAGCCCCACCGGTTAAGGTGATTCAAGACAAGAAGTTGGATCAGCCGCTAAGTCTTTGTGGTTCCACACTGAGAGCTCCTCATGGGTGTCACGCACGGTATATGGAAAATATGGGTTCAATTGCATCTCTCGTGATGTCTGTGACAATCAACGAGGCAGAGGATGAGCTGGTTAATGACCAGGAGCAAGGAAGAAAATTGTGGGGCTTAGTGGTTTGCCATCACACTAGCCCTAGGTTTGTTCCATTCCCTTTGCGCTATGCTTGTGAGTTCCTGATTCAAGTCTTTGGCGTTCAGGTTAATAAGGAAGTTGAATTATCTGCCCAACTCAGGGAGAAGCATATTCTGCGAACTCAAACTGTGCTTTGTGACATGCTTCTTAGAGATTCTCCTGTAGGAATTGTTACCCAAACACCTAATGTGATGGATCTTGTTAAGTGCAACGGTGCTGCACTTTATTACAGGGGGAAACTTTGGTTGCTTGGGGTTACCCCTACAGAAGAGCAAATCAAAGATATTGCCGAATGGCTTCTTGAGTACCACAGAGAAAGTACGGGCTTAAGTACTGATAGTCTTGTGGAAGCTGGCTATCCAGGTGCTTTAGCTCTTGGTGACGCAGTCTGTGGTATTGCTGCCGTCAAGATTACTTCCAAAGATTTCCTCTTTTGGTTTCGGTCTCATACAGCAAAAGAGATCAAGTGGGGTGGCACAAAACACGATTCGGGTGGTAAGGATGGCGGAAGAAAAATGCACCCCAGATCATCGTTCAAGGCTTTTCTGGAGGTAGTTAAGCAACGGAGTTTACCTTGGGAGGATGTAGAAATGGATGCCATACATTCCTTACGGCTGATATTAAGAGGATCTTTGCAAGATGAGGTTGCAGAGGATTCCAAAATGATTGTGAATGTTCCTTCAGTTGATGACAGGATTGAGAAGATCGATGAACTGCGCATTATCACAAATGAAATGGTTCGCCTGATTGAAACTGCAGCTGTCCCCATTTTGGCTGTTGATGCATCTGGTAATGTAAATGGGTGGAATTCCAAAGCAGCTGAACTCACAGGTCTGACAGTTGACCAGGCCATTGGCACAGCATTAGTCGATCTTGTTGCTGGTGATTCAGTTGATGTGGTCAAGAACATGTTATCATCAGCATTTCTGGGTGAGACTTTGATTTATATTTCAAAATGCTTTTTAGTTATGTATATGTCTTTATAAACAAATGATAGATATGCTGAATGATTTTCATTTTTGTGCATTTCAACAATATATCTGCTAAAGTCATAAGGAAGCTGAATGCTCATGCTTGTATTTGGTCAGTTGCTGCTTCTAATTTAGTCTACCACTTGCATTACGTCATATTTGCTATCTTTTACTTCATTATTCTATCATTAGGTGAAGGAAAAATAGTTGAGGAAATGGAGTCCTACATATGAAAATCCTCTGCATGTATAACTCCCAGTCTCTTTGGCACTATGTTCTTATTATCTGTGAAACCCACCAAACTGAGTCAAGGCAGATGCATTATAAATTTAATTAAAACTGTCCACTGTTCCACATTTTTCATTATTTCCAGATAATGTTCACGTTTTATTCCATGTTTCATGTTGGGATCTGTTTTCAGTCTTCTAGTACTTTTGTGATGGATCACAGTTGAATCTTATATTGATATACAACTGACAGGTATAGAAGAAAGAAATGTTGAAATCAAGCTTAAGACATTTGGTCCTCAAGAAACCAGTGGTCCAGTTATTCTGGTAGTTAATGCTTGTTGTACTCAAGATACAAAGGAAAATGTAATTGGTGTTTGCTTTGTTGGGCAAGATATTACAGGGCAGAAGTTGGTTATGGATAAATATACCCGCATCCAAGGTGATTATGTAGGAATTGTGAGTAGTCCGTCTGCACTTATTCCTCCAATCTTTATGACTGATGAGGATGGTCGGTGCTTGGAGTGGAATGACGGAATGGAAAAATTATCTGGTTTGAAGAGGGAAGAAGCCATTGAACGGATGCTTATTGGGGAAGTTTTTACAGTTAAGAATTTTGGTTGCCGGGTCAAAAATAACGACACATTAACCAAACTAAGGATAGTAATGAACAAGGTTATTTCTGGACCGGATGCAGATAAAATACTATTTGGGTTCTTTGATCAGCAGGGTAAATATGTTGAAGCGCTACTCTCGGCAAACAAAAGGACTAATGCAGAGGGAAAGATTTCTGGGATTCTGTGCTTTTTGCATGTGGCTAGTCCAGAACTTCAATATGCCTTGCAGGTCCAGAGGATATCAGAACAGGCTGCAGCCAATAGCCTAAATAAGTTGGAGTATATTCGTCGGGAAATCAGAAAGCCTCTAAATGGGATAGCTTTTATGCAGAATCTAATGGGAACTTCTGATTTAAGTGAAGAGCAGAAGCAACTCCTGAAGACGAGCGTATTGTGTCAGGAACAGTTAACCAACATTGTTGACGACACTGACATTGAAAGTATTGAGGAATGGTATGATTGTCAAATTTGATTACAAATCATATCTGCTTGTGAACTATTCTAGATTGTTGAGTGTAGAGTTATAGCATCAGATCTAGTGTTATATTGTCTTCATGCTTTATGTTTGCGATAAAGTAACTGACTGTAGTATTTATTTGAAGATTTCTTATTCAATGGTTACAACCAACATTGTTGACGACACTGACATTGGAAGTATTGAGGAATGGTATGATTGTCAAATTTGATTACATTCATGTCTGCTTGTGAACGATTCTAGATTGTTGAGCGTAGAGTTATAGCATCAGATCTAGTGTTATGTTGTCTTCATGCTTTATGTTTGCAATAAAGTAACTGACTAGTGTTTATTTTAAGATTTCTTATTCAATGGTTACTAAGTTATTGTATGATTACTTTTGGTGGGCATACTAAAATGCGTGTTCACACCAGACAAATGGCTTCAGCTTTTCCTTATACACGCATCTTGCAATTTATTGAGCAGGCAAATATGAGCATTTGGTTGGCATTTCTTGATTTGATGCTTTACTTTTGTCATGTCTTGAGCCCTGCTGAAATGTAATAGGTTTTTCTCCTTTTCTCACCCACATGCAGCTATATGGTTCTGAAATCTGGTGAATTCAACCTCGGGGAAGCTCTTGACGCAGTTATGACACAAGTTATGATACCAAGCCGGGAACACCAGGTGCAGATTATCTGTGATTTACCAGCTGAAGTGTCAACCATGAACTTGCATGGAGACAAGTTGAGGCTTCAGCAGGTCCTTTCAGATTTTTTGACTAATGCACTCATCTTCACCCCTGCATTTGAGGGATCTTCAATTGCATTCAGAGTAATTCCGCAGAAGGAACGGATAGGGAAAAATATACACATTGTTCACCTTGAATTCCGGTAATCATCTTTTAAACTCGTGCCTGCAAATTTGTTTATTCTTGCTCTTGTGAATTAGATGCAGCCTAGTATACAACCATTATGTTTTTCTTTTTCTTTTGCACACCTTTACTAAGGGAAACTTGCAAAGATACTATCTGTTTTACGCGATATTATGGCAGGATCACTCATCCAGCACCTGGAATCCCTGAAAAGTTAATTCATGATATGTTTTACCATAGCCAGGGTGTCTCAAGGGAAGGTCTTGGCCTATACATCAGCCAAAAGCTTGTTAAGCTTATGAATGGCACTGTGCAGTATATCAGAGAGGCGGAAAGATCATCCTTCCTTATTCTCATTGAATTTCCTTTGGCCCACCAAAAACATGCGGATAAAACCAAATAACCAGCTCAGTTTAATGAGCAAATGAACAAGTTGTGCTGACGCATAACATGATGCTGAGAAGTAGCATGTCATTCTGGTGAATGAATGCCTCTGTGTTTGGTTTTAATCATGGATTTTCTCAAGGCTGGGTGATGCTGGAAATTTACCCCCTCGACTTGGCATAGTGGGTTATCTTGGTAAAGCCACTGAAGCAGCAGTGTGGAGTTGTACTCGGAGATTTTGAAAATGAAGAAACCACCTGAGTTTCCAGTGAAGACCTATACAACCTGCATCTTCGACTCAGATAGAATCTTAATCTTGTTTTTTGTAACATCATTTTTCCACGTACATTGTTTCTCATTGAGAACAAAGAAAAAGAAAAATCTAATTTGGTCACAGTTTGTAACTCTGGAGTAGGACTCTCCCAGCAAGTGTCTCAACAACATAAAGCACATAGCACACTGTACAGTGAGACTTCATTGATAATCAAACCAAAGTGTATTGTCCGCCAGCCCTGGACCTGGGGATAGTCTGTTGTAACTTCTCTGCATATGAATTTAACGAAGTGTGACGACCAATGTTGTATACAGGGGCGGTTTTTTATTAGTTTGGATTAATTTAGAAATTTATTGTTTATATTTGTGTGAATATCGGTGCGTTTGAAAAATTAAAAAAATATATTTATATAAACTAATATAACATCATAATTATTAATAAAATACATATATTTACCGAAAGATTGACAGGCATGCAACAAGTAAGCTTATAGTATAAACTATTGAAATTGTATGGTAAAATAAATATCTTTGAAATGCTTATGAATTTCTTGATATAGAACGTAAAATCTTGGAATAATTAGATATAATGGAAAAAAGGGAGCAAATATGGTGAAGGAAATAAATTAGGGAAAATATTGTTAACTAATTAATCTTTTATTTTTGAAACTTCAAATTACTCTATTCAAAAAGAAATTTGAGAGGGTTGATAATTTTTTTTTTTTAGTCTCTTAACGAAAATAAGGTAAATTAAGGTTTTTAAAAATAAGAAAAGTGATTTAAAGATAATCAATCGCCAAAGAGATAATTTGGAATTAACCCTTTTATAATTTATTTTTTATTACATGCTATAATATATTGAATTACCTTTTTTTTTCAATAAGAACATTTTTTAAAATAAATTGTAGGAGTAAGAACATTTTAATCCTCTAATAATTTCAATTTGTTCAATAAACAAATAATTTAATTATAATTGAATTAGGAATAAATTTAAAATAAAAAAGTCTATCATTAGTTGCTGATTAATGGTAATCAAACATTTTAATTAATTATTGTGCTTTTAAAATAAAAGTAAAATTATAACGGTTGCAAAACTTAATCACAACTTTTTGTTAACGTTTGAAGGCGAGAACCATAACTAGAATAACGAACTTTGAAACATTTGAAGGCGCCAAATGCATGAACTGAAGCTGCCATTACTCTCAATCGAAGCATGTTTCGCAGTCACAAGCGAACTCTTACGACATTCACCAACTCTTCTTTAACGACACAAAATACCAGCAACAACACTCTTCGCCTTTCTCTCCAATATGTTAAACCACGCATCGCAAGTTCCCCACTCCCAGTAGAGACTTTAATTCATCAGCACAGAATATCGCAATCACATCCCAAATCAGCTACCCTTGATATTTATGAACATTTAGTTGGAAAATATCGTGACTCTTGCAGCTCAAAAGATGCTAAACTGTTCCATTTGCAAATTCTGAAACATGGGTTTGCTTATGATGTGTTTTTATGCAATACCCTCATTAATGTTTATGTTAGAGTTGGTGATTTGGCGTCCGCGAGTAAGTTGTTTGATGAAATGCCTGACAGAAACTCTGTCTCGTGGGCTTGCATTGTCTCTGGGTATACCCATAAAGGTATGTCTAATGAGGCTTGCAAGATGTTTAAAGAAATGGTTCGTGCAGGGTTCTTGCTGAATCGTTATGCCCTTGGCAGTGTTCTTCGAGCTTGCCAGGAGTGTGGACCAAGTGGGTTTAAATTTGGGATGCAGGTTCATTGTTTGGTTTTGAAATCTAAGCAGACATTTGATGGGCTGGTGAGTAATGTATTGATATCTATGTATGGGAGTTGTTTAGAGTCCACTGAATGTGCTCGTCGAATTTTTGAGGAAATAGAGACTAGGGATTTGATATCTTGGAATTCTATCATTTCGGTTTATTCGCAAAGAGGAGATACAATTTCTGCTTTTAAGCTTTTCTCAAGAATGCAAAGCGAAGGTTTTGGGTATAGTTTAAAACCTAATGAGTATACATTTGGGAGCTTAATAACTGCTGCTTATTCTTCTTTTCTTTCTGGTTCATATTTGCTTCAGCAGTTACTAGCTATGGTGAAGAAATCTGGACTTTTATCAGATTTGTATGTAGGTAGTGCTTTGGTAAGTGGTTTTGCAAGGTTGGGCAATTTTTATTATGCTCGGAAGATCTTTGAGCAGATGAGTCAGAAGAACGTTGTCTCCATGAACGGTTTGATGGTTGGGCTAGTGAGGCAGAACCATGGAGAACAAGCAACTGAGGTTTTTACGAAGATGAGAAACTTGGTTGATGTAAATCTTGATTCATATCTGGTTTTATTAAGTGCTTTTGCGGAATTTTCTGTGTTGGAGGAAGGGAGAAGAAAGGGTAAAGAGGTTCATGGATATCTCATCCGAAGCGGTTTATTTGACATGGTTGCTGTTGGCAATGGACTTGTTAACATGTATGCAAAATGTGGTACTATTGATGATTCTCGATCAGTATTCAGGTTTATGATTGGAAAAGATTCTGTCTCATGGAATACCATGATATCTGGTCTTGACCAGAATGGGTGTTATGAAGAGGCAATAATGAACTTCTGTGCAATGAGAAGAGATGGATTGATGTCTTCAAATTTTTCACTGATAAGTACTTTAAGTTCATGTGCTAGCTTGGGTTGGATCATGCTTGGACAGCAAATACACAGTGAAGGGCTCAAATTAGGACTTGACTCAGATGTTTCAGTTTCAAATGCTCTTCTTTCTTTGTATGCAGATGCAGGATATCTCAGTCGATGCCTCAAAGTTTTCTTCTTGATGCCAGAGCATGATCAAGTTTCATGGAATTCTGTGATTGGAGCATTTGCTGATTCCGAGGCATTAGTTTCTGAAGCTGTAAAATATTACTTGGACATGAGGCGAGCTGGATGGAATCCTAACGGAGTGACCTTCATAAATATTCTTGCAGCAGCGTCTTCCTTTTCAATGGGGAAACTTGGGCACCAGGTACATGCTCAAGTGATTAAATATAATGTAGCAAATGAAACTACCATTGAAAATGCACTTCTATCATGCTACGGAAAGTGCGGAGAGATGGATGACTGCGAGAAAATCTTTGCTAGGATGTACGAGAGGAGGGATGACGTTAGTTGGAATTCCATGATTTCTGGGTACATACATAATGAGCTGTTGCCAAAGGCCATGAATTTGGTCTGGTTTATGATGCAGAGGGGTCAGAGATTGGATCATTTCACCTTTGCCACTGTTCTTAGTGCTTGTGCCTCTGTCGCTACATTAGAGCGTGGCATGGAAGTCCATGCTTGTGGAGTAAGAGCTTGTTTGGAATTTGATGTTGTAATTGGGAGTGCAATTGTTGACATGTACTCGAAATGTGGAAGAATAGATTATGCATCAAGATTCTTTGATCTGATGCCAGTAAGGAATGTATATTCTTGGAATTCAATGATATCGGGCTATGCACGTCATGGTCACGGTGACAAAGCTTTAACACTGTTTTCACAAATGAAGCTAGATGGCCCATTACCAGATCATGTTACTTTTGTAGGAGTCTTATCTGCTTGTAGCCACGCAGGGTTAGTTGATGAAGGGTTTAAACATTTCAAATCCATGAGTCAAGTATATGGATTGGTTCCCCGGCTGGAGCACTTTTCATGCATGGTGGATCTACTTGGTCGGGCAGGTGAACTTGATAAGATAGAAGAGTTCATCAACAAGATGCCAATCACACCTAACAGTCTTATTTGGAGAACTGTATTAGGGGCTTGCTGCCGAGCAAATTGTCACAAAACAGAGTTAGGAAGGAAGGCTGCTAATATGTTATTTGAAATGGAACCTCAAAATGCTGTGAACTATGTGCTCCTTGCTAACATGTATGCTTCTGGGGGCAAATGGGAAGATGTGGCCAAGGCTAGGAAGGCAATGAAGGAGGCAGCAGTGAAGAAAGAAGCCGGATGCAGTTGGGTCACCATGAAAGATGGTGTCCATGTATTCGTAGCTGGTGACGAATCACACCCAGAGAAAGACTTGATTTATGAGAAACTCAAGGAACTCAACCAAAAGATGAGGGATGCTGGATATGTGCCGCAGACAAAATTTGCGCTCTTTGATCTTGAACCTGAGAGTAAGGAAGATCTCGTGAGCTATCACAGTGAGAAAATTGCTGTTGCCTTTGTTCTTACTCGCAATTCAAAACTACCTATCAGAATAATGAAAAATCTTCGAGTTTGTGGTGATTGTCATTCAGCCTTTAAGTTTATATCGAAGATTGTAGGTCGGGAGATAGTACTAAGAGACTCCAACCGATTTCATCACTTCAATGATGGTAAATGCTCATGTGGAGATTACTGGTGATTGACGTATGATGATTAGTTGAGGCTGTGCAGGAGTGACTTTAGGTATAGGTGAAGGAAAGTATTATATTTTTAGTATTTATTTAATAATTTTTTAATTAATAAAAATTTTTAATATGTATTTTAAAAAATCAAAAAATTTATTAAATATCTATCTATTCTTAATTATCCTACAATTAAGAAATATTTTTGATAAAAAAGTTTATATTTGGGAACCTTAATTTTAAAGAAATATAATTAATAATATGATTTAACCATTAGTTCATGCATTATTAATATTTCCAAAAAATTATTTACCTTTTTAATTATTCAATGTTAGAATCTTGACTTTTAGTATTTCTTTTAATTTTTATTAAAAACCTTATAATCTCAAGAATTAGTAAATGAAAAAAATTTCTTGTTCTTTTCTCTACAAAGAAAATTATTATATTCATTGGTTCATTTAAAATAATTAGTTTCTTAAAATATAAAATTCGTTTTTATTTTTGAACATCAATTTATCATTTCAAATTTATATATTATATCATTCTAAATATTTGATTTGAAAATAATATTGTTTTTATCTATTTGTTTGTTTGTTTTTAACGGTTTTAATAGAATACAAAAATATATCTTCTTAACTATTTTTTAGGTTCTATTTTTAAATTTTTTTTATCTTTTTTTAATTATAGTTAAAATTCAAGAATAAAAGATTAAATAAATTTTGATCCTTTTTATATATCTTTAAGTATTGAAATTGTAAAATAAATAAAGATCTTATAAAAAAATTTCGCCAAAGGCCCTTCTGACTCTAAAGCCGGCCCTGAGGTTGTGGATACAACATATATTAAGGATTAACTAGGGATACTTCAATGTGGAGAATGATGGTACATTCAATCAGTTAGATGACGATGATAGAGTCTATTTAGACCATTTCAGACAAGTTTAAATTTTAGATAAAAATACGATTGCCGCCACTATGAAGGATTCTTCTTTCCCTTTTGCATCTTATGATGGAAGGATTCTTCTTTCCCTTTAGCATCTTATGATGGTTCATGCAAGACTAGATGAAACTGAATCTTGCTGTACAGAGAATTCCTTGAGGTTGATACATTTGTATGATTCTATCGATCATTGCTTGGCCACTAAGGAATGTATTAGGATTTGGTGCAGTTTTCTCGTAGCCTTAAAACAATTAAACAATTATTGCATATAAGAACCGGGTTCTGGACCTGGGCCGGACTCGACCCGTAACCCGAACCCGGCTTTGTTGATTTACACCAGTTAAATTTAAAAAAAAAAAAAATGCGTAGATGAAAGACGATGAACTACCAAAGCAAAAGCAAAAGAGGAATATGATGTGAAGTTAAATTCAAACACCCATAAACTTAATTTTCAGTGGTGATAATGATCTCATCTCTCAGAATATATTTTGGGTCTTTACATTAAGTATATTGAGAAACACTTGCTGGTAGCTTTAGCAACGCCACGTGTGAAAGTGGAATTACTTTTTTAAAGTAATTTTTATTGCAGTAATTTTACTGGTACGTGCCATTTTCCTATTACTTATTTCTCGTCCAAGTTCGTATTTTAATTCCTTTTTTTGTGATTATAAGTGTCTGATATGAACTGGGTCTGTTTTGTTTTTACTTAAATTTTACATTATGTGACGGTTCATGGTTAGTCTCTGCTTTGTAATTCTGATCATCAATCAATCGTAAGCTAATATAGAAGTATTTTACATGAATTGGGGCTGTATTATTATTGTTGTTGTTGTTGTTGTTGTTGTTGTTGTTGTTATTTTTGGTTGGGGTAATTCTAGTGAGTAGTATATGCTGTGATATGAAAGCACATAACCCAAAATTTGAATTCTTATATCAATATAGTTTCTTCATCTCAAGCTAAATTTAATTTCGCATTTTTCTTATTTTTCTTTGTTTTTTGGTTATATAATTCTTTACTTGAATTATGTTTGTTTTCAGCTTCTTTCTTTTATTGTCATTTGAACCACATTGTTTGAGAAAATCTGAAAACTTCTGTTGGTGATTGACTAGTGCATAACGGGTTTCCTTTCTTTCGTGGTCTAGGAGATTTTCAAGTGCTTGTAATTGATAGAATTTCAAGTGTGAATAAGTGAATTCTTGATAGGAATTCCCCCCCACCCCCAATGAAATTAGATTTAATATACGCTTAATTGGTTGCTAAGAAGATTAGGGAAAGAATAAAAGAAACTTTATTTTTTAAAGCTCAATAGTATTAATTGTTTCAGTTTTCCAATTATATAAAAAAAGCTTTATTCTAGTTTGATATTGTAGGGATTAGCTCAGTTGAAAGGTATTCGAGTTCTGGGTAATGAATATCCTAATATTTATTACTTCTTTCTATTTCTGCAGCAACCAAGTGGGGTGTTATATTTCTTCAATTAGGTAAAATTACTTTCATTTGAGTGGTTGTTGCCATCGATGTATCTTAGAGTATCAACAACGCTTCTTTTCTTCTCCTGCTTTCCATCAACAATGAAGTGGAGCATTAGGATTTAGAGTTGGGATATTTTTTGCATTTTTGGCAGAAATGGCAATGAAGCCACTGACTAACATCTGGATTCGACGACAGCAGTGCCCATGTGGAGATTGGAAGTGTTACATCAAGTATGAAGGAGATGATCAGGCATCAACGAGCTCTCAGCAAGAAAAGACTGGGACAACATCATCCTTGTTATCATCAGAGGTTGTTTTCACGCCTTACGTGGGTCAAATATTTAAAAGTGATGACGAGGCTTTTGAATATTACAGCAATTTTGCAAGGAAGAACGGATTTTCAATTAGAAAAGCACGTTCGACCGAAAGCCAAAATTTAGGGATTTATAGGAGAGATTTTGTTTGTTATCGTTCTGGATTTAATCAACCAAGAAAAAAGGCCAACGTAGAGCACCCCAGAGACCGAAAATCAGTACGTTGTGGATGTGATGCCAAACTCTATTTGACGAAGGAAATTGTTGATGGCATCACTCAATGGTATGTTTCACAATTTAGTAATGTTCATAACCATGAATTATTGGAAGATGACCAAGTACGTATGCTTCCTGCATATCGGAAGATACAGGAGGCTGATCAAGAGCGCATTGTTTTACTCTCAAAAGCTGGTTTTCCTGTGAACCGGATAGTGAAGGTTTTGGAACTAGAAAAGGGAGTTCAACCTGGGCAGTTGCCTTTTATAGAGAAGGATGTGAGGAACTTTGTTCGCACTTGTAAGAAGACAGTTCAGGAAAATGATGCTTTGCTTACTGAGAAAAGAGAGAATGATACCCTAGAACTTCTTGAGGCCTGCAAGAATATGGCAGAGAGGGATGTGGATTTTGTTTATGACTATACAACCGATGAAAATGAGAAGGTTGAAAATATTGCCTGGTCATTTGGAGACTCCATTCGTGCATATACACTGTTTGGTGATGTGGTTACTTTTGACACCAGTTATCGCTCTATCACTTACGGATTGCTCCTAGGAGTGTGGTTTGGTATGGATAATCATGGCAAGGCAATTTTCTTTGGTTGTGTGTTGCTGCAAGATGAAAGCACTGATTCTTTCGCATGGGCTTTACAGGTTTGTGGATTCAAATTCTTGTAAAAAATCTGCATCAATCTTCATATAACTTTTTATGATTTTCTTCCTTTGAACAGACTTTTGTCCGCTTTATGAGAGGGAGACATCCACAGACAATTCTAACAGATATAGATTTGGGACTTAGAGACAGTATAGCAAGGGAATTGCCAAATACCAAACATGTTGTATGTATATGGCATATTCTTTCCAAATTATCCAGTTGGTTCTCTTCTCTGCTGGGATCACAGTATGAAGAATTTAAAGCTGAGTTTGATATGTTGTGCCGTTTGGAGAGTGTAGAGGATTTTGAGCATCAGTGGAATCACTTTGTTGCTCGTTTTGGTCTTGTTTCAGACAAGCATGTCGCTTTACTCTTCTCATATCGAGCATTCTGGCTTTTTTCCTATATTAGAGGTTACTTTCTGGCTCGTATGATGACAGTGGAGTTTTCTCAATCCGTGGACACGTTCTTTAAGAAAATCTTGAGTGAGCAAACATGTTTGCAAGTATTCTTCGAGCAGGTATGTTGGTGATAAGTCTTTTGTTATTTCTAATTTTTGCATTTTTGATATATGTTCTGAATTTTGTTTGCAATCTTGGCAGGTATGTGCTGCTGCCTTTGGAAATTCAACTAGAGAAGGGGTGCAGTATGTGCATATCAAAACATGCATGCCTATTGAGGAACATGCACGAAGCATTCTTACACCTTATGCCTTCCGTGTTTTACAACATGAAATTGTGCTTTCTACACAGTATGCAACAACTGAAATGACAAATGGGTCCTATCTGGTGCGACATTACAAAAAAATGGACGGAGAGTATCTTGTGATTTGGATACCTGAAGATGAGCAAATTCATTGTTCGTGTAAGGAATTTGAACATTCTGGAATTTTATGTCGACATTCTCTTCGAGTACTGGTAGTGAAGAACTACTTTCAACTCCCAGAAAAATATCTTCTGCTTCGTTGGCGACTCGAAAATTCCTTAGTTACAATGGAAGATCCAAATCCACAAAGCAGTAGTGATGAATGTGCTCAAGCTTTTCATTCTCTTGCTGCAGCTCTATTGACAGAGTCAATGATCTCCAAGGAGCGTTTTAGTTATGTTCATAAAGAACTTACTGAGCTTCTTGATCATGTCAGAAATATGCCAGAGACTAATGAGTTTGTTGTGAATATGCCAGCTCATAATGCCAGTGACTAATGAGTTTATTGAGAATATGCCAGCTAGTAATGCCAGTGAACCTTAGGTTTGGCAAAATAGTGAATGGTGGCTAAAGTAACTGCACTTGGAAACCATTTTAGGGACATATAGAAGCTTGAAGAATGGAGAGGTATTGAAGGCATACAACAAGATAAGTAATTACTAATGTGAATAAGCTTTCACTTCCATTTTGGCAAACATGATAGGCTAATACCAAATACAGATTTTTTTTTTTTTTTTTCATATTGTTCTTCACAGGCCATCATTGATTTTCTAAGGATTTTTGTTCTTCAATTTACTGTATTTATTTTTATTCTTTACCAAATGCTTACAAGAAAAATTATGAAAACTGGTCATTGGCTCATTGGCTCGAGTAAGATAGAAGGCTTTCTTGAGATGGAAGTGGGATGGTGTTGTTTTGGTTCCTGAAACTTTACGTTGATTTTCAACAATAGTTTCAGTCTTTACTGATGTTAGGTATATGTGAATATAAGGAATTCTTGTAAAGCTATCTTTTTCATTAGCATATTATTCCGCACGTTTATTTACATTTATCTTCCAACTGCTACCTGTATTAAAAGCATTAAAAACGGTTGTCTGCAAAAAATTTTGAGAGTAATTTACAGTGTTAGAAAATATGTGCTTTACCAAAAGCAAAGTGCAGCCATAAATGTTGATCTTGACTTGATTACTATTTCTGAAATGTATAAGCTGAGAACAGGAATTGGTTTTAAAATCAGGAATATGTATTTTCTTCAGATGCATCTCACTGTTAAATATCAGTTTATCTTGAATTTGAAGAAGAGGATCCTTGTGATATATTATTTGCTTTGCCATGGTGATATGTATTAGTTAAATATCCATGACCTTGAGTGTTCCATGGCTTTATTTTATTCTTTTTGGAATGAGAACATTTATTTTTTTCTCGCGGACAGTTTTCCCATTTTAGAGATAAAATGAACAATTTCACTAGTTGCTGTTTCTCACTGTATAAGAATAAAATCCTGAGGACTGGATGCCATAACCAGTTACAATATCTTTTCTGATAAGAGAGTATTTGATCAAGCTTCTATACTTAAACTAACACTCTTTCCAGCTTTTTAGAGTGAATCTGTTGTGGGGACATTTGGTGGGGGCAGCTCATTACCGTTCAATTCCTGTCTTCGGCCGTGTCTTGCACTCTTGCTGTAAATCTTATTGATTTGAGCGTGTGTTTGGGTGTAAGGAAACCTAAGGAAGTGGAGGCTATTGTTCAATGTCATTATGTTTATCTCATGTTGTCTTCTGTCCTAGTTTTATCATCATCTCTCATTCTCTTTTAAATCATAGCGTGTGCGTGTGGGCATGCATGCATTTTCACTCTCTTCTTGTTCATTGACTTGGAAAATTTTGCAATGTCCTGAAGCTTTTAATGATGGGGTCTCAAGAACTTATCAATTTCATGAGTGATAAGTGATTCCTGTTTGTTAAATAGTGGGGTTTGTTTGTACCATCTGTCAAATATTCAAGAGCAAGATTGCCGCGCAGCTCATTATGTTGTCAAACACGCTGTTTTAAGATGGTGAGAATCTCAAATATCAGTTTGAAGTTGGACCTTTGTGCTTGTTAAGATGCCTTGAAAAAGTGATTTATGTATAAACGCACCCAAAGTTAAGCTCGGGCGTTGTATCTTTGCGCCCCAGACAAAATAATTTTTAAAATAGAATTATTAATATTTATTAAATATTTTAATACTATAACTTTAAAATTATAATTATTCAATTTCGATTACAAACGTACCCAAGTTGAGTTCGGGCGTTGTATCTTTGCGCCCCAGACAAAACCTTGAAAAGTGATTGTAGTAGATGAGCACTTTGTTTCAAAAGCTAAAAAAATCTGAGTGACAGATATGACTTAGCGGTGATCACTAGAGAACTAAACTTCACCACCAAGGGGAAAGACTTGGTAACTGTCTGTCAAAAGAAGAGGGTCCCACGTGTCTGAAACTGGTCCCAATTTATTGTGTGAGCAAGCTGGCAAATTGAATTAATCTATGTATGCTAGTAGTGTTATCTTCCAAAAGACTTAGAACTTTTGAAGTCAAGTAAAAGCAGCTGCTCAGGATCACAATCACATGCAATATGCAAGATAAAGACTTTTCCACATTTTTTAAAAGATAATATCATATACATCTTCATCTTCATCCTCATCCTCAACTTCATTTTCATATTCATTCATATTTGTATTTATGTTTATATCTATATTGGTTAAACTTCTTGGTATCTTAAAGGAGAAATTTGGGACAAGTTTCCAAAAAGTGCAATTTGGTTATAGACTTGGTGAGCCAGTACTTGAACCTAACTTACGGCACATTGATTAGTATGGCTTAGCCCCGTCAATTGGGTCATTAATTTGATTTATTACAAGGTTAAATAAGCTTTCCAAAGTCCAAACACGTCATTGCTTGCTGTGAATATTGAACAGAACTTGTAAATGCATTAATTGGAGAGTTAAATTTCTACATACACCCCCAAAAAAAAAAATTGGAAATATAAAAAATATAACTCCAAACTAAACTAATTAGATTATTAACTTTTGGTCACTAATATTATTACACCATGATCAGCTGTTGAGCTTCAAATTTGATACCTTCTTTCATCTTTCTGATAAATTCATCACATTTCTTGTTTAATTCCTCTGTGGTAAGCAACCCAATTCCTTCTTCTCGATCTTCGTCAGTGATCAGTATCTCACACTCTTGTTCTTGTGCTTCTTCTTCATTACCATCAACTTGTGCAACTCGGACAACATTTTCGTCAGCTACCACAACACAAGACCGTTTTTCTGGTTGTGCTTCTTCAACTTCCATGTCAACTTTTTCCTCTGATAATTTGACTACTTGCTGCTCACTCTGTTTTTCCTTGATGGCATTTTTGGCATTAACAAGATCAGTCTCCTTCTCCTCTGGTGATTTGTTGATGACACCAGAGTTCTTGACAATGAAAACTAAAATTCCATTGCAAAGCAAGAACATGTAGTTCTTGTCAATGCTATAGCCACTGAATAATTTGAGAGCAGCAGAAATCAGTGAAGAGTATGAAACAACGATGGAAAAGATTGAAACTGGGAGCAAGAACTTGGTTGCCATCTTGATAAAGAAAGATTTGTGACTAAATTTGCTCAAAATTGATTGATGATGATTCATTGCCTTGATATATTCCATTTTGGACTTGTAAAAAAACTGCAGCAAAGGCTCTTCTTTGTGATAGAAAAGTTTACAAGTGGATGAGAGGGGTCTTGTTTTGTGTGAGATTGGCTTTGCAATGAGCTAATGTGAATGTGATATGGATGGGTGGGTGCTTATAAACTATAAAGTTTGAGCAACTTTATTGTTTTTTTAATGATTTTTAATTAGCTTTATATTAATTGCCCTTGTTTAACAAAAGAAAGATTTTATAATTTTGATTAGTTTAGGCATAGACTAAGACTCAAAGTCAGTCAACTACCCCTTTTGATAAGACCGTACTTTTGTATTTGTATGTGACTGTGACGATGACTTGGGTCAATTAATGAAAAAAAAAACTCAGTCTTCCCACACGAAATTTCTTTGGTTTCATACTAGAGTTGAATTATCATTAATTTTTTTATAATCATAAAAATAAAAATAAATATCGATTTGTAATTTTGTTATTAGTGCAGATTGCCGAATGTATATTCGGATATGAAAATAGGCCAAATTGGCTTCAAAGAGAGTCATTTAAAATTTAATTGCACTTAATCGACCCATTACTTAGCTAATTCTCTCTGATTAATAGGTCCATTTAATTGGTTGTTTCATATTTGAAAATGTTTTTTTTCCCCCCTTCTATGAATGATAGATACTTTTTAAGTTAGCATTATTAGGGTAGGCTTGTATAGGACTACCAATATTTTCATGGCTTAAATTTCTTGATGGCTGGCTTTTAATTTTGTTTTTGTGGTTGGTATGCCTCTTGTTCCAATGTCTTTATCTTTCCATTAATTGAAATTTAATCAAATTCATGAATCATCCCATCAAATCACTAACATTCAAGAATTGACTTGGTTTTTTTTTTTTTTTTTATATCTAAAATCTAAACCATATCACATTTCGACATAAGCTAAAGACTTCTAGGCCAACCACAAAATTGACTGATTCTTCATTCTTATTCGCTTAAGTAATTTTTTTATTTTTTTTCACTCCATCTTTTTTTTTTTTAATTCTGGTGAGTAGCGAGTGCAATAATAAAATAATGGTAAAAGTAATAAAGATGAAAAATGAAGATGGTAAATGAACAGCTGTGTTGCAGTAGTTGTTGAACAAATTCTGCTGCGTCAAAATTGGGCACTAAGGCCTCCATGGATTCACTATATTGAACCCAATTAATACTATAACGACTTGTTTAACAACCATCCACTAAATGAGTTAATAATAGAATATAAAATTATTCCACCTAATTTATGCGTAAATTTGAGGGGGAAAAAAAAAAATTAAACTGAGAAAGGCGAAGACAATAATAGCTTTGAGTCATTTGAAATTGGGTCTAGGATCTGGACATTTCATTGGGAAAGCAATAGTTAGAAAATTGGACTGAGTTTTTAAAAGCTTTCAATAAGAATGGACAACGAAGTTCCACCAGCAGCAACTGATTAAAATATGAAGGCAATTATCAATCAATATAGAAAGCAACCCACCAACTGATTCTTCTTCAACCAAGCTTAACATTTGTCACATGTTAATATGTGATTCATTTTCTTTTTATTTATTTGGAAATGACAATTTGACTGAGTGAGCAATTCTTCATCTGACCACAATTTTTCCTTTTTATTTTGTTAGTTATTACAGAAACAAACCAAATTTGAAGAGGTTCATGCAAATGCAACTCTCATAAGATGCAAATCCAATCTCTGTATTGGACCGTCCAATTAGGCCGAGGCACACAAAGCAGCCCAAAACTTGATTTAGGCTAATAACTGCAAGAGTGCAGCTCTAATTCACCTCTCAAAAATTTTATTCCCTAAAATACTCCAATTTAATTTATAAAGTATTGAACTATAAATCAAAATAAATCATTTTGTTACTAAATTTCATCCTATAAAGAATATCCTTTTAGAATTTTATTTATAAATGCGTAAAAATTCTAAAGTCTTAAATTATTTTTATCTTTTTACATAATTTCTACTTTCAAAATTCTAAATTCTCAAAAATTTCTCAAAAAAATCAATTAAAATTTTAAATATAAATATAAATTATGAAATGAAGTGGGTATGAAAAAATTATTAAAAGAATAATTTATTTAAGTGTTTAAATGAATTTTATTCAAAATAAAAAAGAATTAATTTACTTTTAGTTATTTTGGAAATTCCAGTTAAAGAGGGTTTTACTAGAAATTTTGAGGGGTCTAAAAAGGCCTACTATAAATAGAAATCTAAACTACTGTCGAAGCCCAGCAAGGTTAATTCACTGTAAAACGGCTGGCCCAAAGTTCCGAAGATAATTAAACATTTAAAAAGTCAGCGGGAAAACCACCCGTATGAGCTAACACGTGTCCTTAACATCAACCAGCCATGAAAAATTATCAATTCATTAAAATGAGAAATTACGTTGCAAAGAAGGTAGTTCACCGTGCACATGTATGCGTTGTGTAAACAGTTTTGTGAAAAAAATTATATATAATTATCCACAAATTTGTATGCGGACAAAAGTTGAGTTTCTTTTTCTTTGTAAAATAGGTTTCCATTATTTCTGCCTTGACTCAATCTCAGGCCTTACTAATACAGTGGGATAGCCCATAACTTAATAGCTAAAGTAATAAAATATTAGGTAAACATCTATTAATATAGTTAAGAAGCTGTATTGATTTGATTTAGCATTTGTTGATTTGATTTAATATTTATGTGCTAAAAAAACATATAATACTTTTATTATTTTTGTCAAAATTTTTATTCAAAAATTATATTTTTATTTCATACACTAATAATTATATTTACAATACACTAATAATTTTTATTTTGTAGTCACAACCTTTTTTCTCAATATCAAACAAGCTATTTATTGATACAAAAGGGAAGTTAAAAGCAATTAATTTATATACCAATAAGCCAGATTTATTTACGTAGTGTTATAATTAGAGGAATTTATTTTAAATTTTTCAATAAAAATCTCGGCACTTTATTTGAAAACTAGAACGTTGTTATGACATACTGTATATCATTACATTATAACTTGACATTTTTTTCATACTTTATTAAAGCATGAGAACCCTTACCTATAGATAGTAAATGGATTGGGCAGCACGTGGTACAATAAAAGTACGACATGAATCTATACGGTATGGTACGGTACAAGCACATTTTGATAGGCATGTGGCACGTCACGACACGCATGCGGGGTGGACTGGGCTGGGCTGAATCTCAGGTATGTGACCTTAAAAGCACAGCATGATCAGATATGGGCTACAACATGGTACGTGAAAAAGACGTACAATAAGTATGTGTTTATTTTTTAGTGAAAGTAAACTTAAAATTATATGATTTTACAAATAATTTAAAATTGAATTGTTTAATATATTTTATTAGCATAAGTTTTTCTTAAATTCATTTAATTCTTAATTTTAAATAATACTCTAATTATTTATGTTTATAATTTAATTAATGAATAGATGATATCATGACTTGAATAAATAACATTATAAATATCATAATTTTATAAAATGTATGTATTAATGTTATTATAGATAATGATCTATGATTCTATGTAGGTCCAACTTAAAAATCTAGTTAACCTTTGAGAAGAATTTATTATTATTGTTCTTATTGTTGATGTTAAGTATTAAAAAAGAATTTATAATATCGTGGGATCTAACTTAATAATTAGTATTATATTTTTTTACTATTATTAGTTTATTATTATTGAATAAAAATTTGAGTTTTAAACTTTTTTATTCTATTGTTTTTGACTAAAGACATATAGACCCAAATAAAAAATAAAAAAATACATAAATTTAAAAAAGTATGCTAATAATTTGACATGTCTTCTTAAAAATTTTAAAAAATAAAATAAAAAATTGTCATATGTTTTTTCTTAAGTACGACCCACAACACGATAAGGTACGTATGGGCACGGTATGCATGAACACGGCATGTGTCTAAACCTAGGAAAAAAAATTAAACACAACGTAACACAACACTACCTTCCTTTGGCCGTTGGCCATCTCTACCCTTGCCGAATAAACACATTCACAAATTAAACCATTCAGTTATGTAAGAACCATCCAGTCTCTCGTACGAGTTAATAGTATTGATATAACTTTTGGGGAAATATTTTTTGTTCTGCTAGGCTGACTTGTAAACTTAAAATTTATAAATTAGAAAAGAATAAAGAATAAAGAATAAAGAAAAATTCTTGACCTCACATAACAGATTTGTTCGGTACATGAAAAGGAACTTCAACGACGGTGGCCTCTTCAGCAATAGAAAAGGCCACCTGCATTTGAAAAATTTGTTTTCTGGATACAATCTTTATCAATATCTGTAACACAAACCATAAACGTAGTCCATATACACACGCTTGTTCAGCCTTTTAACTTCTTCACTCCTCTTGATCCATAACTGCATGGCTACTGCACATTTGAGTCCTTGCTCTTCTTCATTGAAGCATTACAAGACGCAACTCTTCAGTGACTTCATTGTTGTCCCAAGAAAATCTTGTTTCTCCACTTGGGTATCTCAAGTTCAGTCAAGAATCCATGCTAGAAAGCATTTTCAGCTCAAATCCTCTAATGGGCATCCTCTCAATGCTGTTTCTTTGCAAGATAGTGAGTTACTGGTTCCTCTACTATAGTCCTTTGAATTTTGTAAATAAAAATGGAGTTTGTTTTTAATTTTTTGCTTTCAAGTTCTTTTCTTTTTTATGGGGTTTATCGTCAGTTATAGTGTATGCAATGTGTAGCTCACCAAAATTCTTTTGTTGTTTACGCCGAATCAGTATCTGATGGGTTTTAATTCTCATTCAATTGCTTATTCATAAACTGATGTCCAAAATGAATTTCTTATCTAAAAAAAGATTTTTCCTTTTTTGGATAATTACCAAATGAATTTGTATATGAAGAAAATTTCTTTTTGGAAAGAGAGTTTATCAAATTGTAGGCTCATCGATATAATCACAATCATATGCAAGGATTAGATTTTGTCTTCAGTATATCAGTTTGTTTCTAATTGCTGATTTCTAGCTGCAATTTTGATTTTAGGTTTAGCTGGAAAACCTCTGGCCAACGATCATTCCGAGCCTCAAGAGATAGAGGCCTCCGTCACTGCATCATCTGAAAAAGTGGGTTCTACACTCAGCATAACAGTTGTTGGAGCCTCAGGAGACCTTGCAAAGAAGAAGATTTTTCCTGCACTTTTCGCCCTATACTATGAAGACTGTCTACCTGAGGTTCTATGCTTTGTTGCTTCACTAATTTCACTTTTTCAACATGCCTTGATGAATGTTCAATAGCTGATAAGTGTTCATTTTGTTTTCCATTTATCGTCCTTATGCAGGATTTTACAGTTTTTGGTTATGCTCGGACTAAATTGACTGATGAGGAGCTGAGGAACATGATTAGCAAAACTTTAACTTGTAGAATTGATAAGAAGTATGTAATTTTCTGAAACCCTCACATGTACTTTTTAGCAGACTATGCACTGAGTTTTGTATATAGTAATAGTTGAGGGAACTTACAGGGAAAATTGTGAAGACAAAATGGATCAGTTCTTGAAGAGATGCTTTTACCATTCGGGTCTGTACAGCTCTGAGGAGCATTTTGCAGAATTAGACAGCAGACTGAAAGAGAAAGAGGTAACTAATTACTTCTTTAGCTTTAAGAAATTTGTAGTTTTATACGAACTCTGGAGTCATAGATTCTACTAATGCATGTCCAACTAGTAATTTGTAAGGGTTGATTTTATCATCTTTATTACATGACAAATTAGCCTTGTGAACGGATACTTAAGCCTTGAGATACAATAAAATATTACAGGGAAGGCAAGAGATGTTGATATCAAATTTTGGCTTCAACAAGCAGATTTATATTTGTGGGAAAGTGGTACTCTGCTAATCGATGTTAATTGCCGTCTATCCATTGATGACTCTGATCTCGTTTTGTAATGGAGAAACTGTCGGGGGCCTGGCATTATTGCCAGCAAGAAACCTCTGATGTGTGAATCAGATTAAAGGGCTTTAATATTAATTTCAAACAATAAAGTATAATAAAATGCTCTTAATTCAACTCACAGATTAATGGTGTAGTTGAATAAATCCTCCTTTCCTTCATTAAAAGTCCCTTTATTTAGAGTTTTCCCTTTATGATTTACTTCACCTGCAATTTTTGGTAGCAGTGGGGCCATTGAATCCTTGAACTAACGGAACATTTCATTAACCATCTATTGGTGGGATTTTGTTTCCGTGCCCCTTTGATATCATGGGGTATTAAATGGTTATTTAATTGCAGTGAAGTTTTCCATACTCCCTAATTCTAGGAGGAGGGTAATAGGGAGAAGGTGTAGGTAAAATCCTGTTAGTAAATGTAAGTCTCTGGTAAATGTATTGAATCCAAATAAAAACTATTACTAGGTTCGTGAGGAGTTCTGCTCTGCTATGGACCAAGTAACTGACATATTTCTTATTGTTCCACTAATTGTAAAATATATTCATGTTTAGGAAGCTAGTTACTAGCTCCCTGTGTGAAATTTGGTGTTTGTTTATTTTAGTTTTATTTTTTTAACCCAATGTAAGAAAATGGAATTTTAGGCTGGAAAGCTATCGAACAGGTTGTTTTACTTATCAATACCTCCAAACATTTTTGTGGATGTGGCGAAATGTGCTAGCCTTAGAGCTTCATCAGCAACTGGTTGGACAAGAGTCATTGTTGAAAAACCATTTGGTCGGGACTCTGAGTCTTCTGGCGAGTTAACTAGAAGTTTGAAGCAGTATCTAAGAGAGGATCAAATATTCAGGTTTGTCTCTCATTTGCTTCCTTAAAGAAAGACGTGTGATGATGTTTGACTCTATTGATATCTTTTCAGGATTGACCATTACTTGGGTAAGGAGTTGGTTGAGAATCTATCAGTGCTTCGATTCTCCAATCTTGTTTTTGAGCCTCTATGGTCCAGGAATTACATCCGCAATGTACAATTTATATTTTCTGAAGATTTTGGTACAGAGGGACGAGGGGGGTGAGTTGTATATGTTGCCTGAAGATATTGTTATTATACTAGAAGTTGTTTCAGACACCCAGATCAGCTGATTTTATTGGTAAATTTTTCCAGTTATTTTGATAACTATGGAATCATACGAGATATAATGCAAAATCATCTCTTGCAAATACTGGCATTATTTGCAATGGAGACTCCTGTCAGCTTAGATGCGGAAGACACTAGAAATGAAAAGGTAATTCGGTCTTCCTTTCTTCTACAAATTTTACGAACCAGAATTGTGGTCTCCTGTTCTTCTTTGTGTACCATTTCTATGATTGCTAGAGATCCTATTTTAAGGTATAGCCACACACCACCATCACCACCAAAGAAGAATCAAATCCCATGGTGGGTTATGGAAATGCTACACTCCTTGCTATTGTTTTAAGTTAATCATTGACTTTGTTGTGTGTGGCTTCATTCAGGTGAAGGTTCTTAGATCAATGCAACCGCTTCTGCTTGAAAATGTAATTGTTGGTCAATACAAGGGCCACAACAAGGGTAGTAAATCATATCCTGCATATACTGATGACCCAACTGTGCCAAAGGGTAGTCTCACGCCAACATTTGCCGCGGCTGCTCTTTTTATCAACAATGCAAGATGGGATGGGGTTCCTTTCCTGATGAAAGCAGGCAAAGCGCTCCATACCAAACGGTAGGTAGTATTTCTTCCCTTTTCATGAGGATCTATTCTTTCACCATATATTGTAGAATATGCTTAACTGGTTGACTTGAGAATGTTGTGTCAATGAAACTTCAGTGCAGAGATCAGAGTTCAGTTCAGACATGTCCCTGGAAACCTGTACAAGCGGAATTTTGGAACTGACTTAGACAAGGCTACAAATGAGCTTGTGCTCCGACTCCAGCCTGATGAAGCTATATACCTGAAGATCAACAACAAAGTTCCTGGTCTTGGAATGAGATTGGATCGCAGTGACCTTAATTTGCTTTATCGATCAAGGTAAGAGAATATTTAGACAGTTACCTACAAATGATACTTGCAATCTTAACTATGTAATATATGACCTAGAATACTCAATTATGGAGTGGGACTGTGAGCATCAATTTCATAAAATCTTCTCAAGCGATAAGCCTTGGGAGGTCTTTATTCATGTTTCGTAATTATTTTGTAGCACATGTAACCATTGAATTCTTTAATGTTTTATTTTAAAAGAATTTGTATAAAATCCTGATTAATATTAAAAGTAAGGGGACTCTATTAATCTCATGTCCTGGCCATTTTACCTTAGTAACATCCATCTGCAGACCTGGCCAAATTGATGGAGCAATTGTGCATCTGTATTATCTTTCGTTCTTCTTCTGGTTTTGGAGAGCATTACTTTAATCTTTAGTTTTGATGTGAAGGTATCCAACAGAAATACCAGATGCATATGAGAGGCTGGTCTTAGATGCAATAGAAGGTGAACGGAGGTTGTTTATTCGGAGTGATGAGCTTGATGCTGCCTGGGCGTTGTTTACACCATTACTGAAGGAACTTGAAGAGAAGAAGATTGTTCCAGAGCTCTATCCTTATGGTAGCCGAGGACCAGTTGGAGCACATTATCTTGCTGCCAAGTACAATGTCCGATGGGGAGATCTTAGTGGAGAGGATTCATGAATGGCCAAAAACTTGGGTTATTTTACATACTTATTCACCATAAACCCATGACAGGGCTGGTTATATGAACAGCACAGCAGTTACTCATTCCGGTGCCTGATAATTTGTGCTATGGTGCAGTATTCCTTGACCTACATGGTACCGAGGATTGAATTCTTATGGATGATGTATCATTTGGAAGGTTGAATGAGTTGATTTTGATTGTAAGTTGGTGATCAGTGTAAACGGATGAATGATAATAGGCATATAAAAGGAAATTTAAGATTTGTGAATAAATGAACTTTGGATCTTTGCAAACTGTCAGGATTTAAATAATAAGTTGATATATTTGCAGATTCTGGAACTGAGTGAGCCATGAGAGATTTGTGAGAATATAATCGACTTCTTAAGACAGGTGAATTTCTATATTCGGCATTTATTCATACTGTCATACTTTGTAAATCATAAAATTGTAAGCTCTTGACAAGATATTTTAGGTAGTCCTGGAGCACAAACACCACAAATTTTAAATTCGGTTTGCATAAATCCTTGGATGATGTGGTAGTAGCTAGCTAAGCCAAAAGAGCTTTTCGACTAAATAAAACTGGTTGCTTTACGCCATTGCCAAAATGCACTTTTAGCAAAGCTGTAAGCATACAGAGCCGGTGCCACTCGTCTTTTCATCCTCCTTTATTATTTTATTTAGTACTCTTATGAGCATATCAGAACCAAATTTGAGTGATTTTAGTATGTTTGATGTGCCTGTCATCTCAATGATTTATGTATTAATTGATGTTTGATCAGCCACATGGTGATTAACTAATAGGTTTGGTAAAAAATTACATACAAACGCTTTTTAGATTAATGACTAGTATGGTAACGTTTTAGTTTTTAAAATAATTACTATTAGTTGTGATATAGAAATAATTCGTTGTAAATAAATTAGTCAAACGCTTGGTAAATTTTATTTTTAAAAGTGTTTTGTAAATTAGTTAAAGTAGTAATTTATATTTGGTAAATCTCATTTTTAAATTTCTGTATGAATACAAATGACTTAATTAAACATAAAGTTATAAAATTTTGTTTACCCGTGCATTTATTTTATAATAATATGTGTATATAGTAATATTTTATGTGCATATAGAATAATTTGTATCTAAAACAAATTAACCGTATTTATTTTGTTATCTCAATCTAATTCAAAATAATAATCATTTCTTTAAAATGTAATGATTTTATTTTCTAATTATATAAAAGATAATTTTAGATTTTTATAACATATATTAGGACCTGTATGAACTTGTTTAAGTATAAAACTGATTATCATAATCAAATTTTGAAAAGCTACTCTTTGTCAAAGGATAAGGTGATTTTCTCGAAAATGATTTTTAAACAAACTTATCAAACACTAAAATTAATTTTTAACTTTTTAAAATCACCTTTAAATCTCTCAAAAATAATTTCAATTGGCCTCTAAGTGTGAAATCATAATAATAGCATGATAATATAAAGAGATTTATTGAAATTGAAAGAAAAAGAAAAAGAAAAATTTCTACATGATTTTAAAGGCTTTACAAAGTAATTCATAAAATAAATAAATAAATAAAAGCTAATTAATTACATTCCGTGCGTATGTCTCCTCCTCCTCCCACTACTTTCCGGGTGCAGTCGAAAAGTCTTTATAAGCCATTCATACTTTCTTGTGCAGAAGATGTGCCCAAGTACTACTCCTATTATTGTCCCACTTGCATACCCTGCTAGAACTATCTTCCAGCCAAATGCGATTACAGATTCTGAGGGTGGATCATCTTCTGCTGGCGAGGCCTCAGAGTTTCCACATTTTCTAGACAAAGGTTCTCCACACAATCCTGGATTTCCAGCAAACCAATCATTTGTAAATGTGCTGAACTGCGTCCCTTGTGGTATTGCTCCCCTAAGATGGTTGTGTGACACATCAAAGAATGCAAGGGATGTGACCTCTGCTAGTTGCTGAGGAATTTGTCCTGTGAGCTCGTTACCAGAGAGGTCTAATGACTCTATGACCGTTAGGTTACTCAAAGTTGATGGAATGTACCCTCGGAGATTGTTGTTGGAAAGGTTAAGAGTCCGAAGCCCCTTTAAACTGGCGATTGATGCTGGAATCTCTCCAACAAAATTGTTGTCGGAGAGAATAATTGCTGTGATCAAATTTGACAGCTTTGGATATTCTATCTCTGTGCCTTTGTTACTCATTATTAGTGAGTAATCAGCAAAACCATAGTAGGTAAACCCAAGTACATCATACGGCACCAGTTTAACCTGCAAATATGTTAGCTTACTTGCTCTGATATCTTTCATGGCATTCCAACAGTGGAAGTGCTTTGACGGAAGATTACCTGTAAACCTGTTGTGAGAGAGATCAATGATGCGTAGTTTGGGAAACTCAAAACCTGTTTGACGTTCCTCTATTTCTCCATGAAAATTATTGAATTTCAAAATGAGAACCTCTAGCTCTGGAAGAGTTCCCAACCAAGAAGGGAAGACATCGGTGATTTGGTTATCCCCAAGATTAAGAAATTTTAGCTTCACACAATTGGCTAGAGATTTAGGTACTCTTCCTTGCAATGAATTGTTGCTAAAATCAATCATCATCAGATTTGTTCCGTTCATGAAGGTTTGAGGGATGATTCCATAAAAGTTGTTAGCTTGCAGTTTTAGTGCTGACAACTCAACACTGAAATTACCCAAACATTCTGGGAGCATGCCACTTAAGTTGTTGTAAGACAAATCAAGAGCGTGAAGACCATTCAAACTGCATATTTGGATTGGAATTTCCCCTGTCAACTGATTGTTTGAAACTATATAGGAATAGATTGACACTGATGACGGAACTGGGAGCGGTCCTTGGAGCTTATTAAACCCAAGGTCTAAAGTATTCATTTTAGACCATGGAAGAACAAAGAGATCCTGCCCGAATCCCGACAATAGGTTGTCAGAAAAGTTCAAATATTCCAAACTCTTTGTGCTAACATTTAACAACCATTGGGGTACTTGGCCAGCTATCTTGTTGGAGGAAAGATCCAGAGAAGCTAATTCATCTTGGTTGTGCAAAAAATATGGAAACTCGCTAATGTTGCAAGACCTGAATCCTATTACAGTGAAATTTGGCAAATTAGTGCTGACATTGGTTCCAGTGAGCAATGAAAACTTGTTTGACGAGAGAACTAATGATGTTAAAGATTTCAAGTAAAGAAGGAACATGTTTAGATCCACTGTGCCACTCAAATTGTTGTAGGAAAGGTCAAACGCTTGAAGATTCCTTAGCTCAAAGATAGAGTTAGGAACAGAGCCTTCCAATTGATTCTCCGCCAAACGCAGAATCTGCAATTGGGTTAGCTTTCTAACTTCAACTGGAATATGGCCAGTCAGTTGATTATTATGTAAGTACAGAGTTGATAATTTTTTCAGGTTCATAAAGCAAAAGGGGATTGGACCTGTTAATTGGTTATGAGCCAAATTTATTTGAGTAAGTTCTGTTAGATTCGAGAGCAGACACAAGATCTCACCAGTTATTTTGCTCCCTGAAAGGTCCAAATAAGTGAGTTGGTTAAGTTTAGGGATCCAAGACAACGAATAAGAGTTTTGTTCAGAAAAATTTGTCTCAGAAATTGTTAAAGAATTCAGCTGTGTAAGGTTACCAAGTGAATCCGGAACTTTGCCAGAGAAGTTGCATAAAATGATCTCTAGTGTTTTCAAAGAAGAAAGTTTTCCCAAGGAAGCAGGCAACTCACCCGAAAAATCATTACCAGAAAGGTATAGATGGTTGAGTTTAGTAAGATTACCAAGTGAAAGAGGAAGTTTCCCTGAAAATGAGCAACCTCTAATACCCAAGGAATATAAGGATTCAAGATTTTCTATTGAATCTGGAATCTTACCTGAAAATCTTGTATGTGAAAGTCTCAAATCTACAAGGACACTGCTATTATGAAATTCTGGCAAATACCCGGTGAGATAGTGATTGTACGTCAGAGTGAGAAATGCAAGTTCGGGTAACTGGAAAATCTCTGCTGGGAATTCACCTTGCAATAGGCAATCAGTGAGAGATAAGAAAAACAAAGATGATAGATTTGCCAATGCATGAGGAACTGTAGAAGCAATATTGACTTGTCCAAGGTGAAGTACTTTCAGGTTGGCTAACTTGTCAGCTAAATTTGCTAGACTCGGGTTTTGGAGCTTCAAATGAAAATTATTAAATGATAGATCAAGACTCTCCAACTTGGAGAGCTCCAGCAACTCTGCTGGTATTTGACCAGAAAATGAAGAATTAGAGAGAGATAGAGCTGTTAGTCTTGACAGATTCTTGATTTCTGAAGGAATTTCAGAAAAATTGAAGTGGTTATTGGACAGAACAAGCCATTCCAGATGGACAAGTTGAAAGAGGCTGCTACTAGAGTCGATAGAACCATAGAGGCAACTGCTTGTGAGATCAAGCCTGATCACATGACCAGTGTCTTCATTGCATTTGATGCCGTCCCACAAGCAGCAGTCGTTATTTTCTTCTTCCTGGCTCCATGATGCAACCTTGGGATAAGCTGAAGGATAATCATCAAAAGAACGCTGAACGACGTCAAGGCTTTGCTTGAATTGCAACAAGGCAGAACGCTCGTCATCATGGCAGAGTGGCTGCAAGCCAGCAAGAGTGTGCTGAAAATTTGAGAGCAGAAAAAGCATGTGCATTAAAGTTAAGAAAAATGAGAATAACCCCATAATTTCTTATTAAATACAATTCTTTTTAAAACTCTCTATGATAGGAAGGGTGGAGGATTTTGTTTTGAGGGTCATGCATAGAACTGAGATGTTTTTATAGGCAGCGCCAAATGTGATGTTACTGGGATTAACTCACAATGAAATCTTCTTTTAGGATTAAAAAATTTTAGGTTCTTTCTGAGTGTCGTATTCTTCGTATTCGGCTATTGACCATGCTTTTGTCTATACTATCAAGAGGAGATAGCATCAACCCAAATGGCTTTTGAGAATTCACCCCCAAACTTGGTTGGAACAAAATTATTATACGTACAAAGGTTGCTTTAAGATAATTAAATATGGGATTGTGCTGGGCATCTATCAACCACATGGCGTTCTTTTAAGTAAATTTTGTGGATGCGGGAGTTGGAATAGAGAGCCATTGTCATGGGTTCAAAATAAAGCTAGGCACGAAAATGGTCCTTTTTTGTTAGTATAATTCGGTGAATTTGGCAAAATCGATTTGTACAAACACATGAAAACAAGCGCTTGGAACAGAACATCATATAAATTAAGAAAAAAAGTTAGGAAAATTATTTTTGCATCACTTTTATTTTGTTGTATGTATATTTAATCACTAAAAAATTTTAAATTATTTGTTTTCACTACCTTATTTATAAACTTGTATCAATTGATCATTTTTACACTAAAAATAATCATTTTACCCCTAAATGAATTAAAAGATTATTTTATTCTAGAAAATTTTAAAAATAAAAAATTATATCTATAGGAATACCTCTAAATTCAATAAAACAAATAAATCTCAAAATCTTAGATGATAATTTTTAAATGAAATTATAATTATAAAAAATTAACACCTTGCAATCATAATTTTTTCTAATTATAATTTCATTTATTTTTATAATTAAATTAGGTATAGGGAAAGTTTACCAAAATTAACATGGAGAGAAAAACTCCCTATAATTATTGTAAACTTCCCTATAATTAATATTAAGAAACTTCTCTATAGAAACTGAATGAAATTATAATTACAAAAAATTAACATGATAATTTTAAATGAAATTGTAATTATAAAAAAATTAACATATTGAATTTGAGATTTATTTATTTATTAAATTCAAGGGTTTCTTGTAATTATAGTTTTTTTTTTAATTTTGTATAACAAGGAAAAAGGAAAAATCACGACAGTTTTATTATTATGGAGGCCAAAATTGAAGATTACATTAAAAAGGAAAAAAAGAAAAAGAAAACCAATCCAGCCTTTCTCCCTTGCCAGCTATTAACCATTCTTTTAGTCTACACTGAATTATGATTATCTATGACCCCTAACCACATGGATTCTTTAATTTTAATTGTCAATGGTGTGCACAAGAATTAAGTAATAAGTATGAAGTTGATCACACACTCTTATTGTGGTACTTCCACTCGTCCATAATGTTAACCAGAAATTATCCTAAATCACGACAGTTTTAGTTTAAATTAAGGTTGCTTAGCTTCTTAGAAAATGTTAATAATTACAATAACAAGCAAGCCGAGAGAAAATGGCTTTTCAAATTAACAAAGACAACTGGATGCACTACTATTGCATGCATTGATAAAATGTGCTTTTGGTAATGGAGAGTCAAACATTGATCTTAACTACATCAACTTAATAATTGGGGTTGAAACTTAAAACTTCACCCATTTGCCTAAGCTTTGAAAGCTGGCGCTGCTCTGAAAAAGCAGTACATATTTTTGTTTCATTTGACTTATCCAATAGTCAAAAGTATTCATTTAATTCTATATATATATTTTTAATTTAGTATTGTTTAGTTATATTTTGAGTAGAGATTTTGGAGATAATCTATTTTGCCTCCATTAATAAAAGTTTAAATTTTATGATTTTGGAAGTAGAGGTTGTAAATTATTTTTTTTAAAGAGTTAAACTATCTAAAGTATCCTTAATTTATTTAATAATCTTATTTCATCCTTTCATAACATAATTTTAAAAAAATTATTTATTAAAGTAATTGTATATTTTTTTATAACATCTCTCTTTGACAACCAAACAACTCAAATATTTTTAGTAAGTACTTTTTTTCTTTTGGTAATGTAAAAGCTCTAATTAAATAATTTCTGCTTGAGAAATTTGATCAAACAGAGGCTAAAATAAGCAACACTCATGTTTACTATATTTTTACGTCTCAACAACTTGTTAAAGATATTTCTATTTCAAATTACTTTTGCGCCATCTCTAACTTTGTGATTGAATTTTGATGATAGTTAATGTTTACCAATTATCTTATTGGCACATATTTGATAACTAATGATTTTATTTTACAGCAGGCACTCGAATTAAGTTTTTGATGCTTCAAAAACTTAATTCTATCTGCATTGATCGAGAACTCTTTGAGAAATTAATTCGTAATTTTAAGTGATTCTTTAACTGATTTCGCTGTTATTGCCTCATAAAACTAGAGAATATATATAATGGTAAAACACAAAAAATTGCCCGACCTTTGTGCCGATGCCAAAATCAGTAAGACCTGATCATCAGTTATATGATTTTTTTCGAAATCATATCCTTTCAAGTTTGGAAAAAGAGAATGATGCACTGATCTTTGACAACTATTAGTGTAAATTGTGTTAATTAAAGACATGTTCATTCAATCAAATCAGGATAATCATAAGGTACTGAATTAAAAATAAAAAAGAAGAAGCAGACGATCAATTCATATTTGCCCGTGCACTATGCTGAAGGTAAAGTGGCCAAGAACCACCAAATTATTAGCCCACTTGCATTAAGAACATAGTATATGTACAATAATAAAAGGTTTATTAAACTTCAGAGAAAAGAAGGAAAAAGAAATTTAAAGCACAACAAAACAGGCCTTTCGTAAAAGAAAAAGAAAAAAAAAAGGTTAATCACATCTGTTGCCTGTGTCTGCCGACTCTCCTCCTCCCATTAGTTTTCGGTTGCAGTCGAAAGGTCTTGGCAAGCCATTCATACTTTCTTGTGCTGAAGATGTGCCCGAGTACCACTCCTATTATTGTCCCACTTGCATATCCGATCAGAACTGTCTTCCAGCCAAATGCAAATAGAGATTCTGAGCGTGGGTCTTCTTCTGGTGGTGAAGTCGCAGAGTTGTCACATTTTTTTGACAAAGGTCGTCCACACAATCCTGGATTTCCATCAAATGAACCCTTCCCAAATGTGTTGAATTGTTTCCCTTGTGGTATTGGCCCTGTGAGCAGGTTATCGGATACATCAAAGACTTCAAGTGTCGTCAACTCTCCAAGTTGTTGAGGAATTTGTCCAGAGAGCTTGTTATTGGAGAGGTCCAATGACTCGATCACAATTAGGTTACCCAAAGTTGGTGAAATATGACCTTGGAGATTGTTGTTGGAAAGGTTGAGAGTCCGAAGCCCCTTCAAATTAGCAATTGATGTTGGAATCTTTCCTACAAAACTGTTGTTGGAGAGAATAATTGCTGTAATCAGATTTGAGAGCTTCTCATATTCCAACTTTGTGCCTTTGTTACTCGATGTTAGCGAGTCATAAGAAAACCCATAATAAGTAAGCGCAGGATAACCGACGGGTCCCAGCAGAGGATCTTGCAAATATGTTAGGTTATTTGCATTGACATCTTTCATGGCATTCCAACACTCGAAGTGCTTTGAAGGGAGATTACCTGCAAATCTGTTATGGGAGAGATCAATGATACGCAACTTAACAAACTCAAAACATGCTTTGGGCTCCTCTATTACTCCATGAAAGTTGTTGGATTTCAAGATGAGCATCTCTAACTCTGGAAGAGTTCCTAACCAAGAAGGAAAGAAGTTCGTGATTTGATTATCGCCAAGATTAAGAAATTTGAGCTTTACGCAATTGGCTAGCGATTTGGGTACTCTCCCTTGCAGTAAGTTGCTGCTGAAATCAATCATCCTCAGATTTGTTCCTTTGCTGAAGGTTTCAGGAATGAATCCGTGGAACTTGTTACCTTGCAGTTTTAATACCCAAAGCTGAACACTGGAATTTCCCAAACATCCTGGAAGCATGCCACTTAAGTTATTGTAAGACAGATCAAGTGCATAAAGACGATTCAAACTGCAAATTGATGGTGGAATTTCCCCTGTCAGCTGATTGTTTGAAACTAGATAGGCTGAGGTGAACGCTGGTACTGGAATTGGGAGTGGTCCTCGCAGCTTGTTAAAACTGAGGTCTAAAGTAGTCGTAGCCCATGAAAGAACAGAGAGATCCTGCCCGAAGCCTGTCAATAGATTGTGAGAAAGGTTCAAGTAATCAAAACCGTGTACGAGTACGTTGTTTAAAAACCATCCAGGCACTTGACCAGCTATCCTGTTGGACGAAAGATCCACCGAATCCAGGAACTTTTGGTTGTACAGAAAATGTGGAAACTCAGTAAGGTTGCATGAACGTAATCCTATAACACCTATGTTCTTGGAATAGGTATTCACAGTGGTTTCGGTGAGCAGTGACAATTTGTTTGACGAGAGAACTAACACTTCTAAACTTTTCATGTTTGTTTGAAATGTTGTTGATGTGTTTGGTAGATAAGAAAATGATAGAAAGAGAAAGACAAAAAACTAATAGAGAATAAACTGAAAACAATGAATCTGTATTTAATCAAGTGAAATGAAAAAGGATTACAAGAGTTGGTTTTATATCGTAGCTTAAACGAATCTTTCTAACTAATTAATGAAGCTACTGGAATCTGTTATTTACAACTGAAACAATTTGTTACACGTTAAGCATTATGTATAACAAATAGTGACACGTCAACTCTTGAGCTGGAATCCCCTGCTCTGTTACTCACATATGCTAACATCCCCCCTCAAGCTGAACTGTGTAGGAAATATGTTCAGCTTGCTTCTAAGATAATTGAATTGTCCATAGGTCAAAGCTTTTGTGAATATGTCTGCAGCCTGATCTTCACTAGGCACATAGTTAACTTTAATTTGATTAGCTTGGACCTTTTCTCGAATGAAGTGTATATCTAGCTCAATGTGTTTTGTTTTGGCATGATACACTGGATTCATAGCCAAAGATATTGCTCCCTGATTATCACACCACATAATGGGTGTGTGATCAACTCTAATCTTCAGCTCAGTAAGTAACCCTTTTATCCACATAACTTCAGTTGTTGCCAGAGCTAATGCTCTGTATTCTGACTCTGTGCTTGACCTGGAGACTACATGTTGCTTCTTTGAAGACCATGAAACAAGGTTAGGTCCAAGAAACACAGCATATCCTGCTACTGATTTTCGATCATCTTTGTCACAAGCCCAATCAGAGTCACTGAAACAGTTTATTTGTATCTGCTGACTTCCAGTTGAATAAAGTTGTAAGCCATAGTGAATTGTTCCCTTCAAATATCTGAGTATCCTCTTACATGCTTGCCAATGTTCTTCTGTTGGAGCTGAAAGAAATTGACTCAACTTATTAACTGAAAAAGTTAATTCTGGCCTGGTCAAAGTCACATATTGCAGAGCCCCCACAACACTCCTGTACTGAGAAGCATTTAGAATGATAGCTCCTGAGTTCTTAACAAGTGAATGAGAAGTGACCATGGGAGTTGGTACTAGACTGCAAGTGACCATTTCATGCCTATTCAGCAAATCAACTATGTATTTGCTTTGAGATAATTGAAGGCCTGTCGAATTTTTAGTAACCTTTATACCAAGAAAATAACTAAGCTCTCCTAAATCTTTAAGAGCAAAAGTAGCTTGCATATCAGAGATTACTTTCAACACACTATTTTGATTAGAGCCTGTAATGATAATATCATCTACATATACTAAGACCAGTAGAATATCACCTGCATCCCATCTGTAAAATAATGAGGAATCTGACTTTGAATGTTCAAAATGCCACTGAGATGTCATAGCTCTTCTGAACCTGTCAAACCATGCCCTTGGAGCTTGCTTGAGTCCATATAGAGCCTTCTTTAATTTGCACACATGATGAGGCTTTTCTAGATCTACAAAGCCTTCTGGTTGAGCCATGTATACATCTTCAACAAGAATGCCATTAAGAAAGGCATTATTAACATCAACCTGCCTGATTATCCAGTTGTTCATCACAGCTAAACTCAATATCACTCTCACTGTTGAAGCCTTAACAACAGAGCTGAAAGTTTCACTGTAATCGATCCCATAAGTTTGATGAAACCCCTTTGCAACAAGTCTTGCCTTATATCTTGAGATTGATCCATCTAAGTTGTATTTAATTCTGAAAATCCATTTGTTTCCTACTACTTTGACAGGAGCTGTGGGACTAACTAAATCCCAGGTTTGATTGACTTGAAGAGCTTTAAACTCCTCCTGCATAGCATTAAACAATTTTGGATCTTGCAGTGCTTGATTTACTGAGTTGGGTTCAGATGGTTGGGCTAAAAGTGCAGTGATGTATGTTTTTGGTTTAAAAATTCCAGCTTTTGACCTGGTGATCATGCTATAACCAGGTGGCTGAAAATTGGGTAGCTGATGGGTAGTAACAAAAGGAATTGGAATGTTTGAATGTAAAGAATCTGGTGAATTGTGATTTGAGGAATAAGAAGGTAAAGAATGCTGAGATAAATGTGAGTTGGAATTACCAGAAACTTCTTGTGATGAATGTGGAGATTGAGCAGGAACCTCTGTTGTTAAGGGAGGTGCTGAGAGAACTTGTATAGAAGAATTTAACTCTGTATTGTTGGTACTTGAACAAGACATTGACACAGAGGAAAAATCAACTCCAGGCTGGTATGGGAAAGAATTCTCATTAAACACTACATGATTGGATATATATACCCTTCCTGATGAGTTTAAACATTGATAGCCCTTATGGTTTGGACTGTATCTAATGAAGATGCATCTACCAGTCCTAAACTCTAGCTTATGTTTTTGATAGGGTCTAAGATAAGGGTAACAAGCACAGCCAAAAACTCTTAGGAATGAGTAATCTGGAGTTTGATGAAAGAGTTTGAAATAGGGTGAGACATTATTCAACACTGGAGTTGGTAATCTGTTTATGAGAAATACAGCAGTGTGGAAAGCATTCCACCAAAAAGTAAGTGGTAAATTTGATTGAGCTAGTAAGGTGAGACCAATGTCAACAATATGCCTATGTTTCCTCTCTTACCATTTTGATGGTGAATGTGAGGACAAGGGTGTCTGAAGTGAATACCAGAGGCTGTTAATAATGAAGAAAATGATCTGAATTCCCCTCCCCAGTCTGTTTGTACAGTCTTAATTCTTCTCTCAAGATGTTTCTCAATGAAGGTTTTGAAATCAGTGAAAACTTGTAATGAATCAGACTTGGCTTTTAAAGGGAAAATCCAAGTGAACCTACTGTAATCATCTAATATTGACAAGTAATAGCTGTAGCCTTGAGTGGAAGTTGTATGTGAAGGACCCCAAAGATCTGCATATAATAGTTGCAGAGATGCTGTTGTTTTGGTAATGACAGAATCAAAATGCTTAAGATGATTTTTGCCAAACTGACATGCATCACAGAAGGTAATTTTTGGAGTTTTATTAATTCCAGCAAACAAATTACAAGTCTTAATAACAGTTTGAAGTGTGTGTGAGGCTAGATGTCCAAGTCTCTTGTGAAGTAAATCAACACCAACTGATGACACAGACATTGTTAAAGCTGCTGGGTTACATGACTTGAAAGGAGAGGGACTGAAATTGGCTGAACTAGAGAGAATAGCAAACATTGATACAAGTTTATTTATTTGACTATGACACCAAGAAACTTTAGAATCTTCACTTGACAAATCTTCTACTTGATACAAGCCTCCAGTAGCTACTCCCTTAAGTAACAGAGTTCCTGTTTTCCTGGCCTTAATGAAACAAAGAATTCCAATAAATTCAACAATAACATTGTTGTCAGCTAAAAGTTGTGAAACACTTAATAAATTTTTGGTGATATTTGGAACATGTAAGACATTTTTTAGGAGTAAAGGTTCAGTTGTCAGTGTATCAAGTACTGTAGATCCAATATGTTTAATTTCTAATGCATTTCCATTTCCAACCAGAAGTGATTCTGTACCACAAGAAGGCTGCATGTTAAAGAGTTTACCTGAGTCAGCTGTGATGTGAGTAGATGCTCCACTGTCTATGTACCAGGATGGATCTTCCACAATTTCAGGAGAAGAATCATTATGAAAGCTTGTTGATGACTGAAACTGAGAAGCATTAGTTGTTCCATTGAAACAGTTAAAAGCTGTTGGATGATCAGAACCAGAGTTGTGAGAGTTATATGAGGAAGATTGAGAGTTAGCACCAGCAACATTAGAATTTGGATAAGTGACATGGCCTTGAAAACCACTTTGAAATCCATAACCCTTTGGTGATCCAGCATATTGACCATTATTATTTCTTCCAAAACCATTAAAAGGTCTTGGAGGAAAATTATTTGGAGTGAAGCCTCTGCCATAGTTTCCAAAACCAGGTCTGAAGTTACCTCTGCCGAAATTCCTCTGAGGTACAAATGCAGGATTAAATCTGTTTCTGCATTTTGTAGCACCATGACCTGGAATGAAACAAATTTGGCACACTATATTTGACTCATGATTGGCATTATTTCCTCCTTGATTAGCATTGCTAAATCCTCCATTTCCTCTTGGAAAACTAAAATTACCAGATCCACCTCTTGGAAGATTTTGATTCTTTTGTGCAATGTTAGCAGAGAGATTATGAATTACATCAGCACTGATCTTCCCTTTCTTTTGCTCAATCCTCATTTCATGACTCAATAACAAGGAATATAATTCATCTAGACTCAGATTATCACTTCTAGCAAGCAGAATAGTAACTAGTGACTCATAATCCTGAGAATCTAAACCAGTTAGAATGTATGAGATCATGTCATTGTGTTCAACAGGCTTTCCAGCAATAGCTAAACTATCAGCAAGCCGTTTCATCTTAGAAAAATAAGCATTCATTGACATAGACCCTTTCTTAGAGGTCTGTAACTGCATTTTTAGTGGCACAATTCTTGCCTGAGTTTGAGAGATGAACATGCGTGTAAGAGTTTCCCAAAGTTCTTGAGACGAAACACATTGAATTACTGAGGTAAGTAGATTTTCTTGAATGGACGAGAACATCCAGCTTAACAGTAGCTGGTCAGTTCTAATCCACAAAGCAAATGCAGGATTTTCAGTTCTAGATCTAGAATTACCTTAAGCAGAGCTTGATGCTTCACTTACTTGTTCGAGGTACTGAGAAGGACACATATTAGTTCCATTGATGAAACCTTCCAGACCGTTTCCTTTGATTGAAGCCAGAACTTAATTCCTCCACACCATGAAGTTGTTGTGATCCAACTTGATCGGAGTGACAAAGTTATAGGAATGAGAATTTTGATTCGAGTTAGCCATTGTCTCTGATACCATGTTTGAAATGTTGTTGATGTGTTTGGTAGATAAGAAAATGATAGAAAGAGAAAGACAAAAAACTAATAGAGAATAAACTGAAAACAATGAATCTGTATTTAATCAAGTGAAATGAAAAAGGATTACAAGAGTTGGTTTTATATCGTAGCTTAAACGAATCTTTCTAACTAATTAATGAAGCTACTGGAATCTGTTATTTACAACTGAAACAATTTGTTACACGTTAAGCATTATGTATAACAAATAGTGACACGTCAACTCTTGAGCTGGAATCCCCTGCTCTGTTACTCACATATGCTAACAATTTTCATGTTAAGTAGGAACTTGTTTATATCTAATGTGCCACTCAATTTGTTGAAGGCGAGTTCAAGCTCCACAAGATTCTTGAGCTCAAAGAACGAGCTAGGAATAGAACCTTCCAATTGATTCGCTGCAAGATACAGTATCTGCAATTGGGTTAGGTTCGAAATTTCAATGGGGATATGGCCACTCAATTTGCAACCTCTGAAGCTGAGAAGGGATAGTTTGTTCAGGTTCATCAGCCAATATGGAATCGGACCAGTTAATTGGTGATTCAAAGCTAGAGATAACTGAGTAAGTTGTGTTAGGTTCATGAGCGCATGAGGGATCTCACCAACTAATTTGCTGGATTCAAGGTCTAAAATAGTGAGTTTCTTTAGATCAGCGATCCAAGACAATGAACGAGAACTTAGGGATGAAAAATTATTTTCCCCAATTATTAAAGTAGTAAGCTGGGTTAGATTACGAAGTGACGAAGCTGGAACTTCACCTGAGAAATTGCATGAACTGATAGCTAGAATTTCCAAAGAAGCTAGATTTCCAATGGAAGTAGGCAACTCTCCCGAAAATCTATTACCCCAAAGGAACAAATGAGTGAGCTTGGTAAGATTACCAAGTGAAGGGGGGATTTTTCCAGAAAAGTAGCAGCGTGGCAAATACAAGTGAGATAATGATTTAAGATTTTCTATTGAATTCAGAATCTTACCAGAAAATCCCGAGTATGCAACATTCAAAAGCTCAAGGGAATTGTTTTTCTGAAATTCTGGTAGATGTCCTGTGAGATTTGAATTGTACGCGAGCTCAAGTAATCGAAGGTTGGGCAATTGAAAAAATCTCTGTAGAGATTTCACCGTGCAAAAAGGATTCACTTAGAGATAAGGAAATTAAAGAAGACAAATTTGCCAATGTAGGAGGAACGACAGAAGAAATATTGACATCGGTAAGGTTAAGTCGTTTGAGGTTGGTTAACTTTTCAGCTAGATTTGCTAGACCAGGACTTTGGAGTTTCAGATGATGGTCATTTGATGATAGATCAAGAACCTCCTGTTGGGAAAATATGCTCTTTAAAAGCATATGTGTTTATTTAATTGTAATAAACAGTTTTTTTATTATTTTATTCAAATATCTTAATTGCATTAATATTTGTATTAAAGTCCATTTAATCATATTATATGTATTTATGTGATCACCATGTGGATTCACAGAAGACATAAATACAAGTTATCTTATGATTAAATAAATTTAGTTCACAGTTGATAAATAAAGTGGGGCACTTTATTTAGGTATAGACTGTAATAAATTCATTGAATGATTTGTCTTAATCATGTATGAATTTATTGATGTAGTGCGAATATATTGAACAGGATCACATATGAGATTTAATTAACTTTGTAATAACTGTCAGACTTATTAAATCTCATAGGCATTGGTTTTACTGTAATCTTAATCTTGAGTTAATTATGATTTCATGATTGTAATTGTTATTCCATTTGAGTTACCAATGGGCACGACATATACTTGTGGTCAAGATTACCCGGTATCTTGGTGGGAGCAATTATGAGTATTGGAGTTATGGATTAACAATATAGAATTTGTACAACACATCTCTTGATGGGTTTTCGGCACTTGATCATAGAATTCTCTGGCCAGAGTGTGTCAACATATTTAGTATGTTGAAAATGATCATTAGAGAAAACCAGTAAGGATCAAGGAATAAGATGTTATTAAATTGATTGGACAATTGAGATATCAATTTAATTAACGATGTGGTACAAAGGATTGTGCAGTAAAGAAATCAATGTGGCTTGGGACGAATTATTATTCGAGCATACAATTATGGAAGTCAGTTCCAATCTTTTAGTGGAGTAGATTTGGAATTAAATAATTGGGCTAGTTTAATTACAGGCCTAATTATTGTAGCCACTATTGTATGTTCCCAAATGATCCCCGGGTTAGCTCATTTAATTGACTGCACCACTACTGGACTAATAAGCAAGATAACTAGCTATTTGGGTCAAAAGCCTAAATATATCATTTAGTGGGAGGCTCCATTTAATTAACTTATGTGTAAGGGGCATTATGTTATTTTATATGGTGGGTCCCCTACAAAAAAAAAAGGAACGTGAGTTTTATTTAGGGCATGATTTGGAGCCTAAGGTTTTCACTAAAGGGAAATATATAAGGCTTATTTTCTCTAAAGAAAAAAGTGAAGCCACTTTATATAGATCAGAGAAAAAGATTTTTCTCTCCATTATTGAGAGAAAAATTTTCTCGTGCTAGTTGCTTTGGTAGTGATAAAGGCGCCCATACGTCAAGTGCAGATCGAACCTGAGTCATAACCTGGAAGATCATTGGTGACAGTTCGTGATCTAACAAGCGTGGTGGTGACGGATCGTGATCTAACAGGAGTGGTGGTGGCGGATCGTGATCTAAGAGCCTAAATCACTTCAGCGGAAAAATCCAACTCGAATTTTTAAAGTATGATTTCTAGAATACAAATTCTTATATATTATATGAGAGCGATCTTCAAAAAGTTTTATAAAAATTTAAAAACCTGATTTTTCCCCAACACCTCCAACCTCGAGAGTTCTAGCAATTCTGCAGGTATTTGACCAGCAAAAAAAGAACCAGAGGGAGATAGACGAGTCAGCCTCGAAAGGTTGACGATTTCAGAGGGGATTACAGAGAAATTAAAATGGTTATCTGCGAGAGCAAGCCATTCAAGATGAACAAGCTCAAAGAGACTGCTGCTAGAGTTGATGGAGCCATAGAGCCAACTGCTACTGAGGTTAAGGCTGATCACATGACCAGTGTCCTCATCGCATTTTATGCCATCCCAAGAGCAGCAGTCACTGTTTTGTTCATCCTGATTCCAGGATGCAACCTTGGGATAAGACAAAGGATTTCTAGAAGCATACCTATTAATTGTAAGGCTTTCGATGAATTTCAACAGGGCAGAACGATCTTGATCATGGCAGAGTGTGTGTGGCTGCATGGAAGAAGTGAAGTGAGCAATTGCAAGGTGAAATATTAACAAGGAAGAAACTAAGTGCATAAAGGTGAAGAAACGTAATGATAACCCCATAATTTGTCTCCCCAGGAATTGATATAAAATGTGTCTTTATGGTATTTTGCTTTTATGGCGCGCATAATGGTAGTGAATCTGCGATGCTTTATATAGGCAACTTTCAATTATTGCAAATGAATTATTGCTATGTTCTGATTTATCCAAGTGTGGAATCATTTTGTGTGGAAATGGAGAAGTTTGTTTTATCTTGAAGCTAGGATGTATGAGTATGTGGTGGTATCCGGAAAAGCAAGCACTTGAAGACGAAGTCGTTAATGGACTTATTGATGACTTGTTAGTGCAAGTCAATTAGTCAAGCTCCCTAGTGTGGCCGTCACCGAATAATTGGCTTTGTTAGATCGGCAAGACGTACTTGAAGACAAGGGCAGAAGACTTGTGTATTAAAGAATCGATTGTTACACTTCAACATGTTGATCGATCAATTTTATATTCTGTGGCTTAAAGATTATTTGTATCCCATCCACAACGAACCAGGCCACAAGAAACATAAAACGGAAGCAAAAGAATTTCCATTTTACTTGAAGGTCTACAGAATTAGTTCAAAACCTTAAAGTCTCTTCATTCTCATACAGGTCTTAGACAACAAAGCTAGAACAGTTGGCATGAGAAATTAGTCAGGATTTAAAAAGAGTTAATAAAAATTGAAATATAATTTAAAATTGAATTGTGCTTTTAATATTTCTGGTATTTCAGCGTACATGTTATATATATAATGCTTGAAAACTATTTTTAATTTAAAAATCTTAAATACGTTCAATTTATGTAATATCTAAAAATAGGGATATTTATTTAGCTTTATCCATTATCGAGTATAGTTTTTTCAAACGTAATACCCTTAGGCAATTGTAAATTTATTGTTAATGTCGATTTTTTTGAGCTACGCTTTAAAGATAATAATTCGTAAACAAATAAAGATAATTTTGTTATGAAATTAGAGCAGTTACCAAACTCAAACAACCAAGAACAATTAAAGAATCAAATAACTCTGGTGAAAAGAATTAATTGTATTTATTTTATTACCTCAATATAATTGGAAAAAATAATAATTTCTTTAAATGTAATGATTTTATTTCCTAATTGAATAAAAGATAATTTTAGATTTTTATAATATAGATTATGAAATGAATTATCAAAATCAAATTTTGAAAAACTACTCTTTTTCATTTTTTAAAATTTGCTATAGGATAAAATGGTCCTGTTGAAAGTTTATCAAATACTAAAATCGACTTTTAATTTTTTTTAAAATCACTTTTAAATCTTTCAAAAATAATTTCAAACAGGCCCGAACCATGAATCATAGCAATAGCACGATAGTATAAATAGATTTATTGAAATTGGAAGAGAAAGAAAAATTTTCAAGCACACAATTCTTCAAGGCTTTACTGAGTAATTCATAAAATAAATAAATAAATTAAAGCTTATTAATTACATTCTTTGCCATGTCTCCTCCTCCTTCCACTACTTTCTGGTTGTAGTCGAAAAGTCTTCGTAAGCTATTCATACTTTCGTGGAGAAGATGTACCCAAGTGCCACTCCTATTATTGTCCTACTTGCACACCCTGCTAGCACCATCTCCAACCCAAATGCGACTACAGATTCTGAGTATAGATCATCTTCTGCTGGGGAAGCATCAGAGTTTTCACATTTTCTAGGCAAAGGTTCTCCACACAATCCTGGATTTCCAACAAACGAATCATTCGTGAATGTGCTGAACTGTGTCGCTTGTGGTATTACTCCCGTCAGATTGTTAAGGAGGCTCATATTTCCAGCAGAGCAGAGGATCATAGAAGCTTCTACAATCAGTTACAAGTTGATGACATGTACTGCCAGCAGGCACCAGGTGGTTATGTAGCTGCTTGTACTTATACACGTGATAATTTTGCTAAGCAAGTTGTAAATAATTAGTTAGTTTGTTAAACTTCAGCTGAGCGGCTGCACTTGTATATATATACATGTAATCGATTAGTAGATGGTTATAGTTCCAGAAAACAAAAGATTTGAATAAAGTTGAAGTTTCCAGATCTCATTTCTTTTCTTTTACTTTCTCATCAGCCAAACAACTATTTTCTGTTCTTTAACTCAGATGGTTGTGTGACACATTAAAGAATGAAAGGGATGTGAGGTCTGCTACTTGCTGAGGAATTTGTCCTGTGAGCTTGTTACGAGAGAGGTCTAATGACTCTATCACGGTTAGGTTACTCAAAGTTGATGGAATGTACCCTCGGAGATTGTTGTTGGTAAGGTTGAGAGTCCGAAGCCCTTTAAATTGGCGATTGATGTTGGAATCTCTCCAACAAAATTGTTGTCGGAGAGAATAATTGCTGTGATCAAATTTGACAGCTTGGGATATTCTATCTCTGCCTTTGTTTCTCATTATTAGCAGTAGCGGCTTGACCTCTAAGCAACTTAGGCGGTTGCCTAAGGTCCCGCTTTATATAAAGGTCCTATGAGATGATTATTTTGTATATAAAAGGAGAGAGCGAATTTAAAAGTTATTATTATTCATTTAATTTATTATTATTTTGCAATTATCTTTTCCTAAATAAACTATCAAATTCTTATAAAGTTTATTTAATGTAGTATTTAATAGTTTTAATTCTTATAAAACTGATAAATTAATAGTTTCAATCCTACAAACTCTATTTCATTGTTAGAATTAATATGTTATAATTAAAAAGTTTTATATTCATTTTAAACCTCTATAAAAGCCCCACATTTTATTACTTATACATTAAATTTTTCCTCCAACAATCAAGATACGATATGTTCTTGGTGTTTGAGAGAAAGAAAGAGAGAGAGAGAGGGGAAAAAATCCTACTTTCTCTACTTTCTACTCAAGAAAAAAAAAATCTAATCGTTTTCTCTATTCTCTTTGACTATTGGTCATCACTCAAATTCTCAAACAATTATTATAAGGGTCCGCCTACGTTACATGTAATGTAACGTACACTCAGCATGTAAAATTTCTTTTAACCCCTTATACTTTATGTTATTTATATTTTATTTATGAATATTATAAATTTTTTTAAATGTAAAATTTCGTTTAAACCCCTTATCTCAATTTATTTTATTAAAATCCTAGAGTATGAATTCGCCCCAATAATATTAAATTCTCAAAATAACCTCCATTTAATTAAAAAATATAATTATTGTTAAATGAATTATAATTATAATTATTATTTATTATAATCATAATATTGTTTTTAATAGATTATTGTTATTATTAATAACAAGAATAAAAAGCATTATAATTAATTAATCTATTAGGAATAATTAATAATATTTTTTTATTAAATTGTTAATAATAATAATAATTAATGATTATCTAATTTTTTTTAATATTTGGTATAAAACTTATTTTTATAATAAAAATTGTTATTACTCACACACAATTAATCTATTATAATAGATTAATTGAATTATAATTAACAATTACTCACACATAATTATTGTTAAATGAACAATAATTAATGATTATCTAATTCGATTAATTATTGTTAATTAACAATTACTCACACATAATTATTGTTAAATGAATTATAATTATAATTATTATTTTATTATAATCATAAATATTGTTTTTAATAGATTATTGTTATTATAATAACAAGAAAAAAGCATTATAATTAATTAATCTATTAACAATAATTAATAATATTTTTTTATTAAATTGTTAATAACAATAATAATAATAATTAAGATTATCTAATTTTTTTTAAATTTGGTATAAAACTTATTTTTATAATAAAAATTGTTATTACTCACACACAAGTTACTATCTAAACGTAAGGTATTTTTTCAGCCTCCCTCTCCTAGCAGCCTAAAAGTCCACACACGTATGAGACCTCTTTGCCCAAGCAACTCAAAAAATATTATTATAATCATAAATATATTAATCGAAACTAGTTTATTCAAAATAAAAGTCTCCCGCTCTCCTTTCATATTTTATATAATCATAATATATTAATTATCATTGATATTATTATTATTAACAATTTAATAAAAAATATTATTAATTATTGTTAATAGATTAATGTGTGTGAGTAATACAATTTTATTATAAAAATAAGTTTTATCCAAATTTAAAAAAATTAGATAATCATTAATTATTATTATTATTACAATTTAATAAAAAAATATATTATTATTCCTATAGATTAATTAATTATAATGCTTTTTATTCTTGTTATTAATAATAACAATAATCTATTAAAACAATATTATGATTATAATAAAATAATAATTATAATTATAATTCATTAACAATAATTATATTTTTTAATTAAATGGAGGTTATTTTGAGAATTTAATATTATTGGGGCGAATCATACTCTAGGATTTTAATAAAATAAAATTGAGTATAAGGGGTTAAACGAAATTTACATTTAAAAATTTATAATATTCATAAATAAAATATAGCATAAAGTAGGGGGCTAAAAGAAATTTTACATGCTGAGTGTACGTTACATTACATGTAACGTAGGCGGACCCTTATTATAAAGATAAAGTTAATTTATGATTTCATCTCAAATTCCAGATTTTATTTTTTATTATTCTCTTAATTAGTTGGGTTATTTATTTGTTCTTATTTCTTTTTAATATATTCTTTTATTCATCTACTTTTCTTGTGTGTGCTTGTTTTATCTATTTTGAAATAAAACTATATCGAAAAACTTTAGAAAATAGAAGAACAGAAAAATTAGTTTAATCTAGAAAGGAAGTAGTAAAAAAGATGTAATTTGAGTTAAAAAACCAATAAGTGAAAATGTTATAATTGAATTAAAATTTCATGGATTATCAACAATAGAATAAAATTTTATTTAATAATTTTTACAATTTAGAGTGTTTAAAGAATTGATTTCAATAAATAATACATATATTTTTTGTCTTAAATTTTAAGAAGAATTAATTAAAACCATTTGTCTAAAGCCCCAAATATGGTTGAGCTGGCCTGTTAGTGTGAAAGAATATGTAATTATGTGTTTGGAGAGTAAGAAAAACAATGAGAAAACGAAGAAAAGTGACGAAGAATAATTTAGAATTTATTGAATAAAACTCAACCACACAATCGTGCTAACAACTCTTTATTTATATCTTTGTTACAATGTAAACTAAATTTGTTTTATATTCTATACACGCTAAACCAATTGGTTAACAAAGTAGCTGACTCAACTAACTGACTCTTTTACACGTCAGCTATCAAGTTATCAAGTGTGCTCATCCTCACTGCTCTGACCATGCTCTGTAACAAAGTGAGTAATTGGTGGAACCATAGTTGGTAAACGCAGCTAAATCATGCGGCACCAGTTTAACTTGCAAATATGCTAGCTTACTTGCTTTGAGATCTTTCATGGCATTTCAGCGGTAGAAGTGCTTTGATGGAAGATTACCTGTAAACCTATTATGAGAGAAATCAATGATGCGATGCTTGGGAAACTCAAAAGCAGTTTGAGGTTCCTCTATTTCTCCATGAAAGTTGTTGAATTTCAAAATGAGAACCTCTACCTCTGGCAGAGTTCCCAACCAAGAAGGGAAGACATCAGTTATTTGGCTATCCCCATGATTAAGAAATTTTAGCTTCATAGAATTGGCTAGGGATTTAGGTTCTCTTCCTTGCAATGAATTGTTGTCAAAATCAATCATTCTCAAATTTGTTCTGTTCACGAAGGTTTCAGGAATGATTCCATGAAAGTTGTTAGCTTGCATTTTTAACACTGGCAACTTATCACAGAGGTTGCCCAAACATTTGGGAACCATGCTACTGAAGTTCGTTAGGTGTGAGCTTTGAAGCTAGTTTCCAGAAGATCAGATGTTATGTCAGTTTAAAGCTTTGGTACAATACGACATGGCGACTTAAAAACTTATAAGTCCGTATGACAATATTATTTTGTCAGTAACATTTGAATAAGTTGAGCATGTGCTTGTCATGTGCAGTCACTTATCCTATACTGCATTATTTACTGTCGTTTTGGGCTTATGTTTAACGTGAAGCAAACACGTGTCTAGAAGCTTGTTATTTTCGGTTATGAAAGCGGGAAAATTCTGGGTTTTGTTTACAACAAACCCAGAATACAGCTGGCTGGCAGGGGATCTTTCTGGAGGCTCTTAAGCGTGTATATATAGCCTTAAGAGAAGTGAAATCATAGTGTGAAATGCTTGTAACTTCGTCTTTTTAGCTTGTATTTTGTTCACAGTGATTGAATAAAAGTTGTTGCTATGTTCTTCAGTAGATGTAGGCCATCTTCAGGTCGAAATCTATTATTTTTCAAAGATTTATATTGTCCACCCATATGTAAATTTATGATTATTCATGATAAATTTATCCATATTCATATCCATATTTAATATTAAATATTAAATATAGATATGTATTTTATCTGCACAAATATAGATATCCATGGACATTACATTTATATTTTAAAATTTTAAAAAATAACATAACATAATAATAAAGTAAAAGTTAATTAATGATGTATTACATTAATTTTTTTTTATTTTCTATTTCCTAAAATCATTAATTTTAAAAGCTAATTAAAATTATTTTAGAAAATTTGAAAAAAAAATACAGCTCAGTCCGTCAACTGAGCCTCCGTCACTTCACTTCAGTGAAGCAAATCACAACACGAACATGATGTACAGAACGGGATTGGACCAGATAACTGGTTAAGAGCCAAATTTAATTGAGTAAGTTGTGTTAGATTCGAGAGCAGACCTAAGATCTCACCAGTTAAATAATTCAGCTGCAAAAGGTTACCAAGTGAATCCGGAACTTTGCCTGAGAAGGTTGCATGAAATGATTTCTAGCGTTTTCAAAGACAGAAAGTTTTTCCCAGGAAAACAGGCAACTCACCTGAAAAATCATTACCAGAAAGGTATAGATCATTGAGTTTAGTAAGATTACCAAGTGAAGGTAGGAAGTTCTCCTGAAAATGAGCAACCTGTAATACCCAATGAATATAGGGATTCAAGATTTTCTATTGAATCTGGAATCTTACTTGAAAATCTCGTATGTGAAATTCTCATAAGGAACTGTAGAAGCAGTATCGACTTGTCCAAGGTGAAGTACTTTCAGGTTGGCTAACTTCTCAGCTAGATTTGCTAGACTCGGGCTTTGGAGCTTCAGATGAAAATTATTAAATGATAGATCAAGACTCTCCAACTAGCTCTCTCGGCTGGAATTTGACCAGAAAACGAAGAATTAGAGAGAGAGAGAGAGAGAGAGAGAGAGCTGTTAGTCTTGACAGGTTCTTGATTTCTAAAGGGATTTCAGAAAAGTTGAAGTGGTTATTGGAGAGAACAAACCATTCTAGACGGACAAGTTGACAGAGGCTGCTGCTAGAATTGATAGAACCATAGGGGCAACTGCATGTGAGATCAAGCCTGATCACATGACCAGTGTCTTCCTTGCATTTGATGCCGTCCCATACGCAGCAGTCGCTATTTTCTTCTTCCTGGTTCCATGATGCCACATTGGAATAAGCTGAAGGATAATCATAAAAGAACACTGAACAACGGTAAGGCTTTGCTTAAATTGCAACAAGACAGAACGCAAGGGTAAGCTGAAAACGTAACTCTCAGTTAGTATAGTTCTGTGAATTTGGCAAAATCGATTTGTATAAAAACATGACAACAAGCGCTTTGTACAAAACATCATGTAAATTAAGAAAAAAAGTTATTTAAATATTTTATTATGGAGGACAAAATTGAAAGATTACATTAAAAAAAAAAAAGAAAAAGAAAACCAATCCCAGCCCTTTCTTCCTTGCCGGCTATTAACCATGCTTTTGTCTATGTTGAGCACAGAATCTTGTTGTGGAACTTTTATTTTTCCATAGTTTCATTGTGAATTTTTTTTAAAGTGTTAAACCGTCTAAAGTATTTTTAATTATATTTGATAATTATATTTCATTCTTTTATAAAATAACTATAAAAAAATTGACTATTAAAAGAATTATACAAATTTAAAAAAAATTTCTGGTTGACAATCAAACAACTCAAATATTTTTGGTAATTACTTTTTTCGGATAATGTAAAAGCTCTAATTAAATAATTTTTATTTGAAAAGTTTTACAAAATGCAGCTAAAACCCCAAGCAAATTCTACGTGTCAACACACATAACTTGATTAAAGATATTTCTATTTCAAATTACTTTTATGCCACTTCTAGCATTGTAATTGAGTTTTGATGATAGTTAATATTTACCAATTATATTGTTGGCATATAGTTGATGACTAATGATATTTTTTTACGGTAGTTATATGGCACCCCATGTAATAGCTTGATGCTTCAAAAAGTTGATTAGTGTTAGAGAACTCTTTGAGAGATTAATTTGTAATTTTAAGCGGTTCTTCAACTAAATTCGGGGTTTTTGCCCAAAAAAAATTAGAGAATATATGGAAATTATGAAAAGTAAAATACAAAAAGTTCGCAGACCTTTGTATTGGTGCCAAAATCACTAATACCTGATCATCAATTATATGATTTTTTTTTCCAAATCATATCCTTTCAGGTTTGGAAAAAGAGAATGCTGCATTAATCTTTTAAAACTATTATCTTAAAGTTTGTTAATTAAGGACATGATCGCTTGATCAAATCAGGACAGTAATAAGGTACTGAATAAAAAATAAGAAAGAAGCAGCAGCCGATATGAATGCCGTGCTGAAGGAAAAATTGCCAAGAACCATCAAATTATTAGCCTACTTGCACTGACAATATAGTACATATACAATAATAAAACGTTTATTAAATTTCGAAGAAAAGATGGAGAAAGAAATTTAAAGCACAATAAAGCAGCTCCTTCATGCAAGAAAAAGAAAAAGGGTTAATTACATCTGTTGCCTATGTCTCCCGACTCTCCTCCTCCTCCCATCAGCTTTCGATTGCAGGTGAAAAGTCTTGGCGAGCCATTCATACTTTCTTGTACTGAAGATGTGCCCAAGTATCACTCCTATTATTGTCCCACTTGCATATCCAATCACAACTGTCTTCCAACCAAATGCAAATACGGATTCTGAGTGCGGATCTTCTTCTGGTGGTGAAGCCTCGGAGTTGTTACATTTTTTTGACAAAGGTCCTCCACACAACCCTGGATTTCCATCAAATGAACTCTTCCCAAATGTGTCGAACTGTTTCCCTCGTGGTATTGGCCCTGTGAGCAGGTTATCCGACACATCAAAGAATTCAAGTGACGTCAGCTCTGAGAGTTGTTGAGGAATATTTCCTGAGAGCATGTTACTGGAGAGGTCCATTGACTCTATCGCCGTTAGGTTACTCAAAGATGATGGAATGCGCCCTTGGAGATTGTTGTTGGAAAGGTCGAGATTTCGAACCCCCTTTAAATTAGCAATTGATGTTGGAATCTCTCCTACAAAACTGTTGTTGGAGAGAATAATTGCTGTGATCAGATTTGAGAGCTTCTCATATTCCAATTCTGTGCCTTTGTTACTCATTGTCAGTGAGTAATCAAAAAAGCCAAAATAGGTAGATGGAGGATAACCGCTTGGCCTTAGTGTATCATGCATATATGTTAGGTTACTTGCATTGACATATTTCATGGAATTCCAACAATCGAAGTGCTTCGACGGAAGATTGCCCCCAAATCTGTTGTGAGAGAGATCAATAATGCGGAGCTTCGAAAAATCGAAAGCTGTTCGAGGTTCCTTTATTTCTCCGTGAAATTTATTGGATTTCAAGATAAGAAGCTCTAACTCTGGAAGAGTTCCCAGCCAGGAAGGGAAGACATCAGTGATTCGGTTATTCCCAAGATGGACAAATTTGAGCTTCACACAATTTGCCAGTGATTTCGGGATTCTCCCACGCAATGAATTGTTGCTTAAATCAATCATAGCCAGATTTGTTCCTTTCATGAAGGTCTGAGGAATGCTTCCCTGAAAGTTGTTACTTTGCAATTTTAATACTGACAACGCAACACTGAAATTGCCCAAACATTCAGGAAGCATGCCGCTTAAGTTGTTGTAAGACAAATCAAGAACATGAAGACCATTCAAACTGCATATTGATGGTGGAATTTCCCCGGTCAGCTGATTGTTTGAAATAAGATATGAAAAGATTGACGCTGATGGAATTGGAAGTGGTCCTTGCAACTTATTAAACCTAAGGTCTAAGGCTCCAAGATTATTCCATGGAAGAATACGGAGATTGTGCTCGAAGTCCGTCAATAGATTGTAAGAAAGGTTCAAATATTCCAAACTATTTTTACCTGCACTGAACAACCATTCAGGTATTTTTCCATCTATCTTGTTAGAGGAAAGATCCAGTGACATCAATTTATCTTGGTTGTGCAAAAAAGATGGGAACTCGCTAAGGTTGCATGATCTCAATCCTATTATCTCAAATTTCTGCATATTGGTACTAGAAGTGGTTCTAGTGAGTAGTGACATTTTATTTGACGAGAGATTTAATATTCGTAAACATTTAAAGCTTAAGAAGGAACATGTTTAGATCCATTGTGCCACTGAGATTATTGAAGGAAAGCTCAAGCCCTTCCAGATTCCTAAGCTCAAAGATAGAGCTTGGAACAGAGCCTTCCAATTGATTCGATGATAATTGCAGATGCTGCAGTTGAGTTAGGTTACTAATTTCAACTGGAATACGACCACTCAGATGATTAAATCCCAAGAAAAGAAAGGACAATTTTTTAAGCTTCATCAACGAATATGGGATTGGACCAGTTAATTGGTTGTTTCTCAAATATAAAGCAGTAAGTTGTGTTAGGTTGGAGATCCCAAATGGGATTGGACCAGTTAATTGGTTGTAAATCAAATCTAAAAAGGTAAGTTGTGTTAGGTTGGAGATCGCAAACAGGATCTCATTATTTAAGTTGCAGTAGGGAAATTTCAAAGAAGTGAGTTGGTTAAGATTAGCGAGCCAAGACAATGAACTAGACATTGGACCAGAAAAATTGCTATCTGAAATTGTCAATGAATCAAGTTGGGTAAGATTACCAAGTGAAGCCTGAAGTGTACCAGAGAAATTGAATGAGCTAATTTCTAGAGTTTTCAAAGAATCAAGATTTCCAATGGAGGTAGGCAACTCATTCGAAAATCCATTACCACCAGAAAGGGATAGATATTCGAGCTTGGTAAGGTTACCAAGTGAAGATGGAATTTTTCCTATAAAGGAGCAGTCACTAATATCCAGGTAAGATAAAGATTCAAGATTTTCTATTGAATCTGGAATCTTACCTGAAAATCTCGTGGTTGAAAGTCTCAAATCTTCAAGGGGACTGCTTTTCTGGAATTGCGGCAAATATCCAGTGAGATTTGGGTTGATCATCACACCAAGGAATTGAAGGTTGGGTAACTGGAAAATCTCTTGGGGAAATTCACCTTGCAAACCGCATCCACTGAGAGACAAGAAACGCAAAGAAGATAAATTTGCCAAAGTATGAGGAACTGTTGAAGAAATGTCGACATTGATAAGATCAAGTGCTTTCAGGTTGGTTAAATTCTCAACTAGAGTTGCTAGACCTGGCTTTTGGAGCTTCAGATAAAAATTATCAAAATTATTAAATGATAGATCAAGGACCTCTAAATTGGAAAGCTCCAGCAACTCTGCTGGTATTTGACCAGAAAAACAAGACTCAGAGAGATTTAAATGGGTCAGCCTTTAAAAGTTTAAGATTTCAGAAGGGATTTCAGAGAAATTGAAGTTGTTATCGAAGAGACTAAGCCGTTGCAGATGGACAAGCTGAAAGAGACTGCTGGTAGAGTTGATAGAACCATAGAGGCAACTGCTAGCAAGATCGAGCTCCACAACATGGCCAGTGTCTTCATTGCATTTGACACCGTCCCATGAGCAGCAGTCCCAACCTTTTTCATCCAGCTTCCATGATGCAACCTTGGGGTAGGCAGAAGGATCAGAGGAAGCAGTCAGATTAATGACAAGGCTTTCCTTGAAGCTCAACAAGGCAGAACGCTCATGATGATGGCAGAGTGGCTGAGTAGAAGAAATGAAGTGAGCAATTGCAAGATGAAATATTAAGAAGGAAAAACAAACTAAATGTCTAAACGTGAAGAAAGTTAAAGATAACCCCATTACGTCTCAACAGGAATTCTAAAATGGCTTTAAGTGATTTTGCTTTTATTGCATGCGTGCATGGTAGTAAAACAGCGTTGCCTTTATATAGGCAACCTGCAAGTTTTGTAAAATAATTCTTGGGATTTTTAATTTCTCCTAGTCAATTGATTTGTGGAAATTGAGAAGTTTTATCCAGTAGGATGTATGAGTATGTGGTATCAGGAAAAGCGCTCCAAGTCAAAGTCGTTTGTGGAAATTAAGAAATCTTATCCTTGTGAGCTGCTTATGATCAAGAGAATGAGGATATGATCAAGATTCTAAATCATGTTTCTGCTCTTGTCACTTTTGTTTATAATTACGATTTGGGTAGAAAAGAACTGTTTGATGATGCAAAATTATTACTCTCATCCATACATCCAAAAAAAAAAAAGACAATGAAAGAAAGTGTATTAATCTTTAATATTTAATGAAAATGAAGAGGAAAGAAAGTGGTGGAGAATGAGAGAGAGGAGGAAAAAAGAAATAGTAAAATTTAAAAATTAAAGTTATTTTAGATATTTTAAATAAAAATAAGAATTAACAGACTTTAAAAATTAAAGTTATTTGTTGTTTTGGTTATTAAATATTCTACAGTAAACATATGTAGGTGACAGGCTACAAATTAAAAATGGGCCTTAACTCAGGCCCAATTCTTATCTCGACGATCTCCGCCTGTTCCGTATGGTATAATTCAACGGAAAGCGGTTTTCTGGGTAACGCTCACCTCCAAATCATTCTGTGTGGAAATTGGGGAAGTTTGTTTTATCTTGTGGCAACGATGCATGCATGCGTATGTGGTGTGGTGGTATCCGGAGAAGCAAGCAGTCAAAGTCAAAGTCGTTTGTGGGCTTAATGACATGCTAGTGCAAGTCAAGTTCCACGAAAATATAAAATTCTACAAGCCAAGAAAAATTATCGTGATAAGTAATTCGTTTTTAAAATTGGTTAGGATTTGAAAACAGTTTTTAAAAATTGAAATATATTTTAAAATAGAATTGTATTTATGGTATTTCTAGTATTTCAATGTACGCTTGATATATAATACTTGAAAACTATTTTTAATTTTAAAAATCATAAATACGTCTAATATATATATAACATCTAAAAGTAAGGATATTTGTTTAGCTTAAATTACTGTCCAGTATAATTTTTTGCTAGTTAATATTGATTTCTCTGAACTATGTTTTAAAGATAATAATTGATAAACAAATAAAGATAATATAAAGTCCGCTAATTGTGTATTTATATCGAGTATCAAATGATTCACACGAAATTACAACAAAATTGAATACGTATAAATTTTTTTTCAAGGTTCACATGGTTTAAAATGCATTGACTGTAAAAATAAGTATGTATTAAATTCACATGCTTTAAAAACATTTTGAGTGTGTATATTTATAGGTGTTGGAATTTAATTTGGATACTAGTAAGCTAACAGAACTTTAAAAAAAAAAAATCTTTTATTTAGTTATTTATTTAATCTTAATTTTGAACTAACAATTAGAATTTTATTAAAAAAACAGTTTTTGGATAAATTTAAGTCAAACGCCTTTTTTTAATGATTCTTTGCACTAACAAATACTCTCAGCGAAAAAAAATTCTCTTCAAATTGCACATAATTATTGGAACAATTGGTAACTAAATAACTAAAATTCAACATCTTTGAACCAGTGGCAGATCCTCCAGAGCTGCACTCTCTCAGTCACAACAATTATGCACCTATTCCACCACCTCTCAAATATAAAATTACAATTACAAAGCGAAGATCTTAATTAGATAAAATTTAAAAACTCATAAAAATAATAGGATAGCGTAGTAAGAGATTTATTGAAGCTCCTGATCGAGTCTGGATTCTACACCAAGTAACGCTAATTACATTCATTGCCTGCATCTCCTCTTCCTCCCATTAGTTTTCTGTTGCGGTCGAAAAGTCTTTTTGAGCCATTCATACTTTCTCCTGCTGAAGATGTGGCCAAGAACCAATCCGACTTTGGCCCACTTGCATATCCAATCGCAGTCTTCCACCCAAATGCGAATACAACAGATTCTGAATGTGGGTCTTTATCTGGTGGAGCCACAGGCCTTTCACATTTTTTTTGGCAAAGGTTCTCCGCCCAATCCTGGATTTCCATCGAACGAACTATAGTCTCAAATGTGTTAAATTGTTTCCCTCGTGGTATCGGTCCAATGACCAGGTTATCCGACACATCAAAGAATTCAAGTGACGCCAGCTCTCCAAATTGTTGAGGGATTTGTCCCGAGAGCTTGTTATTGGAGAGGTCCAATGACTCGAGCACAATTAGGTTACCCAAAGTTGATGAAAATATGCCCTTGGAGATTGTTGTTGGAAAGGTTTAGAGTCCGACGCCCCTTTAAATTAGCAGTTGATGTTGGAATCTCTCCTACAAAACTGCTGTTGGAGAGAATAATTGCCGTGATCAAAATTAAAAGCTTCTCATAGACCATCTCTGTGCCTTTGTTACTCATTGTCAGTGAGGAATCAGAATAACCATAGTAGGTGTACTTATCAAAAGCGCGAGGAAGTAGTCTTCCAAATATGTTTGCTTACATGCACTGATATTTTCCTATGGCATTCCAATATTGGAAGTACTTTGATAGAAGATTACCCGTAAAGCTATTGTCAGAGAGATCAATGATGCGCAGTTTGGGAAACTCAAAACCCCTTTAGGTTCCTTCATTACACCATAAAATCTACTGAACTTCACGATGAGAACCTCTAAACCTGGAAGACTTCCCAACCAAGAAGGAAAGTTATCAGTGATTTAATTGTTACCAAGATTAAGAAATTTTAGCTCGGTACAGCTGGCTAGTGATTTAGGAACTCTCCCTTCCAACAAATTACTGCTTAATTCAATCATCGCCAGATTGGCCTCATTCTTACATGCTTGAGGGATACTCCCACGAAAGTTGTTACTCTGCAGTTTCAATACTGACAACTTAACACTGAAATTGTCCAAACATTCTGGAAACATGCCGCTTAAGTTATTGTAAGACAAATCAAGGGGTAAAGAGCTTTCAAACTGCATATCCGTGGTGGAATTTCCCCTTTTAGCTGTTTGTTCGTAACTAGAGAGGAATAGATGGACACTGATGATGGAACTGGCATTGGTCCATGCAGCTTATTAAAAGTATCCATTATAGACCATGGAAGAAGAGGTAGATCCTGCTCGAAGCCGTTCAATAGATTGTAAGAAAGGTTCAAATAATACAAACTATTTCGACTCACATTTAAAAACCATCGAGGTGCTTTGCCAACAATCTTGTTGGAGGAAAGATCCGCCGACCCCAATCGATCTTGGTTGTGCAAAAAATATGTGTTTTCAACAGATTTTGGGTAGGAAAATCCAAAATCAATTTTAAACAATGAATTTATATTTTTTGGGGGAGATGGGGTACCTCACTAGTTTATTGTGTGCGGTGCGGTGTATTTGAAATTTGAGGGAGGTAAGAAAGGGAGAGAGAGTGATAACAATGGTGAAAGAATTAGAATTAAGAGAGGTATCCTTCAAAATGGGTTCCACACCTGCAAAACAGTGAAATAGAGGTTAGAGGTGAAGCCGGGGTACCCCGGCGTTCACACTCCGACGCTCAAGTTAGCAAACTCAAGCTTTTGTGGCATAGAGAGCTAGCTAGCCCTCTGTAAATTAGGGTTTAAGGTTGAAGAAAACCTCTTTTTTGGAGTGTGAGTGTTAATGGTGAGTGAAAAACATGATGGAGAATGAAACCTAGGCGTCTTTATATATGGAGTACCTCAGCTGCCACGTGGCGTACCCTTTTTGGCTAATGTCCTTTTACCTCTTTATAATTTTTGGGCCATTATCTGCATGTTCGCGGCGTATCTCATCTTTTGGAAACGTAGCGTGCGCTGGAGAGTGGTCCAGGGTACCTCTGCAGTAGCTGTCGGGCAAGCGATTGGGGACCACTGTCCTTGAGACAATGTCCTTCACTTTTGGCAGAGATAGCAGGCGGCTGTCCCCCCCCCCCCCCGTTTGGTACGACGTTTTTTATTCCTAATTCTGACAAAATCGAATAATATCTTTTAGGAGGCAGAGACGTTTCTCATGGCGGATATTTTTGGAGGATTCTCTTGCACCCGCTTTGCCGGGTACCTCGAGTTACATAAGGTACCCCTTATTACACGAGGTATCCCTATTTGTATGGGGTACCTCTATTCATATGAGGTACCTCATATTATATGGGGTACCTCTATTTGTGTGGGGTACTTCTAATTGTGCAGGGTACCTCTGTTTATGCGAGGTACCTCAAGTCATGTCGAGCACCTCGGATTGTGCGTGGTACCTCAGATTGTGCTAGAATCATTCCATGGTTGACACGTGGCGCTCTATTGCCTTTCTTATTTTTCCCTCAAACAACATCCCCCTAGTTTCTTTTTAGCGAGAAGTATTGGAGGCAAAAGAAACTCATTGTATGAGTGACACGTGGCGACGCAGCTGGACCAGGGGTACCTTGCTTAGTTTCTTCATTTGACTAACTTTGTGTACTTCGAACTAAAAATCTTCTTTTTGTCTTTCCATTTTCCCGCTTTTTTTTTTACGATGAGAACGAACAGTTGTCTTTATATGTCTCTCTCCTTTTTCTTGGGAAGTGGCAGCCGTCTGACATGCAGTTTGAATTTTGAAAATATCAATCTCACGCAAATATCCCTGAACTCCTCTCTTGGGCAGCGTGCTCTGTCAGGTTGAATTTAAAACTCCTGACGTGTGTCAATCTTCTCTCATTTATTTTGAAAATCCCCAAACGAACTCCCAAAAATTGATTATTTCCAGTAACCTTTTTCTTCCATAATTTTGTCTCTTCTCCTAACTGCATCAACATTATCTTCCCTAGGCTCTATTCTCCATTTACTCTTTTTCTTTTATTTCCTTCTTCTTCTGTTTTCTTTCTTTCCCATTTTCTTTCTCCCTTTTCTTTGTCACGTTTCTTCTTCCTTTTCTTTCTTTCCTCTTTCTTCTTCCCTTCTTTTCGTTTTTCCTTTTCTTTCTTTCTTTCTTCTTTCTCTTTCTCTCTCGGCCGGCGTTGATCTGGTGCGTTTTCCGGCGTGAATCTCGGCTGCTGCAGTGGCGATTTTGGGCTTCAGATCTGGTCGGTTCAAGGCGATTTTCCAGCAGCTCACGGCGAGATCTTGGTCCGGTGATTCACACGGTAACCCTCCCTCCTTGTGTCTTCATTTTATTCTCGTTATCTCTCTCTTCTTTCCCATTTTCTTCTCTCTCTTTCTTCTTTCTTTTTCTTCTTTCTTTCTCGTTTCAGCCGGCGTTTTTTCTTGGAGATTTTCGGCGTTTTGGTGGCTGCAGTTGCGGCAGACGGCGTCGGTTCGGTGGCTGCAGCTCTCCCCCACGCGTTGATTTGCTGCAGCTCTCCGTTTTTTTATTTGCTTCTCCCTTTTTTTTTTGGTCGGCACTCTCCCTTGGTGGTTTCCGGCGTTCTTTTTGTGATCTCCTTCGTCGGTTCTCGGTGGTTGCTGCCATGGCAGCCGGCGTTGGTTCTTGGTTACAGCCATTTGTTCTTCATTTTATTTATTTACTTATTTATAAATAAGTACATATATTAAGTTTATTTTTATTTTTATATTTGCATATTTTTACTCATTGTTTTTTGTTGCCTGCAGCTTCGTCTCCCCACGATTATCAATCTCGTTCTGCTGAGTTTGGTGAATCACATGTATCTCTCCCAGTTTCTCCTCCTTTGGCGCATTTACAGTGGTGCTATTTTGCACACTCTGAGAAAGATTTACTTTTGTTTTTGTTTTTTTTTTTAATTTTGTGGTTGGTATTTGCATTTGGTGGTTGATGTGTGGTGGGTGGTGCTTGGTATGAATATGTTGCTTTTTGAGAAACATGTGGCTTGTTGGATGTGTTGTTAGGGGTTTGTGGATGTGTTGTTTGGGGAACTTGTGGCTTGTTGGATGTATTGTTGGGGACTTGTGGCCTGGCGGATATGTCGTTGGGCGAAAGTAGATGGGCAAGAAACATATGGTACCCATGAGGAAGCGACGTAAAGTTGGGGCTAGTAGGGTTGACAGCCCTCCTGCGGGTTCCCCTTCTCACTTCTTCATTAGCGAGGGGATCAGTCCCCCCTAATTCCTCTAGGAGTTGTAATTCTCGTTCTGAGCCCCCTGCCCCTAGGAGTACCCCTCGTGTCAACCCACGTTTTCCCAGTAAACGGCCGACCCCCCATCCTAAAAAAAAGAGTAAGTCATCTAAGCCCAAGGTTCCTGCTCGTTCCTCGGACCAGCCTCACAAATCTCCCTCTGCCACACCTTTAAAATATGGCAACCTTTTTTCCCTGGGCATTAGGAGGGCTACTTTGGGGGACTTAGAACAAAATAGAGCCAAATACATTATTCCTCCCTCTGTTCAGCTTAGGGTACCCCATGTGGATGAGCAACCCAAGTATCCGAAATCTGATGGGATTGGATTCCGGAGGTCCGAAAACCTTAAGATCAGTCAAGATTGGCTTAAAATTGGGCTTGTGTAAAAAAAATTGACTTTTCCTGTTGACCGAGCACTGATTGGATGATGAAATGAGCTTACAATAGATATGAGTGCATGAGATAGCTGGCAATCTTGACTAAATCTTAACCGTTCATGATTCAATGGTCATGATTGTGCCACGTGGCAATGGTTGGTGAAGCAAGTTGGAGGATCCGAATCTTTGTATTTGGGTCGACCGGATCTACCCATTAACCCGCCAAATCTCAATCGTTCTTTGGGCAAATCGGACGAGTCAAATGATGCAATGTGTGATGTTGACTTTTGAAGTTTGACCAGCCATTGGATCTTGATCTAAGGGATGTAAGGAGCACATGCATGAAGCCTACGATGGACCGCAAAGCACTGGATTATGAATTTATTTTTTCTATAAATAGAACCTCATTTTTATGTTTTAATCATCTCTCTACAACTATCTTCTTCTCAAATTCTCTCCATCTCCTTGTAATCTTGATTTTCAGGTGTGTTTTTAATATTTTGTATAATTATTTTTATAAATAAAATTAGTTTTATTTCTAATTTTAGTTGTTTTTTTACTTTTAATTATAAGTAATTCAATTTTACTACTTCTTTTTATTTTAATTATGCTTAACTAAATAATATTAGTTAGGGGAAGCTGAAACTCTTAGGAAATAAATATGATTTAATCAAATTCTATTTTTAATTTTATAAATTAAATTATTTTCTATCTAATTTTATACATGTTTTATATTTTGAACTTTTGATTTATTATAGACAAACAAATGAATTTGGCACAATAAATTCTTAAGATCTTAATATAAAGCATGGTGAAATGGTAGTTTGACTTATTGTAGACAAATTAAATTTTAGCACAATAAATACTTAATCCATCATAAAATTAAAGGGAAAATAATAATAATTTGTATAATTAATCTTTTGGGTAATAAATCTAAAAAAAATTGGCAAAAAGAATTTATTAAGTTTTATTTATTTCTAAGAGTGGATTCGTAACCCTAACTAGTTCAATTCCATAATTTCATTTAAATTAAATTGTTTATATTTAAGTTTTAATTTTAATTTTTAAATAAAATAAAATAAACTAATTAAATCTTTCTTTGTGGATCGACCTCGGACTCACCGAGTTATAATACAACAAGACACTCTTATACTTGGGAGTTAAAATTTACTTTTAAGTTGTGTCACAAGGTGAAGCACTCGGCTGTGCTGTGACCAAAGTCCTCATGGAACTCGCAATACTTCAGGCTACGCTTCATGTTGGGGTACTTCTTCATTAGCTTTGGAGGACGGAGGAGGCCGTTATCCCGAATATGGTAGAAGATCTGCTCTGGGGATCGATTCAGTGGGTGGTAAGATTCGTACCGAGGCCTCGGTGGTGGCTCTTGCTGATTCAGTGGTGGCGATCTTGGAGGTTGGGGTACCCTTAAGGTACCCTGAGGGTTATACATTCGTCCCCGCAGGGCAGCCCGTGGAGGGCTCTGTGCTCGAGATACCCGCGGTATTGGGGCCTCCACCCTCTTGAGCTTCTCCTTGTTCTTTGTAACATCGGTCTTATCTTCTTGGCGCTTCAATTGGCATTTTTCATCCATGTCCATTTGCTGCAACGCCCGAGAATGGGCTTCCTCATATGAAAGTGGACACTTCTTTTGAAAAGAACGCCATAACTTGCCCAACCGCAAATTTTTCTCAAAATGGGTCACTGTGTATTGGTTTCCAAATGCTCCGGTTCGCAGCACCTCTTAGTGGAAACGACTTACATACTCTGCCAAAGGCTCGACTTCCCTTTGCTTGATAGAGGCAAGTTTGGAGGCTACCCTATCTTGAGTGGAAGCGTAGGAAAACTCTTTAGTAAATTCGGATAACAATTGGTGTAAGGAAGATATGCTACCCGCTTTCAAAGAGCGAAACCATGACTTCGCGGGGCGTATGAGTGTGTGTGTAAACATCCTACACATGGCGCTCTCATCTACACCCTTGATAAGCATTTGGTCGCGGTATATCTCAGCATGCTCTGAGGGGTCAGTGGTACCCGAGTATTGGGGTATCTGAGGCATGGCGAACGCCTCGAGGAGAGCTGCCGTCCGAATCTCCATAGTGAATGGCGATTGGTAGGTCATTGGCGTTGGAGCAGCTGTGATGTTTTGCTTCTCGGAGATGAGCTTCACTTGGGCTTCCAGGTTCTTCATTTTTTCCACAAGTTCGAGGGGTACCCTCGGTGCGGGAATTGCAAGAGGCGATGGAACGCTCGTCGCGGAAGCCCATGGTTTGAAACTTAGAACGGGTACCCGATGGCCTAGGCTTTGGCTTGCTGGCGTCGAGTACCCCTCTTCTAACCATAACTTGGTCGTCCGTTTGAGGTGGTGGAGCTTCTAACGTCACTGGTGGAAGTGAACTTTCGGGTGCCCGAGATCCGACCGCCCTAAGTATTGCGTGGGCAAGATCCTCAAAACGCTTGTGAGAGATATGTTCCTTATCTTGGCGAACACTTGTCGATTGCTTGATACCCTTGCCCTTACTGATGCGGGCTACCCTTCTTGCGGGATTACTACCTTCACTGCTGTTGTCATCTCTCATCCTTATACGATCCCCCATTAAGCCCTCGGTAGGTACGTCGGGTGCCATGTATTGGGGTACACACAACAACTAGTTTGGTAACCGTAGAGGATGCTTGTTGTGCGTCTCCCCACAGACGGCGCCAATTGTTTTCGATAGATTTTGGGGTAGGAAAAGTCAAACCGATCTAGAACAATAATTTATATTTTTTGGGGGAGATGGGGTACCTCACTAGTTTATTGTGTATGGTGCGGTGTATCTGAAATTTGGAGGAGGTGAGAAAGGGAGAGAGAGTGGTAACAATAGTGAAAGGTTTAGAACTAAGAGAGGTATCCTTCGATGTGGGTTCCACGCCTGCAAAACGGTGAAATAGAGGTTAGAGACGAAGCCGGGGTACCCCGGCGTTCACACTCCGACGCTCAAGTTAGCAAACTCAAGCTTTTGTAGCTAAGAGAGCTTGCTAGCACTCTATAAATTAGGGTTTTAAGGTTGAAGAAAACCTCTTTTTTGGAGTGTGAGTGTTAATGGTCAGTGAGAACATCCTCGAGAATGAAACCTAGGCGCCTTTATATATGGAGTACCTCAGCTGCCACGTGGCGTACCCTTTTTGGCTAACGTCTCTTTACCTCTTTATAATTTTTGGGCCGTTATCTGCACGTTCGCGGCGTATATCATCTTTTGGAAACGTGGCGCGCGCTGGAGAGTGGTTCAGGGTACCTCTGCAGTAGCTGTCGAGTAGGCGGTTGGGGACCACTGTCCTTGGGACAATATCCTTCACTTTTGGCAGAGGTCGCAGGCGGCTGTCCCTCCTTTTAGGACGTCGTTTTTTATTCCTAATTCTAACAAAATCAAATAATATCTTTTAGGAGGCGGAGACGTTTCTCATGGTGGATATTTTCAGAGGATTCTCTTGCATCCGTTTTGCCAGGTACCTCGAGTTACCTAGGGTACCCCCTATTACGCGGGGTACCCCTATTTGTGTGGGGTATCTCTATTTGTACGGGGTACCTCAAGTCATGCTGGGCACCTCGGATTGTGCTGGAATCATTCTATTGGTTGACACGTGGCGCTTTATTGCTTTTCATATTTTTCGCTCAAACATATATATATATATATATATTAAAAAACTATTTTTGAATAAATTTAAGTCAAACACCTTTTCTTTAATAATTCCTTGCGCTAACAAGTACTCTCAGCGAAAAGCTTTTCTCTTAAAATTGCACATAATTATTGGAACAATTGATAACTAAATAACTAACATTCAACATCTAATATCTTGGTGTATTTTTTTTTTTAATCTAAAATCTAAACCATATCACATTTCTACATAACCTAAAGACTTCTAGGCCAACCACAAATACTGAAAATTGACTGATTCTTCATTCCTATTTGCTTTATGTTAATATGTGATTCATTTTCTTTTTATTTATTTGGAAATGACAATTTGACTGAGTGAGCAATTCTTCATCTGACCACAATTTTTCCTTTTTATATTGTTAGTTGAAGAGGTTCATGCAAATGCAACTCTCATAAAATACAAATCTAATCTTTGTATTGGACCGTCCAATTAGGGGTGCGTTTGGGATTGAGGTTGGACAGCTGTACCTTAAAAGCTACATCACTAAAGTGTTTGGTAAACACTAACTGCTGTAACTTTTAAGCTACGTTGATATGATTTTTCACTTGTATAATATAAAATTTGTTATATCTTTAATAATCTTATCAAAATTATTATTTAAAATTTATATTTACTATATATTATTAATTTTTGTTTCATAATTACAGTTTTTTTTTACAGCAAGCTACAACACCTCAATTCCAAACGCACCCTAAGCCGAGGCACCCAAAGCAGCCCAAAACTTGATTTAGACTAATAACTGCAAGAGTGCAGCTCTAATTCACCTTTCAAAAATTTTATTCCTTGAAATACTCCAATTTAATTTATAAAGTATTGAACTATAAATCAAAATAAATCATTTTGTTACTAAATTTCATCCTATAAAGAATATCCTTTAAAAATTTTATTTATAAATGCGTAAAAATTCAAAAGTCTTAAATTATTTTTATCTTGTTACATAATTTTTACTTTCAAAATTCTAAATTCTTAAAAATTTCTCAAAAAATTCAATTAAAGTTTAAAATAATAAATATAAATTATGAATTGCAGTAGGTGTGAAAAAATTATTAAAAAATAACTTATTTAAGTGTTTAATTGAATTTTCATTCAAAATAAAATAGAATTAATTTATTTTTAGTTATTTAGAAAATTCCAGTTAAGGAGGGTTTCATAAGGAATTTGCAGGGGTCAATTCAATCTTCTGTCGAAGCCCAGCAATGTCAATTCACTGTGAAACGGCTCACTCGAAGTTCCGAAGATAAATATTTAAAAAAGTCAGCGAGAAAATCACCTATGTGACCTAACAAGCGTCCTCAACTTTCATCAACTATGAAAGAATTACCAATTCATTAAAATGAGAAATTAAGTTGCAAAGAAGGTAGCTCACCGTATATATGTTTATATTGTGAACAAATTATATATAATTGTCCATAAATTTGTGTACGGACAAAAGTTGAGTTTCTTTTTCATTGTAAAATAGGTTTCCATTAATTCTGCCTTGACCCAATCTTAGGTCTGTTTAGTATTTGATAGTACAGTCGGATAGCCATAGCTTAATAGTTAAAGTAATAAAATATTAGGTAAACATCTATTAATGTAGTTAGGAAGTTGTGTTGATTTGATTTAACATTTGTGTGATAAAAAAACATATAATACTTTTATTATTTTTGTCAAAATTTTTATTCAAAATTTATTTTTTTATTTCATACACTAATAATTATTTTTACAATACACTATTAATTTTTATTTTGTAGTCACAACCTTTTTTCTCAACATCAATTAAGCTATTTATTGATACAAAAGGGAAGTTAAAAGCAATTGAAAATTTTATACCGGTAAGCAAATTTATTTACGTAGTGTAATAATTAGAGGAATTTATTCTAAATTTTCCAATAAGTATTTCAATACTTTATTTAAATACTAGAATGCTGTTATGACATATTGTATATCATTACATTATAACTTGACAATTTTTTCTTACTTTATTAAAGTGTGAGAACCCTTACCTATAGATAGCCAATGGGTCGGGTGGCACGTGGTACAACAAAAATACAACATGAGCACGTTCTAGTAGGGCACGCTGTACGTCACGGCACGCACGGGGGTTGGATTGGACTGGACTGAAAATCTTAGGCATGTAGCCTTAAAAACAAGACGTGATCAGATACGAGCTACAACATGATATGTGAAAAAAACTTCTAATACGTATGTTTCACTTTTTAGTGAAAAGTAAACTTAAATTATATGATTTTACAAATAATTTGAAATTAAATCGTTTAATATATTTTATTAGTGTAAGTTTTTTTTAATTCACTTAATTCTTAATTTCAAAAAAATACACTAATTATTTTATGTTTATAATTTAATTAATGAATAGATGATGTCAAGACTTTAATAAATAACATTATAAATATCATAATTTTATAAAATGTATGTATTAATGTTATTATAGACAATGATTTATGATTTCATGTAAGTTCAAATTAAAAATTTAGTTAACCTTTAAGAAGAATTTATTATTATTGTTCTTATTGTTGCTTTTAAGTATTAAAAAAGAATTCATAATATCGTAGGATCTAACTTAATAATTAGTATTGTATTTTCTTACTATTATTAGTTTATTATTATTGAATATAAATTTGAGTTTTAAATTATTTATTCTATTGAATTGAATTAAAGACATATAGATTTAAAAAAAAAACAAATTTGAAAAAAAAGTATGCCAACAAGTTAGCATGCCCTTTAAAGAAATTATAAAAAAAATTATCGTACTTTTTTCGTAGGTACGACCCACAGCACAACAAGACACACATGGATACGGCATGTGTGCCGGGTCTAGACCAAAGGAAATAAAATTAAACGCAACGTAACACAACACAGAGCAAATGATGAACACGATATGGTACGACCACGACCTGCATGGACCTTCCTTTGGCCGTTGGCCATCTCTACCCTTGCCGAATAAACACATTCACAAATTAAACAATTCGTCAAGTAAGAACCATCCAGTCTCTAGTACAAGTTAGTAGGATTGATAGAACTTTTGGGGAAATATTTTTTGTTCTGCTAGGTTGACTTGTAAACTTACAAATTATAAATTATAAAAGAATAAAGAATAAAGAAACATTCTTTACTCACATAACAGATTTGTTTAGTATATAAAAGTAACTTCAACGACGGTGGCCTCTTCAACAATAGAAAAGGCCACTTGCATTTGAAAATTTTGTTTTCGAGATACAATCATTATAAATATCTGTAACACAAACCATAAACGCAGTCCACATACACACGCTTGTTCAGTCTTTTAACTTCTTCACTCCTCTTGATCCATAACTGCATGGCTACTGCACATTTGAGTCCTTGCCCTTCTTCATTGAAGCATTACAAGACACAACTCTTCAGTGACTTCATTGTTGTCCTAAGAAAATCTTGTTTCCCCACTTGGGTATCTCATGTTTAGTCAAGAATCCATGCTAGAAAGCATTTTCAGCTCAAATCCTCTAATGGGCATCCTCTTAATGTTGTTTCTTTCCAAGATAGTGAGTTACTGGTTCCTCTACTGTAGTCCTTTGAATTTTGTAAATAAAAATGGACATTGTTATTATTTTTTGCTTTCAGGTTCTTTTCTTTTTTATGGGGTTTATCGTCAGTTATGGTGTATGCAATGTGTAGCTCACCAAATTCTTTTGTTGTTTACGCCGAATCAGTATCTGATGGGTTTTAATTCTCATTCAATTGCTTATTCATAAACTGTGTCCAAAATGAATTTCTTATCTAAAAAAGAAAAAAGATTTTTCCTTTTTTGGATAATTACCAAATGAATTTGTATATGAAGAAAATTTCTTTTTGGAAAGAGAGCTTATCAAATTGTAGGCTCACCGATATAATCACAATCATATGCAATGATTAGATTTTGTCTTCAGTATATCAGTTTGTTTCTCATTGCTGATTTCTAGCTGCAATTTTGATTTTAGGTTTAGCTGGAAAACCTCTGGCCAACGATCATTCCAAGCCTCAAGAGATAGAGGTCTCCGTTCCTGCATCATCTGAAAAATTGGGTTCTACACTCAGCATAACAGTTGTTGGAGCCTCAAGGGACCTTTCAAAGAAGAAGATTTTTCCCGCACTTTTCGCCCTATACTATGAAGACTGTCTACCAGAGGTTCTGTGCTTTGTTGCTTCACTAATTTCACTTTTTCAACATGCCTTGATGAATGTTCAATAGCTGATAAGTGTTCGTTTTGTTTTCCATTTATCATCCTCATGCAGGATTTTACAGTTTTTGGTTATGCTCGGACTAAATTGACTGATGAGGAGCTGAGGAACGTGATTAGCAAAATGATTGTGATTCACTGATTTATAGTAGTTTTACAGGAACTCTGGATTCATTGATTCTACTAATGCATGTCCAACTAGTAAGTTGAGGATTGATTTTATCATCTTTATTACATGACAAATTAGCCTTGTGAACGGAAACTTAAGCCTTGAGATACAATAAAATATTACAGGGAAGGCAAGAGATGTTGATGTCAAACTTTGGCTTCAACAAGCAGATTTATATTTGTGGGAAACTACTCTGCTAATCAATGTTGATTGCCGTCGATCCATTGATGACTCTGATCTTGTTTTGTAATGGAGAGACTGTTGGGGGCCGGCATTATTGCCAGCAAGAAACCTCTGACGCGTGAATCAGATTAAAGGGCTTTAATATTAATTTCTAACAATAAAGTATAATAAAATGCTCTTAATTCAACTCACAGATTAATGGTGTAGTTGAATAAATCCTCCTTTGCTTCATTAAAAGTCCCTTTATTTAGAGTTTTCCCTTTATGAATTATTATACATTTTGTTAATATAAAGTCACCGAATTGTGTATTTATATCGAGTATCAAATGATTCACACAAAATTATAAAGAAAACTATCAATATATATATTTCCGAAAATTTTTTGAATGCTCACATGGTTTAAAATGCGTTGACTGTAAAAATAAGTCTGTATTAGAATCACATGCTTTATATATATATATGTGTGTGTGTGTGTGTGTTAGAATTTAATTTGGATACTAGTAAGCTAACAAAAATTAAAAAAGAAACACTTTTTATTTATTTAATCTTAATTTTGAACTAACAATTAGAATTTTATTAAAAAAACTGTTTTTGGATAAATCAAGTCAAACGCCTTTTTTTAAACGATTCCTTGAACAAATACTCTCAACGAAAAAAATTTCTCTTCAAATTGCACATAATTATTGGAACAATTGATAACCAAAGAACTAGAATTCAACATCTAACATCTTTGAACTAGTGGCAGATCCTCCAGAGTTGCACTCTCTCAGTCACAAAAACCACCAAATTATGCACCTATTCCACCATCTCTCATATGTAAAATTACAATTACAAACAGAAGATCTTAATTAGACAAAATTTAAAAATTCACAAAAATAATAGGATGACAAAAATGGCATATGGGCACCACTCTTCTAGAAGGCGGATCTGCCCATTTTCAAGAAGGGAAATGAGAAGTTCATATCCATTTTGAGAGGAGAAAAAAACCAAGTGAGAGTTGAGTGATTAGTAAGTGAAAGATTGGGTATATTGAGATTGTAGGTAGTGAAACAAAAATATTACAACACTTATAATCATCATTTAACTAGTAAATAATTTTGACGAAGTTGGGGTTTGGGGTTTCTTGGTTGACTTTTAATCCTCAAGGTCTTGGGGTTTCTTGGTTGACTGATTCCTATCAAGATTCAACGAAGTTGTTGGAAGAGAAATCAAAAGCGTAAAGACCACTCCAACGGCATAATAGGAGTGGAATTTCCCGTCAACTGATTGTTTGAAACTAGATAGGAATGGATAAACATTGATGATGTAAATGGGAGTAAAGTACTCATTTTAGACCATGGAAGAGCAAAGAGATCCTACTCGAAGCCTGTCAACAGATTGTGAGAAAAGTTCAAATATTCCAAACTATTTATCCTTACATTTAACAACCATTGAGGTACCTGGCCAGCTATCTTGTTAGAGGAAAGATCCAGAGATATCAATCGATCTTAGTTGTGCAAAAAATATGGGAACTCGCTAAGGTTTCATGAACTGAACCCTATTATAGTGAAATTTGCCAAATTGGTATTGACGGTGGATCCAGTGAGCAATGATAACTTGTTTGACGAGAGACCTAATGCTGTTAAAGATTCCAAGTTAAGAAGGACCATGTTTAGATCCCCTGTGCCACTCAAGTTGTTGTCGGAAAGGTCCAGCGCTTAAAGATTCCTTAGCTTAAAGATAGAGCTAGGAACAGAGCCTTCCAATTGATTCTCCGCTGAGCGAGAATGTGCAATTGGGTCAGCTTTCTAATTTCAACTGGAATATGCCCTGTCAGTTTATTATATTGTAAGTACAGAGTTCATAATTTGCTAAGGTTCAACAAGCAAAACGGGATTGGACCAGATAACTGGTTAAGAGCCAAATTTAATTGAGTAAGTTGTGTTAGATTCGAGAGCAGACTAAGATCTCACCAATTAAATAATTCAGCTGCAAAAGGTTACCAAGTGAATCCCGAACTTTGCCTAGGAAATTTCTAGTGTTTTCAAAGACAAAAAGTTTTCCCAGGAAAACAGGCAACTCACCCAAAAAATCATTACTAGAAAGGTATAGGTCGTTGAGTTTAGTAAGATTACCAAGTGAAGGGAGGAAGTTTTCTTAAAAATGAGTTGTTGGGAAAATATGCTTTTTAAAAGTATATGTGTTTATTTAATTGTAATAAATAAGGTATTTTATTCAAATATTTTAATTGCATTAATATTCTGATTAAAGTCTATTTAATCATATTATATGTATTTATCTGATCACCATATGCATTCACAGAAAATATAAATACAAATTATCTTATAATTAAATAAATTTAGTTTGCAGTTGATAAATAAAGTTGGGCACTTTAGCTATAGACTGTAATGAATTCATTGAATGATTTGTCTTAATCATGTATGAATTTATTGATGTAGTACGACTACATTGAACAGGATCACATATGAGATTTAATTAACCTTGAAATGACTGTCAGACTTATTAAATCTCATAGGCATTGATTTTACTGTAATCTTGCTGAAACTTTGAATTCTTTTCTACAATAATAAAAATTAGAATTAAGTATCTCATATGTATTAAAATCTGTAAGAAATTTGTCTAGTACCAGTGCAAGTTCGATAATTGCCCAAACTCACAATGGATAGGTTTTTCAAAAAAAAGAAAAAAAAACAATGGTTTGGTAATTTAATTTCTAGAATTACTCTCATGAAAAATTTTAAAAAATATATTTTTTCCTCTCTCTCAAGCTCCAATAAACTAACTTCTCATCTCTCCCCCCCCCCCCCCTTTTTTAATTGATTCACTAGTTTGAATCAAATATTAACTTTTAATAAAATCCTAAATTTAAATTAAATAAAATTTTATGTTATCATAGAAAATGAAAATCAATATTATCAATAACAATAAAACCCATCATTTGTTTATAAAATTTAACAAACCTAAAATTTAAACTTATTGGTGGAAGTGATAGATTGATGGTGAAAAAAATATGTGACGGTGATGGTAGTGGTGAACTTATTTTAGAGTTGGCAATTTGCTGGTTTAAGACCATGTAATTGATAATAAGTTCAAGCCCCGTGAAAAGCTGGTCCAATTTGAACGGGCTAGGAGTTGGGCCTGAATGGGCCTGGGCAAGGCTCCGGCCTAGCTTGCGCTACCAAAAATTTTGTTAAATAAATTTTTTGTTAAGCTATAAGAAAAAAATAATTAAATTAAGATGATTATTATTACAAAACCAAAAAAAAATATTAATTGCTCCCTTGAATGGGCCTAGGCCGGCCACTTCAATTGCTCTCTTTACCCAACCAGACTTCTAAGCAATTATTATTATTAAACAAAAAAAAATTGTTGAGAATTGTAAAGAAGCGAATTGGCTGAGAAAGGAGAGAAAATTTGACTCGATTGGTTGTTGGTTCTTCTTCTTCTTCTTACAAGAAAGTAAAATTTATGTGAATTCCGTATACATATTCTAAATTAAAACTATTTGTTTTTTAAATGTTAATTATGTTTATGCATTGTAATTTATGCAGAAACTCAAGACTCATGTTTATTAAAAAGGATGTTAATCAGGAATGGAACGATGGATTTAAATCTTTCAATTAAAAATGATTTTTTTATTTTTATTTTATTTTTTAATTTATAAATTAAAGAGCTTGGATTTTTTTGTAAAAGCCCTTAACCGGGCCCACTATGAATGACTTTAAATTTTGGGGGTCATATCCATGACTTGATGATGCAGTCCGAGCCTAAAGCTTGCTCGACCTGCTCGACTTAAATTTTTTTGTCAACCCTAACTTGTTTTGATAAAGATCGATGGTAGAGGTGATGGTTATTCTGGAGAGAAGTGTTAAGGAGAAAGAGAATAAAGTAAAATAAAAATAGTATAATTATGAAAAGTAATAAGTTAATTAAAAAATGGAGGCACATGATATAATTTGATTGGGTCAAACATCGTTACTCTTAATTTTTTTTTTTTTTTTCAATAGGTGAGGATGTAGTACTGGTAAATGGACATGTCCAGATGAAAAATAAGTTCTCATTCACGACCTATGTAACAAGCTACACCAAGGTGTTGAATAATTAGTCGCTCATGACGACTGTCATTGTGTAACCCTTTATCTGTGGTTGCAACTTTCTATATTCGGGTAACTGTGAACTTGGATGAATAGATAGCTAAGCTTTTTGGTGGACCATTCTTATTTTACTAGAGGGGATTAAAATGCCCCTTGTCCCATTGTATTTCACTGCCATTGCACCACTTGTGTATATATGTATATATATATTACAAATTTGATTCATGAATTTCTCAGTCCAAAAGATCAAAAGAGTGAATCATATTTTGCGACTCTTTTTTTAAATTTGATAAAATTTAGAGAAATGATGTTTGAACTCCTTTAATTTGTTTTAACAGCCCCCACTTTTCAATTATCTCTATTTATTTTTAAAAGTACCCTTTTTTTCTTTTTCTTTTTTTAACACAACAATTCATGTTTTGTCTCATCATCTTATGTGATTAGGCCTATGAATTCTTCTGAAAAATTATTCAGATAATCCTCAAATATTTGTAACTACAACTCACTTGAATGCTAAAGCCTATTTTCTTTGGTTGGAATTGTTCATATCCATAAAATATTTAAAAGCATTGACTCGTTAAAATAAATAAATGAAATCAATACAAACTAAAAAAAAATAATAAAAACAAATTTGAAGAAAGATTGTTGAGTCGCCAATTCTTGTTGGTGTCGTTGGCACGGAAGAAAACAAAGGAAAGTGTACCAATGTGTAATCTAAAACATCTATTGTTGTGAATTTGTGATGATTGTTCGGCAATGGAGAAAATTAAGGAAAGTAAGGAAGAACGAGAGAAGAGAGAGAGAAAAAAAAAAGGTAAAATTTAGAAATTTAAGTAATTTTAATGGGTATTTTAGATATTTCAAGTTAAAATGAAAAAAAAAAAGGAGATAAAGAGATAAGTTGAGGGGTAAAAAATTTCAATACTCTAAAAGCTAAATGACACAAACTTGTGATAAGTTATTCATTACAGTTTTACGTGCCAGTAAATATAAGACCCCGAGCGACTCCAAAAATTACAGTAGTTTTGGGTCTAGGCCTTCTTCGGCTACAAGGGGTTAATTTAATGGGCCCAAAAAGCGGCCCCAAAATATAGAGTACTTTCGGATTATCCAAATTCCGGGTATGCAAAATGCAAAATAAATTATGTTTCTGGTTTATTACAATGCAAGCAAAGTAGGTTTGACTTGGATTTTGGCAGGTGAAAGGCTCAAAGGAAATAGAGATTTTCTTTTGAGTTTTTTTAGATTGCTTTTATCGTAACTTATAATCATATTTTTCAATGGAAAAATAATAACGGAACAATGAGCAAGTGGTTTATTGAGTGAATTTTTAAATCAATTCAATTGTAACTTACGCTAAATATAACTTAGGACCATCTTCTTTTTGTTTGAGTGCCTGTTATTGCGGATGATGGTATGTTAATCACATCCACAAGCATCGTATTTGCTTACAAGTTTCAAGAAACTCATAATGGATTTGACTTGTGAGAGTGAAGAAGGTACAAGTGTCCACTATGAAGCTCACCGCGGTCATAACTTAAAGATAAATGAATGATTGCTACCAAATTCATCAAGAAGCTCAAGAGAAACACGTCACCACTCTCAACAAGTTTTAATTTCTTTAGTGTCATTGGTGTCAACTGCCTACTACTAAGTATGTACTTGAGTAGCGTGTAATGGCCACTAGCTGAGAAAAAAAAAACAATCATTTCCTCTTATCCAAGAAAAAGATAATTAATTCATGACTCCATCTTTTTTTATTTTTAATAATTTTTGGTGGTACAAATGGACTATGGTCATTCAGGGACGATTTGGATAAGATTAAGTGATTAATCTTAAGCATTCACCATTTAAAAAGAATGTTTATTAATATTAACTAAGTGAATAAGTTGATATCTCAATCAATATTGCAGTGGATCTCAGTTGTTCACTTGATTAAAATTCTTATGATGTTGTAAAAGGTTTGGGATTCCATCTCGGGCACATGCAGATATAACTAAAGGAAATTTGTATACAGACTAAAAAAAAATTCAATTAATTTTATAAATATGTCAAATTATGTCAAATTCTATAACAGTGGCTAGTATAAAATGGCAATGGAAAAATATGAAATCCTTGAATTTTGGACAAAATTAGCCCTGCCAAGAGCAGTGTTCCCAGTGCGTAAAACAATTAGCATATATATAAAATTATAAATAATAAATTTATGTCATTTTCTTGGACAAAATTATGTTACAACTGTGATATGGTATCACAATTGCAACCAGCTATTTGATTTATAGTTGTATAGTTACATTAGTTAGATCCAATAAATGAAAGCAACTGTGGTACCGTACCACAATTGCAACATAGCTGGACCCCATTTTCCTTTAAAAAAAATACTTTTATCATTTATTACATAACAATCCTCGGAAATCCAAAGGACTAAGTTTATAATTGTCTAATAACTTAAGATATAATGCAGAAATTCCATTATTTTTAATAATATTATGGATCCTGCGATTGAGTTTTAATTTGAATCCTTACTGATTCATATATTGGATAGTATTATTAATTTTTTAAGCCTCTTAACTTTATGATATTTTACCGTAAACTTGCTAGATTAAGATTAATTTATCTTCAAATTGGTTACACAATTCTACACTCAGGAAGGCCTGTTAAGTGCAAGTAATACTAATATGGGTTGGATAATTCGTGCACTCAAAAGCTGGAACTTATACCCCATGTCCAAAGTGTTGCCACTTGTCCACCACCAAACTCACCTGTTAATTTCTATAAGGTCAATTATTTTTCCCCCCATTTAGGTATAAGAGCATCAAAATTGGCTCCAAATTTGATGGGCGCCATACATTATAAATTGAATATCCAGGACCAGGAGGTTTTACTTATCTCTTAATTATAACATTACATAACAATATTGTAAAAAGTTTTAAGTGATTTTATTAAGATTCAGTCTCTGGTTCATGTTTCATCTATCAATCTTCTCCAATTCACATCTTTGGTATAAAAAAATGACTTTTATAATTCCTTACATAAGGATTCCGAAAATGTGGAGTGGATCATAACGGATGTCTCTAATTGTAATTTGTAAGTAATAAGACACTATTTTTCCAACTTAAAGACTAATCTTATACATATTTAGTCCTTTGATAATCGACGTGGGCTTTAGGTCAGTGCTGATGCCAGAAATAATTAATACGGATATGACTCGCACCTGCTTAATGCGTATATATTCAAATTAAAGCCGAGTTCCAATTTCTTTACTCAAAAGATTTCAAGGTAAGTCTTCACAGTCACACAAATCATACCTACTCATGATAATTGCAATCTTACACTTACATACACATGTATCAATTCATGTGACGAGACATTAATTTGAGCTTAATATTTGCAGGTACCTATAAATGTTTCCAATGGAAGAGTCACAGGAAAATGGTTGTACTCCTATTTCGGTACGAATGACTGAACCAGTTTTTATTCAACCTGAAACGGAAACTTGTAAGGAGCCTTATTTCTTGTCAAGCTTGGATCACGCCGTCATCGACGTGATGAAAACAGTTTACATTTACAAGCTAGATGGCAAGAAAAGCGGCGAAGAAGCTCGCGATTTGATCAAACAAGCCCTGGCTAAAGTTTTAGTTCATTATTATCCCCTTGCGGGGAGATTAGGAAGAAGCTCTAGTGGAAATCTGTTTGTTGAGTGCAATAATAGCATCAAGGGGGTGCCGTTTGTTGAGGCAGTTGCAGATTCCGAGATCGAGAAGCTTGGTGACATCACCGTTCCTGACACTGTAATGTTAGAGAATCTCGTTTATGATGTTCCAGGAGTTGAAAATATTCTAGAAATGCCTCTCATGACTGCACAGGTACAATTTTTTTTTTTAATTTCTAGTTGTTTTTTCAAAAGGTCAGTTGCTTTTAAGATTCTTCAGGAATTCTAACTAAATTCATTTCGTCTAAAATATACTGATACAAAAGCTTCTTTTTTTTTTTCCCTCTGAATTTAATTGTAGGTAACAAGATTCAAATGCGGAGGTTTAGTCTTTGGTATGGCAATAAATCACTGCATGGTTGATGGGATATCAGCAATGCAGTTCGTGAATTCATGGGCTGAAACAGCCAGGGGCATAACCCTAACCATGCCCCCAGTTCTTGATAGATCTATTTTGATGCCTAAAAAGCCGTCGGTTGACAAAAATGACTCAGAAAAATTAACCGTAGTTGATATAAGTGACGTATCAAAAATAGAAACTTTGTACCAAGAACAAAAGATGATTTACAAATCGTTCAAATTTGATCAAAACAAGTTGGCAGGCTTAAAGAAGAAAGCAATGGAGAATGGAGAGCTAACTTATTGCTCAAGCTTCACAGTGCTGGCAGCTTTTTTATGGCGAGCCCGAAGCCAGGCCTTAAAAATGAAGCCCCAGCAACAAACCAAGCTTGTTTTTACAGTAGACATAAGATCAAAGCTTAAAACTAATCCTCTGCCAAAAGAGTTTTTCGGCAACGGGGTTTTAGTAGCTCAATGTCTCTGCACTGCGGAAGAGTTGGTACAGAAGCCATTTTCATTTGCAGTGAAAATGGTGCAAAATGCGATTCAAATGGTCAATGAGGATTATATTAAAGGGTTTATAGAGAGCTTTGATGTGAACGCAAGGCCACCTTCTTTGACTGCAACACTGGTGATCACGTCATGGACGAGAATTGCTTTCAATGCTGCTGATTTTGGATGGGGAGAGCCGACGCAGTTCGGGAGTATTCGGATTCCTAAAGAAGTGGGTTTATTTATTCCGGAAGGGAAAGACAAGAACGGTATCGTTTTGGTTTTGGGGTTGCCTGTCAGTGCCATGAACACATTCCAAGAGCTCATAACTTCAATTTGACTTTCTTGTTTGGTTCGATGTGAGTGATACAAGCCATCTGTGTGTTCGTGGAATGTGTAATCTTGTTGTATGATTTGCAACCGAGAAAATTAATTATTAGTTTGGCTTGCAGTTGCATGTCGAGCTATCTTCATTTATAACTGTTGAAATTGGGTTTGGTTATTCGTTAAATTTTGTTGACTCTTGGGGATGTTAATTGGTGGATGTCATTGATTTCTCACAAAATAAGTATTTTCTCGTGATCTAAGTTGAAGTTCATTTTTTGTCGTAGTTAATAATAATAATAACCTAAATGTTAATCAGACACACCATTTTATATATTTATGCATCTAATTAAGAGAATAGTAAATTTATTATTGAAGTTTCTTATAGATAACCATATATTTGTTTATTCCGGAGCTCCAATCAAATAATTTTTTAATAAATTTATTTAATTGATCAACCGAGTTCAAACGCTAAAGAAACTTTAGGAATTGAAAATTTAATTTATTTTGTCTAACTACTCCCTACAACTGCAAATAACTTTAAACAAAAAAGGCTTATAAGATAGAATAATTTCCAAATAATAAATTGCAAAGAGGTATTGTTCAATTTATATCTCATTTTATTTTAAACTATAAATATAATCTATCCCTGTCTCACATCTACATGAATTTCAATATATTACTAAAAATATGCTTCAGAATTCAGAAAGGTTTAATTTTAATGCTTTAGTCCTAAGCAATGAGAAAATGACAACGGAAGCATAACTATCCAAAGAGAAGTATGCACGGTAACCTTCATTCAATGGAAAGGAATCTCATGTTAAGCAACTTTTGAACCATTTTTAATTTACACACATTTTACCACAGCTTGTTAAGGCTTAAAAATAATCGATTGAACTCTTGCAATCAAGCTCAGACTTTTCAGTTAAGCATGGAATTAAAAGCAGGCTTGAACTTTAAGAATCTCAGTGAATTTAACAAAATTGCACAATCGTCAAATAGACAGAGATTGCGTTGGCAATAAAATGAGCCGAGACTCATCCATGAAAAGCCTGCAAAATACAACATGCTGGCCCAAAAGTTGGGGATCCGAAAGAAAGGTCCAGAAGAAACAGAAGAGAGCACAGTCGCCTGGGATGCTGCCTAAGATATTCATATAAAGAAAAGGTTATTCATTTTGTATCTGATACAAGTCATATTATGCAATTTATTTTAATTTTTTGAACAATTTTTTGTCTTTTTGTTGAAGTTTCGTGCAAGGTTACTGTTGCATGATTCTACGCGGTTGAATTTTAGGTACCATAAGTTGGCATCTCTTGAACTCATATTTCACACCGCACATGCATAGGTGGAACTATTTATTTTATAGGCCTGAGTTTCTTTGTTATGAGATTTTTGTATTTATTTATGTATTTTACCATTTTTATATAGATTTTATGTTTCACCCTATATGTATGTATGTATGTATGTATGTATGTATGTATATAATTATGTATTTGGCATGGCACGGTACAATAGGAGACGATGGAATGGATTACTGGTGCAGGTGATGGTACTAGAGGAAAGTAATGTTCGAATGGGGGAGGTGAATAATGTTCCAACAGGGATCTCAGAGCTTCTAAAGTGCGGACGCAGTTAAAAAGATAGAAGAAAATACAAATTTTCGGACACAAAAAGTTAAAAAGTAGTTCATTGAGATCCACATGAAAATCTAAATTTTAACACCCACACATAAGAAGCTGAAGCTCTGTATATAATATAGAGTTATGATCTAATAAGCAATCTCCTTCTTCATTAAAATAAGGAATAAACTATAAGACAATAAAAATACTTATTTCAATGTAATATTTTTTAGAGTATGTATTTTTATTGTCTTTTAGAAAATTTTTTACTTTAATAAAATATGAGATTCCTCGTTGAAACATTACTTTGCAAATATAAACTTTTAATTAGAGATTCGTAACTATATTAAAATAAAAAATAAAAATATATATTTTAATATATGAATAGAACAAAATATATTGCATTAAAGTTTGTATTTTTTTTTGTCTTTTAACTTATCTTTTATTTTAGTATAGTCAATAATCAAAATACACACACACATAGCCTTTCTCTAGTGATAATATCTTCATTTTAATAGAGTGAGGAATACCGCTAACAGACAAAAAAAAAAAAAGAACATCTAATATATTGAAAAATATGTTGTTTATATTTTACTGGCATCCTAACTTTAACAAAATAAAAATGTTCTCATTAGATAAAAAACTAATATATAATTTTTTTTCCAATGAGGATATCCTCATTTTAACAAATTTAGGATGCCACTAATAGATTAAAAAAAATATTGATTTTAATGCACTAACAAATAAATAAATACAGTCTCTAATATATTAAATCTATTTTTTTTAGTAATTTAGTGACATCCTCACTTTAACAAATAAGAATGTCCTCATTAGAAAAGAACTATATGTACATACATACATACATACATACATACATACATACATATATACATACATACAGTTTCTATTAAGGGATGTTACACTTTACTTAAATTTTGGGATCCCAATTGGAGCCATTAAATTTGGATCATAAAATCTGCACGTGCCGGACCTTACCATGGGCAGATTTCAAAAAAAAAAAAAATCATTAGATTCAAATCCAATGGCCAAATTGAAATCCCCCACTTTAACTAAATTGTCAAATCCCTTAAGAGATCCTAACTTTAGAGCCATTATTTAGTAAGAGATAAGTTAAAAATAAGAAAAGCACACTCTGATACAATGTATTTTATGGTATGATTTATAAAAATTTATGTTTGTCTATTTTTTAACTTATCCTTTACCATATTAATGTAGTGGTACGTTTAGTAGACAGTGATTGATTTTTCATCTTTTGTTTATTCCTTTAAGGATAAGGTTAAAAAAAAAAGTACACACACATATACTATAGTGCGGTTTACGTTGTTACGCAGTATATTGAAAATTGTGTTTTATTGTAGTTTGTCAAGTAAGATATTAAAAAAAATAAGCCTCTTTTTTATAAATTGTGAGAGTAGCAGACACTTTTTTAATATTAAAAAAGGTTTAAAATGTATAAGTATTTTAGTGGATTAATATATGACGGTAATCTCAATTATTTAATACGATTGTAAATATTATAATTATAATGTATGATATAATATCAGTAATAATATGTGTATAACATAAGTAAGAGATTTATTGTAAAATTACTCTCACCCTCTCTCTTACACTAACCACACACACACACCCCTCCCAACTAAAGTTTATGATTTCTTCATTATGGCCTTCTCCACTGCTGTCCTCGTCAATTTTAGAGAATTTATGCTATCGGATATTCAAATTTCTAGTTTCTCTATTATAGTCCTCTTCGACTCAAGGCCCGATTCAACCACTATATATGTTGCTATTTCGGCAACTAAATACTACTGTATAGCATAACATTTGAATTCTATAATTTATGAACTTTTACACTAAAAACTAACGATTAATTTATTTTTATTTTAGGTAAACCTCAATGGTATGCAAAAGGATTTTATTAAAGAAAAAAAGAAAGACATTAAGTGTCTATTTAGTATGGCTTATTTAAGAATCATAAGTGTATATTTAAGAATTATAAATACATATTTAATCGTATAAGCACTTTTTAAATTTTTTATGGTGTTTGGTTATTTTTTTAACTTAAATAAATTAATTTACCTCTATTAGTAAAAGCCCAAATTTTGAGTTTTTGAGAGTAGAGATTAGAGAGCTTTTCTAAAAATATATAATATAAAAAATACTATATTATTTAATGGTTCAAAAATATTTTTTTATTGACAATCAAACACCCAATAATTTTTATTTAAAAAATCTATTGGTATAAACTCTACTATTATAAGTTATATTGTTATAAACTCTATTTAATAAACTGTATCAAACGGAACCTAAGTTAGGAAACGTAATGAATCTTATACCCTTATAAAAAATAAACAAACCTAAACGCAAACCTAACAATAAATTAACAATACATGGAGTAGAATAATAATAATAATAATAATAAAAGTGACGATTTAATTTATATCAAAATAAATGCACGCATTGATCACAAAGATACTAGTAATATAGGAAGTGAAATTAAATTAATTTAAGGATAAATTTTGATTTACCTCCATCCAGAATGGAAATTTTAAATTTAATACAAAAGATTTTAAAAGTATTAGTTTATTTTTAATTATCGTTAAGAAGATAAAAGAATCATTAATACCTCTTTTTATTTTTTTAAAATTTTAAAGGACAAATTAAAAATATGGAGATAAATTAAAATTTACTCTAAATTTAATTGTAGAGGTATGAAAAGAAGACTTATCTGGTTGAATTTTTATTTATGACTAGATGCAGCTTTCAAGCTTTAGGTGGTGGTAGGACCCCAAAAAAGCTGTAAAAATTGTCATTGCTGTAGCAGGGTGTACAGTGTTTGGATGGAACTGGGGGGAGTTGTACTTGTACTTTCAAAAGTGAAGATTTGCACCCCTTTCTTGTTAACATATTTCACATTTCACACCCACTACAAACAAAACAAATCAAACCAATATTTATTCCACTCCTATTATTATATATATTTTTGAGAATAGCTGATTAGACAAGAGCATGCTATACCAGTCAGATTCAGAGTCATCTTTTTTACCTGCTTTGAAATACATCCACATGTGTTTTTTATTAAATAAATAAATAAATAAAAGTACATATCCTGACCAATACAATAAATTTAAGAGACCCAACTGGGAAAAAAAATCTTAAAATAGATTAAACTGTTTTGCGTACATAAATTAATAAAAAATCTTATACAAAAATAATTTTAGTAATATAAAATGATTATGGAGGTTAGGAGGTCAATTGAATTTGAATGTTCAAAGAAAATTATGAATTATTTATCTAAAAAGGCAAAAAGATTATGGAACTTTCTTTGACTGAGCCCCTTTCCCAAGTAGGTCACCGACCAAATAAGTTAAATTGTATAAACAAATTGTAAACGACGATTCTCCAATGGCATACTGAAATTTTTATCTTAGCTGAGAAGCTAATGTATGGATCCTTTTAGCTTTGGTCATGAAAGTGGCAAATCATTAGAAGTTCACTTGATTTCCTCCGCAGGATTGGGCTTTGTTGGTATTTTTTTAAGTATTATTGATCAAATTCAAAACCGGCATTACTTTTTTTTTTCTATATTTTGATTTGAAACAACAAAATAAATTGACCATTGTTGACAATCATCACAAATCATATGCACTCTCTTTTGCGCACAAAACATGAGGGACACCACATTCACGCTTGTTTTATTCAACATCTTCTGGTCCATTACCACGAGAACAAAATCTCGAACTGCCAATATTTTCCTGCAACATTAAGATACCGAATTTAGAGCAAATCAAAAAGTAGCATCATATCATTGGCTTTTGCAAATTATGGGTATTAAAACTTGTTTATGTGAGAGATAGAAGAACTACATGAATCGGAGAATTCCAACACCATCACATCATTATACTATCATCATATTACATACTACCATAATGTTGTCGTACGCCTAAAACTTTCTTCATGAATTGATGCCAAAATTTGTGCATTAAAGTTTGGTGCATTCGTATTAGAAAAATTATCTTGGATCACTATAGGATCACCTTTATATGCTTAATATATGTTAATGCATATTATGAGAAGTTTGATTTCTCATTTTAACCAATTTAAACATACCCAATAACTAAAAGCATGTGTTACTCTACAAGTTGAGAGAGCCAAAACGAAGGTGAAGGATGTTATAAAAGAGGCGAGGAGTACTCTTGTTAGAGCTCGATTTGCATGTATGTGTTAGTGAGGTGGCATCACGTCCCCATATGTCAATGCATTGATTTTTTTTTTTATCCTTTAAACAATTGTAAGTGAAGGGCTACGCGTCACAATTTCATTAGCTGGCGTCTCACAATCTGGTCAATCAAATCCTGACACATGGCCCGTTACACACAATAACTTGTGCATCTGAAACATATCCAAGTTAAATTACAAATAAATAAAATGAAAAAATTTGCTACCGTTTCAACCGAGCTACCATCTCATTGAATGTTTAAATATATATTGTATTCACAATATAATAATGATAACCCACAAAAGTGATAAACAACTTTTAATGCCTTTTTCTTTAAGCGCTATTCTTGAATCCTGTCTTCAATATTTCTTTTAAAAATATAATCAAGACGATATTAGAAGACTGAAAGTTGGACCGGAGAGAGAAACTCGCTCAAAAGAACCTGAAAAAACACTATGGCAAAACGAAAAACCCAGCAGTTCTCCACATGGAACCTGAAACTAACTCCCCCCCGCCGTCTTTGCAGGGCGGGAAAAAATAAAAATGAAGAAAAACAGAACCCTCCCTTGAAGAGAGAGAGAGAGAACCAAAAAAAAAAAAACTCTATAACGAAAAATAAATGAATAATATAATTATCATAACACATTAATTAAAGTTTTTCATTGTCAATATATATCTCCAAGAAACCCAGAGAGACACATCTTTTGGGTCCCTCGCTTGGTGTCTTTATCTACAACTTTTTGTCGTTGTTTCTTCGTAGCCCCCCATTTCTCTTCTTCTTTTTATAACTCATGTCATCTTCTTCATCTTCTTCATCATCTTCAGAAGATGGCAATGGCAATGGCAATGGCAGTGGTCGTGTTGCTGGTCATTATGGTGCAAGAAGAGGAGGTGATTTTGAGGGGCCATCATCTTCAAGGCAAAGGCGACGTGCCGTTAATGAAGTGTGGCCTGAACCTTTCGTTGAGGCCCTTGCTGCCCAAGTCGCCATTGAGGCTTCTCGCTCTGTCGGCCGCCTTGCTGCCGCCGCTGCCCTGGCCAATGTGTTTCAGGTATGTTATGTTACATGTTCTTGCCCTAGTAAAATTTTTTGATGGTTAAAACTTTAATTTGTTTGTTGCCTTGAAATAAGGTTATGTTAGCGATGATTTTGTTAATGAAATTAGAAAGATATTATTCAAAGAAATGGATAAATTAAATCCTGCTTTAGTCAACAAGTTGTTTTGGACTTTGCAGTGTACTAACAAATAATAAATTCCAAAATTTAAATATTGATTTTATTTTATTTTTTGTTTTTTCCTCCATTTGACAAAATTCAAATCACTGGAAAAAGAGTTGAACGGATGCTGGTTTCTTATACGTGCATAATATTTTCGATTTACATAAGCATCCAAGGAGAAAATTTTGTTCCTTGCAAAGGCTTCTCCGCTTTTTGATAAATGGGTCCGTTTCTAACAAAATTTATGTCCCTTTCAGGTTTGAGTAGTTTTCATTTGGGCAATGTTAGTTCCTTGATTCTCCTTTTTATTACTTTAGAAATGTCTATTTTTGGACCCCTTTTGAAATCTTGAAGAAAGGGGCTCTTTTTCGTATTTAAATTTCTTTTTACTATTATTTTTGAATTTTTTCCCTTTCTTGGCATGATCTTTTTCAAGCTTTGAAAAATAGAAATCCCATAACTTTTTGACTGAACTTTCCTAGCAATCTAGCTAGATATAATCCATTTGAATGCTTTTCTTACACTAAAATGCAGATAGTGAGACCTTGAAACCTACTTTATTTGAGCTCTTTTGGCAAGCAAGCATGTAGGATACAGCATAGTTGAAGGAAATATTCAGACTCAGTTCTTATTAGCCTATAACTTTTCTATATATGTTAACAATAAATAGATGTAGGAACTTTTGCCTTTTATCATCTGTTCTATAGATTAGCTCTGGGTGCTCTTTAAAAGTACAAGCCTGCATTGCTTCATGCTTCTTTGTCATGCAATAAATGATGCCTTTAATTTTAGAATTCTTCTTCGAATGAAATTTTTAGTATTTATGTTTCTGGTTAACTGCTGGGCATAAGGCATAGAACACAGTACTACTTTTGCAAACCTTGCATTTTTATCATATTAAAAGCCCACCTAGCTTTCTTTAGGTCCCAATTCTTCGCTTCATGCATCTTGAGTCAAAAGCCAGCATGTGCATAGCCAAAAAGCACATGGAGCCCAATGCTGGCACAGTAAGCTCCTGTCTCCTACTCAGAGATAATGTCTTCTAATCTTCTCATTCTGATTGCATAATTAAAGCCGGGGGCCAGGACCAGCACCCCTTGGTGACTTCTGTTTTGTTCTCTTTTAGTTTGTTCGTTGCATACACTTGTAATAAAATATTTTAGAAAAACAAAAACCAATATAGCAAGGGAGTAAGGGCATGGGGGGTTATGGGGAAGCAAATACAGAGCAAAAGCAAAGCCAGAGGGAATGAGGGATGTTGGAAGTGGAAGCCATAAGAAATGAGAGTCAAAGAAAGGCAGAAAAAAGGCAAGTTGGGTGATAGATTCTTTGCTTTTAACGAGACAGACCTTTGCCAAGCCTTTCTTGGAAATGAAAGAGAGATTTATAAAAAAAAAAAAAAAAACACGCTTGTATGTTTTATGTATCCTATGTTCTATATATATAATAAGCTTTAGCTTTCCATGATAACAACTCTAGAGAGCATGGACCACAGCTAATAAGCTATATAATCTTTTTGTCCTCTTTTCTAGATTCCTCTCATCAACAGGTGAACAAATCTCCTCTCCACTTTCAAGTTTCATCACAAACACATTTTCTTTGTACTTGAATGTGTACCTTTTATATGAATCTTTTTAATAACATGAATTGATGAACAAAAACAAATGAAGGAGCTGTCACAGTCCCAAGCTATATATAAGCTTTCTCCCCTGATAGTAGGATTTATGAATTGAGTCAATGACCAGAGAGTGGGGTGGGGTGGGGTGGGGGTGTGATTATTAATTTGTACCTACCAAGTCACTGCTACTGGTACTAGTACAACAAGTCTATAGGTGCTACAAGACAGAGATAAGTCTGCATCAATTCCATCTACTTCGATGTGTCAATATCATCATCATCTCTCTTCTTCTTTATTTCCTTTCTGACTGACTGACTCAACTGAGCTCTTTCCTCTGACGACATCCAAAACCATACACATCTTTCTCTTTTCTCAGTACTGCCTTGTCTTACAGGCCTACTACCTCTACTCTGCTCTCTAGTCCCTAGTCTCTCCTGCCTCCCTGGCAATGGCTCCAGGCTCTACCTTCAAGTTTTGAATTTTTCAAACATTTAAAATTTTATTTTATTTTAAAAGCCTTTACTCACATAGTCACGTGGACTATTATCATAGATCTTTAGATTCATGGGCTGCGGCATACATCTGCTTTCTTCCCTTAATACTCTCATGTCGGACTCCATTTAGTAAATGTAATATTGCCGTGACAAATCATTGTTCACTATATTTAGTTTTTAGTTTTACCATTTGCAAATATTTAATTTGCTAGCTAGCTAGGGAACAAATGGAAATGGGTCTAACAAAAAAAAAAAAAGGAAATGCGCATTTGAGAAATATTAATAATAAAACGAAGAGATTGTGCCAAATAGATGCTTACTGTACAGTCGGTGCCCATATAATATTTGTATATCTTTTCTTTTTACCAACCCCATGATTTCAAGATGGAAGGCCAAGTTTAGGGACCTATCTGATTATATGGATTAACCATGCCCTTATATGAGAAATCGGTTAAAAATAGGGACTCCGAAGTCATAACACGGAAAAAAAATAACATTTTTACTTCTCGAATTCCACAGTTACGTATATGCATGAACTATCTCATGGGTGTGTATGTGGCGTTTTGTTTGCATGCAGGTTTGTTCCACGTGGCGAGCAGTCTCACGCTCTGATCTTCTCTGGCACCGTCTCACTCGACGAATTTGGGGCCGGACTATCCTCCTGCACGCCACGTGGCGAGACGAGTACATCTATCGCCACCGAACGGCCCAGAATTTCCGAACTCGTAGATACACCCACTTCAATCTCTATTTCGACCCCTCTGACGTGGACAACCCCGACGGTCTGACGTGTCGCTGCCTCACTCTCTCCGACCTCTACCTCGCCTGCGGCTTCGCCGACGGCGCCGTCCGCCTCTTCGACCTCACCACCCGCCTCCACGTCAGGACCTTCCGGCCCCAACACAGCGATCGCCTCGGCCAGTTCTCACGTGCAGTATCGGGCATAATAATAACGGACTCCCAACTCATTTTCGCCACGTTGGATGGGGGCATCCACGTGGCCGTCTTTGATGACGTGGCGAATGAAACTCGTACGGCCCACTTTGGTAGCGTGATGGACGACGGCGTTTTGATCGACTTTACTGGCTGCTCACGGTACTGGGTAGGCCTCTACGCTGGGCTAGCGGGGCGGGCCTTCCACATCTGGGACCGTCAAGCGGAAGAAGTGTTCGTTGGGGGGAACTTGACAGACCATAACACTGTGATGGGATGGCGAATGCTGACCGAGTTCACCGAGTTCGTGGGGCGAGTTAGGGTAACGAGTCATGAGTCTGCCGTGGCGTGCACGAGCTCACGTGTCATAATATTCGATTTAAGAAACCAAGGGATGGTATTGGGTGAGCGGGGGTACGGGAGAGGGATATATGTGACCTCGGTTGACGTTAACACCGAGGCGTACATTGTAGTAGAGAATAGGGAGTTGGAAAATCAAAACCGCAGACTGGCTATTGTGCGCCGGGTTGACACGTTTGAGGAGGTGTGTAGGTTTAGCTTGAGAGCTGACAGGAATGTGAACGTAATGGGTTGCATGAATCAAGGGTACGCGCTAATGTGCGTTGAGGGAGTCATAAGGGTATGGGAAGTGGAGGGAGGGGAGTATATGTATAGTTTTAGGGAAAGAATAGGAGAGGAAATGATTGCGTTTGTGGGTGATGACAGGCACGTGGCAGCATCATGCGGGACGAATATACATTTGTGGGATTTTGGGGCATAGTAGATCTCAGTGCGAAACGGCCCAACGGAGACAAGAGAAAGGGATGTGTCAAGTGTGTACTTGAAAATGTATCAGATTATGGGGCCCGGGCGTGTGCGGTAGATTAGAGACACGCTGTTTTTGGGATTTCTTAGGTTTGGAATTGTCAATTGTGAATGTGAAGTAACTTTGACTTTGACTCTCTAGGGGACTGAAACTTGTTGCTATTAAATTGGAACCAACATATGAACTCAACCGAACTCAATGGCCCACTTTGACAGTAGTTGTCTTCCTCTATTTTTGTTTTGTACACTTCCCCACTCGCCTATGCCCTCTTCTCGTTTGACCAAAGCTTCCGTAGATCGATTCTCTTATCTTTGCGCTGCGCTTTTCTTTTTTTCAATGAACGCAAATGCCTAACCGTTTTGTGGTTGGTCAGTTCTGTGGTGGGTAACGTAGTATTTTTCAATTAAAATGCATGTGTGCATTCTCCTTTTTTTTTTAATTAATAAAAAAATAAAAGCATTTCTCAAAATTTTGGACCTTAAAAAACCAAAAGAATTTGCTTTGTTGGCAATGATCTGATCCTTTAGCAAGTGGTGAGAATATCAAGAGATCGAAGTAGCTCGGTAACTATTTACTACGTCATGCCCTGATCAAAAGTTTTTGTTGGTATCTTACGCAAGCTGTACTTGTCTCTGTGTAATTAAATACGCTTTAGCTGTAAAGGGGACTTGAGCACCAAAGCCACACAAGCATGCGGCACCTGCAAGAATTGCTGAGAAAGAGAATCTTAATTTTGATTCTTTGAACACAGGTTGCTGAAGTGACAACTAAATTATCGTTACCTACTTTGAATCTATGACTATGACTAGATTTTATCTCTCTTCAGGAACCCAAAAAAAAAATTACTGTACAAGTTTGGTGTACATGCATTTTGAAAAATAAAAGATGGAATTAGGATGTGTGATCATGCTTGAGCAATTCCCTTTCTCACAAGCATATCATATACCCTATCAACTTTATTTGGTTCAACCTTGAACAGGTTATGAGCATCCGATTTCTTGCTAACGTTGCCCTTGTATATCTCTACCGATAAGATCTCCAACATTTTGAGATAGTGTGCCGGTAGTATCTTAATCTCACCACAGAGTCGTTTCTCCTGCATAAAACATCAATAGATCCTTAAGTCAAAATTTTAAGCTTTGTAAAACATATAGAACAAACCTGATTCCACAGAAGTTGATCCATTGATACACCAACTATATTTTAAGAAACAATGTGTGATGTCCCGCATGTTTCTGGGCATTTCACTGACTCACTGACTATTTGACCATGAAGACATAGGACATAAGGAACAGAGTCCTCACAGTTTCAGAAAGTAGATCGGCACCCACAAACCCAGAGATGTCCCAGTCTTCCAGGGAGCTAGCAATAGTTGAGTATGAATCATTGCCAAATGGCTGTAAACCGGTGGAACCCCTCACAACTCCACGAGGGCTGACCTCAACTTCACCCTTGAGACTATTTGGCCTCTGCAACACTTTACCACTTGGACCTGCCTGGCCACTTTCGTTCACTCTCTGGCCATTTTCCTCGGCTTCCTTCTTCCTCTTCTGTTCTAGAAATCTATGTGCCTCAGAGGATGTACGACAACCAGCAGCTTGTGCTTCCTGCAAATTATATTATTGCGAATATTACAGACCTCAGCTCACTAAGTGGATAATTATTCTACATGCATAGGCCGGTAGATGTGTATTTTAGTGAAATGAAAATCAGGGAATAATTTAAAGCATTAAAATAAAAGACTTGATGTCAAACATAAGAAATAGGGTTGCAAATCGCTTTTCCATTAAAACCAATAGAACAATTGGCTATAATCAAGATATAGACATATCAACCTGTGTCCTACTTGATATCAAATAAAGAGACCTCAATGGTAAATATTAATAAGTATCATTTTCTATTCAACTTTAGATCCTTGTACTGAGCTATACCAACTGACGTTAATTTTGTACAGACAATCAGCTATACTGGCATGAAGAGGTTTTTCTATGCCTATCATCACCCTTACATGGTAAATGTGAAGTACAAACAAACCTGAAGTTCTTGTATTCTTTTGACAATCCGATGCTCTTCAATAACACTCTTGAGCAACTCCTCATGATCTTCTTTTGAGTGGAACCGCATGAAGACCTTGTATCGCTGATATATTTCCCTCTCTTCGGGTGAGAGATTCCTCTCAAATGGATCAGGGTATAGCAAGTTTCTTTCAAGTATGAAGTCCTTCCTGCGTTTCCTCTCATCAAGCCTGTCATGTCAGAAGTCCAAATGCATTATAGTTATGGACAAAGAGAACAGAATTGAATATCATGTTATCATAGAGAAAAAGGTAAAAGTAGCTCCGTTATGTTATCACATACTTGTCATAATGCACTAGAAAAGGTCTATGACCGCAAGCTACCATAAATGAATAGAAAAGAATTCTTAAAAACTATTCTGTGGTAAGCACCTCTTAGGGACTAACAGTTTGAGAGAGAACGAGGCATGTAACTTAAAATATAACAAAGCATAGATATGCATGCGGCTGAGAAAATATGAGCACACCCTTGCATTGATGCCTTACTCTTCCCTTCAAGTGTATCTGATGCTGTTCTTTTTCTTTTTTTTTTTGTGGGTGGGGGAAGAAGAAGTATCTAGCTTTAATTAAACTAGGATTATATAGCTAAGTAGGTCTCAGAAATTTAATCCATGACGGATAAAATAATGCATAATGCTTTTTAAATGAATAGTTAGTGACTCGATTCCACTATTAATTTTGATTTTCATCTAAATACAACTAGAGTGTCAACCGTCTGCATGGATTTCCATCCACAACTCAACGGATCATTGTATTCGAGGACATATACATTTCCAATGAACCTAAATGACAAATTTTCACTTTTCCTCAACTGTTCTATTTCTGAAATTCAAGATTAAGAGTAACAGACCTGTCCATAAGCCTTTGACACAGTATCTTATTCCTAAAACATGCAAATTCATGCGAGTACATAGGTACCTTTTTCCGTAAATACGCAGTACTCTCAGCTTCAATTCACGCTCAGCATCAGTATCATTTTTATTAAATTCCATATCTGCCAATAAATGCTCTGCATCATTATCGTATTCAATCTCAAATTCTTGTCTCTTGAAGTTATAGCCACTCAACTCCTTCATAGACGGCCTCTCATCCCCTGAAGTCCTAAGTTTTTTCTCCCCAATGCTCCTGTCTGACTGAGGTTCTGCAAGCACTACACAATAGAAAACCATCAGGCACTTTGAATACGAAATATAAATGACTTCTTCACTGATTCAGTATGATGACTAAACACATTATCTATTCAGTCTTTACGGCCTTGCTTCCAACAGAATCCCGTGTTAAGTAAAATATAAAAAGCATTGTCATCGTGTATGCTGCGCATGTTAATGTGCCTTGAAAACGGATTTTGTGGCAAGGCAAATTATAAATTCAGCCTAGTTTGGCCTAACTAGGTAAACAATGCTTCCCATGACTCAAGCCAGTCGCACATAAGATTTAAGATGATTACAGTGAACTGAAAGGTACCCAACGAAGTGTCACACTGTAAACACAGATATAAATTATGTGAGCATACCTTCCACTTTAACACTCTCCTTTACTTGTGTCATGTTTGAGGCCTTCTTAAAAGAGAATGCATTGCCACTGCTTGGATCAATGGAGTTTACCTCAACTGAAACGCAGAAAATATGTCACTGAATATAATTTATCAATTGCATATTTTGACCCATAAAAAATGAATAGAGAAGTTCCATTGACAAATTTTTCTAATAAGCAATAATGGTAATACCAGTAGTTAAGCCAGATGAGGATTGACGAGTTGTATCTTCTTTTCTTGTCTCGGGCCTGATCAAGCACATACAAAAAAATAAGTAAACAGAAACAGAAAGTGGATGTGGATACATATCAATTGTAAAACAGAGAAGGTATTTTTACTTCATTCTTGTGGAGAAGGGAGCATCTTCTTTCTGCGCCAGCTCAGCAACAGTGGGAAGTTCTGTGGCAAAAGAAAAGTCAAATACAGCATCCTGGCTCTATACACACACACACGCATAAACATATATAATATGCATCTTATGGCTCCATGCAGAGCATTCATGCCAACAAATGTAATTAAAAGCAAGTAAACCATATTCAGAGAAACGGGAAAGAATCTACTGACGGACTTAAACAGTTATGCATTAGGATCAATTCACAAGAAGCAAATGTGAGGCTATTCTTGAACTGAAACTGCCAAGAGCAATAAAATCCACAAAAAAGCAAATTAACCACCTAGAAAATTACCCAAGAGTGGTGCTGTCAAAATATTGGGTATTTAACCTCCATGTACATTCTCATTTTAATATAATCTACAACACTCAGATTCTATCCTCAAGGTAAGAACGGAATCAATAGAGAACTAACCTTTCTTGACTTCTTGATGCTCCTTGGCCATAGCAAGGAGCTCTTCCCTGTTCTTTCCCATTACATGAGACAAGTCCTACGCCAACAATTCATCAGGAATATTATTAGTACAATACTGTTATGGTATGTAGGTGTGTGTGACAAAATTTATAGTGTAATACTTGCATACCGGGAGAGGAAAGCATGGGGAATTCATGTATATAGCATTATAATGGTCAATACACTGTGACTTGCTCTTGGTCCCGACATGTTCTGCAACTTCACCCCAATTTCCGAATCCATACATCTCAATGCCCTAAAAACAAGACACAATCACCCCTAGCCATCAAATGAGATGACATGCAAATTCACAAGGACTATCAGCGGATTTACTCCAAATATTAAGTGAATAATCAGAAAAGTTTAACTCATTTATAAACAAATAGAAATACCTCTAGAAGTAAAATCTCTTCATCTGCATTCCAGTCTGGACAAATAAGTGGAAAAGACAAATTATCCTGTTGGAAAGCAATTACGTAAACATATCAAACAAGCAATTACTTTGAAGTACTTAATATTTCCCATTTTTGCTGATATCTTATACAACCAAAATACATATCGACAATCATGGAGAATGGAAATTGTACAGAAACTTCAAACAAGAAACTATAATATAGAAGTCAATAACCACTGATGAGATCAGATCATTATAATGGGCTTACGATAGGAGGAATAACAAAATTTGATAATGCAACTAACCATAACCCTATATGGATGATTGCTTTCATGCGGATAGATTTGAGCTCCAACAAAAAAGCACTCGACGCATAGGTCAAAATCCGAACACATAGCACACTTAATTCGAACCATTCCAGAAAGATCTTTGTTGCAATAATTACAATGGTATAATGCCCCTTTTCCTTCGCTCAATGGCTGACCTATGACAGATTGTCAGTGAAAGAGTTAGTGGAGAAAAATAAAACAGAAAAAAATATAGATTCAAAGCTAAGTTGATTCTTTCAGCTACGGGATATAGTATGATTTGAAAACTTCAAGAAGACAGTCATTATTATATAGAGGATATTATTAACTTTGAACCTTTCATTCCAATTGAGCTACAACTGCAGATCATATAATATGGCATAATGGATAAAAAACAAATATTAAATATATACAATTAGAACAACAATAGACTACAAATAAGTAAAACAGGAGAATTTGGACCACATCGTATTCTGAAAGCATAATTCCAACATATGATTTATATGCTGATGACAGAGTACCTGTTGATGCAGTCTCTACATTCTCTAAGCTGGATATGGTCCTTTTCCTTTTGGACCTACTGAAAATAGAAATAGAATTTGTAAGACCGCCGCAAAGATAAACATCACAAGTAAAACAATGAATTAATCTACTCCCAATTTAGTACTTTAATACACCATTGCACAACTTTTTATATCTTTCATTTGTGATTGAAAACCACAGCAGCAAAGCATTTCTCAACTTCTGTACCATACAAAAAGAATGTGAAGTTGTGAATCAAATAGCTACAGATATTCTCAGAAGCCGAAACTTGTCATCTTTTCTGTGCACTCAAGGATAACAATATCTACATCCTACAAAAGCGCATTCATGAGCTTAACCAATATCAAATCTACATATATGTCAATAAATCGATCGTCCACAATATGACAGAAATAGGACATCTAGAATGTTAATTCTACTACTCTAACCCATCTTTGTAGAGAAAATTCATGTTTATAAACTTATAGGTTCCTCAAGCATGTCACATACACTCTAAACTTATCAAATTGTTAAAAAATATTAAAAGGAATTAAGACCTCATATAAAATCTTCAAAACTGTATCTACAAAATCGATTTAAAGAATCCACTAAACCAAAGCAAAAAACCCCAAAATCGTTATATTGGGGTGGGGGGGGGGGGGTGGATTCTCAGACACCAACTAGCTCGAAATCTCAGCAAATTACTTCAAAAAAATTTAATAAATTGACGTATGAAAAAAGTATTGCGTACTTTTGGCTGTGATCCTCATCAGCAACATGGGAAACAGCCCGATACCGACCCATTGATCCAAATCACCTGATCTCAGAAACAAGAACGCAGCCAAATGCTTATTAAATGAAGAAGAAATGAAAATTTTTACATAGATTAACGCTCCATTAAAAAAAAAAAAATCTTACACCAACCTGAACTCTAACGAGCTCAGCTACGTGTCGAGATTTTAGGTTAAAAAAAACCCCAAAAAAAATTGCGCGGAAGCGTTTTGGTTCTTGATTGAGGCAAAGTAAGGGGGGTAAACATATGATGCCGGACGTTCAGAGAAATTACAAGTGAGATCACAGATTATATTTTTCGCTAAGCGTGGTCCCTTGAGTTAGACCCTGTGAAAAATTAGTGGTTGGACTGGAATACCCCTAGAGCCCTAACAAACACGCGAACAAAACGAGTCCACGATTCCAGGGTGTATCTGTAATTATGAATAAACAAATTCGAAATGGGATATGACGGCGTGGACCTGTAAAAACATTGTTGTAAAATGGTACATCCATTTGTGGTATTGCGAAAATATAGGAACTAATAAAATAATTTTATTCATTTCCCCGCGGTTGGACACGTGTTCTTTTTATTGCACAAAAGTAAAAAGCGCGAATTGAAACCCGTGGTCGGACACGTGTTCCTTTTTTTTGCAAAGGTCAAAAGCGCGAATTGAAACAACTTCTTAGGTTTTCAAAAAGCGCTTTTTTGCTTACCTATTGCTTGAATATCCTCCAATAACCACTGATTCAGTGAAGAAGCACGAGTATACAACAAATTTATCTCACAAGTGAATGTATATGGCCGTCGCCTTGTTCAAAATTTGATTGTTTTCTGCTCACTTTCGTTTGTTACGCTTAATGCCGGCCATATGTTTGTGAAATTGCCCAAGTGAAATTAACCTTTGCTGCCAATTATTTTTCTATTTCTAATTCACAGGTACCAACGTTTCGGGCTAATCATCGATGCATTTGTATTCAATCTTGATGCAGGTGAATCAATGGTGGGACTTTCTGAGGGAGAAAAAGAATTCATTAAAGGTGGCATTGCTCAGGACCTTCGTTCTGATGGTCGCAAAAGATATACTTACAGACCCATTTATGTTGAAACAGGAGTCATTCCTCAGGTTAGTGTTTGTTAATGCAAATTAGTCTTGTTTTACTTCTGCTCTTTTTTTTTTTAATTATGTAAAGTTTACATTTAATTTGTTTCCATGGCAGGCCAATGGTTCAGCTAGAGTCAGGATGGGGTCAACAGATGTTATTGCTAGTGTGAAGGTATTTGATGGTCTAGAGTTGAAATCTTCTTGTGATATGTATGTTATTGTTTTGTTTGATTGAGTTTGTATGCAGGCTGAACTTGGAAGGCCAAGTGCCATGCAACCCGACAAAGGAAAGGTTGCTATATTTGTTGATTGCTAGCCCAACTGCAGAACCAACATTTGAGGTTGTGCTCTTTGATTCTACTCTTCTTTGAGTATCATACTACTTTGTTGATAATGGTCATTTGCAAGGTTGTAAATGTTGGTGATATTCTCTAGCTCAGGTTATTTTGTGCAACAGTTTGGAGATATAATTAAGTTGAATGATTAATATCATTGGAGATAAGAGTTATTGCCCATTAGTTTTCTCTGTGACCATGCTAATGTTTATGGGGGTCATTCTTGATATATAATCTTTACAGTGATTATATTCATGGTACTCCTTGTGTCTATTTAGTTTGACATTTAATATGGTGTTTATAGCTCTATGATGCAAGTCTAAGCCCTAAGTTGATTTTCCTCACACATATGCGACTTTAATCTGTTCAGTGATTAACAACTTTTTTAGATGCTATGATTTGTTTTTATATCTTCTCAATACCTTTATCTTGTCTTGTTATTTCTGCTAATTAATTCTATGTACATTGTACACAGGGTAGAGGGGGTGAAGAACTGTCTGCAGAGCTCTCAAGTGCTCTTCAGCGTTGCCTTTTGGGTGGTAAAAGCGGAGCAGGTTTGACTCGTGAATGCTTTCTTTTCATTGAAAATCTAAACCTCATTTTTTAGCCTTTTGATATGTACACTTCTTCGTATTGAATGTTGTACTGTTAATTTGGTCTTGCTATTTCAATTAATAATGGTTTTGTCCTAAATTATTTCAGGAGCTGGAATTGATCTCTCGTCCCTAGTAGTTGTGGAAGGAAAAGTTTGTTGGGATCTTTATATTGATGGCCTAGTTATTAGTTCTGATGGAAATCTTCTGGATGCTTTAGGTGCTGCCATTAAGGTACTTTTGTTGTCACACCAGGTAGCTTTATCATCTCATATAAGCAAATATCCAAAATGGAATGCCCTGGCTATTGATAAAATCTGGTGATGCTCTATGTCCGATTGCTTGCTTCTAAACATTTTAAGCCTCTGATTGGTCAGGACATTGAGTTGCTCCGCTTTTTGGGCTGCTTCTTCTCTCTCTCTCTCTCTCTTCTTCTTGAAATTTAGAATCCTTCCACTTAGTTGACTAAGCCTGCTGAGTTTGTGCCGAAGCCTAAGTGGTTATCACTTTTATGTTAACTACAGGCTTTTAACAATTTCATGCATGTATGCTCATATCTTCTTTGCCACAATGACAGAAGTTGTTTGATCACCAATGTTCTTAACGAATCATGTAGAGATACCTTTCTTATAGCAACGATGTGGTTATTTCCCTGGTGTGAAAACGTAATATTAATTTATCAATTCTCTATTCCTTTCCAAAGGCTGCTTTGAGCAATACAGGCATCCCAAGTGTCCATGTTGCAGCCGAGGCTGCTAGTGATGAGCAACCAGAGGTGGATATAAGTGATGAAGAATTTCTGCAGTTCGACACATCTGGAATTCCTGTCATTATTACATTAACAAAGGTACAATTTCCTCTAATAGTTCATAATTTGTAAATCTATTTTAACCGTCAATAACATTTGCCCTTCTCTTTTGTAGGTAGGAAGCACTATATTGTAGATGCTACCTTGGAAGAGGAATCCCAAATGAGCTCAGCAGTTTCTATTTCCATCAATAGACAAGGGCACATTTGTGGCATGATCAAACGTGGAGGTGTTGGCCTAGATCCAAGTGTCATTCTTGACATGATATCCGTTGCTAATTTCGTAAGCAGGCAGTTAATGGACAAATTGGACTCTGAGATTGCTGCTGCTGAAGCTGATGAAGATGATTCATGATGCAGTCTGATATGTCCAAACTGGTTGGTGTAAACATGACCTCTTCTCTTATAATTTTGTTTGCATACTAGTTCGAAATTGATTGAACAGAAACTTAACTGGCATATTTTAACCACAGTTGTGAGAGCATCCTTTTCGAAGTCTATGAGATGATAACGTGTAAGCTTTTTAATTTAAAGTTTTATTGTCATGATTTGTATTGAGACAACAAAGCCTTTGGCGGATCATTTTTGTTTTCTCCGAATTTCATGCCGACCCTTCATAATTCTTTCTCCAGGCCAAAAAATTCTCATTTTTTCAAAGAAGTCAAATAAATTATCTTTGATACTTGCCACGGCCGGTATGTGCATTTGATTGAGCATCTAACCCTCCTACAAAAAAGTTATCCTTAAATTTTCAACGAAAGAGCCCTGCCAAGAGCACTGGTCCTAGTGCCTAAAAAAATTATCAGGTATATTGTACCCTAGTTAATAAAGTTATATCATTTATTACATAACAATCTTTGAAAATAGTAAGGGCTAAGGTTTTAATTGTCGCGGCACTTGGGATATAAAGCTGAAATCCTATTTTATTTTTTAAGTCTTAACTTTAGAAATCGGTTGTGATAGTTTGCCTAAACTTAATACATAAAAATTTATCTCATAAATGTTGGACAATAGCGTGGTGAGTTGTTATTTTTAAGCATAATTTTGAACAGAACATGCTTTGAAAAAAAGAAAGATCATTAGTGATTTAAACTCCTCTATGTTAGCCCAAGTGGTTAGAGCCACTCCCTCACAAATGTGAGAGAAGTGGTTCGAGCCTCCGCAGACGCATTGTATGAATTTTAATTTAAATGCCCTTCTTTGGAGCTCTAGAGCTTGAGTGAAGACAGTCTTTCTTCCAGGATGGGAGTTGACGTCTCTCGAATATTTGAGATGGTTAAAAATTTGAGCGGTGTCATATCAGCATTAATGTCAATAGGTCTCAGTATATATTTATATATGATTGTAAATATCAGTTATACTCTCATGTAATATGAGTTGTAATTTGAGCAATAGTCTCATGTCATCAAAAAAAAAAAAAAAAAAACTCCTCTATGTGGGTACTTTGGAACGATATGTTGATGTACTCAAAAAGACTTGCGTGAACGAGAAATTAATGCTCAAAGTATACTCGTTGACTACACTAAATAAAGTACAAGCTATAAAAACTTTAACAGCTACTTAAATTTGGAATTAATTATGTTTTTAATTCGAGAATTCATTTTTTTTTACATGTGTTGTAGTGTACTTGAGCTTATGCACGATGAAAGTTTGCTAAAAATAAATTAGTGGTGTTTAAGTTATTTGTTCTCATTGTATTCCAGGAGACAAACTTTATTAATTTTTTAGCACCAATCAAAAAGAGTCAAATATGTTTTAAAGAAGAAATTCTAGAATACATATGTTGTATATAACTAATTAATGCATGTATGACATATTTAATTAAGTTTAATACAACCACTACTTGTATGATAGTTTACAAAATAAATGCACATATATTGTGATATTATTTACTTGTTATATGGGTAATATGTTAATGGTACAACAGATGTATTCTAGAATTTTTCATTTTAAAGAACGAGAAATTTTACAATACATCTAATGTTTCATGTCATCCGATGATGTGGAATCACTAACCAATAATTTTTTTACATGTGTCAATCAATTTTTAATAATTAAAAGGCAAACAATTCCCTCCCTTTCTCTCTCTTTGCTCTAGTTTCAAAAATTCTTTTTCTCTCTTTCAAATTCCAAGAAAAAATTAATTTATTAAAAATTATAAAAATAATATATTGAATAAAGTGCCTAAAAAGAGCCTGATTTCATGCTCCTTACCATTTACAACTCCATTTCCCGTGCAAAAAAATGCAACAAATTTTCTAATTAAGCAAGTGGTGTGATTTTCTAGGGGAATGGATTTGTGAATGGGAAGCAAAAGGAGCATCAAAACAAGATTATTTTTAGATTTGCAAAGTGAATTAAGGTTGGGGGTTATCATACTTCAAACATTTGTAGAAGGAGCTAAGAACCATTCACTAAATTTTTCTTTTGCCCACCACATTTTTGTTTAATGTACTGTGAAACAAGTTAAGATATTGATAATAGATTTTTTTTTTTTTGTAATTCTATGATTCATTGTTTGTTGACGGACAAACGTGTGTCACGATTATATAGATTACTTGTAGATTCCGAAATTATTGCAAGTAAAATATGTATGTTTCCTTTGGTAAACACGCCCTCGTGAATAGAAACTCTATTTTGAATTTTCATAATATTGTAGGGAAGCCATTTGAAAGAGAATCATTTATAATCAGCTTTAGTGATAAATAACCAAATGTTCAATAAGTTAAAAGGCCATAACATAATTTTTCACTGTTGCTCAATATTGTTCCGCATGTATCAAAATATCTCTTGTTTTCATTAAATAACAAAATGCTAGCACTAGTGCTAAAAATAAACTATAAATTGAAAACTCACAAGCTTCTGAGTTATATAGAATTTAAACAACAATATTTTTTGAATAAATTTGAGAAGCTGGAAAAAAAAAGTATCTAACAATAAATAGTACACTATTCTTAAGTGAACTAAGATTCATGTACCAATAGCAAGGATTATTTGCAGGGAAGTTGAGAAGCCTTTCAAGTCAGATGTTGTGACATTTCTGATTAAGCTAGTGGCAATGTTTTGCAGGAGAAGAGAGATGCGAATGGGAATCAGGAGGAGCATCAAAGCAAGATTACCAAAGGCGTGTTTTTTTGCAGGGCAATGAAGTTGTAAATGGAAAGGAGGAGGAGGATGAAATTAGGCTCTCTGTAGACACTTTGTTCAATTTATTATTTTTATAATTTTTAAATAAATTAATGTTTCTTGAAATTTGGAAGAGGGAAGAAGAATTTTTGAAACTAGAGCAAAGACAGAGAAAAGGAGGGATTGCTTGACGTTAATAAGTTAAGTTCAAAATTAATGACCATTTAAAAAAATTATTAGTCAACGGCTCCACATTATCGGATGATATGAAATTTCAAATGTATTGTAAAATTTCTATTAAGAACACTACAAGCCTTGGAATCTCTCTCCTATTATTTAATTGTTATTTGTTTACATTATTACTTTGTATTTAATTTTTCTGGTATTAGTTGTTATATCTAGGGATGGCAATGGGCACGCCCGCAGCGGGTTTGGAATCTTCCTCCCCCAATACCCGTAGGGGTTTTAATTTAAAAAAAAACACACCACAGCGAGTTTTAACAATTACTAACCCGTATGGTACCTGCGGATTTTTGCGAGTTTCCGTATTTAATCACAATATTTATGTATAAATTATATAACCTCAAATTTCATATAACATACTCAATTTTATATTTAAACAATGTAAATGGAAAATTAAAATTTCCACATCAATTCAACACAAATTCTCAAATTTAAGTATAAATTACAGAAATTCATTTAAAAAACATAAATTAGTATCTAAAAATAATAATTAAATTTCATATTATCATTTAAAATAAGCTCCAAGAGAAGATATTCATTTCATTCACTACCATAAGCACCCATCCAACACAATGCCTATAATAATAATTAAGATTAATATTTTCAAATACTAATTCGAAGGGAAATGCCTTTAGTTTTCTTTAGGTTATTACTTTAGAATGGGAGATGGGTCATATACACACATACACAACTTTGAGCCTTTGGCTATTTGTTAATTTGAATAATGACATTATTTTCTTTCTACATTTTTAGATTAAAATTAAATTAAAAATATTTGAAAAAAATATTGCGGGTTTGGTGGATATCCATGCGTATCCATCAGATATAAGGTTAATACCAAATCATTTGCGGGTTTTATTTCTATACAGTGATTTTTTTTTTAATTATATCCTACATTATAGTGTTTTTTTTTTCATTATTTTGTTTCTACAATAAACTAACATCCTACATTATTTTGTTTCTATCATTTAATTGATGAATATCCTAATCTAGAAACTGAATAGCTAGGATCCTAACTAATACCAGACTACTTTTCCCACTTAAAAGACAATTCTTATTGCTTACTTCGATTGACATGGGCTTTAGGTCAGTGCCGATGCCAAAAATAATTGATTAATCACGAGATTTTCATACCGACGTTTCATGAGTCTTTCTAAAGACGGAAAACAAAATTCTCATTCTGTCTCACAGAAAGTCAGAATAAATTATCTTTGGTACTTCGCCACTGCCACTCTGCGTATGTGATTGAACACCAAACCTTCCTCTAGTTTACTAAAAAAAGGAAAAAAAAAGAAAAATTTGATCTTTCTCATTAATCATGAATGAAAAAGATGTCAATTAACGCTTTTCGTGTTTTTAAACAGTAAAACTAAAACGATTATAAAGTATGAAAGGAAGCAAGAATTTCTTTAACGTGGGTTGATGAAATTAAAGTCAGAAATGCAATTACCCCAACCAATTTTAAAAAGAATTGACTGAGTCGCAACATTTCTCCGTAGAGCTGAAGTCACCATTTTCTGGGGCCCGTGAAATCCTTCATGATAATGTTAGGTTCGTTAACTAACTGTACTCGCTATTGGAAGGAAGGAACTAACTACAGCTCTTGATTACGGTACCTAGTGCTGTTGATCTGATTTATCAGCGCCTAGCCGCCGACTTTGAATCCTCGTACCTGGTAAGCGATTAAATTTTATCACGAATTGACTTCCAATAAATTCAATCCACATGTTGTGCTGTTTTATATTAGTCAAAAAGTTTGAGATTTTGTCACTTGTTGGGTGATAGGATACACGCAATCCCCCAATTGAACGGACTTGTTAGATCTTGTTACTTTAATTTCATTTGTTTTAACAAGTTAATATTTTGGAGTCAATGCATGTCAAGACTTGTGATTAATAATATTAATTGTTGAACTTGTAGGTGGCATCTCAAGTTTTAGGTTGAGCAGCTTGTAACATGATATATATATTATTTTTACTTTTTGTGTCTATTGAATTCACATTTGTTCCAATTTCACCGATTTTCATTAAATACACGTGAAATTTCATGTAAATGATATTTTAAATAAGATTAAGATTCAGTGCTGAGTTTTTTTTTTTATTGTATACTGAATCAATTATCAAGATTTATTTTGAGTTTTTATTTTTTTTATTTCTTTTATCTAACAATTATTGATTCAGTACTTAACAAAAACTCAGTTCAGCACTTAATCCTTATCCCTTTAAATATCCCGGCCTAACATTAAACATTTAGGTCTACAGTTTGGTTGCGCTAACAAATGAATTGACTAGTGCGGTTATGTATCAAGTCAAAAATAATAATTAGATAAGAACACTATTGTGTATACACATATTGTGCTTTCTTACCATCTCAAAAGACCAAAACTAATATATATACACACACATGCAAATGAACATAGAGCCATAATTAGCACATCAAGCACAAGATCGATCAATGGATTCTTCAACAACCCAAATACCTCAATTACCATCCTTCCCACTCCTCTTAACTTCTCTTCTCTTCTTCTTAATGCTTGTTAAATATTGGAAGCAATCCGAAGGCGGCAAAGGCAAGCTGCCTCCAGGTCCAAAGCCGCTGCCCATTATAGGGAACCTGCATCAATTATCATCTCATGGCCTTGGCCTACCACATCATGCTGTGACAAAATTCTGCAACAAGTATGGCCCCGTGATGAAACTACAGCTGGGCCAACTCGTCGCCGTGATCATTTCATCACCCGAAGCAGCCAAAGAAGTGTTGAAAACAAACGAGAGCAGCTTCGCGCAAAGGCCTGAAGTGTATGCTGTTGAAGTAATGTCATACGATCACTCCAGCATTGTGTTTTCGCCCTACAATGACTACTGGAGGCAGCTCAGGAAAATTTCCGTCCTGGAGCTCTTGAGCGCGAAGCGAGTCCAGTCATTTAAATCAATTAGGGAAGATGAAGTGTGGGATCTTGTTGAATTTATTGCCTCGTCCGAGAGGCAGTGCATCAATCTAAGCAAGCATATCTTCGCTATGACGAATAACGTGGTGTCGCGAGCAGCTTTTGGGAAGAAATGCAAAGATCAGCATGATTTTACAAGGTTGCTTCAGGAAATTATGCAACTTGCCGGAGGGTTTGATGTTGCCGATTTGTTTCCATCGCTTACGTTTCTTCGTTCTTTGACTGGGATGAAGCCTGCGCTGCTGAAAATTCAGAAAAAGATTGATAGGATTCTTGAAGACATTGTGGTTGAACATCAAATGAAAAGAAAAGATGCTGCTAGCGGCATTAATGCTGAAAAACCTGACGGGGATGATCTAGTTGATACTCTCTTGAATTATGCTGAGGCGAATGACCATGACATTGATTTTCGCCTTACAATTGATCAAGTCAAAGCTGTCACTATGGTAAGATCTATATTTAATTACATATTTCCCTAAAATTTGGACCAATAAATGCCCGCACGTATTGCTCTGTTTTGCTGTAAAACTGTACACAAGCAATCAAGAATTCTCTAAACTAGTATAAGGTTGTCAGATTTTTTGTGAGCCACATTTAATTCGGTTGGTAAAATCTCTTGAGTTGAAACAAGAGATTTAGCATTCAAATTCTTCTACGATGAGTGAAAAAATGCTTTAGTTACCATATGCTAGGCTAAAGTTTAAAAATAATAATAATTATTATTATTTTATTTCAGGTTGTACAAATTTATTTTAACATAGTCAATCCAACTCTCATATCAAATGTGTAGTTAGAATTAGAAAAATCAGTGGACACTCATGCTGCGTTCAAAATATTTTCAGGATATTTTCTCAGCAGGGAGCGAGACTTCAGCAACATCAATGGAATGGGCAATGTCAGAACTGCTTAAAAACCCGAGAGTAATGAAGAAGGCACAAGAAGAGATAAGACAAGCATGCAAAGGAAAGAGCAGAATTGAAGAAGCAGACATTCAAAAGCTTGATTACCTGAAAGCAATTATCAAAGAAACATTCAGATTACACCCTCCAGGTCCCTTGATTCCAAGAGAAGCAAGAGAAACTTGCGAGATTAGAGGATACAGAGTACCAGCTAAGGCCAAAATCCTGATTAATGTTTATGCAATGGGGAGAGATCCAACAATTTGGAGCGATCCTGAAAGCTTTTACCCAGAGAGGTTTGAAGGTTCTTTCATCGACTTCAAAGGGAACCACTTTGAATTGCTTCCATTTGGTGGAGGAAGGAGGATTTGTCCGGGCATTTCATTTGCTACTGCAAATATTGAACTTGGACTTGCTCAATTGCTTTACCATTTTAATTGGAAACCTGGAAATGGGATCAAACTTGAAGACCTTGACATGGGCGAGAATTTTGGGATGACTGCTAGAAAGAAGGAGAATTTGCTTGTGATTGCAAACACTCATATTCCTTTCCGAAAATGAGGCTCTTTCCAAAAATCTCCATTTTGAAAAATACAAATTTTAAGTAATACAACAATGTGTTGCTTAATTATGTGTTTTTGTAACAAGTGTAGGTATTGGATATGCCAACAAAGTTTAGTGCCTGTCCAACCTTTTATTTCATTAATATGTCCGTTTGTGTTGAGAGTGCTACAGAGACACCAATAAAGTTTAAAAAAAGATGCAAATCATGTTTAATTTCTATGTCACTACGAAACAGTTCACATATTTATTCTTTGTGCTATTAATTTATGTTAAAATTTAGGTATATACAAAATTTAGTTGTTTTTTTTACTATCATATCATTTCTTTCTTTTTTTTTAACGTTGTTCTATTAATTATTAAAAAACAAAAGTCACAATCAAATAAACAGTTGCAAGGTGGTAGAAAAATGAAAACCATGCGAAATAAATCTGTCACCAACACGATCCTTTAATTCTTTCTTGTTAAAAGAAATGAAAAAAAACCAACATCACTTAAACAGAGGTGGGAAGCATTGGATCTGTATTATACAGTTTCTCACTTAATCAGGGTTGTAATGGAAGCAGAGGTCTCGTATATCGTAGTTGCAAGATGGAGATATAATTTTGCGTCTGCACGTCGAAGAAAGAATGTGATTAGAGGCTTGTTAACCGATGAGGGGGAGTGGGTACAATCTGAGGAGATCCTTCAATCTGTTATTGGGGGATTATTTTCATAGACTTTTTTCTCCTTCAAAAGGATCCAGTGTTGGAGAATCTGAATACAAGAGTTTCAGAAAGATATGAATGAGGAATTGACTTGACTAAGGGCTTCATAAGTGACAAAATAGGATCTGCCGTTAGATTTCTAATTTTCTCCTACTGAAATTAATATATATATTACTAATTTTATTTTTTTATAATATCCTGAAATTCTCTTGGCATCAAAAATTTTAAAGTAAAATAGGGGTGAAATGAGTCATATGTTTAATAATTTATTTTGAAAATATAAAATATATATTTATTACAAGAAAAATATTTAAAGATAACAAAAAAATATAATAATATATTATTATTAAGTTTTTACTTGCATCAAAATATATATTTTTCTTATTTTTAATACTTATTTTTTTAATTTTAATTTTAATTTATATGATTTATTTAATTATGATAAATATAAACAAAAGTAAGCAAGGGTCCGAATAAATTGCCACATGCATTTCTTAAAGATCACTAGGGAGTTGCTAGTCATCAAGTGGCCTCTACTTCCTTAACCTTTTTGAATGGATGAGATTAGGGATGGCAAAATAACCCGGACCCGGCCCGGACCCGCACAAACTCGGATAATCTAGACCGGGTTCAACCCGCACCGGAAACAAAAAAATCCGAAATCCGGCAGTAATTTAATAAACCCGGATGTATCCGGGTCCGAATTCGGAATAGGCCAACCCGCATATCCGGAACCCGGACCCGGATGTCTTTATTCTTAATATTATATTTTTAATTTTTTAAAATATAAATAGAAAAGCAAAAAGTCAAAAAGAAAGAGGAAACCCTAGTTTACACTTTACAACTTTTGCACTTTACAACTTTCTCTCAATACCAGCCGCCACCCATTTTCTTCTTCTCTTCATCAATTCAACACAACCCCCAACTATTGACTTTTTCGTCATCGTCATCTCACTGCTTTGCTGCCACCACGGCTGTGTTGATCATTATCATCATCAGTTGCCATTCAATTTGTTAATTGGTGCCAAACTGGATTCAAGTGTGGTATCAATTACCAGCCTCCAACTGTTCGAGTGGTGATCTCACGAAGGTGCAAAGGGTTGTGCGCATGACAGCGAACTCAACTAGTATTGCTAAGGTATTTTCTCGCATTGACCACAAATTTGATTTGATGTAATGCCAAGAGGGCATAGAGAAAGGTGAGTTATTTGAAACCCGTGAGGATTTTGCAGCTTTGGAGAAGGATTATGAGGAGGTTGGTGCTGAATCTGACGAGGGTGAAAATGGGTATGAGGGAGATGATCTGTGTTTGTAATTTTTTAGGCTTGTGTTCTTTGGATTGCTTCTTTGATGTAAGGTTGGATTCTAGTTGCATTGGTTCTCATTCTGCTACTTTTACTTTTTTGGTTGGCTATGCGGTTGTGTATTGTTTTTCCATTGTATCCATGGCCTGTTAGAGAATTGGAAAAGGGCAAAAAAATACAGACATCCGGGTTTGAAACCCGCAATCCGGAAATCCAGATTTTTCCGGGTTAAACCCGGTCCGGACCCAGAGATAAATTATCCGGGTTTATATCCAGATCCGAAATACCAAATTAACATCCGGGTCCAGAACCGGAACAGCTAAACCCGGACCCGGACCCGGAATTTGCCATCCCTAGATGAGACTGTTGTGGTATTGTTGCTGTTGATGCAAAATTTTGCTTAATGTACTATCAATGATTTGTGTTCCGAACTTTGTTCTAAATCAAGCTTTGTGGCATATTTTTTCTTTAAGTTGAGTGTCTCAAATCACTTATCTATTTATGGTCAATTGTTCTGACAAAAAAAAAAAAAAGCAATTATCAAAAAGGGGGCTTGCATACTAACGATAACTCTCTAATGCTGAAATCAGCTTTTTTTACTCAATGCTAGAGAGAAAATCTATAGTGGCATAGGCATAGTTTTTTTACTTATTTTATGCCTATCATCTTACCTTCAAAAGGGCAGTCTTGGCCTCTGTATAGACATCTTGAGTCAATAGAAGAAGTTATATGGCACTTTTCTTATGACAAGTGTCAGCCAAAGTTCATGTATGGAAACACATATTTATATGTGTCCATACTTGTTCGTGACAAGTATTCTTTGGACACTTGTGATGATTTTGGGCCCTAGGCCTTCAATGGGCTTGAGGTTGAATTTGACACTTCTGTTGGTTTCTTATAAAGATGATTGATTTTGTAATATTTTGTCCATAAATGGATTCCATATAATGTATATTTGATTTGCTTGTAGGCAAATTTTATAAAATGCTTATTTGCATGTAGGCTCATTCTATAAAATGTATATTTGCATGTAGGTGTATTCTGTAGTAGAGGTGGCAATTTCTAGGTCCGGGCTTAGGTTCGGCCTATTCGAATCAAGACTCGAGCACCAATTTTCTATACCAGACCTAGATTTATACCCAGTTTTTTATGATATGGGTTTGTACCACATTGAACCTGAGAAAACTCATGTTCCCAGATTGCGAGTTTTGAACCCGAATTACTTATAATGTTTCTAAATTCTGAAGACTGGAATGAAGTTAAAAATTTGTTTGTAGTTCAAGCAAATAATAAACTTGTTCTAAAAAAAAATCAAATACAAATCATATGACACATCAGGTTCTTCAAAAATACAATATAAATATAGAATTTAAAATTAAAAGTTTCACAATAATAAACATCCACAAATACAAATTCATAATATAAATCTACAATTCAAATTTCAAACCACTAGTCTAAACACTACACTCTTAATCATCTACTTCATTTAACTGTTGCTCACTAATTAAACTTTCATCAATCAAATGCTCCGCATAAATTATTGCTTCTTCTGGAATTCCATCTAAAAGAAATGCATAAATCATTAACATAATGAACAAGACAACTAGTTCGTGATAAATTGATAATAGCAATAATATAGAAAATTCATTTGATTCCAATAAATAAGTTTTCCATATATTTTAGGTTTTGTTCAAGACAAAAATCAATTTTGAGTACACACCAATGCCTCCGCTATAGATAGATGAAATCTACTGCGATGAGGGATCAAATGTCTACTTCCAACACTAAAAGTGAATTCAGAAGCAATTATTGATCCATGAATAGCCAAATGTCTCTTACAATCTTTGCAAGTATGAGATATTTGCCTTGATTATTCTTCCACCGTGACAAAATATCAAATTAACTAGTTGAAGGCAAAGTATTTACCTCAAGATAAAACTCTAATTCTGTTTTTAAATGATTATTTTGTGTGCTTTCATTTCTGAATGATGCCCACTTATTAGATATTTCATCCAAGTTCAAGTCCAATATAATAGAATCCCCTGCTGTAGTAGCTTGAGAATTGACATAACCATTAACCCCCCCTGAATTTGATGAATGTTTTACTTCATACCCATGCATTATATCAACAAATAACTTATGCACCATTTCAATTTAAGATTCAGCTTTTTCTCCATATATTTTAGGAAATAAAAAATTAATCAGTAGCATCTTACGCCTAGGATCTAATATAGTCTCCACTATAAAAACTCCATGAATAACATCCCAATACTCATCATACTTTGCAATCATCTTATTGGCCATATTTTTTATCCTATCAATTGGTGATTGCAACCATACATTATTTGATAATCTAATTTCACAAATCTTTGCAAAAATAAATTAGATATCAGATATCATGTACCTGAAAAAAGTTCTACCAACTTATAAAACTCTTTAGATACTCTCACATAAGTTCTGACAAAATCCACTCTGACTCACTAGGCAATGATGTGTAATTTCTTTCTCATTCCTTCAAACGATCAAATGCATCTTTATATAACAAAGCAGTAATAAGCATTAAATAAATGGAGTTTCATCTAGTTTTACAATCAAGTGTCAAGTTCTTGGTTTCTTTAATACCTAATTGTTTTTTTACAATCTCAAAATTTTCAACTCTAGCAGGTATTATTGTCCAATAAGGAATATTATCTCTAATTTTTTTCAACTCCCTTTTGTATCATAGATAAACCATCCCTAAATATCAAGTTCGATATATGAGCACAACAATGCATATAAAAGAATTTGCCATCCATAATCATTGAACTAGTAGAAAATTTCGCCGACAACAAGTCAACCATGGAATCATTTGCAGTACAATTATCAACAATTATAGTGGATATCTTTCTATCTACATTCTAATCTATCAAATAATTATACAACTCATTGCACATTACCTTAGCACTATAAGGAGTTGGCACATATATAAATCTAACAATGTGAAAAAATGGTTAAAATATTAAATAATACATTAATTTATGTACTCTATCTCACAACTACTGGCAGTTCATATATCTGTAGTTACTGCAATTCTACTCTTATAAGCTTCCAAACTACTCATTGTCTTCTTTTTCAACATCATAAAACTTCAAAATTTTAACTTCGATGGTATACTATAGAAGGTTGGAGTAGTTTTAATAGGTTGTAAAACCCAACATATTAAAAAATGCTAAGGGAATCTCATGTAGTATAATCATTTTAGCCACAAAAAAACTTTATTGTTGCCATATCCCACTTTGATTTAGAACTACATTTACTAAGTGCAGTGGTTCCATCAGCTTTAGAAGAAAAAGATAGAGGCATTTGCTACAAATTCTTGAATGATCTTCTAGGACAACGTTTACCATGATTCGTCAAGTGATTAGTACATTTAGAATAATGTCCTTGCATAATTAACCCACAATAATTACAAATTGCCTGAACTTCCTCACTCAACTTAACTTTTTAAAATGATTCCAAGCATCAGAGACTACGCTGCTCGAAATGCTCTCTTTGCAGCCACTATCACCTCATTTTTTTGAAGTGAAATGAGTAGTATTACCTCTACAGCCACGGCCACAGCCGCACCCACTCCCTCGAACTATTGCCATTGAATCTGGTTCTAATTCAATAGCTGTATCATCATTATTTTTTGCTTTTTTCCTGACCCCCACACATACACTTTTATCACTTTTTTCCATAGACATCCAGATCAATTCTTTGTTCATTTTCCATTATGAATTTGCCACCCTACATCCATATCGATTCTTTGTCAAAGGCTCTTCCTTTGGGAATTCTACTTAGAAACATTTTCTAAGTATCTAGGCTATTTCTTTTTATAAAAAATAGACGTGAGTCATTATTTGTAAAAAGTGAACCTATGTCATTCTTTGTAAATAATGGACTTAAAGGTTTCTTTGTAAAATCACACCTTTGGCACTTTGTCAAAGACTATTTGGGCATTCTACTTAGAAATTTTTTCTGAGTACCTTGGTCATTCTTTTAAATAATGGACCTAGGTCGTTAGTTATAAAAAGTGGACCTAGGTCCTATTTTTGTAGAATCACACCTTTGGCGCTTTATTGAAAACTCGCTCTTTGGGCGATTAACTTATAAATATTTTTTACTTAGGTAATATTTTGGTATAGAATGGACCTAAGTAAGTTATTTTTATAAAAAATAGATCTATAATATTCTTTGTATAGAATGAACCTAATTCTTTCTTTGTAAAATTGACCATCTTACATTTAAATACTTTAATTACTTAGCCATTCTTATAAAAAATAGGCTTAAGCTATTTCATGTAAAATATTTTTGTTAGGCCTACATTTTTTTGGGGTTTGAGCTTTTCATAATTTAGTCTAACACTTACCTAAAAGTGAAAAATTCAACAAAGATAACTCAATTTCGCGCCATCAGTTTGAGTAATGCCATGTATCTTAAGTTTTGGCAAATCGAATAAAGGGGTGTTAGAATCTGTAATATCTATTAATCAAAGTGCTTTTGTTCCGGAACGACTGATAACTGATAATGTGAGTGTTGGAAACAAGTGTTTGCATAAACTCCGATCGTGTAAATCTAACAAGTAGGGTTTGGTGGCGCTAAAGCTTGATGTCAGTAAAGCTTATGAAAGGTTGGAGAGGGGCTTTTTGCAGCATGTTGGTGAGGCGTTTGGGCTTTTCTGATCGGTGGTTAAATCTACTATGCCCTTGTTCCCTTTTTTTGATTGTCTGGGGATGAGTTAAGCCTGTGCGGGATTTTGCCACAAGGCTGTCCGTTATCTCCTTATCGCTTTATTCTTTATTCTAAGGCCTTTTCAGCCATGATTCATGAGGTTGAGGATGCTAAGCATATGCACAGGATGCAATCTGCTACTGATTTCTCTGTTTCTCATCTACTTTTTGCTGATGATAGTTTAATCTTTTGCCAAGCTTCCAAGGATAAGCGCTGTTATTTGATAGGTTTTTAATTTTGACAAATCTTCTGTTTTGGTCAGTCCTTGTGCGGCTATCAACTCTAACCTATTTATGTTTACCATCGATGGTGGGGCAGCGGAGATGAGAGTCTTTTCACGTGCTGAAATTTCAGGTGCAGGAAAAACTGAACAGGTGAAAGTTGTAATAGAAGTTCTTTTTCATGTGGAGCGAAGGAAGTTATAATAAAAGCAGTTGCTGAGGCCATTCCGACTTATTTATCTGTTTCTCGTCTATGAGTGTTTTCCAATTACTGGTAAGCTACTGGTAATTTGAGTCGACTTAAACGGGATAGGGCCTTCGTTTTCGAGATTTAGGGTGCTTTGACCAAGCCATGTTGGCTAAACAGGGTTGGCGGCTATTAGTGTATGATACTACTTTTGTGACTACAGTGTTAAAGGCTCCTTATTTTTCGAAGGTGTTCCTTTCTAAAAGCTGGGATGAGTAGTATTCATTCTTATGTATGGCGAAGTACTATTTGGGGTCGTGAATTGTTACAGGGAGGGATTCGTTGGAGTGTGGGGTGGGGGTCTGCAAATTCGGATTTATTAATTACTTTTCGACCAATATCGCTGAGGAAATAGACGATGATATTTTGGTTGCTGATTTGTTGCTGGATGGGAATGTTTGGAATTCGTTGTTGCTGCATCAACATTTAGTAGAGGATCTTCCATGGATTATCAAGCTCAAGCTGCCTTCTCAATAATTTAGCGATGGGATCTTGTGGCACTTGATAGACATGGCGAGTACTCGATAAAATCAGGTTACCAACATGCTTTGTATTCTGGGGATCTCACTTGTGGGTGGGCATCTGTTTCGGAGCCATCGGTTCCTTCTCAGGTAAAATCTTTTTTATGGCGTGCTCTCTCTGACTGTCTCCCTTCTATGATGAATCTGTATTTAAAATGGTGATAGCTGATCCTAGTTGTCAGTTAAGTCCTGTGAGATGTGAATAACTATGCATGCTTCATTTTATTGTGACTGTGCAAAGGCAGTGTGGCAGCTAACTCAGTTTGTAGAAATTGTGATGGCTGTTTCTTTTGGCTCTGTTTGGGATGCTTTTGGGTTTTTCATCTCTGTTTTGTCTAATGCTTGAGCTTCATTTGTTGGTTTTAATTATGAGGGGAGTTTGGGGTCCAAGGTAGTAAGTGATATGTGAGGGCTGATCTGATTGCTTATATTTCAATGATTTGTGATTGGCAGCCATCTGTTCATGGACGTTTTAAGCTTAATAAGGATACGGCTGTTGATGTTAAGCTTGGGAGGGTTGGTTATGCAGCTGCTGTGCGTAATCATGATGGTTTGGTTATGGCATCTGGGATTGATTATGGTCTTTACTTAGATGATATTGTTATAGTTGAGGCGGAACCCATACACTTTGGTATCTGACTTGCTAGTGAGATTGGTTTATCTCCTTTGATCATTGAGTTGGACTCGTCATGGGTTTTTTTTTTAATTTTTATCTGGATAGCATAATATTCGTGCCAATTTTTTATGGATAATTATTGAGTTGCAACATCTATTATTACCAAAATAGGATTTTAAGATTGGTCACTTATCTAGAGATTTTAATAAAGTTGTTAGGGGTGGCAATTTGGATCAAGATTTACTTATTCGATTTTGATTTAGTGCAAATTAAATGGATTTGAATTTAAAAAAAATTAATTTATTTAATAAATTGCTGAATTCGAATCAATTCTCTAATAAAACTAATTGAATACAAGTTTAAGAATATTTATTCATTTATTCTTTTAGGATTCAATCAATAAATAGATGATAAATGGATAGAATACAGTCAATTCGTTTAAAATTTATTTAATTAACGTCTTATTTATTCTTAAATTTGTGTTAAAAATTTTTAAATTTAAAGGTTAATTTAATAATTATAAATGATAATAAGACAAATATATAAGTGAAAACATAAATTAGAGCAGTGCCAATCCTAATTTTTTTACCTCGTCATTTCTACTCTTTCTTTCTCTTCTCTTGGTCTTCATCCTCCATGGCAATTTCTTTTTGTTGTGCCAGCAATTCTTTTTGTTTTTTGTTTAGAGAAGCTATCACTATTTCACCTAATGGTAAGCTCTTATTCTTTTTTACGTTTTAATTTTTGTGCTACGAGTTTATTTTTAATTTTGCCTAGGTAGCTTCCCAACTATGTCCAGTTTTTGTTGGGCAAATGGGTCTGTAAAAATGGCACTGCCTATAAAAAAATTTATGAAAATGAACGAGATTCAAGGAAGAAAGTAAGCTCCTTTTAAATTACAAGCCATTTTTTTGACGGGCCTGGGCCGGGCATTGACGGGCCTGGGCCGGGCCTTGACGAATTTTCAAAATTTTTTTAATAAAACTATAATTTTTCAAAACATAATTATCTAATACATAATACTACAATAATCTAAAAACTTAAATATAATTATCTAATACATGATTAGCCAACACAAAATATAAAAATACTAACATCACAAGTGTCATACACAACATACAAATCAAGTAATCAACCACTAATATAAAAAAAAAACTAATCCAATATTTGCGGGCCATCTTCGTCCTCATCCTTCAATTCCTCGCCAGTAAAAATTTCTTCTTCAAGAACTCCACCTAATAAAAAAGTGTTAAAATAAACAATAAAGCAAAATAATTAGTAATTAATTTTGTAAAAAAATATTTTTATACCTCTACTGCTAGTAGCCCATAACCAATGTTGAGAGCACATGATAGCTTCCAACGTGTCTGGATGTAGTCTACTTCGATGTGGACTCAATGTTGCTGGGTGGCTGGACGGTAGCTGGGCGGTGGCTGATGCTGCTGCTGCTGGAATCTGTTGCTACTGCTGCTGCTGGATAGTGGATGGCTGATGGTTGATGCTGGCTGGACGCTGTTGTTGGCTGCCGGCGGCCAGAACAGTGAGTGAGAACGGAGAGGTGCGTGAGAAGTGAGGGAACGAGCCACGAGAGATTTACCGATTTAGGGATTTTGATTTTTGTCACAGTTGAAATTGAATATTATAAATTGTTTTGCTATGTTAGTATGTTACACTTACAAGTTACAGACTCACAGTCACGGGAATGACTAATGAGGGATTTTTAATTGTTTTGTTTTAGTTTTTTTTTTTTATTTCAATTTTATGAAATATTAAAATATTATCCAATTTTTTTAAAATATATATATATATTATTTATTATAAAGCCTGGGCTTAAGCCCGGACTTTTCAGTCAAGCCCTTGACTGAGCCCATATGTTATGGGCTTTGTTAATTATGAGCCCTTATCCATAATTTCAAGCCGCGGGCTGGGATGGTATTGGGGTAATAGCGTTTATAAAGAAGACACAATCAAGCAAGAGTGAAAATGGTGGAGAGTTCAAGTCGGTGATGTTTTGAGATCTTTTTCTTTTTCTTTTTCTGCAGTAAGAATTTCTTATTGGTGTTTGAATAACTGAATATTTTAATTTTAAAATATGATTTGCATTATTTGTATTGTATAGGATGTTAAATATGTGGGTTTTTTTATTTTATTTTACTTAGTTTTTTTTATTAATTATATTTTGTATACGAATTCATATTCAACTTGATTAGTTATGGATTAGTTTATTATGGGACAAACGAATGATAAACAATTCAGATTTGATTTATTTATTAATTTTTTAACCAAATATTCGTTTAATAAACGAATCGAATCTGAATTTTAAGATTTTAATTTGTCTAATAAATAAATTAAATTTGAATCGGCAGAATTTTGAACAAATTTATTTAAAATACGATTTGTTTATTCGTTTTGCCACCTTAACTGCTGGTGCTTTGGATAAATTTACACCTAACTATATATCCAATGCTTTATATATGAAGAGGATTTTCCCCAACATCGAGCTTGATATCCTTGATTTGTATCATGGAATAAGAAGAATCTATTTTTTCATTCTAATGGTCGATTCAGAAATATTACTTTAGATCAAGAATGCCCATAATACAAATCACATCCCACATTCTATTTATTAAACAATCTACCAATGGAGAAATTAAAGTGCAGCATATTATCACGGGATGAGTATTTTGCGCAGCTAACCCGTGCGGTACTTAAACAACTTTGCCGAATGTTGTTAAGTAAGCCTAGAGCTTCTCGAACTAGAGAAGAGATCAATGGAGCCGAATAAGAAAACTTGTATTGCACAAAAGAGAATACAATGCTTAGTTGCTTACAAAGTTTGTTGTTGTGTTTGTTGGATGTAAATGTCTAATGTCATCCCATATTTATAGGAGAGGCTTGCCAAACTCTAGAGATTCTAGAGAATTCTATCATTTCCTAGGTATTTACATATGCTGAAATTCTGTGAAAAATTCTAAAGTATTTACAAGTTTAATGTGCTAGAGTTGCCTAGAACATTCCGGAATTGGGCCAAGCTAGCACTCTTGACCTTGTGTTGGCTCTCTAACCCAAAATTGTGGGCAATTGGGCTAGCAAATTGGGCGGTCCGCACAATATGCATATATCGAGACTCAGTGTTTCAGTAAAGCCTAAATACATTTATATCAACCAGTTGGGTTGGCTAGAGCCACTCCCTCACATTAAGTGGTTCGAGCCCTTGCAAACATATTGTAAGGATTTAATTTTAATTTTTTTTTGGAGCTTCAGAGCTTGAGTGAAAACAATTTTTCTCACAATATAGGAGTTGGGCGTCTCTCGAATATTAAAGAGGATTAAAAAATCTGAGCGATACCATATCAGAACTGATGTAAACGGGTCTCAATAATTTGTATGGTGTAAATATCATGAGCAATAGTTTTCTTTAAAAAAAAATATTTATATCAAATATATTGAAGCATGTAAAATTAAAAAAGTAGAAAATAACTAAGTACGGTTTAATGAAAAAACTAATAATATATACGTTTAGAATAATGTTTTAAAATAAAAAGACTTAAGTAATTTGTTTAAATCATAGAGACTAGAGGAACATTTCCCTAATGTCCTTTTTATAATGTGTCTGAGCTTCATTTGCAAGGGTACCAGACATTTTTTTTTCCTTTTTCAATTTTTTGTGAATAAATTTTAGCACATCAAACAATAATATAATGAGTTCTTGAGAAAATTAATAGAAAATAGATGGCCAATTTTGACTGACCAGCACTAAAAATTCTCTTGTTATTCTTAGTTTATTCGTTTGATGTCGAAGTCACAATTGGCATACAATATTAAATTATTTATTGATCAAATTGGGGTATACAGTGTCCCCATAACGCTAATGATCTTAACTTTCTCGTTTTTACAATAAATTCACACTTCAGTTTTATGTTTGTCCTTGCAGTGGCCAAAAGCACATACAGAATCTAAAAGAATTTCTGAAAGCACAATCATCAATGGACACTACTACTACAGCAACCCAAATGCTTCATTTGCCATCTCTTCCTGTTCTCTTATCTTTTCTCCTCTTCTTGTTGATGCTTATTAGATATTGGAAGAATTCCAATGGACAAGGCAAGCAGCCTCCCGGGCCAAAACCACTGCCGATTCTGGGGAACTTGCATCAGTTGGCTGATGGTCAGCCACACCATGTTATGACAAAACTATGCAGGAAATATGGTCCTGTCATGAAACTAAAACTTGGCCAGCTTGATGCTGTGATCATTTCATCACCTGAAGCTGCCAAAGAGGTGCTGAAAACAAATGAGATCAAGTTTGCACAGAGGCCTGAAGTTTATGCTGTCGAAATCATGTCATATGATCATTCAAGTATCGTGTTTGCTCCCTATGGTGATTACTGGAGAGAAATGAGGAAGATATCGGTCTTGGAGCTTTTGAGTAACAAGCGTGTCCAGTCATTCAGATCGATAAGAGAAGATGAGGTATGGGGTCTTGTTGAATTCATTTCCTCAAACCAGGGTCGTCCCATCAATCTTAGCGAAAAGATCTTCACCATGACAAATGATATTATTGCTCGAGCAGCCTTTGGTAGGAAGAACAGCGACCAGCATAACTTCACTGTATTGCTAGAGGAGATCATGAAAATTGGTGCAGGCTTTGCCATTGCTGATTTGTACCCTTCCCTTACGTTTCTTCGTCCCTTGACTGGAGTGAAGCCTGCTCTGATGAGAATTCAGAAAAAGATGGACAAGATTCTTGAAGATATTGTAGCTGAACACAAGTTGAAAAGAAAAGCTGCTGCAAACAACAATGTTAAACTCGAAGAGGAAGATCTAGTTGACACACTTCTGAATTATGCGGAGGCTACTAATAAGAATGAGTTTCATCTCACAATCGATCAGGTTAAAGCTGTCACTTTGGTAAGAGCTATACACCATGCCAAAATTCAGTTTCTATTATTGAAGTTTCCTATCAAATATGTATTAATAAGACCTATTATTGAAGATGATTAACTTGATGAGACTTCAATATGTTTCCAGGACATTTTTTCAGCAGGTAGTGAGACTTCGGCAACATCAATGGAATGGGCTATGTCAGAGCTACTAAAGAACCCACGAGTAATGAAGAAGGCACAAGAAGAGGTACGGCAAGCATGCAAAGGAAAGAGCAAAATTCAAGAGGCAGACATTCAAAAGCTAGATTACTTGAAATTAGTTATCAAGGAAACATTTAGATTACATGCTCCAGGTCCCTTTACCCCAAGAGAAGCAAGGGAAAAATGTGAGATTAGAGGATATACAATACCAGCCAAAGCCAAAATCCTCATTAATCTTCATGCAATAGGAAGAGATCCAACAGTCTGGAAAGATCCTGAATGCTTTCGACCAGAGAGATTTGAAGGTTCTTCTACTGACTTTAAAGGAAATCACTTTGAGTTGATCCCATTTGGTGGAGGAAGGAGGATTTGCCCAGGCATATCATTTGCTACTGCTAATATTGAACTTGGACTTGCTCAACTAATGTACCACTTTGACTGGAAACTTGCAAATGGAGAAAGACTAGAAGACCTTGATATGTCTGAGAATTTTGGAATGACAGCTAGAAGAAAGGAGAATCTGCAGGTGATCGCCACCACTCGTATTCCTTTTGAGAAGTGACATAGCGGGAGGGCAGTAATAAGTACTGGGAATTGCATAGAACTATTTGTACCTGTCCAGTTTTATTACATTGTATCAGTTCCGGTGCAAAGAATGCTACAATAAATACTGCAAAATGCAACTGATCAAGTTCTATTTCAATAGACACAAATAAAAAGCAAATTAAAAAATTCCTTTTTGTTCCAAATAGGGGCATTAGTTTGATCATGCCATTATGTTTTGCAAACATTGAAACTTGACTAGCTCAGCGATTACATCAGTTTGAATGGAGGAACTAGATGGGATCAAACAAGAGATGAACTTACAAGAACTCTTTGCAAAGTTATTGAAGATGTATGCTCTTATTTTAACATAAAGGCATCCTAAACTTGCCATTGAGATATTATCCTCTAATACATCAAGCCTTTACCTTCTCTCATTGTGATTGCTGTGGAGGAACTTAAAGATATGTGGCCTCAAACTCCCCAGTGCCAAGCATGTCTAATCATCCATTTCAACAAAGGCAGGTATAATCTATTGAATCCATTCCTCATCCCAGAGCCTCTATCAATCTCAGCAAAAGTACCTTTTCAGCTAAAAAACAGCCTTTAGTATGCATTTGGTAAATAATGAACAGATCAAGGTGCAGTTACTATTGTCCTAAAGGAAGCTATAATGGTCAGGGGAGCCCAATCTGTATGCTCTCTAATCATACTCTTGCATCCATTAGCAAATTGAAGCCTGAATACAGCCAACGCATGAGATTAACAGATGTCCCGATGATATCAAGAAGCCAGTAAAAACTTTAGAAAAAGAAAACAACAACGACAACAGCTACCAATTTGGATAAACAAACAATAATATACAAGGACTTGCACAAGCATATTCATAGAAGATGAGCCAAATTTCTGCAGTTACCTGATGTCATAGCCACAAACTGTTCAGAATCGGGATATATAATGCTAAGAAGAGGGTTCCCTTTTTGATTTGCAAAATAAGGTTCTATGAAAGAAGTAGCATAAGGAAACAATGCTACATGGATGAGCATTTGGTCAAAATTTAAAAGATGAAAGCAGAAAAATAATTGTCTCTTATCCCAAAAAACAGAATACTCTGTGAGTAAAATGTGTAGTAAATAATTTAATACGTAATTTATTTATTTTTTTCACATGACTCAAGGAGGGAAAGCCTACAGTAGAAGAAAACAGAATTACATGCAGATGAACACAGACAATTTTAGATGAAATAGATACAAACAAACAGGAATGTGAGAAGATTTAGTAGATAAGATTAAGATGATCATGTGTCCACAAACGTGAATGCAGAAACAGACATACATTACATGTCAAACAGACCACTTACAATATAGTATTTGTAAAATTCCTCCCAGTGTATATGTGTACACAAATGAATATAAATAATGAAATATCAATATCTCCAATCATACAACTGGAAAAGATAGTACTCCCAAAACACCATATGATCAAGGAGCAAAAGACAAGAATAGGTAATTAAAATACAGCATATAGGCTTAACAAATTTTAATTCAGAAAAAAATAAAAAGGACATCAGCAAGGCACGGGTTCATTAACAGTGAATATAAAGTACCTTTCTCACTTGTATTACTGAAACTTGCATTATAACAAGGTCCGTTCAAAAAGCTTAAATTTGAAAGAGAATCAAATTAATAACTTTAAGAGAGACCTCCACTCTCTTTCTCCCCATTCTCTGGTGCACAGTTGATAGTTCTCAATTTGTCAAATCCCTTTGGAAGCAAACCTCTAATTTCCATCTTGCGAAAAAGCTTCATTGCAAGTTCATCCTTTCCACAATGGTGAAGTCCACAGTAAAGCTCAGATAGGATAATTGAATCCGGAGCCATACATTTTTCAAGCATTTCCAGCAAGACTTCAGCTGCTCTGTCAAAATCCTCATTCTGGCAAAAAGTAGACATCAACATTTCAAAAATATGTTTATTGGGACGACAACCACTCCTTATCATGCTTTTATAGAGCTGAAAGGCACGTTCAGAGTTCTTCCTCACACATTGCCCGGTGATAAGAGCTGAATAGGTTGAGGCATTTGGGACCAAGCTATTTTTATCAAGATCTTTAACCAAGTAAGCAGCTTTCTTTGTCTTACCCTCCTTGCATAAACCCAGTATCAAGGCATTATAAGTCAGTATATCAACCTTAATGCCATTTCTCAACATCTCCTCATAAAGCCTGGCACCCATCTCACTATTGCCCACTTGACCATACCCATTAATCAACGTGTTATAAGTCACAACATTGGGAGACACATTTGTGGCTTTCATCTCACTAAATATCCTGTTCGCTTCATGTAACTTTCCTTTCTTGCAAAAACCAAAAATTAGAGTATTAAAAGTAATCACATTTGGCTGAATGCCATTCTTCTCCATCAAGTTTTTAAACTTCATAGCCAAACTCAAAAGACCCTTGTTACAATGCCCGGAAATCAATGTATTATAAGTTGTAACAGAAGGAATGAAACCCATACTCTCCGTATTCTTAAACACTTCAACCGCGCTTTCAATGTTTCCCAATTTACAGAAAGCATGCATAACCATATTTAGAGTATAAACATTGGATGAAATCCTATTTCGCCGCATTTCTTTATAAAACCCCAAAGCAATATCAACCCTTTCTGAATCAAGTAATGAGCTCAGAAACTTATTGCAGGACTCAATTCTAGGCAAAAAACCATAATCCCTCATTTGACAAAAAGTGTCGGTAGCATTCCTAAACTTCTTTCTATGAGCATAAGTCTTAAACAATAAATCAAACACTAGCGGCGAAGAATCACACATCCGATAAGAATACAAAATAGAATCAAACAACTTACTAGGCAAATCAAACGAATCCGAATCAAGAATGCCTCTTAAAATCGATTCAGAAGACTTAAATTTCCTATTTTTGGTCAAAATATGGAGGACAATTGAATGAGTTTCTAGGGTAAGTGAACTGGGTTTGTGAGTTTGGACCCAAGTGAAAAACTCAAGTGAAAGAACATAGTCTTTTTGTACTTTTAATAAAACATGCTTAACTCTAAATGGGGTCAAATGGGTTGATAAAGCAGTGAGCTTCTTCCAATCAGAGTGAATCAAATGGCTATAAGCAATGTTTACAAAATCAAAGTCTTGGCCTTTTGGCTCAGGGAGTGTTCTGTGAGGAATTGGAATGGGATTCCGATTCATTTTCATTGAATTTTCAGAAACTGAAGGGTTTATAAAGGTGGGATTTTTATCAAGAGTGGTGACCATTGTTGATAATCGACGAAATGGGAAAACATTAATGGTTGAAAGTGAATTGAGAGCTCCAACCTTTGTTGAACAAACTGTTGTAAGTAGCGATTTTGGCGGCAGCTTCATCCCGTTCACCGTTCTGTCACCACGTTGAGTTGGTGAACTCAAAAGTGCTTTTGCTCTTTTAAGTTTTAAAAGCGCTTCCTTTTTTTCTTTTTCTTTTTTCCTCTTCCTCTTTTCAAGTGGGTAATAGGCGTTTGGGCTTTAACTTCGTGGGCTTTGAAGGTTTTGGTTTAGAGTTACCCTATTTATTAAGTAAAAGGAAATATTTTTATTTATTTGAGTTTCAATTAGCAAAATACCCTTTAGTAAGAGTAACTACTGAGGACATGAATTCTGTTTTTGGGGACCAGAATACACATATTATTTGAGTTTCAATTAATGTTGAAATACGATAGAGAGAATTTTGGCCTTGGCTGGTATTCTGTATCCACTATTCTTACATCTTTCTGTTGCCACTCTTATGTTTAAAAAGAAACTGGAAGATGTAATCTGAAACTTTTCCTGATAATTGTTTTCAAGTAATCAAGCTTTTGAATGTCTGATTCTTCAATTTTGCTCTTTTCTTTGCATGCTTGTGTTATCTGAAAATCCCTCGTAGGTTAGCAGTCATAAATTTTCTTAATGCGGATGTCTTTTTTTTTTTTTTTCAAAATGCTTGAATCGGAACCTCATATATATAAAAAATAGTTTTTCTCCGGAGTGAACATTCCTGAGTTTTAGAATACAGATTTGTAGCTCGTGTCGTATATATTACTGTTCGAACAAATGCAATGTTGTTAACATTAATAATAAAAAAATTTAGCAAGGGTTTACAAGTCTACCTGAGTGGTAGCTGTGACTTTAATAATTGTGAGATGAAATCATGGTTATCAGAAGCACAATTCAACAGATGTCTGAAACAAATCTTTGTCACCAGTCTCAACATTTTTGTAATTAATAGAAATTTATCTTTTCATCTTATGTTGAGCAATAATATCTTCAAGAATCTTGTCCATGTTCTTATGAATTTTCTACACTTTAGACTTCATCCGCTTACAGAACAAAGAAATTTAAGAGAAGGGTACAAATCAGTAATGACAAATCCTGCAGCAAGCGGCAATATTTCCTCAACAAGTGAACTAAAATCATCTTGATCTTTGCACTTATTACCAAATGCTGCCCTAGAAATAATATCGCTAGTCACAGTAAAATCTTGTCGCTGAGATTAATGGCACATCCCTTAGAGGAAGAAATGAATTCAACGAGATTTAATGCCTCTTCTACTCTTATTAATCTGAATGATTGCGCGCGATTTCTACTTGAGAGCTCGAATACCGTAATCTTCCTCAGGTTTCGCCGGTAATCGTTACAAGGAGAGAAGGACATACTTGAAGTTGAAAGATAACACGTCATTATTTTTACCGGCAAAAGTTTCATGCCTCTGCGCGAAGCTAATCTCGTTTGTTTTTAAGACCTCTTGGGTTGCTCCAGGTGATGAAATGACCAAAGCAAGTAGCTCACCAAGTTGCAGCTTCATTACAGGACCATGTTGCTTGGATGGTCTTGTAAGAGCTTGATGTGGTAAAGCACCTGCCAATTGATGCAAGTTGCCTATACTAGGAAGTGATTTTGGCCCTGGAGGCTGCTTGCTTTTGCTTTTTCTTTAGCTTCTGGATTGCTGCCAATATTTAATAAGAGTCAAGAAGAAGAGAAGAGAGGCTAAGAGGATTCGAAAGGATTGAAATTGGAGCATCTGGTTTATTGAAAAATCCTTAATTTTCTTTGTAAACGCTGGAATCATTTTGTTGTGTATGATATTTTTTATTCTGCTTGTACTTCAATTCAGGGATGATAAGATATGTGAGAAATCCAAATTTGATCAAGATGAGACTGTTTGGCAGCCGAGAAAGTAAAAGAAAATATAAAGATTGAGATGAGAAAGTTTAGCTAACTTCCTGCTTGTTGTGCGCGCGGAATGCGGAATCAAGCGCACCAAATAATTACTGAAAAATAAAGGACACAAGAATTTACGTGGTTCGGTAATTAAACCTACATCCACGGAAGCAAGAGAGAATAATTGTTTATTTAACAAAACAATTAATAGAATACAATATTTGAGTAACGAATCTCACTTCCCAGAAACCCAAATATACTCAGTAATCTCACACTCTACAGGAAAGATAAATTCCCCAGACACACTTCTCTCACTTCTCTCAAAAGTTTAGAAACTTATAAGCTTAACAAATTTGGGATAATTTCAAATGAATGAAATCCTTATCTATTTATAGGAAAATGTTGGCACTATGCAAAGAATAAAATAAGTGAAAATATAATAAATAATTATTATTTTTCCAAATTCATCCCCTATTCTATCTTTCCGGCTTAGCAAATTCCAATTTGAATTTGCTTCTCCAAAGCTTGCAAATTTGGCTTTGGCTGGCTGCTTTTCCAATGACTGGCTGCTTTTTCAACAATTCTCCACCTCGGCAAAAATTTAGCCAAATCTGAGCCGACTACCAACTAACCCTCACATGATCCTCAAAAGGATCCACATTGGCTGCATCTATCCGACTGCCTACGTACCCCAAGGTTGGGATCAAGCCTACCGTAGTTCCAAACATCCCCCACATGATCCTCAAAAGGATCCACATTGGCTGCATCTGTCCGACTGCCTACGTACCCCAAGGTTGGGATCAAGCCTACCGTAGTTCCAAACATCCCCCACATGATCCTCAAAAGGATCCATATTAGCTGCATCTATTCGACTGCCTACGTACCCAAAATTTGGGATCAAGCCAACCGTAGTTCATAACTCTCCAAACTCAACGCATTTGAAGAATTAGTTTCAATCCGTATAAAGATTTACTCAATCTGCACACACGAATTTCCCTTTCAGCAACTCTGAAACCACAAGGCTGAATCATATAGATTTCCTCCTCCAAATCTCCATGTAAGAATGCCGTCTTCACATCTAACTGAGCCAACTCTAACTCATATTCTACAACTAAGGCAAGTAGGATACGAATGGAAGTATGTTTTACAACTGGAGAGAAAACTTCATTGTAGTCAATACCTTCCTTTTGAGCAAAACCTTTTGCTACGAGCCTTGCCTTGTATCAAGGAGTTGTTTGATTCGGAGATCCTTGCTTTTTGGTGTAGACCTATTTATTGCCAATAGCTCTTTTCCCCTTTGGTAACTTTACAAGTTCCCAAGTCTGATTTTGATGCAGAGATTTCATCTCTTCCTCCATGGCTAACTTCCACTGATCACTTTCACTGCTGCGTAATGCTTCACCGAAAGTGTTGGGGATGTCATCATTAATAACTGGAAGTGCATAGGCTACCACCATATCTTTAGTAAGCCATCCGGGTTTCTTTATCTCTCTTCTTGGCCTCCTTGTTGCTATAAAATCATCATTATCTACATCATCAATTGTTTCTTCATTTTGTGGGACATCAGAAGAAACAATCTCTTCTTGAACTCTAGGTGTCACCTCCATAGTTGAACCATTATTTGATGTAGAACTAACTGGTACATATGGAGTTACATCAAACTCCACCCGCTGCAATACCTCTGTGGTCTTGTTCTCCACCTGCTGAGAACTCGAAGCTTTCATCATAGAAACTTCATCAAATGTGACATCTCTGCTACACACAAACTTTTTATCTTCGAGATCCCAAAGCTTAAAACCCTTTACTCCACTTTTGAATCCCATAAAGATAGCTTTTCTAGCACGAGGATCCAGTTTACCATCTTTGACATGATAATAAGCTGGACACCCGAATACACGAAGGGAATCATAGTCTTGTGCATACTTTCCAGACCACATTTCCATTGGAGTTTTACCTCCAATCGCAGCAGAAGGCAACCGGTTTACCAAGTGACTTGCGTAGCTAACAGCTTCAGCCCAAAACTTTTTATCTAAACCAGTATTAGATAACATACACCGTACCTTCTCCAGTAAAGTACGATTCATACGCTCAGCCACACCGTTCTGTTGCGGAGTATGTCTTACCGTGAAATGTCTTTGAATACCCTCGTTCTGGCATACTTGCAAGAATGGATCAGAAGTATATTCACCCCCATTATCAGATCGTAATACTTTGATCTTTCTGCCAGTTTGAGTCTCCACCAATTTCTTCCATTTCACGAAAATCTCTAGAACCTCATCCTTTGCTCGCATGGTGTACACCCATACACGTCTAGAGAAATCATCAATAAATATAACAAAATAATGGCTTCCACCAATTGATGCAGTCTTGGTTGGTCCCCATACATCACTATGAACATATTCAAGGATCTCACGAGTATCGTGATTAGCTGTACCAAACTTGACCCTTGTTTTCTTGCCTACTACACAATGCTCACAGAAATTTAATTTACAGGTTTTGGTACCTTTTAAGAGTACATGCCCCATTAGAGTTTGCAAAGACTTCTCTCCTGCATGTCCCAGTCGTACATGCCATTAGGGGTGGGCGTTCGGTTCGGGTTAACCCGAACCGAACCGAACCCGAAATTTATTTCGGGTTCGGTTCGGTTTGGGTTAACCGGTGAAACCCGAACGGATTCAAAGTTTCAACCCGTTCGGGTTAAATTTCGGTTCGGGTTGAACCCGAACCGAATTTTCAACCCGTTCGGGTTGAAGTTTTTTTTTTTTAAGATTCAGCTTTTAAATTATATATATATTAAGTTTGGAATTGAGATTTTTAGATTTTAAGTGGTTGTTATAATTTTTGAATTAAATTGTTCCTTAAGGATGTTTGGAATATTTGGAATTGAGAGTTTTAAATTATTGAAATGTTATTCAAGATGATTTGTAGTTGATATTTGTTATTAAGGATGTTTGGAATTGAGATTTTTGGATTTTTAGTGGTTGTTATAATTTTTAAATTAAATTGTTCCTTAAGGATGTTTGGAATATTTGGAATTGAGAGTTTTAAATTATTGAAATGTTATTAAAGATGATTTGTAGTTATATTTGTTATTAAGGATGTTTGGAATTGAGATTTTTGGATTTTAAGAGGTTGTTATAATTTTTAGATTAAATCATTCCTTAAGGATGTTTGGAATGTTTGGAATTGAGATTTTTAAATTGTTGAAATGTTATTAAGGATGATTTGTAATTGATATTTGTTGTTAAGAATATTTGGAATTTAAATTTTTAGATTTTAAGTGGTTGTTGTTAGAATTTTTAGATTAAATTGTTCCAACCCATTCTAACCCGAATTAACCCGAATTATTCTAACCCGAACTAACCCGAATTAACCCGAACCGAAATTTTAACCCGAATTATCAACCCAATCCGATCCGAATTGCCAACCCAAACCGAACCGAACCGAATAAAATTCGGTTCGGTTCGGTTCGGGTTGGTACTTTCAACCCGATTGGGTTCAATTCTCCAACCCGAACGGGTTGAAACCCAAACCGAAACCCGAACAACCCGAACCAAAACCCGATTTACCCACCCCTACATGCCATAGCTTGGTGGTGTCACTGTGCGCCTCAACAACATTTACTTCATCAGTTGTACCTCCCTTCAAATAGTACAGATTGTGACGCCGAACCCCTTGCAGAATCACCATAGCCCCATGTGTAAACTTCATTGTGCCATTTTCAATGGTAACCTTGTAGCCTTTAGCTTACAAAGCACCCACAGAAATTAGATTTTTCTTTATCTCTGGAACAAATCTAACCTCTTTGAGTTCTCTGACCATTTCATCAAACATTTTGAGCCGAATTGTTCCTATCCCCATTGTGCGACAAGGTTTATCATTCCCCATCACAACTGCACCGGATTGCAGATTACGAAAATCTGCAAACCATTCCTTAATAGGACACAAATGATAGGTTGCTCCAGTATCAAGTATCCACTCGCTCGAACTAGCCACACATGCTGCAGGAGTGATACTTAGTGAATAATCAGAATCCTCATAATTTCGTGCCATGTTTGCTGCTGCTGGTTTCTTCCCATCTCTCTTTTGAGCCTTTGGACAATCTTTCCTCCAATGGCCCTTTTCATGACAAAAGGCACACTCATCTCGAGCTATATTTCTGCTTCTCGATTTGGATTGAGAATTCTTTCCACCACGCTTCTTCTTTTTCTCCATCGCCCAATCTCTGCTCACCAAAGCTTCAGACGATGCTCGTTCAGAATTTTTATCATTATTCCGAATCTCCAAGCTAGTCAATGCTGTGCAAACATTTTTGAAGACGATCACACTCTTCCCATATATCAAAGTAGTCACAAAATGGCTATATTCCTCTGGTAGTGAGTGTAACAGAATCATAGCCTTAACTTCATCTTTAATATCTTCATCAAGATTCTTCAAATCAGCAAGTAACTTTTCAAATCTTGAGACATGATCGTGCATTGACACCCCATGCTTCATTCGAAAGCCATATACTTGGCTCATTGCATGAAGACGATTTTCAGGACTTTTCACCAGGTACTTCTCTTCCAATGTACGCCACAAAGTCACTGCACACTCCTCATCTTTCACAAAGTATTTCACCTCCTTGGTCAAGCAAGATCTGATCTGACCACAGGCTTTCTCATTCATACGATCCCAAATTTCTTCATCATACAAGTGTCTTTTATTTTTCAACACAACATCAAGATCGATTTGAATAAAGGCATCCATAACTTCGCGCCTCCACATGCCGAAGTTGATTTTCCCATCAAACTTTTCAACATCGATCTTCTGGCCTCCTATAACAGGTGCTGAATAGAGATTTGACAAATCTCGCCTCCCACCTGAAGTGTCTCCTGAAATAGTCTCGGTAGATTTCTCTCCACTTCTGGAAGTTTCACCTTCTACCATTTTCTCAACAAACTATTTCCACTTGAAAAACAGTCTTTATGATGTTAATTTCGCGTGAATAAATGCACCAGGAAAGTTCCCAGGAAATTGGATGGGAACCCGGTCCCAATTAAAAACCAGAATCCTTAGACTCTTATCGTCTTTTTTGACAGAACTTTCCTCGACATGCAAAAATACACAATACTTACAATAGACTGTCTCCCAAGTACAAATGGTCGTCTCCACCGTATTCGTGAATAGTACCTCTGTGAACAGTATCGTATACGGGAATAGTGCCGTATACGTGAATAGTACTATATGGGAATAGTACCGTATACGTGAAGAATACTGTATACGTGAATAGTATTATATACGGATATAATACCGTATACGTGAACAGTACCGTATCCCCCCAAGTACGAACCTTCGGCTCTGATACCACTTGTTGTGCGCGCGGAATGCGGAATCAAGCGCACCAAATAATTACTGAAAAATAAAGGACACAAGAATTTTCGTGGTTCGGTAATTAAACCTACATCCACGGAGGCAAGAGAGAATAATTGTTTATTTAACAAAACAATTAATAGAATACAATATTTAAGTAACGGATCTCACTTCCCAGAAACCCAAATATACCCAGTACTCTCACACTCTGCAGGAAAGATAAATTCCCCAGATACACTTCTCTCACTTCTCTCAAAAACTTAGAAACTTATAAGCTTAACAAATTTGGGATGATTTCAAATGAATGAAATCCTTAACTATTTATAGGAAAATGTTGGCACTTTGCAAAGAATAAAATAAGTGAAAATATAATAAATAATTATTATTTTTCCAAATTCATCCCTTATTCTATCTTTACGGCTTAGCAAATTCCAATTTGAATTTGCTTCTCCAAAGCTTGCAAATTTGGCTTTGGCTGGCTGCTTTTCCAATGACTGGCTGCTTTTTCAACACTGCTCACACAAAGCATGTGGGCGGGAGAGTTTTGTTACATGGTTATAACTAGGGGTGTTCATAATCCAATCTAATCCGCTCAATCCGTCCAATCCGCTCAATCCGATCCGTATAAATCCGATCCGTGGATTGATTGATTGGATATGGATTGAAAATTTAAAAATCCGCAATCGATGGATTGGATATGGATTTACTTATGTAAATCCGCAGAAATCCGTGAATCCGCAAAAAAAATAAAATATATATATAATTAAAAAAATTATTATAAATTTAATTAAAAAATTATAAATGTGACATTGCATAGTTACTAAGCACTATAACATATTTTAACCATTATCCAATAATAATATAAAATGAAAAATAATTAAATAATTAAATATACAAATATAACTTGTAAAAATTGTAAAAATTGTAAAACAAAATAAAAATAAAGTCACACGCACTAGTAAAAACAAAGTAACATAACGCCAAATCACAAACAATTTACAAACAAAAAACTCTAAACTTCTTTGTTGTCACACACACTAAAAACACTCAATATTGGTTGGATACACTCTCGACACGGATTTAAGGGACATCGGCCGCGCGATTCGGTGAGAGCAAGCCATCTTCTTTCCCAAGTCCATTGAGCCACTTCACATTCACTGGTTCCAGTTGAACAATTTCACTATCACAACCTTCAAGATCGCCACCTGTATGGCTTCTCCTGGTTCCCATCGTGGATGGCTCCGTAATTACCACTTTTCGACAGGCGCAACAACCCTAATGAATGATCAGACTGTGTTTAGTTTTCGAAACTTCGTCATTTCAATTAATTGTGCCTTTATTTGAACAATTAATTTTGGTGTTATATTAACGTATTATTGTAATTTTATTTGAACAATTAAGCTTAGTGTGTTATATTTTGAAACTTTGAATGTATTATTGTAGCTTTATTTGAATAATTAGTCTTGATGTGTTATATTTTGAAACTTTAAATGTATTATTTTAGCTTTATTTAAACAATTAATTTATTTAAATTTTATTCAATTTTAATTTTAATTGGTAGCAACATTATTTTTATATTAGATTTTTTTATTTCATTAGTTGGAGAGAACTAAACATTTTTAATTCGAAAACTAATGCGCAAAATGGTGGATTGCATATGGATTGAGTCAAATCCGCATCTGGTCCGCAGACATATGGATTGAGTCAAAACCGCATCCGATCCGCAGATGTATGGATTGGATTTGGATTGAATTTATCAATCCGTAGATTATATTGGATTGAAAAATTATAATCCGTAAAATCATGGATCGGATATGGATTGATGTCTAATCCGTAAAATCCGATCCGCGAACACCCCTAGTTATAACCCATTGCCACGCTGGCAATACATGTGCAATGATCAAAAGTTTTACATCACTTGTTGAGGACATATATTGCCTCTTACTCTAAGATTTGTCATCATTGATTTGCACCCTTAAATTTAAGTGACAATTAATCGAGTCAAAGCTCTAGCTATCATTCAGGTAATAATTCACTGAGACTTTTTGACATATTTTCAGGACATTTCTTTTGCAGCAAGTGAGACTTCAGCAACATCACTGGAAAATGAGGTACATACAAAATCGAAGAATCAGAAATTCAAAAGCTTGATTACCCGAAGCACTTATCGAAGAAACTTTCAGATTACATGCCCCGTCCAGCTCCTTTAAACATAAGAGTGGCAACTAAAAGATGTGAGATTTACTGTACCGGCAATAACCAAAATCATCATTGATGAACATGCAACGGGGAGAGATGCAACAATTTAGGCTTATTCTGAAAGCTTTAAACAGAGAGATTTGAAGGGCCTTCAATTGACTTTAGAGGGAACCAACTTTGAAATCCTTCCATTTGGTTCAGGAAGGCGGATTTGTCCGGGCATATCATTTGCTATTTCAATTACTGAACTGGCACTGGCTCAATTGCTATACTACTTTGATTGGAAGCTTCCAAGTGGGATCAAACCTGAAGATCTTGTTATGACTGAAAGATTTGGAGTGGCTGTTAGAAGAAAGGAAAATAAATAAATAAAAGTAAAAATGTAACAGTTTTTCAAGAAATTAACAGTTTTACTGCTTGTGGATTTCATTTTTCCCAAGTAATTTAACAAATTCAATTATAAATAAATAAATAAATAAATCTACCGATATAAAAACAAATAAATTAAGATTTTTATTAAAGTGGACTAAAGAACATTCAATGTACAAGATTAATGATCAAGGTCAACATTTTGAGCATTAATGGTCAAGGTCAACATTTTGAGTGTATCTGGTAGGGTATCCACGAGGAATTGAAATTGCATTTCAATTGGGAATACAAATTTTACAAATTAATTGACTCTTGATTCCTACACTTTCCAAGAAATATCCCAAGTTTTATGCCAATATCAATGAAACTAGACGGCAATATGGGAATCGATAGTTTTGATCAAAATTCCTGATTTCACATCACATATATAAAGGGAATTTCTGCTTATGTACGCTGCAATTGCAAGGATTCCTCATAAAGTCAGACAATTACCTCTTCAACGAATGTGACTGAGGTATACATATCTTTTTACATAATATTTCAGAAGATATATATGTCCTAATACAAGAATAAAAATTGAAGTTACGTTACGTCGCAATAGAAAAGACTTATTTTAATCCCAATAATATAAAACTTTAGGTTACATGGCAATAGAAATTATCTATGTTGGCCCAAATTCCTGATGTAAAATAAGAATAGACTGAACATAACTCAAAAAAAAAAAAAAAAAGATCTCAAAACTCTCAGCATTTGAAACTTTGCTGTAGCTTGTCAAAATATTGTGCACCAATTATAAATGCCTTCCCCTTGAGGTAAAAATCTTTCAGTCATAGAAAAGGGTGAAAGGAGAGGCAACTTGTTGTCCCATGAAAAGGCTAAACTTATTGAATTGTGAGACAAAATTTCCATCTTAGAAACTGCATTTTCCACAGGTCTCGTCGTTGACTAGGCATACTGAATAATACGTTGTGTTTAAGAGATTCACACACTTGCACATCAGGAAAATCTTGGGTTCAATGGGATCGTTCAATAAATTCACTCCATGTGCGTGTTACTGGAAAGTGTAAACGTCACGTGCGTCCCTTGCACGTCATGATGACATCTATAATGATTCCCTAGCTGCCTATAAATGCATCACAATTGTCCTACCATACTTGCTAAGCAAAACCAAATCCTTTAATCCTATCAGCTAAATAAGTTGTGTGAAAGACATTATGGGGTTATCTTTTTGTTTCTTCACAGCTTTTTCGCTTTTGTTATTTCACATCACAAATGCTCACCTTGCTTCTCCTCTGCATCAACTCTGCCATGATGGTGAGCGCTCCGCCTTGCTGCAGTTGAAGGAAAGTCTGACCATTAATAAGGATGCTTCTGCTGATCCTTCTGCTCTTCCCAAGTTTGCATCATGGAACCTGGAAGAAGAAGATCGCGACTGCTGCTCATGGGACGGTGTCAAGTGCAATGAGGACACTGGCCATGTGATGAAGCTGAACCTCACTAGCAGTTGCATCTATGGTTCCATCAATTCTAGCAGCAGCCTCTTCCATCTTCGCCATCTTGAATGGCTTAGCCTTGCGGATAATAACTTCAATTATTCAAAAATTCCTTCTGAAATCATGAACCTTTCGAGGTTATCTCATCTAAATCTTTATAATTCATCCATTTCTGGTCAAATACCTTCAGAGATCTATCAGCTCTCCATGTTGAAGGACCTTATTCTATCATATAATTATCTGTCAGGAAAAGTTTCATCTTCACTTGGTAACCTCACACAACTCGTCAATCTATACCTTTCTTTTAACCATCGGCTTTCTGGAGAGTTGCCAGCTACCATTGGAGGTCTTGCTTCTTTAAACCTGCTTGATGCCGATGGCTGCAGTTTCTCAGGGCAAGTTCCATCACTTGGTAATCTTACCAAGCTCAAATGTTTGGAACTTTCTCAGAACAATTTTTCAAGCCCACATTCAGCTTCATTCTCTTGGATCGCCAAGCAGACCGAACTTTCTTGGTTAGCCCTCGCAAATATCAACTTAATTGGCGAATTTCCCTCCTGGCTCATGAACCTAACACAACTTACTTACATAAACTTTGATCTCAACCAATTAACAGGTCCGATCCCAAATTGGCTTGTGAACCTAAACCGGTTGACAATTCTGTCACTCAAGTCTAATCAACTGAGAGGTTATTTGCCATCTCAAATCGGGAGCTTAACCCAATTGACGGCTCTTGATCTTTCGTGCAATCAATTCCAAGGCCCAGTTCCTAGCTCTATCTCTGAACTCAAGCGACTTGAATATCTTGACCTTCATTCAAATAACTTGAGTGGAAATGTGTACATTGAAGAGCTCCTTCCTAAACTCAAAAGCTTAATAGTGTTATTTCTTTCGGCAAACAATTTGTCATTGATCACCAGAAACACTGTCAACATCCGTCTTCAGAATAAATTTGTGTTTCTAGGGCTCGCTTCATGCAACCTGAAGGAGTTTCCGGATTTTCTTAACAACCAGGATCAGTTGGAGCTACTTGATCTTTCTGCCAACAAAATTCCTGGCAAAATACCGGGATGGTTGTTAAATGTCACTACAGGAAATTTGCAATTCGTGAACCTTTCTTACAATCTTATAACAGGGTTCGATCGAGGTAGTGTTGTACTTCCGTGGACTCATCTTGTTACTTTAGACCTTAGGTCTAACAAGTTGCAAGGGCCACTTCCAATTCCCCCAGAATCCACCATTCATTATCTTGTTTCGAACAATTTGCTGACTGGGAAGCTTGCACCATGGTTATGCAATTTGAATAGTCTTCGCGTTCTTGATTTGTCCCACAATTTCTTAAGTGGTGTTCTTCCACAATGTTTGAGCAATTCCAGTTATCTTCTATCAATATTAAATCTGCAAAATAACACATTTCACGGAAGCATCCCAGAAATCTTCAAGAATGCGACAAACCTGAAGATGATTGATTTGAGCCACAATTTATTACAAGGTAGAATTCCAAGATCGTTGGCCAATTGTACAATGCTGGAGTTTCTTGATCTTGGAAATAACCAAATAGCTGATCTTTTCCCTTCTTGGCTGGGAACACTTCCAGAATTAAAGGTTCTCATGCTGCAATCCAACAGATTCCATGGTGAAATAGGCGAACCTGATACAGGTTTTGTGTTTCCCAAGTTACGCATCATTGACCTCTCTCACAACAGATTTTCAGGTAAGCTACCATCGAAATACTTCCAGTGCTGGAATGCCATTAAAGTTGCAAATAAAAGTCAGCTAAAATACATGCAAGATCAACCAGGGCAGAGTTTGAATTACATATTACCCAGTAGCAGTGCATATACTTTTGGTTACTCATTACAATATATTTATGCCTACTCCATAACAATGATTAACAAGGGTATAGAGATGAATTATGGGAAGGTATCAAATTTTCTCACAAGCATTATTCTTTCCAACAATAAATTGATAGGAAAGATTCCAACATCAATTTCTGAATTAAGGGGGCTTAACTGTCTTAACCTCTCGGGCAATAATCTCCTTGGTCACATCCCATCATCTTTGGGCAACCTGACGGCGCTAGAATCATTGGACCTCTCTAATAACAATCTTTCAGGAGAGATTCCCCGACAACTAGCAGAGCTCACATCCCTTGCAGTGTTTGATGTTTCGGACAACAATCTCACAGGACAGATTCCACAAGGGAAACAATTTAACACATTTGAGAATAGCTCGTTTGAAGGGAACCCGGGATTATGTGGAAAACCTTTGTCAAGAAATTGTGAAATTTCTGAGTCCTCTCAGAAAGAAGATCAAGACTCTGAGACTCCATTTGAATTTGGATGGAAAATTGTTTTGACAGGGTATGCAAGTGGGCTCATAGTTGGAGTCGTTATTGGACAAACCTTCACCACCAGAATAAATGCATGGTTTGCAAAGACTCTTGGGATGCGAGTACAAGGAAGAAGGAGAAAGAGAGGCAGAAGAAACTGAGTCAAATTAGCCGCATGTTCAAAGGGGTAGTGCTCAATATGTCTGTTATAATTGAGTGATTATTTTTTCTTTTTCAGTTTCTCTTCAATAAATATTCTTGTATCATTGAGGCGTATAATTAAGATAAATAAATAAACTAGATATTATAGTTTCATTTGATCTATTCATACAGCTGATCTATTCATACAGCGACAAATTTTTCCACACTTATTGATTGATGGTTTTAGTTATTGTTAGCTTTTTCTTATTTTAAAAAATCTTAACCAAACGCATCAAAGAGTGCGAACCAAACGTTGTCGTAGTGGTAATGTAAAGTATAACTATTCGCTGTTGATATTTATGATGTGGATTCCAAGCGAATATAACTGGGTTTCCAGTAGTTGCCTTTGTGGTTCTATCAACGCCGGCAGCAGCCTCTTCAATCATGTCCATCTCGAGTGGCTTAGCCTCTCTGATAACGACTTCTATCTTTCTAAAATCCCTTCTGGAATCCTGAATCTTTCACGATTATCACATCTAAACCTCTCTTCATCTTCCTTTCTGGTCAAATTTCATCAGAAATCGTAGAGCTCTCCAAGTTTGTGTCCCTTGATTTGTCAGGAAATCTTTTTCTGAAGCTCCAAAAGACGAGTCTACAAAATCTAGCAGAGGATTTAACAAACCTGGAATTGCTCAACCTAAACAAGGTGAACATTTCTTCTTGCATTCCCCATAGCTCGGCAAATCTATCTTCATTAACTTATTTCTCTCTTGAAGCCTGTAGATCGCTGGGAGAAGTCCCAGTAACCATCTCCAGATACCCAATGTTTACTTTCTCAATGTGAGGTTCAATTTAAAACTCGCGGGATACTTTACCAGAATTTGACAAGAAGAGTCCCCTGGAAGAATTGAGTCTCGCTGCCACAGGATTCTCTGGTAAGGTACCAAATTCAAAATCTTTGTCTAGCTTGGATATCGGTTACTGCTCTTTTTCAGGAACAATTCCATCTTCACTAGGGACTCTTCATCAAGCTCAGTTTCCTACACTTAGCCTTTAATAATTTTTTGGGTCAATTGCCTACTTCCATTGGAAATCTTCATTCTTTGAAAGAAATGGACTTATCAGCCTGCAGTTTTTCAGGCAAACTTCCAACTTCTCTTAGTTATCTTACCCAACTCTGTTTTGCTGGACCCTCTTTTAAACAATCTTTCGGGCCTAAATTCTCGTTCATTGTTTTGGATTGCTAATAAGAACATAATCACCCACTGAGGTCTTTTCAGTACCAACCTTTTTGGTGAGTTTCCCTCTTGGCTCATGAACCTAACCCAGCTCTCCGTTTTAAGCTTGGGTTGCAATTACCTGACCGACCGGTTCACTCTCTTCCTGGCTTGTGAACCTGAAGTAGCTATCAGGACTATCTCAAACTAGTGACGAGCATATTGTTGAAAAGTCAAAGACTTTTGATGAGTTTATTCAAATTGATTGAAAAAAAAAAAGGTAATCCACAGGCATAATTGATAAATTGGAGGAAGTTGGCATTGCATGCATGTGTTTGTCAATATTAAAGAATTTAGTTACATATTTAATTGACAATTTGACCAAGAGTTTGGTGTAATAGTGCAACGATTTTGGCGATAAATAGAGATGTATTCTTCATTTGTAAATCATTCCTAAATTTGTTAAGCTTATAAGTTTCTAAACTTTTGAGAGTTTTGAGAGTGTGAGCAATTGGAGAGTATGTGTGAGAGTACTGGGTGTATTTGGGTTCTGGGAAAGTGAGATTTCTTTACTCAAATTTGTACTCAAATAATTGTTAATAATACAATTATTTTTCTCTTGCTCCCATGGACGTAGGCATATTGTCGAACCGCGTAATTCTTGTGTCCTTTATTTTTATATGATTATTTGGTGCGCTTGATTCCGCATTCCGCCCACAACAAGTGGTATCAGAGCTAACGGTTCATATTTGGGGGATACAGTATTGTTCTAGTATATGGTACTATTCTTATATACGGTATTGTTCACGAATACTGTGGAGACGGTCATTTGTACTTGGGAGACAGTCTATTGTAACTAGTGTGTATTTTTGCATGTTTAGGAAAGTTCTATCAATAAGGCGATAAGAGTCTAAGGATTTTGGTTTTTAATTGGGACCGAATTCCCGTTCAGTTTCCTGAGAACTTTCTTGGTGCTTTATTCATGCAAAATTAACATTATAGAGGCTGTTTTTCAAGTGGAAATAGTTCGTTGAGAAAATGGTAGAAGGTGAAACTTCCAGAATTGGGGAGAGATCTACCGAGACTATTTCAGGAGACATTTCAGGTAGGAGACAAGATTTGTTAAATCGCTATTCAGCACCTAGGGATGGCAAACAGCGGGCCAGGGCTAGGCCTGGGCCGGCTCGGGCCGGGCTTGGGCTTTATTTATTTATTTTAAAATTTTAAATTATTGTAAATTTAAAACAAATTAATGATCAATAAGTTATTACAATCATAGATAAATTAAAGAAAATGAATATTTCAAATTAAAATAATAAATAAAGCAAATAAAAGCTCATAACTTTAATTTTCTAATTCAAACACTCTCTTAATTAATTGACACAAAAGAGAGAATTTAGTATCATAATTTTAGCTTTCTTGAATCATAATTTATTTATAAGTTAAAAATTTAAGTTTTTTTATTTTTAAATTACTTTTCAATTTTAATTATATTATTCTAATTTATAAAATTATTTTTTTTTAAAGTTGTGGGCCTGAGTTTTGTGCTGGCTTTTTTTCTTGGACCCTTGTCTAAGCCCTCATGTGTGAGGGTCGGGCCTATGCCCGCGGGCCAAGCCCGGCCCGGCCTTTTTTCCCCCACCTGTTATAGGAGGCTAGAATATCGATGTTGAAAAGTTTGATGGGAAAATCAACTTCGGCATGTGGAGGCGCGAAGTTATGGATGTTCTTATTCAAATCGATCTCGATGTTATTCTGAAAAATAAACGACACTTGTACGATGAAGAAATTTGGGATCGTATGAACGAGAAAGCTTGTGATCAGATCAGATCTTGTTTGACCAAGGAGGTGAAATACTTGGTAAAAGATGAAGAGTGTGCGATGACTTTGTGGTGTACATTGGAGGAGAAATACTTGCTGAAAAGTCTTGAAAATCATCTTCATGCAATGAGCCAAGTATATGGCTTTCGAATGAAGCCTGGGGTGTCAATGCACGATCATGTCTCAAGATTTGAAAAGTTACTTGCTGATTTGAAGAATCTTGATGAAGATATTAAGGATGAAGTCAAGGTTATGATTCTATTACACTCACTACTAGAGGAATATAGTCATTTTGTGACTACCTTGATATATGGGAAGAGTGTGATCGTCTTCAAAGATGTTTGCACAACATTGACTAACTTAGATATTCGAAATAATGATAAAAATTCTAAACAAACATCGTCTAAAGCTTTGGTGAGCAGAGATTAGGCAATGGAGAAAAAGAAGAAGCGTGGTGGAAAAAATTCTCGATCCAAATCGAGAAACATAAATATAGCTTGAGATTAGTGTGCATTTTGTCATGAAAAGGGTCATTGGAGGAAAGATTGTCCAAAAACTCAAAAAAGAGATGGGAAGAAACCAGTAGCAGTAAACATGGCACGAAAAGATGAAGATTCTGATTATTCACTAAGTACTACTCATGCAACATACGTGGCTAGTTCGAGCGAGTGTATATTTGATACTGGAGCAACTTATCATTTGTGTCCCATTAAGAAATGGTTTACAGATTTCAGTGAATTGGAATCTGGTGCAGTTATTATGGGGAATGATCAACCTTGTCGCACAATGGGGATAGGAACAATTCGGCTTAAAATGTTTGATGAAATGATCAGAGAACTCAAAGAGGTTAGATTTGTTCCAACTTTAAAGAAAAATGTAATTTATGTGGGTGCTTTGGAAGCTAAAGACTACAAGGTTACCAGTGAAGATGGCACAATAAAGTTTACACATGGGGCTGTGGTGATTCTGCAAGGAGTTCGGTGTAACAATGTGTACTATTTGAAGGGAGGTACAACTGATGAAGCAAATGTTGCTGAGGCGCACAATGACACCACCAAGCTATGGTATGTACGACTGGGAGATGCTGGAGAGAAGTCTTTGCAAACTCTAATGAGGCACGGACTCTTAAAATGTACCAAAACCTGTAAATTAAATTTCTATGAGCATTGTGTAGTAGACAAGAAAACAATGGTCAATTTAGTACGGCTAATCACGATGCTCGTGAGATCCTTGAATATGTTCATAGTGATGTATGGAGACCAACCAAGACTGCATCAATTGGTGGAAGCCATTATTTGTTACATTTGTTGATGATTTCTCCAGACGTGTGTGAGTGTACACCATGCGAGCAAATGATGAGATTCTAGAGATTTTTGTGAGATGAAAGAAATTGGTGGAAACTCAAATTGGTAGAAAGATCAAAGTATTACGATCTGATAACGGGGGTGAATATACTTTTGATCCATTCTTACAAGTATGCCAGAACGAAGGTATTAAAAGATATTTTACAGTGAGACATACTTCGCAACAGAACGGTGTGGCTGAGCATATGAATCGTACTTTGCTGGAGAAAGTACGGTGTATGTTATCTAATGCTGGTTTAAATAAAAAGTTTTGAGCTGAAGCTGTGAGCTACGCAAGTCACTTGATAAACCGATTGCCTTCTACTGCAATTAGAAGTAAAACTCTTATGGAAATGTGGTCTGAAAAGTATACACAAGACTATTATTTCCTTCGTATATTCGGGTGTTAATAACTCTAGGAAATGAGAGTTATTACATCCTTTCTAGACTTAAATCAAGGTCACTTAGAGATCAAATAAGATGTTTTTATTACATTTTGCATAAACATTCATTTTAGTTAAGTCTTAATAAGTTTTGCTTGAATCAAAATAATTTGTGCTAAAGACAAGTGCATAATTGTAGGTTTTCAGAAAGTCTTGATTCATGAGGGGATGTTGAGACATTAGATGAGCAAGAAGAGGAAAGAAGATGGTCACAAAAGAAGTAAAGTACAATCAGGAATAGTACAGTGTGGTTGCAGATATTAGAGCAACATGTGTTGTAGCACACTGGGAGCAATGCGGGAGAAAACTTAGGCGCGGGTCAGCCACAAAATCGCAATCTGCATGTTTCCTAATTTAACGCATGCACGCTCATGAGCTTTTGTTTACCCTAATTTACAATATAAAAGGGAGGCGTGCACAACATAGAAAGGCGGCAAGGGAATTATTATTAGAATAATCACAAAGAAAAGAAGAATATCAGAATTGGAGAATGTTGTTTCGGCAACATTGAAGAATCGCGCAGAATTATTTGGATTTGTCTTTCACCGTGCTCAACTTATAATTATCTTCTTCATTTAATTGTTTTGATGTATCTCGTGATCCATATATTTATGTTTATTTTTCTCATTCAGAATATGAAGTAGACTTGTTTGTAGTTGAGTGACAAACAATCCAATAGGTTCTTGACTGTTCTTATGTATTGTTATGTCATTACTATAGCATTTTATTCTATTAGTTTTTATAAATATAACTGTTATTTCGGTTGACCACCCATTTAATAGTTTCAATTAAGTTAGAGCAGCACAAATGTATGTCTTAGAGGATATTATTAAAGTATTATTTGATCTTAAGTTAAGTTTCCTGGATTAAGTTATCTTGAATCCCATAAGGGCAATACTTGAAGTTAAGATTTGTGACACACTAGACATATGTGTTCACCTTGTAGGGAGGAGAAACTAAATATCATAATGTCATACCATAAGTAGATTAGCAACTGGTCATTGTTAATAAATTTAAGGGTATGAGACTTCCAATATGCGATAGCTGAGGATGCAGATTAATTCTACCCAGTGCTGCAGCACTTTCCGTAACAACTGGTGCTAACTTGATGAAAAATAGTAAACCCATAAGGAGAGTATGATCATTCGACTACCATAATCTCAATTGAATCTTAAACACATTTTATCTAGTATTTCATTACAGTATTGATTTATTTAATTCTCTCACAAACATCAATTACGATAGAACTTAATTTACGATTGTTGACTTTGGCCTTAAGTTGAGTTGCACTATTGAGATTGCTATAGCATTTCGAGTAACATCATTCCAAGTAGAGACGATCTTAAATATTCATCATTTTATTACTTGTTGTGTATACTTGCACATTGACATTGGTAGTAATTGCTTATAAAAATAATCAATAGGTGTCCAGCTTATTATCATGTCAAAGATGGTAAATTGGATCATCGTGCTAGAAAAACTATCTTTATGGGATTCAAAGGTGGAGTAAAAGGCTTCAAGCTTTGAGATCTCGAAGATAAAAAGTTTGTGTGTAGCAGAGATGTCATGTTTGATGAAGCTTCAATGATGAAAGTTTGAAGTTCTCAGCAGGTGGAGAACAAGACTAAATAGTTATTGCAGCGGGTGGTGTTTGATGCAACTCCATATGTACTAGTTAGTTCTACATCAGAGAAGGGTTCAACTATAAAGGTGACACCTAGAGTTGAAGAAGAGATTATTTCTTCTGATGTCCCACAAAATGAAGAAACAATTGATGACGTAGATAATGATGATTTTATAGTAACAAGGAGGTCAAAAAGAGAGATAAAGATACTCGAATGGCTTACTAAAGACATGGTGGTAGCCTATGCACTTCCAGTTATTAATGATGACATCCCCAACACTTTCGGTGAATCATTACCCAACAGTGAAAGTGATCAATGGATGTTGGTCATGGAGGAAGAGATGAAATCTCTCCATCAAAACCATACTTGGGAACTTGTAAAGTTACCAAAGGAGAAAAAGACTATTGGTAATAAATGAGTCTACACCAAAAAGTAAGGATTTCCGAATCAAACAACTTCTCGATACAAAGTAAGGCTCGTTGCAAAAGGTTTTGCTCAGAAATAAGGTATTGACTACAATGAAGTTTTCTCTCCAGTTGTAAAATATACTTCCATTTGTATCCTACTTGCCTTAGTTGTAGAATATGAGTTAGAGTTGGCTCAATTAGATGTTAAAACGACGTTCTTATATGGAGATTTAAAGAATGAAATCTATATGACTCAACCTTGTGGTTTCAAAGTTGCTAGAAAGGGGAATAATGTGTGTAGGTTGACTAAATCTTTGTACGGACTGAAGCAATCGCCAAGGCAGTGGTACAAAAGATTTGATTAATTTATACAATGGCAAAAATTCACTAGAAGTGAACACGATCATTGTGTTTACTTTAGAAGACTACTAGATGGATCTTTCATCTATTTGTTACTCTATGTCGACGATATACTTATAGCTTCGAAGAATAGAGATGAGATCGAAAGATTAAAGAAGCAACTGGCTTCTGAGTTCGAGATGAAAGACTTGGGTGATGCACAGAGAATACTTGAATAGAGATTTGTAGAGATAAGAAGAATGTGAGTGTATGGCTAACTCAAAAGTCTTATTTGAAAAAAGTGCTAGAAAGATTCGTATAGATGACAAAACTAAACTGATATGTACACCTCTAGCTCCTCATTTCAAATTAAGTTCTACTCCATGTCCTACATCTGAAGAAGAGCGTGATTATATGGTTCGTATTCTATATGCTAGTGTTGTGGGTAATCTTATGTATGCTATGGTATGCACAAGCCCCGAGATATCTCAAGCAGTGAGCATGGTTAGTAAATATATGCACAATCTGGATAAAAAACCATTGGCTTGCGGTGAAGTGGATTCTCTGATATCTGTATGGGACAGTTGATGTTGGGTTATTGTTCAAGAAGGATTGTGGTCAATAATGTGTTGGGTATTGTGATTCTGATTTCGCCGAAGAGCTAGATAAGTGAAGATCAACAACGGGCTACGTATTCATATTGGGTGGAGGTCCGGTTAACTGGAGGTCGATTCTACAATCGACAATTGTTATGTCCACTATAGAAGCAAAGTATATGGCAGCAACTGAAGCTGTAAAGGAAGTTATCTGGTTTAAAGGTTTTTTAGGTGATTTGGGAGTAATCCAATAGAACATTGCGGTCTTTTATGATAATCAAAGTGCGACATTCCTCGCAAAGAATCAAACATATCACGCTCGGATAAAGTACATAGATGTGAAATATCATTATGTGAGAAAGATTATCGAGGGTGGTGATGCGTTGTTGAAAAAGATCAATATCAATGATAACTCATCATATATGTGTGACAAAAGTGATTTCTGGAGTTAAATTTCAACATTGTTTAAAACTAATTCAAATTCTTCGAATGCATTAAGTTTGGAGAATTTTGAACTACGGTTGGCTTGATCCCAAATTTTGGATACGCAGGCAGTCACAGAGATGCAACCACTTTGGGGATGATGGTTCGTTGGTAGTCGGCTCAAATTTGGACAAATCTTCACTGAGGTGGAGAATTGTTGAAAAGTCAAAGATTTTTTGTGAGTTTATTCAAATGGATTGAAAAAAGAAAAGGTAAGCCACATGCATAATTGACAAATTGGAGGAAGTTGACACCGCATGCATGTGTTTGTCAATATTGAAGAATTTAGTTGCAGATTTAATTGACAATTTGACCAAGAGTTTGGTGCAATAGTGCAACGATTTTGGCTATCAATAGAGATGCATTCTTCATTTGTAAATCATCCCTAAATTTGTTAAGCTTACAAGTTTTTAAGTTTTTTAGAGTTCTAAGAGTGTGAGCAATTGGAGAGTGTGTGTGAGAGTACTATGTGTATTTGGGTTTTGGGAAAGTGAGATTTCTTTACTTAAATTTGTACTCAAATAATTGTTAATAATACAATTATTTTTCTCTTACTCCCGTGGACATAGGCATATTGTCAAACCACGTAATTCTTGTATTTTTTATTTTTCTGTGATTATTTAGTGTGTTTGATTCCGCATTCCGCTCACAACACATATAGTACATACATGTTTTACCCTTAATTATATAATTACTAGTTATTATTATTTATTATTTTTAATTTATTGAATTATTTTATTGAATACGAAATTAATTAGAGATTATGGATAAAAAAGGTATGAAGAAGTTTAAATTGAAAAGCAATAAAGATTAAATTAAAAATCAATTGAAAGACAAGAATTAATAGAAGCCGTGGCTAACAAGAATTTGAAGACCAAAATCGGAAGTCAATTTCCTCAAGCAATCGAATGGACATGCATTTAGAAAATAAAGATTCAGTTATGGCAATTGCACGTGCATAGCATTATATTTTATGAAAAGCAATTTAAAAGAATCCGTGAGTTAGCATTAGAAATGGAAAGAAATTGATGACTTATGGTGTTGACAAGTAATGGTGGCATTAATTAGGAAGCTTGATTTTAGAATTGGAATTAGAATCCAAAGCGGATTCAGCCAATAAAGCGTACGGGATTTGGTTATATCTTTTGGTCATGGGGCATTATTACATAAGGCTAATACATTAGACAATTGAGAGTAGTAGAGGCGGCATTTAGCACAGAAAGGAGTAGCAGAAGCAGTCCAGTTTTCTCATGGCTGCTTTTATTTTATTTGTTGTTTCCAATTTAAGTATATTTAACTAATCTTTTTATACTGAGGTTAAGAAAAAAATCATATTCAATTAAATAATTATCGTTTTATTTAATTAATTCTTTACATATGTTCTTTGATGATTATGATTCTTGTTTCACATAATTGATTGAATAATTATCTTTTCATCTTTAAAATCATGTATTCTTAATAGTTAAGAGATTATTTGATTAAATCAAGGCTTGGTGAAATAATGATTAATGTTTGATTATTTGTTTTTTAATAAACTGGATACATAGAATACTTAGGAAACTTTGATCCTTTGTTTTTCAATAGGATACATACAATGCTCAAAAATCATACTTTGAAGCGAAAAAGAGCCCACACAAGATTAATTTTAATCGAGGTTATTTATTATATCTATGAGATGATATAGATTGATTTCGAGTTGTCACTCTAAAATTAATAATTAATTGATAATTAGATAATTACTAGTTAAATAGTGGTGAATTCTAAAGCCATGGTAACCTTTTTTTTATTGATTTTTTCCTTTAATTCAATTGTTTTCTTAGTTTAATTAGTGTAATTTCTCTTAAAACTCAATTTGCTCAACGAAGTTAGAATCGATATTAATTTTAAATTTAAATTAAATTTTTTAATTTATAGTTGGTTTGACTTTGTTACCACTATTTTATTTCCAAATTCGTGTGCTTACGAGTATATTAAAATTTTGCACAACAACTAGCAACCTCACTCAATTATAATTTCTTCAGCTTTTTCCTACAATCAACTAAATGGCTCAATTCATAACCAGTATCTCTGAACTCAAGAGTCTACAGTGACTTGATCTTTCAAATAATTTCAGTGGCACGGCACATCTGCATATGCTTCTGCATAAACTCGAAAATTTAGAAGTGCTGCTTCTGGCTTCTAAGTTCTAACAATTTATCATTCCCAAAGCCAGTACTCTTACCAATCCTAGAAATTTCCAAAATTTCCTGCAGAACCAAGACCAATTGAATGCGCTTGACCTTTCCTCTAACAAGATAGCTGGCAAAAGTGCCTGAATGGTTTTTAAATATAAGTGCTGGTACTTTGAAACCTTTGAACCTTTCGCACAACCTACTAACTGGGTTTGATCAACATCTCCTGTTATTAGTCCGTGAACTTGTCTTGTCACTTTAGACTTAGATCCAATAAGCTTCAAGAAGCACTTCCGATTCCTCCAGTTTTCATCAAACACTATCTGCTTTCAAACAAAAAGCTCACAGGTATCCATCAATCATATGCAATTTGAATAATCTTTATATACGCGATTTGTCTCACAATAATTTTCAGCTTGGGCAATTTCAGTAGTCACCTATCAGTATTAAAACAAGGAAGCAAATTTCACAGAGCATTCCTCAAACTCTCATAGATGGAACAGAGCTGAGAATGATTGATTTGAGCCACAAGCTCCACAATCTATTCCAAGGGAGAATTCCGAGATGATTGACCAATTGTACAATGCTAGAATTTCTTGATCTTGGAGACAACCAAATCGCTGGTATTTTCTCACCCTCTGGTTGGGAACTCTGCAAGAGTTAAAGGTTCTGATCTTGCAATCCAACAAATTCTACAGCGTAATACAAGAACCAGAAAAGATTTTGAGTTTCTCAAGCTGCATGTCATCAATCGCTCTCATAACAGATTTACTAGTTAGCTCCCATCAAAGTACTTCGATTGTTGGAATGATATGAAAGTTTGATGAAAGTCAGCTAGCTTATATGCAACCTGCCCTATTGACACGTGAAATTCTTGCAGTTGTCCCTACTACGGGACAATATCCTCAGAGGCATCATTCTCTCAGACAATATGTTCGTAGGAGAGATTCCAGCATCCATTGCCAATTTAGAAGGGTTTCATTGTCTCGATCTTTCTAGAAATGATCTTTGAGGCCACATTCCATCAGCTTTGGGCAGCCTAATTATGCTAGAATCTTTGGATCTCTCTAACAACATGCTTTCGGGTTAAACTCCACATCAATTAGTAGAATTAACATTTCATGAGTTCTTTGATGTGTAGTCACACAACTATCTCACGGGAAAAATACGATTGAGAATAGTTCGTATGGTGGGAATCCAAGCTTGTGTGGAGAAGCTTTGATCGAAAAAATGTGAAAATCCTAAGCCACCAGAGGCAGAACATCAAGATTCTCATTCTTAATTTGCATTTGATAGGATATGCTAGGGGGTTAATAATTGGGGTGATTCTTGAGCATGCTTTCAGTTCAAGAAAGCATGAACGGTTTGTAAAGAGAATGAGGTGGAGAAGGAGAGTTAGAAATTAAATTATTAATTAAAGGGGATCACACTTATCAAGAGATGCAAATCTTTATTCTTTCATTTTCCATTTCTTTTTTTTTTCTCAGGTCTTTATTCGTTCTAATTAGAAGTCTATTTTGTTTAAGCTTCTACAAGGAAAAAACTCCAAATCAATGTGACCAATAATGTTAAATCATACTAAAATAACCATCCATGTACATGAAATGGTTTTAATAAAGCTGGATGTAATGTTAATGTCAACGTCATGTTAGCTAACGCGCATGGGCAATGAACAGTTGTCAATCTTGTTGCTCTCTTTCGCCCAATATTATGACATTTATGTCTACACATTAAAAATGACGTAACTGTTCGATCCATCTCATGTGGGTGGCTTAAGAGCTTAAAATCCAAACCATTTGTTTTATATGTAATTAATACTAAATTTTGGACTTGAGTTGTATTTGTCGTTAAATTTGCTTCAAAAAACCATGAATATGAAAGGAAAAAGGAAGTGTTATTTAGAGAAGCAATTAAAAACAAGGTTGTGTGGCAAGTAGATAACCCTAATTACCATGTTGGAAATTTTAGAGCTGCATCTTTTTTTAAAGAAAAATCCATGCATGTGTTATAATTTTTCTCCTTCATATAGGTATTTAATTTGACTAAAAAATTGAGCTAAATCCATGCTTATGTTATAATTTCTCTCCTTCATATAGATACTTAGTTTGACTAAAAATTGAACTAATATAGAACTGCAAATCCATAGGCTTTTTAGTCCCAACTTAATAATTAAAGAATCAGTCGTCTCGTAACATAACATTAGAAAATTCAAAGTTACAATTTAATTACTCATGTAATTAAATAAAGATTCAATTAATTAAAAGCCTCTTTAATTAATTTATGCTTGGTCTTACACCAATAATAACTACTTAATTGACTCTATATGTGATACTCCTAATTAAAACTATGCCCATGATAAAAGTGTATGGAGGCATTTTTGTGATTACTACGTGTCCCCTCAAATGGATTTGAGAAATTAAGCCCACGTCTTTCTTGAAGTGTTAAGATGCTAGAAAAAGGTCGTATTGCAACTTCTTATGGTTTTAGGGAAGAATATCTACAAAAAGACTCAATAAAGAACACTAAAGAAAAATATATTAGGGAAAGAAATTAGAAAAGTTCCATATCCAAAGAGTAAAGTGTGGAGCCTAGGGACTCTCCATACAAAAGTGCTACCACATCTTAATTGTTACTATTCTCTCTATATTGTTTATGCTTAAATAGAATGTCACTCTCTCTACCTCGATAACCTTTAGAGTAATGTTTGGTCTGCTTTTATAGCCAAAAAATAGAGAATTTGTTCACTCTTGCACTTTCTATTAAGACGAACTACTCGTCAATTGATAGGCTTATCACGTGTTATCGATGTTGCATGACAAGCTGAAGCATCACAACTCAAGTGATAGTCATTATCTTTTAATGTGCGATTAAGTTTAATAATACACAAAATAGATAATTATCTAATTAACAAATATGTCATTCCTCTAATTCTAATTTTATTCATCTTTAGTGAATGGCGTGACGATGATGAGGGCAGGTTTTAATCTAGTTTTATCTATGGTTTATTATCTGAATAATAAATAACGTTACAATAATAATCATGGATACTGATAATCTTGGAATTTATCAAATAAAGCTCAATTATATTAAATATTAAAACCTAAGCCCTTTACTAGTTATATTATCTAATAAATTCTGCACGAACCTATTCATCCTTCAAGTGGATGTGGATCTTAGTAAATTTAAAAGATAATTAGCATGGATTGCTCCTTTTACCTTTTACACCAGACCCTCAGGGTGAGCCAAAGGAGTGGCTTACGTTCACTTGTACTACTTGAGAAATACATTTATCGCATGACAAGTGACATAAAGCATATGACATGAGATATGCTTTTGCATAATATTTTAATTCTTGTATGTTTAGCTGTGCAAAAATTAAGGATTCTGTAAATATGTTTTGCATGTTCTCTATAACATAAGAAAGCAATTTACGTAGCTTGCATGTTTGCATGGTATGATTCTCCTTTCTACATGTGTAAATATTACGTGGCAATTTACATGAAAACTTTTGCATTAAATTGCTGGTAACAAGTCTTAAGTGTATCATTAGGCCTTCGGGACCTCCGAGAATAATTTCGTTGGACAACTAGAAATAAATATCATTAATTTGTTAAAAATATATATAAATAAATATTATTATTTATAAACAATTTATAAGTAAATATCATTATTCAATCAATTTGTTGAATAAACTGCGGGTATAGATTTAAACAATCAAGTACTAAAAATAACTTGAGTGAGCATCTTTTGCATAGATTTTATCTTAAAGTATATTCCTATGAATAATATAATCGTATCTCAAAAAAACTGTAAATCCTGACATTATATGCAATAATAATTATTTTTACGCTTTTTAAGCTCATTTAGAAGTTTCCTTCTAAAAGTATCCCAAAAATCAATGAATTTCCAATCAAACCCCTAAATTCCCTTGAAACAATAACACAAAGCCACAAAGAAAACATACAACCATTTCAACCAAAAGTTTTCTTAAAAAATAAAAACACCTGATTCCATGATACAATTCACTTCAAGCTAAGAGAGCAGTTAGAGAGAAGAGAACCCTAATGGCTATAATTTCATTGTTTGCTTTTCCGGGTTCCTTTCTGTTTACCTTTTATCTCTTGTTTGTTTGTTTACTCACAAATTTTTTTTCCCCAACTTCTTATGAACTTTGATTTGTGTATGTACCTGTTTGTTCAAATTGATGAAAAGGGTAAAAACTTTTTCTCTCATCTTCTGTGCAAGTTGACCTCTTAGCATGTGGCGCATACTTTACAAGAACAAGGTACAAATGATAGTCGATGGGGGAGTGAGTGAAAATGTGAAATTTTTTGCCAACATTTTACATAGTTTCTTCTTGTAATCTTGTTATTATCAAATTCCCATCACCAAAGAATAGGGAATAGTGCTTGCTATACTTTCATTGTATAAATCCAAGAAACAAGTCTCCAACACAATTAATATGTATTGGTGGGGTAGAGTCATCCCAAAAAGAACTTACAAATCTAATGTCAATTTCAAACGTTTATAAATGATATTATATTATGTGCTTTCTGTCTCAGAGGTCTTGGGGTCTTCCTTTCTGTGCCAGAATCCAACACCCACGAGACAACCAAATAAATACCCACTCCCTGATCACAATCTTAAAGCTCTTTCTTTCTTCTGTTTGGTTGGTACCCAATTTACATTACTATTTAAAGAGGAAAAGCATAAGATTCTTTGATATGACTTTTTTTGATAAATAAATTTTGATAAAAAAAAATCTATTAATTTTCACACTATGCTTCGGTGAAAATATATCTTAAGTGCACATATTGGTACGTTTTGTTAGACAGTATTGAGACTTTAATATAATTAATAAACTATTATACTGTAGTTATATGCAGCCTTTAAGAAGTGGACCACCGGCTAGATGTGTAAACACAGAATAGAGGTGCAGACTCTGTATGGCTATGCATGGCAAAATTTCAACGCTAGTTCTGAGAAGGTAGTGAAATGAGTAATCACAACGGAACTAAATTAGAAACCAAAGACCGAAGTCTTGAAAAGTGGAAACAACAACAAAAACAAAAACAACAAAAAAAACAAACAACAAATCTCTGCTTAACCCGAAAACAAATATTCAAAAGCAATAGAGCATTGGTTCCAGTTATTGGCTTTGGATCTTTTCCTTTGGCCCCTTCTTCTCTCCCCTCGATACCCACACAGACACGGCCACACACATTTCTTTCCCCTCTCCCTCTCTCGTTAACGTGAAATCCTTGACTCTCTCTCTCTCTCCCTATCACCCACAAATTATAAATACTTAAAGCAATTAATTAATTAAACAATCTCTTTCTCATCAATGCGAAAAACATTATACTTCTCAAATCTCTTGATAAAGCCTACTATTAATATTCATTTATTAATGATCTGAAAACGAAAGTCATTTCTCTCGCAACGTGCATGAACAGTTATAATACAATCTTTTGTCTCGGGGAAGATTTGGAATTGAGATATTGTCATTTTTTTTTTAATCCGTAACTTTTGTGATTTTAATAGAATGAATCATTAGCAGTAAAATATAAATTAGTGTGTGATCAATATTCTCCAGTACTGTTCAGTACATCGGGATTAATTGCTTCTTGACCTCAACTTCTCCTTAACCAAAATTTAGGTGGTTGGTGTCAGGTAGATTAGAAGTTTAAATTGTTGAATTTAATCTGCCTTACACTATCAATATCAATAATGAACACGTAGCGCAAGATTAGTAAAAGCACATGTGAACCCAAATCATGAAAGGATCATAATTAGTCACAATAAAAACGTCCATAAATTATGAAACTTAGACTGACCCTTTGTATGTTTGCAATACACTCCATTGTATAGCGTCAAATTGGAATTTCATAGCATACCAACTTGTTACGAACTTTGAGTCCCACTCAAGATTCCATAAGTAAAAATATCAATAATAAATAAAAATAAATGGAGAGTAAAATTAATCACACAAAATAAAAATTTACGCGGAAAACTTTCATACTGGAAAAAAGACCTCAACTGTCAAGGACGATAAGAGAAAAATTTACTATATGAAAAATTACTGATTGTTGTGTGATACAAACAAGTGAACTCAACCTTCCTATACATAATGATTAATGATTATTTCTTTTTGGAGAATTATTCCTTTTTTTTATATCAAACTATCCGGTATCCAAAAATCATATTGGGCTCCGAATAATTCAGATTCAAGCCGAGTAGAACCAGTAGAGTAGCAAAGCTCTCCCAACAAGTATTTAACACAGCTACATTCTCAAGAATAGAACCGAAGACCTTAGTTAAGTTAGAACAACTCTATGTTAACTGATCTACGCGCCTGTTGGTAGAAGTATCTCTTTTCTTACAACAGTTATATTTCTCCTTAAATAAGTCAAGTTCCAAAAAGAAAAAACTATTTATTATTTGGATAAAAATTCAACTAAAGAATAAAATATCCTAAGAAATCTTTATTAAAAAAAAAGACATATTTCCTAACACAACTATAAAAAAAACACTCACTTAGTATCAAAATTCAAATGTCAAATAAAAATGAGTGTTTCCCTAATACTTTAACTAGTACAATTACAAAAATACCCTAAAATAACTCGCTCTCTCACACAAGTCAACACCCTTATAACTTTCACGTTCCCCTACAAATATACAAGTACCCACTTCATTTCTTTAACCTCTCAACACATGAGCATAGACATTCACAATCTCTCTCTCTCTCTCTCTCTCTCAGAGTCACACTCAAAAGCCCAGCATTAACACATAATGGTGCAAAGCCACCGGATAATAATTCCCATGCAACAACAACAACAAAAAAAAAAGAAACTCAAGTTCTTCATCAACGACGACATTGACATTCTCATTGAAATCCTCAAACGACTCGACGGTCGCTCCCTCTGCGTCGCCGCCTGCGTCTGCCGCCTCTGGCGCACGCTGGCCCGCAACGACTCTCTCTGGGAAGAGCTCTGCTTCCGCCACGTGTCGTCCCCTCCTCCCTCCAGCGTCCGCCCCGTCGTTCTGGCCCTCGGTGGATACAAGAGGCTCTACATGGTCTGCTTGCGGCCCGTGCTGAGTCGCCTGGGCCTGGCCGAGTTGACCAGTCACCGTGTCAAAAGAACGTGGACTCGCGATGAACTGCAGCTCTCCCTCTCTTTGTTTTGCGTCGATTATTACGAGAGGCTTGGCGCTGCCGCCGCCGCTGGTGATACTGATAGATCGCTCGGCGAATGTGATGCTTCCACGTCATCTCTAATGTTCCTCTGCAAGCCCGTGAACGTCTGATTTGTTGACTTTTTTTTCTTCTACTTATTTATTTATTTATTTTTCCCTCAGTTCGACTCATCAAGAAGAAGCAAGTGATTGATTATTTAGCATGCCGAAAAAATTAGTAAACGGGAAACCTATTTTGTTCTAGCAATATTAGTAGTTAGTACACATCAATATATTTTAAGAACTCTACATTTGTTATGAAAAATAAAATAAAATAAAATCACATTTCTTGATTTTTTTTTTATAAATATTAGTGATTAATGAGTATTGCATTCGTTTTTTTTCTGTTGGAGTTTGAATCTCGCTCATTTCATCGTATCATGTTTTTAGATGATATGGAGATTTGGAGCCTAAATCCCACTTGTTAAGATAAAGATAGATAATAATTTAGAGAGAAAATGGAAAGGATGGCATCTGGATTGTAGCTCTAGGTGAATTAAAATTGAGTGAGTAATATTAGAAGTCAATGATAGCTGGCTAATATGGTTTTGAAAGTGAAGGTTCAAAAGTGCTTCCAAAATTCATAACTTGCTTTCCTCTTGTCTTCTTTAATTTTGTTTTTATATATAGGGGCAGGAATATATTTTGTCCCTTACTTGCATGTACAGATGCAATAATTTTCTTTCAACGTTCTCTCCCCCCCCCCCCCCCCTTCTTGGTTAAATGCTTTACACGTTGATAGCCAGGGAAATTATCATTTTACTACTAAAGTTATTCTGACATTTCATATCAGTATCATGGTTTGTCGAAAAGTGTATTTTACTACCAAACGTTTGCGTCATTATCAATTTACTACCATTTCGTGAAAAAAAAGTTAATGTTTAACGGAAATTGAGTTAAAAGTCGATTTTACCCCTAAGAGTGATAATTCCCCTAAAAACTTGATAGTAAAATGATAATTTATCTATCAAATTAATAGACAATTTTACTTTTACAGCTATAAATGTCTTTGATGCTCTTATGACATCAGTAAATTTTTAACCTTCTTAACGGAATGGTAGTGAATTGATAATGACGCAAACGTTTGGTAGTAAAATGCACTTTTCGGCAAACTATGGTACTGACATGAAATGACAGAATAACTTTGGTAGTAAAATGATAATATCCCCATTATTAATTGTTTTTATAATTCTTTCAATGATAATTCATAGTCTAGTTTCTTCATGTCTAATGTCTTCAACATAAATGTGAGCCAACAACCAAATTGCAAGTATCTATTGTTAAGAGGATTGTTCTTCTTTTATTAACTACTTAAAATAGATGTCTATTTGTTTTTTTTTTTTAAGCATTGTCATGGGATAAAGATCCTCTTCTAATCTTACCTCTCATGAGCTTTTAATGATCTTGTGCCTTGTACATTTAAGTGATAGTGTATGAGTAGAATTTAACTTCTTCATTTTCTTTATTTATTAACTACCAATCACCCATGTGTATTTTTGCTCATAAAAAGATCAAATCATGAGAGAATCCTAATACATTGTCATGTTGTTAAGAATCATGAAAAATTATTTATTTATTTTATACTATTCTTCATAACAACAATATTGGAAGTCATTTTTTATCCCAAAAAAAATTATATATGTGTGTGTATAATTGGTTTCATAAGATGACATAACAACAACTTCACAGAGATTGACAGTATTATCACAACATTATTTCTCTTTATCACATCAATTTAATAGTTATATTTATAAAAATCTATAGCTACTTGCTTTTATGGCTCTCTCTCACTCAATTTCAATTTCGAAGTGAGGACAAAACGAAAAACAAGTTTATAAGTAAATATATTTCTTTTTGGTTGGGCTATTTGAACCACCAAGTCCCTCTCTACACCCTGATGTCAAAAATAAATTCATTATTAAAAATTTAAAATTTAAAAATCTCAAAATTACCGTTCACTAATTTCTTTCTCCCTCTACCTCACAATTGTGATTCTCTCTCGAGTCTCACATTCTGTAAAATAAATACTTAATTTCACTTTCCTTTAATTCATTTTTTGGTTTTTTTTAGTGTATCATGATCTTTATTTCATTTTTTTATATATATAATCATTTTTTTCTTGATTTTCATTAGCTTTTCTATTTAGTAAAAATTAATTTCTATATTCATTAATTTTCATGGCTGATAAAAATTTATTGATGGTCATTTATAAATGGTGGGTTTTGGTCCTCTTAATTAGTGATATTAATTATTTTGTAGTTAAAAGAATATATTTAAATAAATTGATGAGAATTTATGAAATTGAGAATAAAAGAGAAGAAAAGTTTAATTAAATAAATTTTCAAAAATTATTAATATAATATGATTCTTTATTAAAAAGATGGTGTAGATAATAAATTGATCGGTATCCCCACCCAAAAGCAAATAGTTGGAATGAAAACAACGTAAGACAAAATTTAATGCAAAATTTCGAATGTTAAAAGGAAAAGGACAATTGCACGACCCACTTGAGCCTTTGGGCACTTCTTTGGGCCGCCAATATTCACAGGTTCATTACGATCGTGACTATTTTTTTCTCCTCAACTAAAATTTATTTGGACTCTATAATCCAATTAATGGTGTCAAAATTTAATGGTAAATTAAAGAAATACTAAATTTGATGCTAAAAGCTAATATAAAACAATATTGATTGAGGGCAAGGAAAAATAAATAAATTCAAAAAAAGTTAGGTGAAATTTTCCATTTTCTTGTAATTTGGAGACATCAAATAAAATCTCTTTAAGGTTTTTGTTCTCACGTCAACAGAGACATGGGCCTCATGTGTTATCAAATGGGTGGTTCAATAATGGCAATAATTTTCCAACCAACCTGAATGTTTAATAAAATATTAGGTAAAGACATTTTTAGTCAATTGATTTAAATAATATATATCAACATCTTAAAGCACTCACATATATATATATATATATATATACGATGAAATTTATATATATTGTATATATAATTTTCTTCTCGATTGTTCTTATTGTCTTTTAACATTGTTATTAAGCATAAATGACAAGTCAATTTATTCTTATGTATTTTCTAATCAATTTTACCATATTATTGATATAACAGGAATAAATTATTGTTTTGAGAGCATAAAGTTGTTGATTTACTTATCTTATAATATATTGGAAGCTCTAGCTACAATGGTTCATTAGATACATGAGCCGATTATCATGAAATTTACAACGAATTTAAATGGAATTATTTCATTTAATGTATGGCTTCGGAGTTACTTTTGTTAATTTATGATTTGAGTTCCGATCTCACTTTGATAAATTGATTCCTTCTTAAGTCTTTTCAATCTTTGGATGGTACAAATCAAGTAGGACCCCTACTTTTAAGATCTTTTTACTTAGTTAAACATCTCTTTTTCCCCCCCATTAGTTCCATCCTTCTCATTCTTGATTAAAGGGTTGTATGATTTATTAAATTACTTCAATTTTTTACTTAAATCTAGACATTGAAAACTAGCCATTTATTGGGTTCAATCTAAGGGGTAAAATAAATGTTTAAGTGATATTAGAACTTCATTGAATATAAGACTAAAAAATATATTAAGATAACGTAGTAAAACCTAACAAAGAAAGAGAGGGATAATCCTAACACTTAACAGTTTATTTGAAAACACTTTTAGGAGATTCAAAAGTAATTTTAAAAAGTTAAAAATCTAATTTTGATGTTTCGTAAATTTTTTTAAAAATCAATTTTGGTAAAATCATTTTATCCTACAATATATTTGGAAAAGCAGGATAAGGAGTAGTTTCTTAAAATCAGATTTTAAGAATCAGTTTTATATTTAATACAATTTCATATATATTCTCATATATATTATAAAAATCACAAATTATCCTTATTTATTAAGAAATAAAATCATTAACCTTAAAAAGATTATTATTATTATTATTACTAATTATATTGTGATAAGAAAATAAAAATAAAATTAGTAATATAAAATATTCATTTTAGTTGTCACTTATTATGTATGCACAATAAAAATATTTTATGCACATGTTTATAAATATATAAAAAAAATTATTTAATATTATGTTTAATTCGATCATTTATATTCTTACAATAATTTAATAATAAAATTTACTAAAAGTATAGACTTTTTTCAAAACTACAATACTTTCATAAATAAATTTTATCAATTATTTAATCACTTCTCTTCACAATTAATCATTTATATAATACAACTAACCCAACCGTAATTATTATAAAAACTACAGCCTTCCTCTCGAATTATCATACCAACAAAAACTTTTCTTTGGCAACTTTCCCAAGGAAATTATAGAGAATTAGAATTAAGAAAATTGCAAAATGTGCAATTCGTACAACTGGCAAATCGGGACAGCGGGTACCATAAAAAGTGGAGATTTGACATCATTACATCCAGCTTCTTGCTCCGCTGACTCCTTTGAGAAAAATATCAGACACCAACAATCTTTTCCGATACTGTCCAATAATAAGTCATTAGTGAGCTTCTAAAGCCAACTTTTTTTTTTTTTTTGGGTTAAATTTAGATTAAAAATTATTGTTACTGATATAACTTCTTCTTTTTTTTTTTTTTTGAGAAGGTACTGATATAACTCTTAAAAAAAAGAAGAATCAGAACTTTTTCTCTCTGTCTCTTTTTTTTTTTTTTTAAAAGTTTGATATGCCTCCTGGCTTTTTAATTTTTTTTTTTGAGTCTTATATTTAGAGTTTTTCTTTGCTATTGAACAAGTTTATTTTTCTTATTATATATATGTTTTCTTTTAGCATGAAATATCTCTCATCATAAATTGAATTCTTATGTAATCTTCGTTTGGCGTTAAAAAAATGATGGTATTAAATAATATAAAAAGCTACAAACATAAAATGTGTTTTAGAGAAATAATTGAATTTTTAAAAATGAGCCAAATGCAAAGGTATCGTGGTATTCATGATTTTAGATTTCTATTAATGTTACCATAATAAAACGAATAATTGATAATTTTCATCATCAATATAAATGAGTTTTTTTTTTCACACGAAAAAAATAAAAAATATATATATCCATTTGGAGAATCTTTACTTTGCTTTTCCTCTACGAACCAGAAAACAAAAGTAAATAAAAAAGTAAAACTTTTTCTCAATTTTTGTTTTAGATAAATTATATCTTACTAAATGCAAGCAAAGAATAATAAATTAATTATTTTTTAAAAAAAAAACATTATCCTTTACCCATTTCCACTTCTACCCACCACCAAACGCATCCCTAAGAAATCATGTAGTTGTAATAATTAATAGTTTTTCTTCATTTTCTTTCTCCTAAAAAAATAATTTAAATTCATTATGCACAATACGCACCGCGGCGCACAATAGTAGCTCCCACCTTAAATACTATTAACTCTGTTTACTTCCCCCGAAAAATAAAATTATCATTTTTATTATTAATTTTTCCTCTCATTTTTTTTCTAATCGGCGGACGGGCATCGACGGAATCTCCAGTTATCGCCGCCGATTCACCGTCTTCACGGAATCGAACTCTTTTCTTCGACAAACCCCCCAAATTTTTCAAAAATTTACCATTTTGACACTCCACTTCGCTGTATATTCATTATTAAAAAAAAAAAAGTTCATAGTGTTTTGTGAATCTTATTTTTAGTACTTCACCGAGGTTCACAATTAGTTCACTAATCTTGATTTGGTCGAGCTCAATGGGACACGTGGCGATCTGGGTCTAGCTTCACTTCCATTTCAGCTCAAATCTCAGTAAGTAATTTTTTTTTAAATTAATGTTAGAGCATGTTTTTTAATTTTTATATTTGTAGTGGAAAGTTCAGATTTGTTTTATCGATTCCTAGGGTTTCTATGATTTTGAAACTTGGATCCATGTGCATTTATTTTAGTATTGAGCTTAGTGAGATTTGGATTCGATTTGGGATATTTTAGTTAAAAAATTGTGATCTTGGGTGGTAATTATGAAATGGGGCTTTTGATTTTTGTGCTGTTGAGTGTTTGGTAGCTGAGAAAATCGGGGAAAATGAAATTTGGATGCTTAACGTTTATGTTGAGTTAAAAATAAGTCAACTGTAGCACATGATTTTATTATGGCGACTTCAGTTGATGAAATCATTTTAACTATTCATTAGCTGATTGATATATATAAGCTTTTAATCGAACAGATCTCAAATTAAAAACCAAAGAATTAGTGTCAGTAATGTTAGTACTACTTGTTGAAAGGGCTTTGACCTGGTCAAATTAAAGTCTTTATGAGGAAAATGTTGAAGCTTGATATTAAGAAAGAATTGTACTTAACGTTATCTCACTGAATATTTGCAGATGAAAGAACGGAGTTAGACATGAGAATTGGATTTGTTACGAGGTTCCTAATGCCTGGTTGGTCGTAGCTTTTGTTTGAAAATTTTGGTTTTGAAGTCGTTTGAATTTCTACATGGAGGCTAACATAGAGGAGGCCCTTAGAGCGAAAGAAATCGCAGAGAAGCGATTTGTGGAGAAGGATTTTGCTGGTGCGAAGAACTATGCTTTGAAGGCTAAAATGTTGTGTCCGGGGCTGGAGGGTATTGCTCAGATGGTTGCCACATTTGAGGTTTATTTTGCCTCTGAGATTAAATGTAATGGGGAAATCGATTATTATTCAGTTCTTGGGTTGAAGCCTTCTGCGAACAAAGAGGCGGTGAAGAAACAGTACAGGAAGATGGCTGTATTGCTCCACCCTGACAAGAACAAATGTGTGGGAGCTGATGGAGCCTTCAAGCTTGTTTCTGAGGCTTGGACACTATTGTCAGATAGTGGGAAAAGAAGCTCTTATGATCTTAAGAGAAGTAAACAGGTGGCACCGGGGGTTGTTCAGACAAATTTGTCTTCAGTATATGCTTCTGGGGTTGCAGGATTTGGCAATTGCCCCAATTCGCCGATTCCACATACTAGACTTGATACTTTCTGGACAGTATGCACCTCTTGTAAAGTTCAATATGAGTATCTCCGGAAGTATGTGAATAAGAGGCTTTCATGTAAGAACTGTCGAGGCACATTCATTGCTGTAGAAACTGGGGCAGCCCCAGTCAATGGTTCTTTTCCTTACAGTCCTTGGTCATACATGTCTACTAATGGATATGGAAGTCATGGATATGATGGAGTAACTTATGTTACAACCAATCCTGCTATTATTACTGGAAATGGAATTGCAGGATTTCATTCTGGCCATGGTTATGAGTATGTGTCTAATGTTTCATTTCAGTATAGTTCACTTTCTGGAACTTCAACTGGCATTGTCAGTCCTAATGGATCATCTACTACAACTGCTGATGCAATTTATCATATTAATGGAAACATCAATGGTGGCGGGCCCAAGGTTAAGTCAGGCTCCAAAGGAAAACATTCCAGTTCTGGATGCAGTGAACCTATGTTAACCAAATCTGGTAGACCTGATAAGAGAAGGAAGGTGGTTGTGGAAGCCAATTTTAGAAACGGGTCTGAAGAAAGGGGAGTGAAATCTGGTACTGAAGTCAATTTTGCTAATGGTAGCACAAATAATGAGCATGATCCCAAGCTTTCCCGCCCAATTGAACTCCCAAATAGACGATGCTCAGTCGCACCAACATTTGATGCGAGGAAGTTGTTGATTGACAAGGCAAGGACAGAAATTCGGAAGAAATTGGAAGAGATAAGGTTGGCTGCAGAAGCTGTTGTGGAAAATGTAAAGTTAGAGACTGATTCTGGGCAATCTGGGGAGGCATCTAAGAGAGCAGATTTGGTTGTTAATGGTAATAAACCCAAGCCCAAAACAGGACCAATAACAGTACCTGACCCTGACTTCCATGATTTTGACAAAGATAGATCAGAAGAATGTTTCAAGCCAAAGCAAATATGGGCTATATATGATGAAGATGATGGTATGCCTCGCTTATACTGTCTAATCCGCCAGATCATCTCAATCAAACCTTTTAAGATTCTCATAACCTACTTGAGCTCCAAAACTGATAGCGAATTTGGTTCTGTCAATTGGGTGGATTCAGGGTTCACCAAATCTTGTGGACACTTCAGGGCTTATAATTCTGATGTTGTTGATCAAGTCAACATTTTCTCTCATCTTCTGAGAGGAGAAAAGGCTGGCAGGGGAGGTTGTGTTCGAATATTTCCCAAAAGTGGAGAGATATGGGCTGTTTACCGCAACTGGTCAACGGATTGGAATAGATTGACCCCAGATGATGTAAGGCACCGGTATGAAATGGTGGAGGTTCTTGATGATTACTCTGAGGATCTTGGAGTTTGCGTTACTCCGCTTATCAAGCTGGCTGGCTTCAAGACAGTATATCAAGCACACACTGATAAGAGTGCTATTAGATGGATTCCCAGAAGAGAAATGTTACGGTTTTCACACCAGGTGCCATCTCGCCTACTTAAAGGAGAAGCAAGTAACTTGCCAGAGAAGTGCTGGGATTTGGACCCAGCCGCAACTCCAGATGAGCTGCTTCATGCCGCACCAGAGGCAAAGGCTTGACAAAAATCTAGTCTGGCAGAAAAGCTAGATTAGGTTTTGAACTCCCTTTTCATCATTCTTATAAAAGAAAATATAGGTAGAATGCAAAAATATTTCACACTTGGTTTATAGGCCAATGGAAACATTAACTCCAGATGATTGTAGAGGTGCAATGTTCGCCAAAGAACCTTCTGTCTAGCTTTCTGAATTATTAACTTCTTGTTTACTGAAATACCTTTTGGTTCATCCAGGAGAACTATAACATGGACCTGGTGATCAGCTCAGATTGAGAACCTGTCAATGTAATCTCTATGTTCTGCACCGGGATTCTATACTAAGAAATTGTGATACCGTTATAACTTTTGTTTTACTGATGAACTGATGTGATATTTGTATGATTAGAACTAAATTGTTTTACAATCACTAGAGCATTAGATGAATTATGTTCAAATGCCTTTAATCAGTCGGAGGATATCGGATTTGCCTGCAATCCAGTTTTGGTGTGGCCCCTTCTGTTTATGGTCCTCCCTTCATTTCCGTTCATCATCTACCTCGCTCATCTCATAATGTAGGTTATTGTCTGGCACTATGACTTTGAATCATGAAATCAAACTTTAAATGCACTTGATAACGAAGGGGGACGCATGTGCTTCTGTTCCTGTTTGGGCTTGTGGGCAATGTAGATATGTGGGAGCCTAACACTGTGTAGTACACAAGCCTAAACTAAGCAATGCAAGAACAGTTTGGGTTCAAAGCAAAATGGGGTTCTTTTAGTTTCCCTCACATGTAAGCAACGCGTAGTAAACTGGTGATAGGCCAAAGAGGACCCGTCCATTTCAGTTTACAGGCTAAATCTTAAGTATCAAGAGGCCATTCTTTCTAAAATGATGCTTTGTTTTTTTGTTTCCCCTCTCTCTCTCTCTCTCTCTCTGTGTCACTTATTTAATTATCTATTAATTCTGTATGGGATAACAAGAATACCCCATGTATACTTATCAATTCTAGCTTTACAAAGCTAATTCCATACACATCTATTTTTAAATGTGAATGGAACAGAATGGCCATCTGGGGTCCAAAAATCTTGAACAAAATCACAATTCGGTCCACTCCCTCCCTTCTCATCATCAGTCACTCCACATCAAACCCACTTTCATAACATGCAATTCTGACCTCACTCTCAAAAGTCAATCATCTTATTGGATGACAATCAATTTTGATTATACACTAATTTGTTATTATATAACAACTAGACTGAGATGGACAAATAAAGGTCTCTTTTGCAAAAAACAAAGACATAATAATAATACAAGAAAAAGATTGAAATTTATAAAAAAAAAAAATAGGCACAATGATGCAGCAACCACAACGCAGAACAATGATTATGCACAATTTTTTTTTCCTCCGCAATTTAAGGGCCTGTTTACAGATTATTCCGAGTTGTTTTGCATTAATCATTTTCAATAAGCAATAAAAATATAAAGACGTTTGAAATAAAGCCACAAAATATGCACGCGTTGCATGGATTCAAATACTAAGTTAAAAGCTGCAGCCTTTGTATAAAATTAGATTATTAGCATTTGTATCTCAGTGTTGCAGAGATCTCTACACTTTCTCTTCTTTTTCTCTGCACCCTTCATATGTATATATTTTCCTACTAGAGCAGACTATATATTACATTCTCTTCTAAAAACCGGCAAGCTCGCCGGCTTTCTTTCTGTGATTACATTAATTGATTAGGAAATTTAATAGGGATCATAAAAAGAAAAGACCTGTCACATATTAGCTTTCTGTATCAATTTTCTCCTCGCAATATCCTCCACCAAGAAGTATGGAGAAGAACTTACTACTACTTTCTCTCCTTCATTCGGGATGCACTCCAAGGAGCTGACTTGATCAACGTTTGGTATTGTAAAGGGAAAGAAAAATATAAGTGCTGATGGCGTATTATTCCCATTATAGTACTCTTCATACTGAGTCCTCTACCTCTATAATCATTCTGTTTCTGAATCTCTATATAACTGTAGAAATGCCGCTTCCTATGGGAGATGCAAACGGGCTCTCAGGAAGGTTAAGTCCTTGGCTGCGGCAAATGGTTCAAGAAACAAAACAGTGGGGGAAAAAAATCAATGTTAAAAGGTGAAAGATGCTGTCTTGCAAAACATAAAACTGTTGCTACATCTAGAATGGGGACCAAAATCTACTTTGCTTCTGAATATCCGCTAGAGGATAAAATTTATCCTCCATTTGATTCCCCAAAAGTGGGAGGAGCACTAGCCAAAAAAGTAGCATAGCTTTATATATATTTTTATATAATTGAAACTGATCTAAAAATAGGCTTAAAAGCGTATGAAAACACACCTATCCTGGTCGTTGTAATGGGTACTTATATGGCTGACTTGGTCCTCACTGGTGGAACCATTATTAAGAACATCCAACAAATAATTGAACCGCTCAGCAGATGGGAAATCACCTCGTTCTGCACGGGCTAGAGAGACAGATACAATGGACAAATATATCAGTCGAAAATAAGAGGTCAAGGAAAAGTGGAAGAGGAAATAAGGAGTTAAACATATTTCAAAGGTAAGATCAGCATACCTTCCGAGACCTGCAACTCATCCATTGAGTAGCCAAAATATGAGTGATGGTTCATTGGTTTACATGCTAATTGCATCTCAGAAAGACGCCTTCTCTCAAGTTCAATTGCTTGCTCATGTTCCTCCATGAGCTGCTTTCGGAGTAGTCTTGAATTATTGCACGCTCTTGGCACTGTTAAAAGAATACACAATTGAAGGACATCAGCAGCAAGGACATGAATCGATCGTCTAAAATATTAGAAACAAAAAGAAAGATGCAATGGCAGGGCATGAATGTTATACTCACTTGTGTGAAGCTCTGTATCTCCATCTGTGAAGTGCAGACTGCAAAACAAAGGGTGCTGCATTTTTTCTACATACTTCCTGCACAAATAATTTCTTTCAATTATAAAAACCACATTCAAAACTAATCACAGAGATGACACGTAGAAAATAAGCAAACTAAAGAAGATTACGAAATAAATGATATGGGAAAATACTCTTTGTTTTGATATTGTATAAGGGGCAATATCATAATGATATGAATCCAATGACATTGAAATTTTCAATTTAAATATTAGCACAAGTCCGCTGCTGGTGTTGATGAAATCAGTCATGTTTTAGTCCTAATTAGAGCAATGGGTATCATTGCCACTTCTAGTAAATAACTTCAATTGCTCTTGGTTTGATTTCTAAAAAGATAAGTACTGTCATTTGCATTTGCCATGGGTGGGGTGGGTGTAGAATTTCAAAAGTAATGGCCCTACCTCACATGCATTATCACCAACTATGAAGATGCTGTTTTGAAAGAGACAATTAAAAAAGAAAGCTGAATATAATAAAACTATAAACAAACACACAGCTGCAGTAAGGAATCCATCGAGTAAAACAATTTCAAAGGAAACCAATCACACCAATCAAAAGGAAAGGAGTGGCATGCTTTAAAGTAGTTAAAGTCGAAGATCGGGACTGAAACAACATGCCTATAATCATTACAAAGAGATGCTTGTATTCGCAGAAATGATTTATCAAAGCTGGGTCCTTAGGAATATCAAGCAATAATTATTCATTTATAAATAATAACATCAAATATATGAGATAAAGGAAAAATAAAAATTCCATAGAGTCTAATCACATCACAGGGAAATAAAATTAGACAAATTTGTCTATGATCAAAGAGAAAATATTTTACCTGTCAACAAGCCTCGACTTTTCCCGGTACGGTTTCACCAGAACTCGAGCCCCACACACGAAATGAGGATTGCCCTTGGCCAAAATTTGCTTGACTGTCTCAGCAAAAACAAAAGTGACAAAACCAAACATTCTCTTCTGTTGGCATGGAATCCTAACATCTTGAACAGGCCCAAATTTGCTGCAAAACGAAGCAACAACACAATATGGAAATTTAGAACCAAAAAAACCAAGTTCAGAAAAATATTTTTAAGTCCAAAAAGTAGGGCCAAACATCATTGCCTGAAGTAATTTGAAACATCTTGTTCTGTAAAAGTACTTTCTGCCGGAAATGTAAGATATATTTGCCGGGAACCAGCAACAATTCCACCAGGATCACTTTTTTCACCAGAATACTCCAAGTACTTTGGCACATCCTCTGCCAAAATGACTGAGTGCTGCCCATGAGGCCTGTAACAAAAACAATACTGATTGAGAATTCAACTTCTCAAACTGTGAACTTAAGATTCAAGAAGACACAAAAAAAAAATTACAAATTGCACCGGTCAATGAGGCGAATGCTGTTCTTCAGTCGAGCAAGAAGCTTGGTCAGACTATAACCAGCCTTACCGTGCCTCTGGCTCTCTGTGAGGTACCCCTCAGCCTGAAGGGTCTTCCCATACTTCTCATAATACATCATTGGTAAAGAGGCAATTGATACGGGCAACCCCCTTCTTTGTTTCAAAAGCTCGGTAATCTCCGCTTCGAGCCTCTCCAGAGACCCAGGTGAGAAAACATGATCTTCATTTCGAATGTCATTTGCATTAGGGCTAAAAATCTGAGAAAAGCTCTCTGGCATTGGGTGGCCATGGAAGTACCTACAGTTGTTTCCATGCTTACAAAAGCCCTTATTGAAGTAATGGCAAACCTTAACAGGAAACTCAGGCAAGCTTGGAGACCTTCGACTCGTTCTTACATGACCCAATGCAGGCTCCGGGTAGAAGTAACTGCTTGAAAAATCTGAGTTAACCGAATTCACAGAATCGAACTGATCTTCCAAAGTCAAGAACTGCATCTGATTTTGGAGGCAGAAATCCTCAGCAGCAGTATCTGAGTACCCTGGTTGGACAAACTCTATACTGTTAACCTGTTGTTGCTGATCAGCAGCCATTTGTGGGTCCCAGAAAGGACTGGCAGCAGCTCTCATACTTGCTGGAGAAGAAACTGGACGCGTTGAAGCTGGTGAAAAGGGCGCAAACTGTAAAGGAAGATCAGCAACAGATGCTGGAGATATCGGAGGAGAAACTGTAGGTTTGCCTAAGCCAAGTTTCATTTTGGCTTCATTGATCAAAGAGTAGATCAAGTGATCGGGACTAAATGCCAATCGAATCATATCACGCTCACCATGGTCTTGTAAAAGAAGATACCCAATAATCTTAGAGACATTTTCAGGCTCTAGTTTCTGAATTCTATTGTACACAGCCTTTGTAGACTCTGTAAAATCCATGTCTAAGTCTCAATCCTACAATTACAAAGTGAAATTCAAATCAAATCAAGACTTTACAAAACACACACCAAAAAAAAAAAAAAAAGCCTAAGTATAAATTATATTCTTTTAGAACCTAGAGTAAGCAGATCTAAAAGACACGTACAAATTTGTTCCAAGAAGAGAAAAGATTCATAATGATAAAATGGTTAACATTGAAACTAGCATATTCCATAAATTTCATTAAATTCACCTGACCATAATTAGCATTACAATGGATAAGACTATAAACTGCAGCTTTATAGCCACAAAAAGAAAAGAAAGATCCAGACAACATGATTTAAAAAGGAAAAGTTGACAGCAAAATAATAGCTAAATATAACAAATAGAAAAGCTGGAAAAATAATTTACCAGTTCAAGAACAGTAACGTCAGCAGGATATACGTAAATAATTTCTCAATTTAGGACAAAATAAGTATAAATAAATTGAATTTTTTTTTTTTAGCAGAAACAATAACATCTCAACTGTTAAAAGAAACAAACCAATTTCTTTGCTGACTGCAGATATCAGTCATAACATGTTTGTAGCTTCCTAAATTAAAATTCAGAAAATAAAACCTGAAATAGTGCACATGAGCTTAAAAATTTATCTGCCTTCATGGGCTTGTATCCTGATATAATTATTATCAAACCACAAAAGTCAAATCCGCAGCATTACGCAAATTCAACACTTATCTTGGGAAAAAAAAAAAGGAAAAAAACTCAAATCACTGTTGTGAAACCTTTAGGGGACAGTCCCCTATCCAAAATCAGATTTTTACAGAAGAATTGGCCATAAAGAATAGCATGAGCAACAGAAAAAAAAATAATAATAAATACAAACAGTTAAGGTCAGAAACCATTTTCAAACACTTAAATCACAGTCTAAGAAACATTTCTCAAAACCAACCAGTTAACAGAAGCAAAACAACATGAAACAAAGCGAAGTTGCAGCAGAAAGAGAGTCAAGACAAAAGTCTCAAAAACCCCATATCAAAAAAACGTATTTTCCACACCAAGGAAGCAAGAATACAGAGAAACAAACACTATGTAGCCATTTTTCATGCAAAAGATGGATCCAACGTACCCACAAACTGAAAAAACCGTTGGCTGTATTAGTACATATGAAGATGAACGAGACGAAACAAAGTTAAACAAACCAATCCCAGGCCTTAAACTCTTGCATGGCCATGAATGATTGATCAATCACTTTGTCACTGTTTCTCTACTCTCTCTCTCTCTCTCTCTCTCTCTCAGTGTTGTGTTTTTCTTTTATATGCATATATATTTTTTCTCTGCTCTCTTTACCTCCTCCTTCTTCTTCTTCTATTCTGAAATTCTCAACTCTCAACAAAAACGACACTAATCTTAAAAAAAGAAAAATGACAGAAAGAATAGCTTTAAAGGGTGCCTTGTCTTTAGTTCAAATCAAACACATACTCAAATATATAGTTGTCTTCTGCCATTTGCACATTTCTCTCTCTCTTTGAAATCTCACATGAAGCAAAATTATTTAATTTATTCCTATTTATTTATTTATTTCTCTTGAATGATTTTGGACTTTTAGTAGTAAATTATTAATATTAAATTAATTATATAAAGTCACTACTCTCTCCCTCTCTTTGTCGTCTGATGTCTCTCACTCTTATATTTATTTATGTTTTTTTATTACTTTTTCTTTAATTTTCAAATGTTTTTGTTGTTCTGAAATAAATAAATAAATAATTGAATAATTCATATAATTTACAGCTTGTATTTGTCGTTACATAAAATTTCGGAAATTTATTGTATATGCGCCTAAATTTCCGAAACAGCCTGTTTTACGTAATTGGCATCACTGCCCTCACTACATCACTGAAAAAAAAAACTTCTTGCAATTGCAAATGTAAAATAACATCTGGCTCTCTAACATTTTGTATTATCCACATGTATGACAAAATCTGGAATATTTTTCATTCCAGTCCCCACCGCTATCAATGGTTTTGCTAACAATTTTAAGACCTCGTAGCTCAAATTTTGCAAATCACGATCGCATCCAATGAAATTTGGAACTTGGGGTTAATGTCAAAATAATTGCAAAGCATATCCTTAACTGGAATTTATTAAAACTAAGGGTACGGATGTTATTACTCTAATCACCAACACCGTTGGATCAAAAATTTTTGTAGTATCAACAATCAAACATAGTATGGTCTGACAGTCTGAGTACTGGTCCCACAGCGAACTGAATCTAGGGTCAACATGTCGCACATGCAATGTAGCTTGGACCCACGTTACCAGATGAGCGGTGGTGATGGTTTCTTAGGGGTAACAGCTCGGCGGTTATAGACTTACTGCAACTAATAGTACATCTGAGAATCTGCATGTTCGCCACGTGTCGTGACAGCAGCAAATTACAGCTTCGATTTTTGAATGCTTTGCAATATCAGGAGGAGAGATACTGAATGACAGAAACACAAGTAGGACCCACATCACCCGTGTGCCACTGATATCCTAGCTGGCAGACTGTGGGTCCCTCCTTTAAGAGTATCCAGTGCACTTCTCCGTGATTGGTGCGTCAAGATTTGCTGAATAACATGAAAGAGAGAGAGAGAGTGATATAATAATAAATAAATAATTTAAAAAATTTGGAAATATAAAACGAGGAAGGGGTAAAATGATGATTTTGGTTTTTGCAGATCGAGCGGTGGCGACCGGTTCAGCCGGCAGAAAAAGTGGGGGGTAACCGGTTCTGGATTTGAAGAATCTATTTTAGATTTACAACGAGGAGAAATGGATGGGGCCGTTTCAGATCCCCGTTAGAGTAGGGGCCTCTTGTTATGCCACGTAAATTCTCTCTCTCGTTCTTTTAACCCATCACATAATTATTTGGGCTAAGCCCAAGTGGTCAGAGTCACTCCCTCACAAATGTGAGGGAAGTGGTTCGAGCCTCCGCAGAAGCATTACAAGGGTTTAATTTAAATTTCCTTCCTTTGAGCCTCACACCTTAAGTGAAGGCAGTCTTTCTCCTGGGAGGGGAGTTGACGTCCCTCGAATATTTGAGAGGGTTAAAATATGAGCGGTGCCATATCAGAATTGATGTAAACGGATCTCAGTATATATATAATTGTAAATGTCATCATGAGCAATAGTTCTCATTAAAAAAAAAAAAACCCATCACACAATACAAATTTACTAGTGTTGTACTTCACTTGTTATTGGTTAGTAATTATCATTATGATTTGATGAAAAATACAAAATAGGGGAAGTGATAATCAATCGCATAGGCTTCTTATTGTACTATATCATTTTCATTTTATTCTTGTCAGTAAAAAAAAATTTAAAAAAAAGAATTCAAATAATAATAATAATAATAATAATAATATTCTCTCAAAGCCAAATTAATGATAATAATAAGGGTGTAGCTAAGTTATATACAACCCAATAATCACTCCTGATAATAAAAAAGTTTTTTAATTATAAAAATGGTTTAGGGAATTTTTATGTTACCTGTAGTTATCAAATTGGCTCTTAGAATGATTCAAAGATATCAATAAAATTAGGATACTATTGATTTATATTTGCATTATGGGAGATTAATTCAATAAGTGGTCAACAGCCTTTGATCAAATTGTGGATGCCACTGAGTATAATTTATGATTATAATTATTTAACTAAACTTTTCTGTATGACAATCCAAGTAATTGTGCTCTTAACGATAATTAAAAATATTTTTGGTATTCAAGTATCAAGCAACTGTTCGTGGTTTTTTTTGACCAAAACATAAACTGAGCGCAAATTTCAATGCCTATTAATTGTTGTGATAAGAGTAGATTAATGCACGTCGTGACGTGGGATTACAAGTTAATTAATGATAAAATGGAAGCTTCAGGCATTACACGCAAGATTAATTGTATAATTATTGTTATTGTTATGCCTCGTTAACAGAATTTGTTGACAAATCCGAAACGGGGGGGATATATTTCGTGTTCGAAACGTTGCTTATAAAAGAAAATCGGAGGCCGGACTCGATGTTGATAAGAATAATTATACGGTTTTTTAATTAGTCAGGGAGTCAGTATTTTATTAAGGGTCACGTCTTTCCCAAATTAATTAAGATGCAAAACTCGACGCTTACCTTTGGGAGTTCATAATTGTCTGTTCTAAAATACTTCTCCGATGCTGACGTCCATTTATTTTTATAATACCAAGTTCAAATTAGGTTATATATTATTTCATCACAAAAATATATTAAATTAGAGCAACACATCTGGTGTCATCTCTTATATGTGTTTATTTATATATTTAGTAATTTTATTCTAAATTTTACTACGTACGGATATCCACACTTAAAAAATTTATGTTTGTAAAGTTACTTTATTTAGTATTATACATATATATAACATGGTAATAACGAATACTGAATGTCATGGAGGTTAAATAGACATGTGATTTGGACAGCATTGTCTTAATCAACCAGTTACTTTTAACTATACGAAGCTGACATTGGAAGGCTTTGTTTTGAATGATTTTGATCTAATCCCATTCGAAGGAAAGAACATATTAGATAAGCCAATGGTGACTGTCATGTTGGTGACGTGTTCAACATGTTATTGGGTGTTAATAAAGAATTAATCACAGCATCATCATCATCAAAGCGATTGCTCAACTACCTATATATTATTACTTAAATCATCCCACCAACAACTTTCAATATTGCAAAATACAAATATTAATTATCTTATGGCGTAGCACAGATGTTAGATTTTTAAAGAGATGGATGGATCGAATTAATTTCTAAATATTTGAAATATATATATATATATATATATATGTATATATAAAAGGAGAAGGAATGTTAAAGATTATTTTAATTTGAATTTGGATTACAACAAAGTATATACAGTTAAATAATATTATGGTTAGATAACAGAATCATGATGAAAATGTGGCTTCTATTAGCTTGCGCTCACATGCATTCAACTCATTTCTTTATTGGGTTGACATTCAGCATTTGTGGTGCAGGCAAAAGAGAACAAATTAGGGTTACAGCGAAAGGTAGTAAAAGCTGTGGAAAGAAAACGAAAGCAAAAGGAGAGGATCTTCTTTTATCTTGCTTATCTTCACACCAATCTTATCCATCTTCGAATCAACCTCAGCCGCTGATTCTATTTTGCAAATCTTAGTTGATGCTGATATTTGACGGCTGGGATTTGACCTTTTTTTAATTGGCCTGGCTGGCTTTTTATGGCCACGCAAAATAGAGTTCCTTAGCATTTTTTTTTTCCTTTTTAAAAAAGCTGAAGTGGCGAATCTGCTAATAAATAAGCTGGGGGGACCTTATCGGAATGTTACTGGCTGAGAGACATCAGACAAGCTTCCTCGTTAGCAGTTACCATCATTAAATGGCGAAGCCATAAATCCAGACTCGAAATTGTGGGAGGGTTAAAATGTCACAGAGGTAAAGTTTTATGGGTCAAAGTTTAAAAGAACATTTTAATTCTGGACAAGGACGACAATTTTTTTTTAAAAAAAAATTAAAGTGAAAAATGAAAAAGAAAAATGTTGTTCACTTGTGTGTTGGTTGACAAAACAAGAAAAATTGGACGACTGCGTTTTGATTGGACTGACTACTTCTGATCTTCATGTGAATGAAACCGAGGCCACAAATTGTGATAACCAACAGTCTTTTAACACTTGATTGCCCTCATCATGTGAATAACATGAATGCTTGATTTTGCCTTATCTGCCCTATGCCCCAATTTTATTTGACTTTTATTTTCTTTTTCTTTTTTTTTAGCATTGACATTTAGAGTTTGTAAAAAATAAAAAAAGTAAAAATGTATATACTACTTTTTCATTATTTGTCTTGTTTACGAACATAATTTCTGACATAATAACCCGTCCAAATGTATATACAACTTTTTTTTCACTATTTGTCTTTTAATTATTTATTTATTTATTCATTGGTAATATCTAATCCTTCAATTTCTCTCACCTGCTATTCAATTAATCCTATTTATTTTCAGTATTATACTTATTAATGTATAAAAAATTAATTAAAAATTAAAAACTATTCTAAAAACTAAAATTATGTTTGACAACCTCAAGTCACCATTCTTAATCATTCATTTCAATCTCAGCCACTTTATTGATGATTGATTTTAATTATTTATCATTCATTTCAGTTCATTTATAATTTCTTGATTATATACTGAAATTATTTTTGCCTCTTTTCATTTGATATTATTTTTTATTTTGATGCCATCATATCAATCTCAATCTCATTAAGATCAATTCAAATAAATTAAGGGTTTTGGTTTGTGGTTGTTTGGAAACTTGCTAGTAGAGTCATTCGGCGACTAAGGGCTAGTGGTGCAGTGACTTCAGATGGTAACAGTAGTGGTGGAAGGTGGGTAGAATTTCTAGAATTGCATTTATTTTTAATTATTTTTATTATTTAACAAGAATAATTGTCAAAATAAATGAGATTAATCAAAAAATAGTGGCTGATGAAAAAAATTGAGGCGGGTTAAATATCACTTTTATTTATTTTTTCATAGATTCTCTGTGTGGCCGGGGTGCCGGGCACGAAGTGTCTCAATTTCAATCACTCAAATTGGGTTTCATAAAAAAAATTCATTACCTACAGGCCCAATCTGGCAGAAACATTAAAGACTGATACGATATCGTTTGAGTATGCAAGTGCCCCAATATTAAAAGACTGGAGATTCCTTAACACCCCTACAAGTTCCTTATAACACGCGTTCGAATTTTATTCCAGAAAATATTCCCAGCTTAATTTATTGAATATTAACTTATAAATTAAAAATCAATTATCTTATCATTAAATTTTACCTAATAAAGAGTATTTCTTTTAAGTATTTATTTATAAATACAAACAAATTCTAAAATTTAAAAATATTTTTATTATCTCCAGTTATTCTTAAAAAAATTAAAATTTATTAAAATTTAAATTTAAATTATAAAATAAGATTGATGTAAGAAATTATTAAAAAATAATTTATTTAAATGTTAAATAAAATTTTCATCTAAAAATAAAAGAAAATATTGTATTTTTATTATTTAAATAATTTCAAATGAAAAGCGGTTCCAGAGGATGCCAGCAGTCCTACTCATAATTAAAAGGAATCCAGGTCGAACAGAGGGCCTCCTGCTACCTGACTAAACGACATCGTCGCATGTAAAAAATTAGCACGCACCACAGAAACGAGCACGGAGAAAAAGAACCGAAAAAACGACATCTCCAACAAAGCAATTGCGCAGTTGCACTTGTCGATCTATCTCCGCCGGCCGTCGGATCCAAACGAGAGCCGTTTGATCGTTCAAAGAGAAAATGTACCAGTGGAGGAAATTCGATTTCTTCGAGGAGAAATACGGAGGAAAGAGCACGATCCCGGAGGAAGTTAGTGGAAACATCACGTGCTGCTCAAGTGGCAGAGGAAAGGTAGTGATCGGCTGCGACGACGGTGCCGTAAGCCTCCTTGATCGCGGCCTCAAGTTCAATTTCGGCTTCCAAGCTCACTCCTCCTCCGTCCTCTTCCTCCAGCAGCTCAAGGTCCGCCTTATCCCCTCAATTTTGAATTTCGCACTTCCTTTTTAAATTTTCCTGGTTCTGCTTGGTTACCGTGAAAATTAAAGAGAACATAGGAAAGTAAAGGAAGTTGAATTTGCAGTGTGATAGTGATGTTGTTTGATGTAATTGGGAATTGATGTGTATTATTCATTTAAATTGGTGAAACAGCAACGGAACTTTCTGGTGACGGTTGGAGAAGATGAGCAAGTATCGGCACAGCAATCAGCTGTGTGTCTTAAGGTTTTTGACCTTGATAAAATGGAACCGGAGGGAACCAGCTCCACAAGTCCTGATTGTATTGGAATTTTGCGAGTATTTACCAGTCAGTTTCCTGAAGCCAAGGTAGCATATTTTTCACTTGCTTATTGACATTTACTGTACTGTCATATATTCTTCTGCTTAATTTTGAAAGCTTTACAGCTTAAGTTACACCAACTCCTTTATCCTGAAAATACCCCGAATTTGTTTAAATGAACAAAGGTGGTTGGTACTTTTACATTGTCGTTTTACTTGCCTTGTTGTGATTTTGGAAATTGTTATATGATACAGATAACGTCATTTCTAGTACTAGAGGAAGCTCCACCAATACTACTTTTAGCTATTGGGTTAGACAATGGCTGTATTTATTGTATTAAAGGGGATATTGCACGGGAGCGTATCACGCGTTTCAAGCTTCAGGTGGATAATCAGTGCTCTGTTATGGGTTTAGGATTCAGAGTGGATGGTCAAGCTCTTCAGTTATTTGCTGTGACCCCAAATTCAGTCATCTTGTTCAGTTTGCAGAACCAACCACCTAAGCGGCAGTTTCTAGATAACATTGGATGCAGTACCAGCAGTGTAGCTATGAGTGATCGCTTGGTATGCAGTTCCAGATGTCCTTCACTTTTTTCACTATCCAAAAAGTTGTGTATTTCATACTGTTTTAATCAGCTGACAGTCTTTTTTGTGTTGTCTTCTGAACAGGAGTTGATTATTGGCAGACCTGAGGCTGTGTACTTTTATGAAGTTGACGGACGAGGCCCTTGTTGGGCTTTTGAAGGGGAGAAGAAACTCCTTGGGTGGTTCCGTGGATACCTTTTATGTGTCATTGCAGATCAAAGAAATAGCAAGAATATTTTCAATGTCTATGACCTGAAGAATCGTTTAATAGCCCACAGTCTAGTGGTTAAGGAAGTTTCTCACATGCTCTGTGAATGGGGTAATATAATACTTGTAATGACTGACAAGTCAGTTTTGTGCATTGGGGAGAAGGACATGGAGAGCAAGTTAGATATGCTCTTTAAGAAAAACCTTTATACCGTAGCTATAAATCTTGTACAGAGTCAGCAAGCTGATGCGGCTGCAACTGCTGAAGTGCTGAGGAAGTATGGGGATCATCTATATAGCAAACAAGACTACGACGAAGCAATGTCGCAGTACATTCTTACCATTGGTCACCTTGAACCTTCATATGTAATACAAAAGTTTCTTGATGCACAAAGGATCTACAACCTTACAAATTACTTGGAGAAGTTACATGAAAAGGGGTTTGCTTCTAAAGATCATACTACTCTTTTGTTAAATTGCTACACCAAATTGAAAGATGTTGAAAAATTGAATATGTTCATAAAAGGTGAAGATGGTGTAGGGGAACATAAATTTGATGTGGAGACTGCTATAAGGGTCTGCCGCGCTGCCAATTACCATGAGCATGCCATGTATGTTGCTAAGAAGGCCGGGAAGCATGAATTGTATTTGAAGATTTTACTTGAAGACCTTGGCAGGTATGATGAAGCCTTGCAATATATTTCAAGCCTAGACCCAAGTCAAGCTGGGGTGACTGTCAAAGAGTATGGTAAGATTCTCATAGAGCACAAGCCCATGGAGACAATTGACATACTTCTGAGGCTTTGTACTGAAGATGGGGAATCGACCAAAAGAGGAGCTTCAAGCAGTACTTACATGTCCATGTTGCCATCTCCTGTTGATTTTCTCAACATTTTTGTCCATCATCCTCAGTCTCTTATGGATTTTCTTGAAAAATATACTAACAAGGTGAAAGACTCACCTGCTCAAGTAGAAATTCATAACACTCTCTTGGAACTCTACTTGTCCTATGACTTGAACTTTCCATCAATCTCACAACTAAATGATGGGGTAGATCTTAGACTTGGATCAGGATCAGGGCTGCCGAAAGCAGAATCCAATGGAGAAGTAACTGCTGCTGGTAAAGATACATATATGGGGAAGGATGTTTTGGAAAGGCGTGAGAAGGGTTTTCGTTTGCTAAAGACTGCATGGCCTTCTGAACTGGAACATCCACTGTATGATGTTGATCTTGCTATAATTCTTTGTGAAATGAATGCATTTAAGGAAGGGCTTCTGTATTTGTATGAGAAGTTGAAACTCTATAAAGAGGTGATTGCTTGCTATATGCAGGCCCATGACCATGAGGGACTAATTGCTTGCTGCAAAAGGCTGGGTGATTCAGGTAAAGGAGGGGAAGCTTCTCTTTGGGTAGATCTGCTGAAATATTTTGGCGAACTTGGAGAAGATTGCTCCAAAGAAGTGAAGGAAGTTTTGACTTATATTGAAAGGGATGACATCTTGCCACCTATTGTTGTTCTTCAAACTCTGTCCAGGAATCCTTGTCTCACACTCTCTGTCATAAAAGATTATATTGCTCGGAAGCTCGAACAGGAATCAAAGCTAATTGAAGGGGACCGGCGAGCAATAGAGAATTATCAGGTTGGTGCTTACTTCGTGTTGCTTTATATCTCTAGTTTATTTTCTATACCCTAATCCTCAAATTAAATACTCCTCCTGCAAAGTTGTCAACTGAAATGATATCTTTTCCTCGAGAGGGGTATGCTGGAAAGTTTGGTCGCAATAATTCCTTTGTTGACCTAAAACAACCTTTCAAACATAAATTCATCTGTGCAGGAAAAAGAAAAAGAAAAAGAAAAAGAAAGAAAAGGCACAAAATTAAGAAAATCTGAAATCATGTGACAATTCACCATTCCAAACGGCCAAGCATGGAAATTCTTGGTCTTGGGCAGTATTAATGTCGCTTCGAAACGGACTGCTTTCGAGACAAACTGATTGTTTTGCATTTTTGTGATAAGTGCTAAGACCAAGGCCGAATTATCAAGAAAGACGAATGTATCATTTTATAAAGACTTGATGATAACCAAATTGCCAACGAGAGGATGTAAAATATATTGTATCTTACTTCTATAATTCTGACACTGGACAATGTTGTTCTCCTGATGTGAATAGGAATCGTCATTCAGTATTCTAAGTGTTTTTTCTTGAACATTTTTGTTGTAGAAAATTGCTCTATGTAATCATTTATATCTAACTACTATCTTTAGAATATTCTTTATTGAAGTTGGAGTGGATATTGTGCAGGAAGATACGTTGGCTATGAGGAAAGAAATTCATGATCTTAGGACAAATGCCAGAATCTTTCAGCTCAGCAAGTGCACTGCTTGCACCTTCACCCTTGATCTCCCCGCTGTACACTTTATGTGTATGCACTCTTTCCATCAACGCTGCCTTGGTGACAACGAAAAAGAATGCCCAGAGTGTGCTCCTGAATACAGGGCTGTTATGGAAATGAAGAGAGGCTTGGAGCAGAATTCCAAAGATCAAGATCGGTTTTTCCAGCAAGTGAAGAGCTCAAAGGATGGTTTTTCTGTAATTGCTGAATATTTTGGAAAGGGGGTCATTAGCAAAACTATCAATGGCACTGTTAGATCAGGCAGTGCATCGTCTAGCAGTGGTTTCTGAGGTTTGATTGTTTCAGGTGCTCCTTGTACAAGAATCTATGCCTTATATTCATTGCCTCACAATCTGAATTTTATCTGGGAACCACAGTGATTTGAGTTGGAATCTAGTGAATTTGAGGTTCTTGCTTAGGTCAATGGCCTGGACGTAGATAAGTCACCAGTCAGATGAAGCTGTGATCCATCTGTTAGGTTGGCTATATTCAAGGAGTATGGAGTTCCTCCAACTGAAAAGACAACCTATTAGAAGAAGGGTCTTGGAGGTTTTACATGTGAGCTGTTTCGGATTTCAGTCCAGCTGCTATTTCCTCTTGATTTGGGGTGTATATCATTCTGTTCAAAATAACAGGTTAGATCCTTCAGGGTGCCATTCCTTATTTATTATTATTATTTCTTTTTTTGTGTGCGAAGTTACTCAAAAGTTGGAGAAAGAAACCCCCTTTTTTTGGCATGGCTTGTGACAGAAATGCAGTCCTGTTAAATGCGACATAGCTAGTATTGCTTTGTAATTATCTACTAACTTTAGCAATTTGATACCGTCAGGTTTCTTGCTAATTGATGTAAAAGTGCCATAAGATTATGCAGTGTTTTTGGGTTCTAAGAGCATGAATATATTGCCTTGCGTGTGGTTTTTCGTCAATTACTTTCTGATGTCCCAACTTCCAAGTTATTTTAGAGAACATGTTGTGCGTGGTTATCTTATCTCAAGGTCGGAGGTGGCTCAGAGATTGGTAGGACATCTAGCCTATGCTACTTCAAATAAATCTTAGTGAAAAGTGAAAACCATGACCCGTCCCCTGCAATGATTTGGTTGGTGCAAGTTAAAGGACAAATTTTGGGTGGATAGTATCCATACTGCCAATGAAATTGGACAAATATAGTAGTTGTACCAATAATTCGGACGGAAGCGTCAGTTAACTGAGAAATGTAATGATATTTATTGTTGAATGAAACTGTTGGGAATGATATTCTCTCTGGGCCTACCAAAAATGCCCGTTTTACCTACTGCAAAGTCCATATACGAATATTTTGAGAATCTTAAGGTATGATCTGCAGCAAATGTCTGCAGGTATGTTTTGGCCTTGCAGGGTTTATTCAAAGATAACAAGATGAATTGAATTTGGGCAGTCTATGGGTACTCTACGCAACAGTCTGGGAACTAACAGATGGGCAGATTTTGTTGATTTTGACAATCTGTTGGTGTCCAGTGGAGCACAATACGTCTGGGGTACTATAGTCGGACCCTTGAATGTGAGATCTCCATCATAAGTTCAAACTTTTTTTTTTTTTTTTTAAATTTTTATTCCCTTATAACTCGAGCGTACCTAATAAACATTTCCATTTTGTTATTAGGTAAGTATTCTTATTAGCCTAGCAGATACTAAAAAAGATCTTGTTATATGTATTAGGTCATTGCACTTTTTAACAAAGGAGGCACCAAATCAAATCATGTTGTCTTTGTCTTCCATGTGGGCTGTCTATGGGATTTACAGTAATTTAATATCGGGTGGAACAATGAAGACTATTATTAATCCAATTATATGTACAACTTGGTTGTTCAGCCAGGAACTGCAAAAAATCCTCGAGCATTTATTTGTCTCTAATCTCCTAATTAAGTCAAGCTCTTATCTTTTTTTTTTTTTCCATTAAATCAGTCGAGTTAGGACTCGATTAAATCTGCACATGCATAGAATTGGTCGTGCTTGGTAAACATTAGTAATGAAGTAACAGCAGTTTTGTGTTTACTAAATACTGAAAAATTTAAGGTGTGGATGGTTTGCACTCTTAAAATGTAGATGAATAATTTTTTATGGAAAGAATTTCGTGATCAACAACGTTTCTGAAAGTGTTAGATGTCAAACTTTAAGAATTTTATTATTGTCCAAAAGAAGTTAAAGAGTTACGGTGGTATTATTAATTATTAGTATTTTTAATTAGCAAGAAAAAGATTAAAGTGTTTGCGTTGCTTTGGTTGCGTAATTGAATTGAAGACAAAACACCAGCAGCGTATGTGGTCCAGGACGTATTCAATCAGGGTGATAATGGTTCCGAACGCAAGACTCGCTAACGCACACGTGCCGCACATGCACATCAGCATGGTCGGCATTAACTAAATGCTCTTTCAAAGAGTTTTTATTTTCCCCACATCAAGGCCGTTGATCGCTTGATTTTGGGGGGATTGATCTGGTGGGCCCCACCAGTCCGATCACAATCCTCCACTTTTCTGGACTGCATTGGCCCATAAATGTCTATATAACGGTGGATTGACGTTCTTAACAATGTTGATTATATAAATTTTGAAAGACTATATGCATTGAGAGTTTTATTATTAATTATTTTTTTATAAAATTATATTTTCCAGAATTTTTTTTTTTTAACCAATGTGAGTAGTAGAGTCACCAGTAGACCTAAAGTGTCAGTGGCGGACTGGCGGGCAAATTAGTCGGATGCATACAAATTTGACAAAGAGCTTCGTTGAGGGCCATCGCATTATTCAATCCATGCGTGACGACTTTTGGTCAAATTCCCATCCAAAATAAAATTATCGGTTTCACAATGTGTGATGATGAATTTCGATTGTAATTAGTAATTTTAAAATAACGACGGCCATAAATAAATAAAAGCAGAACCTAATTCGCACACTAATAATATAACAAACAATACAAACAAAAAAAGCCAAAAATAAAGGGTCCCATTTACATTAAAATAATTTTATTTCAACTAATAATAATAATAATAATAAAACACAAAGTGTGTGTGGGCTGAAGTAAAACTAAAAGCCAAGCTTCTGTCTCTGTGTCTCTCTGTGTGTGAGAGATCATTTTCACCGCATTTGCTTTGCTTGCTTCTTCTTTTTTTTTGTTTTTTTTTTATTTTAAAAATTTGGCAAATTTTCAATTCAATTTCAAATGAAGAAATTCTAACACAACCGCTAAATTTCTAAACCTTCGTATACGGTGGGTTCCGTAATTTTCTCTCTCTTTTAATTATATTTATTTATTTATTGTAATAATGAATTTAAAAAACTAAAAGGGTATAGTATTTATTTATTTTGGGATCTGAACTGTGGCTCTAATAAATCCCCTTTTGCGAATCCGAAATTTTAGCTTTTGATATTCTGTTCTGTAAATGATAGGTAAAAATTTTGTCTAGAGGGATTGTTTTTAAAGAATTATGAGCAAAGAGAAGCCACCTGAGCCCCTTGATTTCTTTATCTGGACTGTTGAGGTAAACTTCATTCTCTCTTTTGATTTTTGTTCTTTTTTTATTCGAAATCGTTTGCTTAATTATTTTGGATCTCCTTTTGTTGAATTAGATCTCGTTTGATGCCATTTATCTGTTTGTCCAGTTGTTTTTTTTTTTATTTGGTAATTATTGAATTTGTTAAATAGGAAGTGTGATATTGATTGGGCTGTCAGTTTTAAATGAATTGGTGAGTTGATTATTGAGTGAGGAAAAAATTAATTGGGGAAAAAAAAATTTTAGCAGTGGGCTTTTGATGGAAGATATTGGGTTTTTTTTATCCTAAATTGACTGGTTTGTCTGGTGAAGGATGATTTTTGCTAGTTTGGGTAGAAATGATTGCCTGTGCATTGGTTGATGATTTGAGTTTCTCTTGGTAACAATGGCTTTGTGCTTCTGGTTTAAATTGTTGAATGCTAATGATGAGGATGATCAGGAAATGCGATAAGTGTAGAAGGTTTGCGTGTGTGTGAGGCTATGCAATTTGAGAAGTAAGAGTGGGTAGTTGTGTCAAATCATTTCTTTCATGCTCAGATATCATCTGGGTCTGAGTTCAGTTTCGATTATACCTTTGTTACGAAATATGCAACACAAGTCGTGAAGTTTGGTCACAGAATATATTCATGTTAGCGGTCTTTTGTTTGTGAGAGAGTATTGCATGCCTGGGAGGGAAGTTTTGGTTGCACACTGACGGATATAACAGCTCCTGCAAAGAGATTCTGTTACGAGTACCAGTATACGGTTATGTTTATAAGGTAGTCTTGAATCTTCTGGAGATGTATTTGAGTATTAAGATAAGAAACAGTTCTTGATGGTACTTATGAGATGCTTTAGGGCTCTTGTTTAACTAGATACAATCATAAAACCAGTCTTAAGATATTATGTCGCCCGTTACTGGTCGATTGTAGGGTATATGGAATTTGTTGCTCGTAGACAGGACAATTCTTAAAGGAGAACAGAGAAGGCTAATGTTATCTGCTTGATTGGTCGTATTTATGTGCTCATAGCATGGATTTTAATAATGAATTACGATAAAGACGGACAAAATTGTGATTAAACATGGAAATAACGATCTTCATTACTTAGCAGCCTGTCTTTTCAAGAAAGAATTACATGAAATAATTTGAACAAGCATTAATAGTGGGAATGGACTTGGAAACCTAACTTATTGAAATTACTCGAATACATTTACTTTGTGCTGATGAAAAGACTTTTTGATGCATTGACCTTTTTGGTTGATGGAAGAAAACAAAAAGTGTGAATATTTGGTTTAATGACATGCCTCATGCATTGACCTTGCTGTCTTTTCAGGATGTTGGTTTATGGTTGGAAGAGATAAATCTGGGTGGCTATCGTCAGATCTTCAAAGAGAATGGTGTCAATGGAGAATACTTGGAGGGCATGTCAATGTTCACGACTGAACAGATTCTTCGGTTTATAAGGCGGTGCCATATGAAGTGGGGAGACTTCATCACATTGTGTAAGGAACTCAGACGAATAAAAGGTTGCTCTCTCTCTCTCTCTATGTGTCTTTCTTCCTGTGGAAAAAGTTCTGGCCAATTATGAATATGAAGTTAACATTATGTTTGAGAGAACGTTTAATTGACTTGCATATTAGATTATTTGAAATAGGGGCTATTTTTGGCTGGTGATGAGTCTTATGGTCATTACATGGGTAACAAGTAATTGATAAAATATGTTCAAATCAATTCAAGCTGTTTGAACAAATGATAGAGAATAGTTGAGAAAAAGATTGCCTTTCTTGAATGAAATGAAATTGGATTTATGCGATATTGGAGAGAGTAGTGCCATACTTTCTTCTATAAATTTTAATGTTTTGATGATGTTTGTCTGCGCAGAAGTCTATCATCTTGTGTACTTGTTAACTAGATAGCTTTTTCTCTCATTTGTTATTGTATTTTGGGTGTTTTACATTATCATTGTTGACACCAAAATATATTTTTAGTGGCTTGTCTAAAAGGGGAGCAAAAAGTTCGCCGGCCTTGGTGGGCACCGTCTTGCCTCTCTGTAGTATTTGTGAAGGTGGCAAAGCGAAACAGACAGTCGCGAGTTGTTTCCTTGAAGCTGGAACCATGATACAAAATCTGCCTTATGTGTATGTATATCTAGTTTTGTTTTTGTTTAGGAAACAGAGTAGGAAACAAAAACTCAATGTTTGTCTTAAATCTGGCAAGGTGTTGTCTACAGTTCTTCTTTGGAGAACTCTCTTAAGCACGAATACAAAAGCCCTTTTATATGTTCTGGTCTCGTTGATTTGGTAGTTGTATCAATTGTCTTATATCTGTGAGCAAACTACAATCAATGTCATATAAAGAAATGCTGATAGTTTGGATCACTCGTGAAGAAACTCACATGCAGAACGGTTATAGCTTGTACTTTCCTCTCATGAAATATTTTAATCAGCTGCTTGACTGAGATTAATTTTGTCATTTGTTTAGGGCTCTCATGATATGTAGTATTTTCCGGATTCAAAAAAATAACAAGTACTTCTACTTTGTCTTTGAAGTAGCTTCATTTATTTAATGTTGCTGTAAAGGGAATGTTTATGTTGCCGCTTTGCCACAACATGTTTCAGGAAATCAATTTGATGCTTTTTCCTATCTCCAGAAATTTGACCGCTAAAAAGTGTACACTGTTTCTATCTTTTTTTAGCAGGCTTGAAATAAATTTCCAAAGCCCTTTTTTTTTCACCCCCTAAAATAACAAATGTATATTTGTATTTATAAAATTAAAAATATATATTTGATTCCCAGAAAGTAAATGATCATTATTCATTCATTAACTGTGATGAGCAAAATTCGATTATTTTTTTAAGTCCTACAACGTACAAGAAAGCTTTAAAAAGGAAGAGTAAAAAAAAAAAGTGGCGTTTAAAGCTAATTACATAAGATCCACATTTAATCGAGCGGCTAAGGCTCGGGCTTAAAAGTGCAATCCACCACTAATCGCCTCAGCTCGAGCTCAGTGGATCTCTCTCTACTCTCTCTCTCTCTCTCTGACAATCAAAAGCGATTCAAATTTCCTCCCAGAGTCGATGGCTGGCTCGTGCTGTCGTGCTTACTACTCACCAGCAAAATAACACATAAACCCTAAACCTCAAGAAGCCAAAAAATAATAATAATAACAATAATAAAATAATAAAATGTTCTCTCCAGGAACAAAGAGAGCGAATTTGAGCCGGCGAAAAGAGCGAAATCAAGTGGATTCACATTCACCGGTAACTCCACTCGCCGAGAATCGTAAATCTCAACACGACATCACTTCGATCGCCAACCGGCCCAGCACCGGCACTCCTGCTCCTTGGGCTCCACGCTTATCTGTTCTCGCCAGGTATCGTCATTGCATTTCACCACTAGAAATGTAAATTGCTCCCATTTTTGTTTCAATTTTAATTTTCCGTTTCGTTAGTTTTTATGCTAAATTTCCGAGTAATGTTCGTACCATTTATTGTATATACGATTGTCTGAGGTGATGCAACTGTTAATGAAAATGAAATCACTAACCGTCAAGAATAAGCGGGGATAGCCAACCAATAAACATTTTGCTAAAAACTGTCACAACTTTAAGCCTAAGCTTAGGACAGTTAAAGGTTATGTTTGTAACTGTTGTATTTCTACTTAGCTTATATCAGTTGAAAGTGTTTGGTAAACATTTATATGTTTTTAGTTGGCAAGCACCTACTTATATTTGATAGTTAGTGATTTCGTTCTGCAGGAGTTGTGGATTAAAAGTGACAAAACCTCAGTTCCTAACATATCTCTGGTGTAACATATGTTTTGGGGCTACTTTTTAATACTTTGTGATTTTTTATTTTTTTTCATTTTCTTTTTTGGTCCCTAGAATTCCACCTGCAGGCAAAAGTGAGAAAGGTGATGTGGTAGATCCTATTAAGCCTGTATTTATTGGAGAGTTTCCCCAAGTCGTTCGTGATGAACAGACCAGCATTCTTCGGAAGCACATTCCTGGTCAGTTCAATTGGCTCCAGTGACAAGTCTCTCTTTGCTACTATTTATTTGGAGAAGATGATTACAAACTCTTTTAATTTCTATTTTGGCAGGTGATGCTTGTATATCTGGTGGAATAGATAGGGAAATGTGCCTTTCCTGGATTATCTGTGGAAGCAGACTCTTTATTTGGAATTACTTGTCGTCTGCATCGTTAAACAATTGCATTGCTCTGGAGATCCCTTCGAATGTTTTGGATCAGGGACATACTGGTAGAAATTCTTATCATGGTAGTCATTGGTTGCTTAGTGTTGTTAATTGGGATAGCACCTCAGTGCCAACAAATAAAGTTGCACGACATTGGAACTCTGCTGGAATTGTATTGTGTAACCAAAAAACCGGAGCTCTTGTATTCTGGCCTAATATTTGTGAAAGTGTAAATAATCAGGTTATCAGTCTTGCATCATCTGATGAATCAGAGATTACCTCTTCGCCTGTTGATGGGAAGACTACCCCTAATGGTCAGCGGCATGGGAACAGGGTCAGGAGTAGTTTGATTGTATCGAGTACTTTTAACTCCGTGATTGCTTCTGCGGTTCCTGGTACTCAACAGTCTTGTGTTGCCCTAACAAGTAGTTCAAGTGGTGAGCTTTGGCTGTTTTACTGCAGCCCTGCTGGTATCCACCGTAGCAAAGTATATCATGAGTTGGCTGGTGCATCATCTCAGAGCAGTGATGGTGGGCAACTTGCAGGGAGCAAGGGTTATCCAAGGTCACTAACCTGGGGTTCCTCTCTATCTTCTTCTAGGGAACCCAACTGGCAGTTCTTGTTGCTGACTGATCATGAGATACAGTGCTTCAATATTAAACTTTTCCCTGATTTGAATGTGTCAAAGCTCTGGTCTCATGAAATTGTTGGAACCGATGGTGATTTGGGTATAAAAAAGGATTTGGCTGGTCAGAAGAGAATCTGGCCTCTGGATGTGCAAGTAGACAATCACGGTAAAGTGATTACGATTCTTGTTGCCACTTTCTGTAAGGATCGTGTCAGCAGTTCAAGTTACACACAGTATTCTCTGCTGGCCATGCAATATAAATCTGGGGTAAACAACTACTCTGATATTCATGAAAGAGTCTTAGAGAAAAAAGCTCCTATCCAAGTGATAATTCCAAAGGCAAGAGTAGAAGAGGAGGACTTCTTATTCTCAATGAGGCTTAGGGTCGGCGGAAAGCCTCCAGGATCGGCAATCATACTTTCTGGTGACGGAACAGCAACAGTCTCGCATTATTATAGGAATTCTACTCGACTATATCAGTTTGACCTGCCTTATGATGCCGGAAAAGTTCTTGATGCTTCAGTTCTTCCTTCATCAGATGATGGTGAAGATGGTGCATGGGTTGTGCTAACCGAGAAAGCGGGAATATGGGCAATACCAGAAAAGGCTGTTGTACTTGGTGGAGTTGAACCACCTGAGCGAAGCTTGTCACGGAAAGGAAGCTCCAATGAAGGATCAGTACCTGAAGAGAGAAGAAACTTTACGTTGGCAGGTCCTAGAAGAGTTAGCTCTGATGCTTGGGATGCTAGAGATAGACAAAAGGCTGTTACGACTGGGATTGCACGTCGATCAGCCCAAGATGAAGAATCAGAGGCTTTACTTGGTCATCTTTTTCATGATTTTCTGTTATCTGGGCAGGTTGATGGTTCATTTGAAAAGCTTCAAAACTCTGGGGCATTTGAAAGAGATGGAGAAACAAGCGTTTTTGTCCGGACTAGCAAAGCCATTGTGGACACCTTGGCTAAACATTGGACAACAACTAGAGGTGCTGAGATTTTGTCCATGGTATCCAGTCAGCTCAAGGATAAGCAGCAGAAGCATGAAAAGTTTCTGCAGTTTCTAGCTTTGTCCAAGTGTCATGAGGAGTTATGTGCTAGACAGAGTACGATCTGCTGCCATTTGACTTGCAGTGCTTATTCAGATTTGGAATTTTTTTCCCACCTTACATATGTGTCAGAGCACGAAATCTGGTTACTGTTATTTTGTGAAAATGGAATAGATCTACCCTCTGCTTCCCCTTAAATTTCTTGCAGAACATGTAACAATTCATGACATTGCATGATTACACTTTTTTTTTAGGGGAAAAAAAACTTAAAGTGTTTCAAGATGAGTTAATTTGTTTTTCGTGCTAACAGGACATTCTTTGCAAATCATCTTGGAGCATGGTGAAAAGCTTGCTGGAATGATTCAACTCAGGGAACTGCAAAGCATGATTAGCCAGAACCGTACAGAGATTCAAATTTCAGGTGCCCTGTGGGATCTTATTCAATTAGTTGGTGAAAGAGCTCGCCGTAATACGGTGCTTCTGATGGACAGAGACAATGCTGAAGTCTTCTACAGTAAGGTTTCTGATCTTGAAGAGGTATTTTATTGCTTAGACAAACAACTGCAGTATGTAATTAGTGTAGAACAGCCACATGGGGTTCAGATCCAGAGAACATGTGAACTCTCAAATGTATGTGTTACTATAGTTCGCACGGCCATGCACTATAGAAATGAGCATCGCATGTGGTATCCACCACCTGAAGGCTTAACACCTTGGTCTTCTCAATATGTTGTACGTAATGGGCTGTGGAGCATTGCTGCTTTCATTCTCCAGCTGCTAAACGGAACTCCTGGACTTGATATGTCTGCAAAATCAGATGTGTGTGCTCATCTAGAAGCACTCTGTGAAGTTTTACTAGAAGCATATAGTGGGGCTATCACAGCAACAGTTGAGCGTGGAGAAGAGCACAAAGGTCTGTTGAATGAGTATTGGAATAGACGGGATTCACTTCTAGACTCCCTTTATCAACAAGTCAGAGGCTCTTTGGGAGCTCGTTACCAGGTCAACACATTTTCAGGTCATTTTTTCCTTGTTTTAAACCTGCTGGTGGATATTTATGCTTTCTTAAACTGATTGTTTTTCCAGGATTTGGATGAAATTGTTGAAGATAAAGATGCAGAAATGCTCAGAAAGCTTTCGTCAAGTTTGCTGTCTATTGCAAAACGGCATGAAGGCTACAAAACTATGTGGAAAATATGTTGTGACCTTAATGATTCAGAACTGCTGAGAAATCTTATGGTATGATATGTTTGTTCACTTTTGCATGCTTTCTATTTCTTTTAGTCCATTTTCTAGAGCATCCGCAGTGATCGTTCATGTGTGTGAGAGAAATTTTCTCATCTATCATTTGTCCATGATTTATGGCTTGATTATCTGTTAAGAAGTTGCCCTCTACGTCTTAAAAATAATAAGAATATGTAAGTGAACTTGGTATCATGTGTTGGAGTTTGGATGTTATCATATGGTGGATGGATATTTTCTCATTCATATAGGTTTTCATGCATTGATACATGTGCAGAACTACGTACTTTGTAAATATTGTCTTTTCTTATTGTTTTGGTTGTCATATCAGCAAACCTTACACAATTGTGTCAGTTTATATTTCGTTTTCTTTACTTTGTAGATATCATTGATGCAAGTTTTAATTTTGGTGTTTCGTTATCTTAATCAAGGCTTATGTGGTTATAACGTAAATGATTTATTACACAGCATGAGAGCATGGGGCCTAAGGGAGGCTTCTGTCAGTTTGTATTTAAACAACTATATGAGAAGAGGCAATTTTCCAAGATTTTAAGGCTTGGTGAGGAGTTCCAAGAAGAGCTATCTGTTTTTCTGAAGTATCACCGTCAACTTCTTTGGCTTCATGAAGTGTTTCTTCATCAGTTTTCCTCAGCATCAGAAACTCTTCATGTTTTAGCTCTCTCTGAAAATGAGAGCTCTATTTCATCAGCTGAAGATGGGGAAGCCACTGACCATGTGATTCATGAACCAACATTGGCAGACAGAAAGCGCCTGTTGAACCTTGCAAAGATAGCTGTCATCGCTGGTAAGACTACTCTTTAATTCTCTGTATGTATATGTTGGCCTCATCTTGTTCTATTTTTGTTAAATTGATCAAGTTTTAAATTTCTTAAATGTGAGGCCATTTTGTACATATCCTTAAGCAAGTTTGATGTGAGTGCGAGAGGAAAGGTTCGATTGCATCAGTATGTAACTGTTCAAGAAACCAAGGTCCATCTCTGTCTCAAACATGAATGGGTATAAGTTTTAACTGAATAATAGGCTGAAATCAGTGGCACTACTCTAGTGACCACACAAAGACTTAACCTCTATGCTTACTTTTTTTAAACCAAAAAACTGCCTGTAGCACCAGGTATGGTAGCTCTATATGCACTATTGGGCTGTAAATATCATAAACAATCTGATTTTTGACCACCAACTCTACAAATAATGCTATTGCATCTATTGAGAATTGGACCTGCAGGATAAAACAATCCTCTTTATTACAAATTGACAATTTACTTCTAGGCCAGGGAGATGGTTGAAAGATTTCAGCAATTAATATTATTATTCGATCCATTTTCATATGCTGTTTTTGCTTGTAAGATAACTTTCTTTTCTTTAGTGTCTACATTGGCAATTTGTTATCAATTTTTTGTTTATCTTACTAATCCTTTTGTAAATGCCAGCGGGTAAGGATGCTGATTCTGGAGCAAAAGTAAACCGCATTGAAGCTGATTTGAAAATTTTAAAATTGCAGGTCTGATGCAAACTTTTGATCTAAGGACATTTAATGAATATTGGCATGTTGTTGAATACAATTCACTTTTCATGTAATTTTCAAAATCACTGTTTTGTCCGTAGTTCTTTTCTACAACTACTGTTCATGGAGAAACACTGAAATCCATTTCAATTCTCTGCTAGTTTTTCCTTACACGCATCTGTTAAAAGTTTTTGCTTCCCTATTTATTTTATCAGCATGTTTGTTCGCCGTAAGTCCCAACTTCTTTATCTCTTGCAGGAAGAAATCATGAAAGTTCTGGCTGCTGACGAAGTGAAGCAATATGTTGGAGGACCACTCCTTCGCCCAGAGGAATTAGTAGAGCTCTGTCTTCAAAGTGAAAACCCCGAGCTTTCACTGCTGGCTTTTGATGTGTTTGCATGGACAAGCTCATCATTTCGAAAGAGCCATAGACACCTTCTGGAGGATTGCTGGAAGAATGCTGCAAATCAGGATGACTGGGGCCAACTTTACCAAGCATCAATAGACGAAGGATGGAGTGACGAGGAAACATTGCAACAACTGAGAGACACATTGCTGTTCCAAGCATCAAATAGGTGTTATGGACCCAATGCAGAAACTATTGACGAAGGATTTGAAGAAGTGTTGCCACTGCGAGAAGGAGACTCAGAGGATCAGATTTTGAATGATTCAAGTTCTTCTGTAGAAGCGATATTGAAGCAGCATAAGGATTTTCCATTTGCTGGCAAGCTAATGCTGACCACTGTCATGCTAGGCAGTGTACAGGATGATGTCAAAGTTGATGACAGTCCTTCCCCAATGGAATAACATTGATTTTGAATGGTACACACTCACCAGTTTTCCTATATTACTCTTGTTAAAACTTGTAAAATTGTGCTGAGATGTAGTAGCTCAGCATGTTTTGCCGTCTTAGAGACTTGTAAATATTTTCTATAATGGTGAATTAACCCAACTGATCCTCTCACAGATGATGATAACTTTGCAACAGGACTTCAAATTTGACCATCACAGAGTTAAAGACTGTCTCGTCACAGCAGGTGTGCTTCATTTTTAATTGTGCAGTTTACCTATGGAGTCTTTATCCAGTGTGCGCATTCCTACATATAAAAAATATGGATATGATGTACAAAAAGAAATCAAGAAATCAAAATTGTGTCCGGATTGATATACTATCTAAATTGAGGCTGAGATGCAGAGCGTTGTTTAGGCCCTAGATGCAATGGTGCTAAACTATAACGGGTAAATGCTTGTTTAGCTCTTATATTTTGAGTTAAGTGTTCATATAATTTTTAGATTTAAAAATAAAAAGTTTATGACATTCTTGTTGTTAATGTACTACATCTTTATCCTTTATTTTTATTTTCTTTTATAATAATGTTGTTGCAAAAATATTTTGGTTGTTGATAAAAAGGAAAAATGATAATTTATCAAATTAACTTTAAAAGTAACATAAAAATTGTATAATTTTTTATATTATTAATTTATTTTTAGAATTAATTTTGTAAATGAATTTTTTATAAAATAATTACTAGTAAGATTATTGCACATGTATAAAAAAAATTAGTTCTTTCACATTGATGTTTATTGGTTAATTTGTTAATAAATAATTATTAGTTAATTAATTTTTTATAGATAAATTAATTAATATCAATAATATTATTGGAAATGTATTATTATAAAAGAAAAAAAAAGTAGGAGTAAGCATATGATATATTTAATTAGTATTCTTTAAAATATAAGCACCAAGTAAATTCTTAAGCCAAAATAAAAACCAAACCAGTATTTACCAGCTATGACTAAACCGCGTCGTTTTAACCTTAAATTTGTATTTTCAAGCTTGTGGAAGTCCGCATTTGGTCGCTTGGGGTCACTTTTGACCTCGAGCATTTTTCTTTTCTAGAACACTTTCCATATTTTTCTTTTCTAGAACACTTTCCATTAGGACAAAACTGTCTTGCCATTAATTAATCTAGTAGGACATGGGAAAGGAAAAATTGTTAGTGGCATGAGTATTGATTTCACCGCACCGTATGAGGCTAAAGGGATTCATTTTTTTTTTTGTTGGTTTTTTAAGTCCCTTTTTGTACCATTTTTTCCCCCTCAAGAATTACCTGGCTATTATTACTTGCTAAGCGTATACGCGCGCCCACGTTGTGGAAAAAGTGTAGCTGTTGACGCAAAAGCGTTTTAAGGGCCGAGACGGGTCATCTCTTCTCTCTTGCTAACTACTTGCAAGTAGCAAGACTTTTGGTGCCTAAAACTAAAATACCCTGTCCCTATAAAATTTAATGTAAAGCCTAATGTTAAGCCTCATTACAATATGATTTTGTTTTTGTTTTTTATAATCAATCTTAATCCAAAAAAAAAAAAAAAATCAGACGTCATTGCATTAAGATTAAACTCTTACGTTCTGCGGACCTGTCTATGTTACAGATTCTGTAACAAACATCTCCCGTCATCCCACCATCCGATTTTCTTTTGTTTAGTTTCTCACTCCACATCCAACCACATCCAACGGCTGATGCTGCAGTCTGTACCTAACAGAATCTGTAACGTAGTTTTGTCCTACGTTCTGCTCTTATCAAAAAACGCGGCATGTGCCACGTACGCGGAAGGGCGGCCGGCTATATACATAACATCAATTAACGCCCAACAATTCCGTGCCTTATATTTTGATTGAAAAAGCATTTGCGGGCAAGTGCTTTTAACACATCAGTTGTTACTTGGTAACTTCAACTGCCTTTCAATGTATCTTCTGCTTTCAGTTCTAGAAAGAACCTAGCTTCTTTCAATAATTAGCATAATGCAGGTGCTTCTCCTCATCGCTGCTCGCTTCACTTAGAAAGGAAACCTTTTTTTTTTTTGCGCCAATCAGCACTTTTCCAGCCATTCCCATAAGTGAAAAGAAAAATTCCTGAAGCTGTCAAATCACTCGACTCAACCATCATTGGCTGAAACTTGAATTGGACTCTTGGTAGTTTCTCTTTCTGGTTCTCGTTTTGTCTCTTTTACTCCCTCCGCAGCTGCTTGGATTAAAAAACATGTTTCACACAAACACCAACAATCAAAGTTGTGATGGCAATGGCAATGCTCTTGGCGCTGGCTTGCTCGTCACTGCCTCCGCCACCACTACCGCAACCACCACCAGTTCTACCTCCCCGTCTCACAAGTATGCCCGTCTCTGGCGCCGGACCATAACCGTGGGCGTTATTGTTTCTCTGAAGAAAACAACTTGTTTCCCCGGACAAGATTTACTGCCATCACCAACGTATTCATCACCCTTACTTGTAAATCAACAAAACGACTCAGATTCTCTGCAGCAGGAATCCTCGAACACTGACAGTGCCGTTCCCGAAAATGGCTTTATCCACGTTGTCTCAAAAGCCTGCAACAGTTTTTCCAGAAGATCTTTCAAGGATCAAGGAGCTTCAAGTTCGAGTACAAGTTATGCTCCTGTGCCAACATCATCTGTTGAACAGGGACTCTGTAGAAACCTGTCCACTCAATCTCGACATGCCATTGACATTCCGTCCGAGATTGTGGAGGAAGAAAAGAGTGAAGACCAGATATGTCCTGACCTTCTTGACCGGATTGTGAAAGCGAGGAACCTGAATTTGCTTAAGGCAATTGGTGGTCCTGAAAAAGTTGCGTCGGCCTTTGGTTCCCACTTGGAGCATGGAATCCAGGGTGTCCAATTGCCACAGCCGCAGATTTGGAACACCATCAAACCAAATCATGCAAGAGAGTTTCTCTTCTTCTTGCTCAAGGCTAGCAACAATTTCAACATTCTCCTCCTGTTAGTTGCGGCTGCCCTGTCATTTGTCACCGGGACCATTGAGCAGGGGCCTAAAGACGGGTGGCATGATGGGGCTGCTATACTGATTGCAGTTTTTGTGCTTCTTACTTTTCCGGCAGTAACCAATTTTCGCCGAGCAAGAAAGCTGGAGAAGAAGCAATGGGAGGAGAAAAACAAATTGGAAGTGAAAGTTGTAAGAAGCGGGAGAGAACAACTCATTGCCATATCCAATCTGCTAGAGGGCGATGTAGTACGGTTGGCGAAGGGAGATCGAGTTCCTGGTGATGGCTTGGTTGTGAACAGCGATGGTTTAATGTTGGATGATGTGCTAAACTCCGAAATTGATCCTGATCAAAACCCCTTCCTGTTCTCTGGTTCAAAGGTGATGGAGGGGCATGGCACTATGCTCCTGATATCAGTTGGGGGGAACATAGCATCTGGCCAGGTGCTGAGATCAGTGAGCCAGGATCCTAACGAGAAGACGCTGCTAGAAGCTCAGACGGAAAAACCCAACGCTTATATGGAGAGTCTTTCTCTTGCTGTCACTGTGCTAATTGCTCTTGTGGCACTTATACGCTTATTGTGGAGGAAACACAGTGGCGATGATCATGAATTGCCTGAACTGAAGGGAAATGTTTCGGTGGGGACGGTGATGAAGATCTTTGAGAGGTTTCTGTTAAAACCTCAAGGAAAAATTAGCATTTTGGTAAGCGCCCTTACTGTGGTAGCGATAGCAGTACAGCATGGCATGCCGTTTGTGATTACAGTTTCCCTCTTTTTCTGGAATGAGAAACTGTTGATAAATCATCATGCAAAACCTCAGAATTTATCAGCCGGTGCCACGATGGGTATTGCTTCAGTTATCTGCATTGATGTGACTGGTGGTCTCGTGTGTAACCGTGTAGATGTTAGCAAATTTTGTATTGGTGAAAAGGATGTGAACAATGATGTGGCCTCTGAAATCAACCAAGCAGTTCTTCAAGCTCTTGAGCGAGGAATTGGCGCATCGGTACTTGTGCCTGAGATTTCTCTCTGGCCAACGACCGATTGGCTGGTTTCTTGGGCAAAATCAAGGAGTTTGAATGTGGAGTCTGTGGATCAGAATCTTTTCGTCCGACAATATAGAAAATTGAGCCCTAATAGCAAAGTTTGTGGGGTTCTGATGAAGATTAATGGTGGTGAAGAAGATAAAATTATGCATATGCACTGCAGTGGAACTGCATCAACAATACTGAACATGTGTTCATACTACTATGATAGCGAGGGGAGAAGTTTTGAAATCAAAGCTGAGAAAAGAAGATTTCAGAAATTGATCAAAGATATGGAGGAAAGTGGTCTCAGACCCATAGCATTTGCTTGTGGTCAAACAGAGGTTTCGGAGATTAAAGAAAATGGGTTACACTTGCTGGCATTGGCGGGTCTAAGAGAAGAGATCAAATCAACAGTTGAAGCTCTCAGAAATGCTGGTGTACGAATAATATTGGTGTCAGAGGATGAACTTTTAGCAGTCACAGAAGTAGCATGCGAACTTGGAAATTTTAGGCCGGAGTCTAATGATATAGCACTTGAAGGTGAACAATTCCGAGAACTGAATTCCACTGAAAGGATGGCCAAATTGGATTCAATGACTTTAATGGGCAGTTGCCTAGCTGCTGACAAGCTTCTTCTTGTTCAGAGCGCGAAAGAAAAAGGCCATGTTGTTGCCTTCTTTGGAGGGTCATCAACCAGAGATACTCCAGCTTTAAAAGAAGCCGATGTAGGGATCACTGAGGAGAATAAGTGCACTGAAATGGCTAGAGAGTGCTCTGACATTGTAATATCAGCTGTTGGTTCATTGCTTCCAATTCTGAAGCTTGGCAGGTGTGCTTACTGCAACATTCAGAAGTTCACTAAACTTCAGCTGACTGGATGTACCTCTGGCTTGCTTATAACCTTGGTCACAACATTGATTTTGGAGGAATCCCCTATAACATCAATTCAGTTGATTTGGGTATACTGCATTATGTATATTCTGGGTGGCCTCATGATGAGAATAGAGTTCAAAGACCAGGAACCCGTCACCAATCCACCAGCTAGGAGGACCAAGTCACTCCTTGACAAAGTGATGTGGAAACACATAGCAGTTCAAGTTCTATGCCAGGTTGTTGTCCTCCTGATCTTTCAGTTTGCAGGGCAGGTAATCCCCAGCATGAACAGAGACATTAGAAAAGCAATGACCTTCAATAGCTTCACACTCTGCCAGGTTTTCAATCAGTTTGATGCCATGCGCCTACTAAAGAAGGCGATGCTACCAGTTGTCCTAAAAAAATTTAACTTTCTCGTGGTTTTCGTGATTGTTATAGCTGCGCAAGTACTGGTGGTTGAGTTTGCAACAAGCCTAGCTGGTTACCAGAGGTTGAATGGGATGCAGTGGGGCATCTGTTTCATTTTAGCTGCACTGCCATGGGGTATTCATCGTGCTGTAAACTTCATTGCAGATTCATTCTTAGACTGGTCCTTGTCTGGTATTTTAAGGCTAGAGTTCTCAAGGAGGCAGCAGCATCGGCCATATGTTTCGTTTCTGAGTATCCCCTTTTCAATGTTCCTTTACATCTCTATATCTCACTATTACAACCCGGATAATTCCTTCACTTTTCGCTAGGTTATAGCAGAACAGAATAGAAGAGGCCACATAGCCTTGTAAATAAACCAGAATCATCATCTTGTTTGATGCTACTATGTTAATAGTCCCACTTCATTGATCATGTATCGGAGAAGCCTGCCTTTCCTAGCTAGTTGGGCTTTCTCGACGTTGTAAATAAATAAACAGTAATAAATTTTTTGTTTATTCCAATGATGCTACTGTCTCTTTCCATATTAAGCAATTCCCATTTGGACTTCAGTAACATATAGGAAATGTAAGATATGGAAAGAGATGTACTATTGAATGGCTTTGAAAGTACTCAATAATTATCTCATCCTTTGAATTTATGAGCTAATATTTAAAAAACCTAGATATGTTGAAAAATTATGTGATAAGTTAAACGACACAGCAGATTTTTCAATGGATCAATTTTCTGGCATTGAGCTACCAGCCAATTTTATATACGATTATCTTGTGGCCACTATTCTCTGTTGAAGACATGGCAACCACAAGATCTTTCAAATCCCACGTGGCATAAATCCAACCTCTTTATAATCAGAAAAAATCTACATGGAAATCCACATCCATTACCACAACCAATTAGATGCTGCTGACGTGTAGATTTCCTAATCCACAACATCTCCCCATTTCCGTTATAACCCATCTCACACTAAGCTCCTACACATCTTCAGAGTGCGAAAAGAAGCTTCAGCACCAAAAGGAAAAGCTTTCGCATAAGAACATATGGCAACCTCTGCTATCCAACAATCAGCATTTGCTGGCCAGACCGCCTTGAGGCAATCCAATGAGTTTGTCCGCAAGGTTGGAGTTGCTGACGGTGGCCGTATCACCATGAGGAGGACTGTCAAATCGCTCCCCAGAGCATCTGGTAACTACATTTTACACATTCTTAGTTGCTAAGCTTGCTTGTGTTGTTGCTTCTTTATCAAGCGTGGCATGCATGTTTGATTTTGGTTGCCGATATGCCATTAGTTTTCAGCTTATGCAAAAATAAATAAAGATATCAGACATAACTTCAAGTTAAAACAAAAAGCTCTAGGCACAAGAAAAATTGTAATAAGTCAAGTATCTGATCAAAGAAACCTGTAATCGACAAACAGGTACGGCCCAGACCGCCCAAAGTACTTGGGACCATTCTCTGAGCAAACACCATCATACTTGACTGGTGAGTTCCCTGGTGACTATGGCTGGGATACCGCTGGTTTATCAGCAGACCCCGAGACATTTGCTAAGAACCGTGAGCTAGAGGTCATCCACAGCAGATGGGCAATGCTTGGAGCTCTTGGCTGCGTCTTCCCTGAAATCCTCTCCAAGAATGGAGTGAAGTTCGGCGAAGCAGTTTGGTTCAAGGCTGGCGCTCAAATATTCTCTGAAGGTGGCCTTGACTATCTTGGCAACCCCAACCTCATTCATGCTCAGAGCATTTTGGCTATCTGGGCCTGCCAGGTTGTGCTTATGGGTTTTGTTGAAGGATACAGAATTGGTGGCGGTCCTCTTGGTGAAGGACTTGACCCACTTTACCCTGGTGGTGCTTTTGACCCACTTGGTTTGGCTGATGACCCCGATCAATTTGCTGAGTTGAAGGTCAAGGAGCTCAAGAATGGCCGTCTGGCTATGTTCTCCATGTTTGGATTCTTTGTTCAGGCTATTGTCACTGGGAAGGGTCCAATTGAGAACCTCTACGACCACATTGCTGATCCTGTGGCCAACAATGCCTGGGCTTATGCCACTAACTTTGTTCCCGGAAAGTGAAGAAACTCATGACTTGATGGTGTCTGTTTCAGCTGTAACATTATTCTATCGTATGTGCTTTTGTGGAAAACTCTGTCATGGACTTATTAGTAGCTCTGTAATGTTACCATTAGAAATGCTATGCTCCTTATCTTTTATTTCCATCACATCAGAATTTCAGAAGTTGATTTAGAATTTAAAGTGTTGATTGATGAGTCGACTGGAAACTGAAACATCTTTAGACTAAATGCATGCTAAAACAAATTAATCAGAGTCTTCATACTTGAGAAGACACCAGAGACTCACCAAAAGTCCTTGCAGGAGCAAGATCCATTTTTGAAATGATGGAAACGGCTATTATCTCTTACAATAATTTCACGATTATAAATACCAGAAAGGAGTTTTGTTACAGAATGACAATCATTGCAAACACGAAGGTTCTTCACTATGCGAATAGGACTTCTGGATTTGACATTAATAAGACCAAATGCAATAGCCAACCTCTCACTATGGTTTTCCAATTCTGCTTCCTTCTCCTTTTGATCTTCAATACACAATAGAACTTGAGTCGTGTCTGGAACATGCCCTGCAGCTTTCAATTTGTTTCTCATTTCACTCAACTTGGAATGTATCTCATCTGTTTGGGGATGAGACTTATCACCCACAACAAACTCATGAAGCACACCTCTATGCTCAATGGAACTGGAACCAGGGTCTTTTCTGAATCCTCTCTTCTTCATCATTTCTCTGACCTCTGAAACTTTGTCCCACTGATCAGCTGCAGCATATATATTAGAAAGGACAACATAGCATCCAATAGTGTCTGGAGCTACCTTAATCAAATTGTTAGCCGCATATTCACCAATATCCTTATTTCCATGGTTCCTTGCTCCACTAAGTAAACTCATCCAAATGACAAAGTTTGGTCTCATAGGCATACTCTCAATGGTACTTTTTGCCTCTTCAAGATATCCAGTTCGACAGAAAATGTCCACCAAGCAACCATAGTGTTCAATTGTTGGTTCAATTCCATAATCATTGATCATCATGTTAAAATACCGGTGACCATCATTGACCAAACCTGCATGACTACAAGCATTCAAAACCCCAATAAAGGTTATAGCAATAGGCTTCATTCCCATTCTACACATTTTATTAAATAGGTAAAGAGCTTGTGTAGCCATCCCATGCATTCCCAAGCCTACAATCATTGCAGTCCAATGTCCTACCTTCTTCTTGGAAATAGCTCGAAAAACTGTGAGAGCACTTTCAATGCTCCCGCACTTGGAATACATTTGTATCAACAATGTACCAAGCACACCGTCTACAACAAATCCATTTTTAACAATGTAAGAATGTATCCATCTTCCTTTACTAAGAACAGCTAATCCAGCAACGGCCGAGAGAGCACTAACTAACGTAGCATCATTAGGCAAAACATCACCTCTCAACATGGTCTCAAACAATTCCAAAGCCTCCATAAACCTTCCATTCAACTCATAACCAGCTATCATCAAATTCCAAGTGATTAAATCCCTAATTTCCAAGTCATTAAACAATTCACATGCTGAATCAACATCCCCTGCCTTCATATACCCATTAATCATCGCATTCCATGAAACCAAGTTCCTATTTGGCATCCTATAAAAAATCTCTCTAGCAATCTCAACTTTCCCACATTTAGAAAACCCATCAACCAAACAAGTCCAAGAAAACAAATCCCTCTCAGGCATTTCATCAAACAGCTTCATCGCAACCTCGACCTCACCCTTTTTTACATACCCGTCGATCAAACAATTCCAGGACACCAAATCCTTATCATCCATCACTTCAAAAACTCTCCTCCCCAGGTCAATCTCACCAAATTTAGCATACATACCTACCAAACTACTCAGCACAAACTTATCAAACCCAAACCCAAGTTTGAAAACTAACCCATGAATTTGCTTCCCTTCTTTAATAGCACCTAATCTAGCAGCACCCTTGATCACACAAGGCAAAGTAAAATTATCAGGCAACAAAAACCGATCAAGCAAATCACAAAACAGAGTTAAAGCTTCGTGGGATCGTTGGTTAAAGACGTAGCACTTGATGAGAAGGTTGTAGAGAACCAACGAGGGATGTTGAAGAATTCGATCAAAAATGGAGCGAGCATAGTGAAGGTTATTGATATGAGGGTCGACGTAAAGAGAGAGAAGGCGAGAAGAGATTCCGGAGTGATAAATGAGGTTGGTCTTGACGGAAAGGGCGTGGAGTTGTTGAGTTTCTTTGTGAGTGCTTGAGAATTTGAGAATATTCCAGTGAAGACGAGAGGGTAAATGCTGCTGGAGAGCATGAATTGGCGATGAGTGTTGCGGCGTTTGCGTTTGCGTTTGCATGGGCGCTCGCTCTTTGCGCAGCGTACTGCGGAGCAAGTACAATGAGATCTATCAGAGTCTCAGAACACAGATACTGACAGTAGTTTAGAGATTCACATTTATACAGTTTATAGGGTCCAATGGAGTAATTTTCTAACAGCTACTCTCGATTGGCAATGAGTTCTAATCTTGGTGAGAGTTAGAAATTTAAATTTTTTCCAGCTCTGCCTTTTTTTAAAAAAAATTAGTTACAAAAAATTAGATTTGTCTTCAACACAAATATAGATCCTCGAAAGGTTCTCGAAGACCCACCAAAGCATGAAAGCCAAGATCTTTCAGAAAATAGATTTATATTCCAAGAGTGCATAACCAAATGGATAAGCTCACACTAACTTAATCTAATTCGGAATTTTCTTTCTTAATTAATATTATTAGCGCAGTTGTTAGTGACTATTTGAATCAACTCATATAGCTCAAGATTTACAATATCTGCAGTGTGTAAATTTTAGTAGGCTAATTTGATTTCGGATGGTCCTTGTTTAACACTTAAATTATTATTACACTTCCTTTACCTGTTTTGGCCTGGCCGTCGTCTTTATCTTTGCCCTCCCACTGGCTTTGAAGATGTATGTAATGTAGGCTACTCGGAAGTCTATTCTTTTGGTTGCTTCCATTGTTTTTTCATGTCCTTTCCACTACGGATGGTAATTTTTTCCGATGGGATGAAATTTCGTGGGATCCCATTCCATTTGAGACGAGATTTGAATATATTTTTGTCCCATAAAAAAATTTAGGGACGGGATTGAGAATTTTTTTTTATCCCAATTACATATGTGGGACGAAAGTGGGATTGACAAATTCCGTCCCATCTCGTCTCATTATCGATTAAGAATAAAAATTTTTCCAATTGGGATGGAATCTTGTAAGATCTCATTTCTTTTGGAACGAGATTGAGACATATTTTTAACTCAAAAAAATATAGGGACAGGACTGGCACGTTTTTTCATCTCATTTGCATATATGAGATGGGAGTGGAACTGGTAAATCGCATCCCATCCCATCCCATTGCCAACCCTATTTTCCATTGGCTTGGCTGCACATCAAATTCTTTCAAATTTGTGGTAAATGAGACGGGAAACCTTGCCATAGTTGCATCAACCGTTGGATGCCAGTGAAACCCACTAATTTAAGTGCATCCAACGGCTGAATGCAACTGTAGCACGGTGCCACAGTTGCACAGTAACCTGATCCAAATGAGACTCTTCCCATTTTTCATGCCATAATAGATCAAGCATTGTAATAAATTTGAACTGCGTGCATGGAGCAATAATAATCATAAAACATCAGAAACTATGCAGTACCCGTGTACGCACGGGCGCACACATTTTGGAATTCAAAACCAATTTTCTCTCTTTATTGTTTCAATTGATGCACCTCCTAATTCGTTAAATATTGTCTTGTTGAAGCCATACATATTCAACGAGGCTGGTAACCGATCTCGTCAACAGGATCGTTTGCTTCTTCTTTTTTTTTTTTTTTCCTTTTTTCTGAATAGAGAATAAAATTGGGATTATGGATTTTTTTTTTTGGGGGGGAGGGTAGGACAATTTAACCTCTTATAATTACTCTAAACACTCTATTATTCTATACGCTCATATTCTAAATTTGAGAACTTAACTTTTATTCTATACACTCTTTAAAATTTCAAAAAAAATCTTATTTAAATCATTTAAATAAATTTACTCAAAACACCAATAAAATTATTCAACACACTCAATGAAAATTTTTAAAAAATATAACATAACTTGCAACAATAGAATTAAGTCAAGTTTTAAATAATGTTTTTAGAATAATTTTACTTATTAGTATAATTAATTAAATAAATGTATTACATATCAATTTTGAGGCATGGACTTTAACTACCCCAATAATAATTGAAAAACAAATTGCCATCTGACACGAAAAGGAGGAAGAAGAAGATGTTGAATGGGTTACTGGGTTTAGAGTGCTTTTAATTTTTTTTTTTAAATCAAAGACAAAAAATATGAGCACCTTTGCAATAATTTCAATTTATTATATTTCTTGAAAAAGGTAAGGCTTACAAATATTTTTACTTCAAAAGAATTTAAAATATTGATTTGCTGCATGTTTAAATGAAGTATTTTCAAGATGTTACAAAAGAAAGAAAATAATGAGGGTACTATATGAGTGTTTAAAGTAATTAAGTTATATTAACTTATAAACAAATTGTCCTTAATAGTAATTTTTATGATGGATAATTTTATAATAAATTATTTTATTAAAACAAGAGTGTTCAGAATAATTTTTAGAGTTTAAATAACCTCGCTCGAGTCGAAATTGTCGTGCTTGAAAATGGAAGACTGATTCCCAACCACACTACGAATCAGGATCCCATTTCTCATTTTCAAATTGAGGTGGGCTCCACAATTCTGATCCCGATTCCCATCCTCATTTTGTGTAGTAAATATTGTGAATGATTTCGATTTCAGATTTCAATTTTCTAATCCGAGAAGTAACACACCCTAATTGCATTTTAAGGGAATGCATGGGATTGGACTTGTGCCCTTAATTTTATAATTTCTAGCTTTTTAAGTTGTTTCGTATATTATTTCTTTTAATGCACATATTTGTATTATGTCTTTGGATTGTTTTAGCTTCATCTTAATTGTTGTACATGTTATTCTAGTGGAGATTTTCGAAAGATTTATGTGAGAGTGATCAAAAAGATCATAGACTTAATTTTAAGAGAAAAGAGGAATCTTTGTTTAGATAATTGTGAGTGAACTATGAGTTTAAACATTTGAAATTCTACGACAATTCAACAAGATATTGAGAAAGATAATGGTTTTAAATTTTAAGCACAGTCGTCTGTATCTCATCCTCAACAGACTCCCTTGATTTGAATGTTTGACATTTTGATAACATACTGTTTGTCAATAAATAACCGGTTAATATGACTTGCAAATAACAAATTTTAACAACATTCAGTCACAGCTCATTTTTCTTTTTTATTAGTAAATTAACTATGTCTTCAAGGTTTGAGAGAACATTCAGCACGCTGATGATTGTGATTATGATTATAGTGACTTGGGCATCTCATCGAGTCATGTCTCGCACGTCTCATAAAACTGGCAATATTGCTGCAAAACATGAGCAATGGATGGTTGAATCTGCACGCACTTACAAGGACCAAGCGGAGAAGGAAATGCGGTTTAAGATATTCAAGAAAAATCACGAATTCGTTGAGAAATTCAATCGCGAGCAGGGCATTAATAATAACCATACGTACAAGTTAAGGCTCAATAAATTTGCGGACTTTAACTCGTAAAGAATTTCTTGCCTCTTACACCGGATACAAGCTGCCTCCAGCTGATCATCCCCACAGCAACAGGAGTAATTGGTTCAAGAACTTGAATTCGAGTAAAATGTCTTTTTATGATAGCAAAGATCAAGGCTTATGTAGTGAGTGAATTAATTCAATAAACATACATACGTAGTTCATTAATGCCTACACTGGACGGGATTAGGGTTTATCATTGTTTCCGTCAGCATTTTGTCTGATTAATGGGTTAACATGACTAAATATTGTTCGTACACAGATTGTTGTTGGGCATTTACAGCAGTGGCGGCAGTAGAAGGACTGAACAAGATCAGAACCGGGCAATTAGTATCGCTTTCGGAGCAGCAGCTAGTGGACTGCTCCACCCTAAACGGGTGCGCCAGAAATTTTATGGAAAATGCCTTCGAGTACATAAGGCAATACCAGGGGCTTGCGAACGAATGTGTGTATCCCTATCAGGGAAGGCAAGACGTTTACTGAGACTGGTGGAGGAGCAGTGCCAGCAGGAAATATGGCGCGATAAGAGGGTACCAATACGTGCAGCCGGCCACCGAGGAGGGCCTGCAAGAAGCTGTGTCAAGGCAACCGGTGTCGGCCGCCATTGATGCCACCTGGTTTAACTTCTACCATGGGGGGTGTTTTCACGGGAGCTTGTGGGAATACTCCTAATCTCTTCTCTCTGTCTCGACGATCACGTTTCTTGTTTCTTTTAGGTGTGAGGGTGAGTGTTTGGTTTCAGCTTCTTCCTCTCATTAGGTGTGAGGATGGCTATTTTGTGCCCATCCAGGGCCTGTGATAGTTGTTATGTGCTTTCGTTGAGCTTTTTAGTGAATAAGTGTCCTAATTCTAGAATTATAGTTTGTGTGTTCCAAAATCTGGAAAATTAGACACTATAGATCAAGCATTGCAGTAGATTTGTTCCAGTACGATCAGTTAGAAAGACTAACTATGGTTATGAAGACTATCTTAATTAAAGAGCTGGAATGGGTTCCAAATGAAGCTCCTCAAATGTGTTAATTTTGTGTAACTATAAATGAAGGCATTTTTCTTTTGATACCTCAAGCGCGCAAGTCTATCTCCAGGCATGTACTGTTGTTGTTATTTGAATTTTAATGAAATATTATCATTTTGCAGCCAAGGCGGACGATAGCTCCAATCACTCATAAGCCATCGTTCGTAACTAACCAACGCTGTGGATGACTTCTATCGCATGCAACCAATCAAGTTCGTTTAAGGATAATTTAATTAAAAAAACGGATTATAGTAAAAAAAAAAATTGCTTTATGATTAATTTAAATAATAATTTTATGAGAATGACTAAATAGATAAATTTCTTATAAAAAAATATATATGAGGTGATATACCGATATCATCCATGGCCCAACTTATCCAATTTTTGTGTTTTGAGATATAAAACTATCTCTACTAGTAGCTTGTACGCAAGCATACATCACTAGCTACACTTGGTGCCAATTACATGCATTTAGTATCAATGGACATTTTAGGGATTTTTATTTTCTTCACATTTCTTCTTCAATTTTTTTTAAAATTTTTATTCTACTTTTTTACTTTCTTAAAGATTATAATTACGTGGTCATTCATTGCAAGTGCCCTAGGCTTTTAATTGATATTTATTCATCACCAAAGTTGTATGACTGAGTCTCCTTTTACTATCCTGTTATTCATTTATACATTATTTTACTTAATTGTAAGTTAAATAGTTATAATTGAGAGAAACCCTACACGACAACTAATTAATACTGAGGATTTTAATTCAAAACGTTGAAAAGTATTATTTAAAAATAGTTGTTTTTTTAAAAAAGTATTATCCAAAAATAAGATTAAATATGACAACAAATTATACTAAAAAATATTGGGTAACCCTAAATGAGTTTCAAGTAAAAAGTTACCAATTCTATGACATAATGATCGAATCAGCTTGGCTATTACGGGCATTACTATTTGTTTTCCCCACGGCTATGGTTGATCAATGACCACGTTCACCAACTCACCGAATCCACTCACCCCCATCACCCAAACTTCCCCAATCTCTGGATTGTTTCCCAAAGGCGTTCAAAAGCACCAGCGGCGGCACCAGCAGCAGCAACACATGAACGCACATCAGTACAAGCAATGTTGCTAAAGCCCCTACTTAAAAACCCACCTCCATTTCGCCTCAAACAACTCCATTTCTCATTGCCCCCATTTAATTTTCTCACATTTTCTTCGGGACCCAATCACTATTTACCCAGAGGTCAGTTCCCAAACTTGGTCACTAGAGTTTGTGAAATTTTGTCTAATCTTCAATGGAAGAAGAACCCTGAACTGAATCACTTGAGCGCCAAGCTCAGACCTCACCATGTCTCGAATATCATCAATACCCATCAAAATACGGATGTTGTTTTGCAGTTCTTTTACTGGATTTCCAAGCGGCGTTTTTACAAACACGATATGGGCTGTTTTGTTTCGATGTTGAATAGGCTTGTTCGTGATCGGAACTTTGATCCTGCTGATCACGCGAGGATTTTGATGATTAAAGCTTGTAGAAATGAGGCGGAATTGAAAAGGGTATTTGAGTTTTTGATTGAATTGAATGGGAATGCTGGCTTTCGGTTTACTTTGTATAGTTTCAACACTCTTTTGATTCAATTGAGCAAGCTTGATATGATTGATTTAGCTAAAATTGTACATAGACAGATGTTGTATGATGAGGTTAGACCTAGTTTATTGACATTTAATACTATGATTAATATGTTGTGTAATAAAGGGAAGATTAATGAGGCTGAGCTGATTTTCAGTAAGATATATCAGTATGATATGTGCCCGGACACGTTTACGTATACTTCATTGATTTTAGGCCATTGTAGGAACCATAATTTGGATAGAGCATTTGAGGTTTTTGATAGAATGGTAAAGGAGGGTTGTAGTCCTAATGCAGGTACATATTCCAATTTGATTAATGGGTTGTGTAATGAGGGGAGAATTGATGAGGGGCTTGACATGTTTGAAGAAATGATTGAGATGGAGATTGAACCAACAGTTTTTACTTATACTGTTCCGATTTCTTCACTGTGTGAGGTTGGGCGTGTGAATGAGGCAATTGAGCTTTTCGGGAGTATGAAAAAAAGATGTTGTAATCCAAATGTGCAAACATACACTGCATTGATTACTGGATTGGCTAAAGCAGGGAAACTTGAAGTTGCAGTTGGGTTGTACCACAAAATGCTGAAGGTTGGTTTAATCCCTAATACAGTTACGTACAATGCTTTGATAAATGCTTTGTGCATGGGTCGAAGATTTGACAATGCTTTGAAGATCTTTTCTTGGATTGAGGTGCATGGTAAGCCAAATGTGAAAACATATAATGAAATTTTGAAGGGACTCTGCTCGGTAGGTGACATGGACAAGGCTATGGTCCTTTTCAATAAAATGACTAAAGCTGGGCCCCATCCTACTGTGATTACATATAATACTCTCATTGGTGGATACCTCAAAATGGGGAATCTAAACAATGCTAAGAGATTATTGGATATAATGAAGGAGAGTGGATGTGCACCAGATGAGTGGACTTATTCTGAGCTGATTTCAGGGTTTTGCAAGGGTGATAAGCTGGATTCAGCCTCGAGACTCTTCAGTGAGATGGTGGAACGGGGTTTAAGTCCAAATCAAGTAAACTATACTGCTATGATTGATGGTTATTGTAAGGAGGGGAAGATTGATGTTGCCTTGTCCTTATTTGGAAAGATGGAGCAGAACAATTGCTGGCCCAAAATCGAAACTTACAATGCCATAATAAATGGTTTGTCCAAAGATAACCGGCTACCGGAAGCTGAGAAATTATGTGGGAAGATGGCAGAACAAGGATTACTGCCAAATGTCATTACCTATACGTCTTTGATTGACGGGCTTTGTAAGAATGGTGGTACCAATCTTGCATTTAAGATTTTCCATGAAATGGAGAGAAAGAATTGCTTGCCAAATCTACACACCTATAGTTCTCTTATTCATGGCTTATGTCAAGAGGGCAAGGCTTATGATGCAAAGAAATTACTTGAAGAAATGGAGAAAAAAGGATTGTCCCCTGATCAGGTTACATTTACCTCACTAATGGATGGTTTTGTTACGCTTGGTAGGCTGGATCATGCATTCTTGCTTCTTCAGGAGATGGTTGGCATGGGGTGCAAACCCAACTACAGAACATATGGTGTGTTGTTGAAGGGGTTGCAAAAAGAATCCCAACTTCTCACTGAAAAAGTTGTGGCCCAGAATGATGTTGTTTATGGTTGCAGCTCATACGGGAAAGTTGGTAATCTTGAATTGATGTGTAATCTTTTATCTAGATTGCCAGAGTATGGATGTGAACCTACAGTTGATACATATAGTACTTTAATTTGTGGCCTCTGTAGGGAAGGCAGATCTTACGAGGCAGATCAATTGGTAGAAATTATGAAAGAAAAAGGCTTCTGTCCTGACAGACCGATCTATTACTCTCTTTTAGTTGCTCATTGTAGAAATTTAGAGGTAGACTCTGCTCTGGAAATTTTTAACTTGATGGGAATCAGTGGTCTAGAGCCTCACTTGTCAATTTATGCAGCACTTATCTCTGCTCTCTGCAGAGCATCTCGCACGCAAGAAGCTCAGCATATTTTTGAGAGCATGCTTGATAAGCAATGGAATGCTGATGAGATTGTGTGGACAGTTTTGGTTGATGGGTTAGTGACGAAAGGGCTGCCAGATCTTTGCTTGAAGTTTTTGCACATAATGGAATCTAGAAATTGCTGTATCAATCTACAGACATACGTTATCTTGGCCAATGAACTTTCCAAAGTTGACAAATCAATTGACACTGATCATCTTGTTAAGCGAGTTAACGAGAGCTTTCCTTCAATATCATCAGGACAGACAAAATGCATTGTTTCCTAAAGAGTAAGGGTATATCTGTAAAATAAACCTTGCTGATACTCTGACCTGGATGTAAAATTTTGTGGGGGCAAGGTGTATAAAGATTTTGGAGCTGTCGTTACCTTGTGATGCTATCTGATAAATGGTGAGCAGATGATGTTATTAACTTTTGTCACTGATTAAAATACTGCTGCATTTCCATATCTGGTATCTTGTCAGCTTAATCTCTGATGACTATTTTTTTTTCATATTGCACCAGAAAAAGTTATCCTTGACTTTCCCAAGCCTGATGCTGGGTTGCATAGAAATGACAGTATAGAGAAGTTTTTGGCATACTATCTGAAGCCAGTAATATTCAGGTAAAAGAGAAAATGCTTGGTTATTGCCTTATTGGGTAAATATAGAAATATACTTGCATCTAGCTGAACTCTTGTTGTGAAAACATGTGCTATTAGTTAATTATTTGTTACTTTGCTCTTTTTACTTTGGCCATGGATCAAACTTCTCTTCAAGTTCTTCTGATCATTTTTTATGAATTACTGGTTGTTTGACATGTTAAGTTGCAAAACTTACTGAGTTTGAATTTTGTAATTTGGTCTTCAGTGGGACCCACTGTTACTACAACAGAGTGATTTGATTTCTATAATCATATACCCTGTATGTTCATCATGCAATAGCTATGTGGAAATGCTTTTGCTGATTTACACCCAAATTTGTATGCTATAGAATTAGAGATAGTATCTGTAAATCATATAGACGTGGGAATTTGACCATGCTTGTTTTTTTTTTTTTTTCTCCTCAGGTTTTGACCGTGCAGCTTTAATTGTTCCCCTCTCAGCTGTTCCTGGTACCAATCCTTAAGGTGCACCATAAATAACACCAAAAAGATCATGCTGCGGTTATATACGGCATGAAACAGTCATTTTTTATTTTTCCAATTACCAATACTTTTCAATAAAATATACAATTTTTTTACCGTGTAATTGCTTGTGGAATTTGATCTTGTACATGAGTAACAAACAAGCTGCCTTCCTGTTACTTTATAATTTTTGGATCAGCCACCAACCAAATCCTAGCTGCTTTATCTTTGCCATAATGCTCTTTGGTTAATTTTTGGATCAGCCTTCAGCCAAATCCAATGAGTTACAGAAAACACAATTTTGCAATTTACCCTGTGGGTTCTGTTTACTTGTCTTTGAATGTGATCAAAGTTCCCGGTCCTTTTTAACGCAATGTTGAGGAAGATAATCATCTAATGGCTGCTAGAGTTTATATGTCGTTTATTCCTGTCAAATACAGTTCTTTGTAAATCTGTGAATCTCAACAAATGCAATGTAAGCCAACAAAATTATTCATTTAACAGCCATGTGACATTGTTAAACCATGAGTCAAGCAGAACTGAGGGTTGAATTATATGCAACGTCGGCTAGATAAATTAGCTTGTTTGCGCGCATGTCTTTAAATTGATCCGATGTTTGCTCTGCTATGACAAATCTAAAGAAATGAAACCCTTGTTAAATATACAAGGTTATTTTCTTGTAAATGCCAATGCTCATGGGAAAAAACAGTTATTTGGCAATGGCTATAAATTGCCCCAAAGGGTCAAAGGCAATAGTTCATGCCGGGGTTGACTAAAATTGGTGATGGTGTTGGGTGCAAGCTGTTGAAGATGAATCACAGCATCCAGAAAAGTACAAGTTATCACAGCACGGCAATAGCTTGCCTTGACTTGTTCTGGTTTTACTATTCATTAGAAGCTGAATTTGAGGATTTTCTTGGATTATTACATGGTGGGCATGTTGCTACCATGTGTATGCTTACCATTGTTTGCTGCATAAGAAAATAAAATGAAAATGATTAGTGGTTTCACACATGTTCACTGATATGAATACCAAACATAACAACTATACACTTGCTCTATCAACTCCTTTTTTTTTAATAAAAAAGAATATAAATTACTGTTTATTAGCTTATCTACATAATTATTACCATGATTAGGCAAGCTCCCCATGAAATGTTAGAATAAGAACATGTGAAATTGAGTTGGCTGGTAACGTTAAACTATATTGATTCCGTTAATGAAGTATAGAAATTTTAATGGGAGAACTTGATGGAACATACTATCTAGGCCTGAAAGATACAGAGAGAAAGTGGTGATTTTGGTGGGTTTTCTTTCTCTTTCCACCATATGAAAGTCCATTTAAAAACATAAAACTCCAAAATGTTCTTTCTTATTCTTGTCAATTTCCCCATACCCACCTACCAAAAACTTCACTACTCAAAGGCAAAAGAATAGGAACAAACTGAGTTGAAAACAGGGAAAGAATAATGATAATAATAATAATATGATATCTTCTCAAAACACATCATATAAATGCACCATATTCTTTGAAGCCGACACTGCATTACCTAATCGTTTATTCTCCTCAAAGCAACTTCCAAGTGCTACACTCCATTTAGTTTTGGAGTTTAGCTTTCGCACTCATCTTCTTTCAAAAAGTCCTTTTGCCTACACATCCACCAACCCAGCCCTCTCTAGACTAGCTTTTCAAACTCTTCTTCTTGGATAATCTTTAATAGTAGCCGATTCCCAATTATATTACATCAGCTAGAATCAATAAGAAAACAGAAAAAAAGCATAAATTGGTAATGAACAGGACACGACTGCCTACTATATATACATATATGTATATATAAGCAAATGTAGCCCTTGAGAAACCAAGAATAGCTCTCACCTATCAGGTAATCTCCAGCAGTTAGGCTCTCCTCTAATGGGTAGGCAGAGTGGTGATTCCACCGCGGTCAGCTCCTCTATTGCCCTTTTGCAAGAGAGGTTTAGACAGCTTGAGAGAGAGAGAGAAAAGAGAGAGGAGAAAGATCTGTTAAAACTGTTTTCGGATTCCGATCAGGCAGCTTTGGCTATGCGTTTGGACCGTAATAAACCATCTTTCCCGCAAGAGACGATTCTGCCTCATAGTCATAGGCCAGCTCTTCAGGATCACTCACTCTCCCTAGGACTTAGCTCTCAGGGAAAGCATGCCGATTTCCAAGCCACGACCAGTCCAGCCTCGGCAAGCTTATGGCCTAATGGTGCTGCCACTCCAAGCACATCGAGAAATTTTGATCATTCTGATGTTGATACTTCTCTTCATCTGTAGAAAAATGAACAACTTACCTATCTTTGTATTAGGTTCTCCGTATCATCATCTTCTTTCCTCTGTGTTGGCTGTAAGAAATGAATGAGTAATATAACTAATGTTTATAAACATATTATATTTCCTTGTGTTCGTATCCTGTAATTACATGTTCATGGTTACCAAAATTCAAAATGGCCTTCTGTGTGTAAATGGGATTGCTTCGGTCACATGATCAAATTGCACGTAAACGTTATTCACTTTACAGCCAGGAGATATTGAAAGAATTGTTATTATCTTTGAACCATATGCTTGTTTGGTGTGATGTGAGATTCTGATTTGCCAATGCTGCTTTTGTACAAGAATAAAAGGACACAATGGAAGATGTTTCCTGTTCATGGAATCTTGTTTCTATAAATTGTTCAGACTTGATTGTTGCTTAGGAACCATGCCGTGTGGGTTGGTTTTGATTTGTAAGCTTGCGTTGTGTTGTTTCTTTCGTGGTGCGGTTGGTTCTCAGGTGCTTGTGGTCTACATTCTGCTACTACAACGTTGCTTTTGCTTTGGCTTCTTGCTTGTGTTTTTATTTACGATACAATCTTTTCAATTTTTTGGTGATGTATGTAAAACATTTCATTCATTATTGGGTGGATAATTATACGGAGGCTGTTGATTCCTCATTGCTTGTGTGTCCCATCCATGGTTCAGTGTTAAGTTTGTGAATCTTTTTCTCTTTTGTAAAGATTTAAATGATAGGAAGTTAGGTCTTTTCTCTTTTGTTCTTTTGGGTTAATGACAAAAGTCCGACCAAACAGATTAAAAATTTTACAAATCAAATAAAACATTATATTTGGTCGAAATTTTAATAAACCTCGACGATTTTCATTAATTATAACTTATAAACGAAAATTAAAAAAAATTCTATGTTGTGACCTTGAGGGGTCCCCTCAAATTCACTCGGTAGCTCCCACCACGTAATAATCTCACTTAATTCTAAAATTAAAAATATAATTAGGATTTTTTATAATATTGTATGTGCTTTTACAGCATATATTAATGGTGCAGTTATTATGGACCCTTAGATTTGAGTGATTTAATCTTAGTCATTCATTTAATATAATAAATAAATAAGTAATTAATTAAAAGGTAGGTAGTAAGTAACTTGTAAGTTGCAGGTAAAGTAAATATTAGTTTGTTAATTTTAAATTAATATTAACTTTATAGCATTTAATATAAGTTATCAGAACGAGATGCATGTAATTCAAGTTGATCATCGAGTTCATGATCATGACCCTGCTGCTTGGTCAATTGAGATCTTTCCGACAGCACCATATGACAATTCATTTTCTGGAGGAGCTGCTGAAGTTGTACAGGAAGAAACAGAACCCAATCTCTCTACATTTCTCCAGGTCGCCGCCCACCAGGGCCTGGCCTCGATTGGCGGTAGCAATTCTCCGCCGGAGAACTGGAAAATTCTCTTGTGCTCCGCGGAACTCAGCAGTGCTTGCTGTGGTGGTTATTTCTTAGAACGTAGAGGCAAAGCTAAAGTGACAGCTCAGATGATGACAGGAGTAGGAGGTGTTGCCACTACTGCCTGCGGATTCATATCAATGATGGGATGGGAATCGTTTTGCCTGAAAATATCATATATGATTACTAATTTTGCCCTTTCCTTAGCAATTAAGAAATAATTTTGATTAATTTTGTCTTTTAAAAAAAATTGAAGTACTCTATTATTTTGTACCATACATTTCACTTAAGCAAATGGTACTGTACAAAAGTAATTAAATGTAATACTATTTTTGTAGCATTTCTGAAGTTATGTTATTAAAACTTTAAAGTTACATTTGTACTGTGCTACAACTTTAGTGTAAACCGTAACAAAAAGTAAAAAAAATGACATTTTTTATAGTAATTAATCGTAGCTTTCTTTTATAAAATGCTATCGTAGAAAGACAATCGGCAACATTTATAAAAAAATATTAAGTGATTTTTCCTGTAACTATATATATATAAAAGAGATAATTTAATACAAAAATTTATGAATTGATATATGAACTAAAGATATTGGTAAAAATTAATCTTACAAAATAATGAAGTAAACCATATTTTACAGATATTTAATACCCTACTCTAAGGTAAGATGAAATATACTGCATGATATTTTATACAGTAATCCAATTCTCAACAATTGCGTATAATTTTTATAAGCTAATGAAATATACCACATGCTGAAACTGAAGGTTTATTATTTATACTTCACAATAAGACAAATATATATCTTCTAGTCTTCCATGACCATATGTTTAGAATAAAAAATCTCACAGTAGAGACTATATTTGTTTACATGCTTTCAAAATAGATTATAAAAGTGGTTTGATTTTTTTATAATCAAATTATCTTATAGCATTAAGATCTGATCTAAGTACCTTTTTAGCACTTTTGAGTTTAGCATTAACTCTTCAAATTAATGATATGTTGTCATTCTTTCGTGCTTGGATGTAAATTATTACTTATTAAAGTTATAAAACACCAATAATGAATGGTATAAGACACATAGGATAAAATAAATTATAAAGTGTGATTAAACATCCTTATGAAAGTCGGTTTTGTATATATGTGTTCATATGCTTTATTGAATTTCGTGTTATTAAATAGCATATGTTACACAAGTTAAATGTGAGAATGTTTCAAGGTATAAGGGTGGTCATTGAAATTGCCCAAATTGAAGCCAACTCCATGGTCCAATATAGTTATTATAAAAAATTTTAGCATTTTAGCCAATTAAACAATTAAACGTTGATTAGATTTATTGGCATATATTTCTTACACTATTGATGTTGTAAAAAAAATTACGGTATCATATAGGGACCCAATTAATTAAAAATAAAAATAATTCTAAAAACTCTAACCACCTTTCACCACTATTATCGCCACCTCAACCTAACATTCTTTTATCTTTCATTTCATTGTTAGCTCAATTTCATTATTTATCATTTATTCTTGTTAATTTATAACTTCTTGATTCCTATACGGAAATTATTTGTTCTTTTAATTATTTTTTATTATTTAATATATAATTTCTTAATTGCTATCACTTAATGTGGTGATAGTGGTGGTGGGAGGTGGTTAAGGTTTTTAAAATTGTATTTGTTCTTTTAATTATTTTTTTATTATTTAATTACGAAAACAAGTGAGATTAATTTAAAAGTGGAGATGAGAGAAATTTTAAGGGGAACAACCGAACAAATATCGGCACATTGTAAATGTCTTTAAATTTTATAGAATAGACCAGTGGCGAACTCAGAGGCGAACCTGTGCCAGCCCGGTCTAGCCCCAAAAAAAAATTAAAAAGTAATTCAAAAATTACAAAATTACCATTAAATACATAAAATAATATTTACTTTCACTTTTTCCTCTTTACCTTTCCATGTTTCTCCCTTTTGCATCCATCCAGCAGCAACGATAAAATCCCTCACTCCTGAGGCTGTGGTGGTCCCTTGCTTCACTTCTTTTTGACTCAAGCACTTTTCATTCAATTTTTAATAGGTAAAAATCACTCCTATTTTTATTTATGACAGTTTCCTCTCTCGTTTACAAGTATGGATTAATTTATTACAACTATCTCTCTCTCTCTCCCTCTCTCTTTCGTTTACAAGCATGAGTGAAATCAAAACATTTTTTCTATGATTCTCTTTCTTGCAATAATTAGGTATAAAGTATAAACAATTAAACAAATATCAACAATTAAGATTTGGGTAATAATTTTTGGTGATTGTTGATTTGGTAGTTACCATATAATTCTAATTGATGGTTGGCATCTCTATATTAGAATGAGTAGATAATAAATTTGTTTATTGAACTTCCTCATTTGATTAAATTAACTCAAATCTCATTGTTTATCTATTAATTTTTTTTCTTATTATTCTAATATTTTACAATTATTTTTTCTCAAAAATTTGATAGGCATGGGTATTTGTATTAACCATATATTGACTTGTATGAGCCTTTAATGTTGATTTTTTTTATTTTGCGACTTTAAATATATTTAAAATTAGTAGAATGTATAGCTTATAACACTTTTAATGATTTCTTGATTCTTACACAATTACATGTTAGGCATGGGTATTTGTATTAACCATATATTGACTTGTATGAGCCTTTAATGTTGATTTTTTTATTTTGCGACTTTAAATATATTTAAAATTAGTAGAATGTATAGCTTATAACACTTTTAATGATTTCTTGATTCTTACACAATTACATGTTGTTATAGGTTATAATGTTAAACAACAAATCCAAACCGAGGAAAACTCTACTTTCATTATTTACTAAAGTAAATGATGGTCAACCATCAAATGGGACAAGTTCTATGTGCAACATTGGTGCCTCAAGTTCTTCACCTAAGTTTCAAAGAGTCGAATTTGAGAAAACTCTACTTTCATTATTTACTAAAGTAAATGATAGTCAACCATCAAATGGGACAAGTTCTATGTGCAACATTGATGCCTCAAGTTCTTCACCTAAGTTTCAAAGAGTCGAATTTGAGAAAGTTGATACTCCATCTACTATTGACACGCCTTTTTTAGAACGTGATTCCGGATTGCGTTTTTCAATAAGTACTTTTCTCATTGACAAGCGTGAAGATGTGCGGATGGCATATATAAATATGGGACCATTTCAACCCAAACTACAAAAGTATCCATCGACTAAATATGGTACGCAAAACCATCAATTTCAATTTTCTTGGTTCTCAAAATTTCCTTGGCTTGAATATTCTATATCAAAAGACAAAGCATTTTGTTTTCCATGCTATATTTTTCATGATAAGCCATCTAAGAATGAAGCATTTGTTGTTGATGGGGTTCAAAATTGGAAGTATGTTGGTTGTGAAAAAAACATGTCCTTTTGCTCAACATGAAGGAGGTCATGGTTCTTCTCACAATGATGCCATGTTAAAATGGAGCAATTTAAAGGATCCATCTAAACATATTGATAAGATTGAATGCACAATTTTCGCAACAAATTTTGGAGAATAAATTGCGACTTAAAACCTCAATAGTAGCTACTAAGTGGTTAGTAAAACAAGTATGTGCTTTTAGAGGTCATGATGAGTCCGTTAATTCTCTTAATCGTGAAAATTTTATTGAATTAATTAAGTTGTTAGCAACAATGAATGAGGAGATTAATAAAGTTGTGTTAGAAAATGCTCCTAAAAATGCTGAATACACAGCACCTAAGATTTAAAAGGAGTTATTGAATATTATTGCTAATAAAGTACGATACAAGATTCGAGAGGAAGTGGGTGATGCTAAATTTGTATCATAGTTGATGAGGCACTAGATGAATCTCACAAAGAACAAATGGCTATTATTTTGAGATATGTTGATTGTGATGGTTTTATCCGAGCACGTTTCTTTGAAATTGTGAATGTCGATGAAACAAAGGCATTGACTTTAAAGAATGAGATATGCAATGTGCTTGCTCAGTACAATCTTTTAGTTGAAAATTTAAGAGGTCAATGGTATGATGGTGCTAGTAATATGGTAGGTGAATGGAATGGGTTACAATCTTTATTTCTCAATGATTGTCCGTATGCTTATTATGTACATTGTTTTGTTCATTAACTACAACTCGTATTAGTTGCGGTATCTAAAGAAGTGCATGAGGTATGGCTATTTTTTTCGAAGTTGAGTTCTATTATTAACTTTGCTAGTGCTTCTTTCAAGCATTATTCTGAGTTAAAATCTGCTAGAGAAAAAGAAATTATAGATTTGATAACTTTAGAAGAGCTTGAGACTGGTACAAGGGCTAATCAAGTTAGAACTTTACAAAGGGCTGGAGATACACGTTAGAGCTCACATTTTACTTCAGTTAGTAGGTTTATTGAGATGTTTGGTACAACTCTTGAAGTTTTAGGAAAAATGATTAATGATTGATCTAGTCGAGATATGTGTGGGGAAGCTAAAGGTGCATATAGGGAGATGAAATCCTTTGAGTTTGTGTTTATTTTGTTTTATTGAATAAAGTTCTCAGAATTTCTGATATTCTTTGTTGAGCATTACAGACAAAATCACTAGACATCTTGAATGCTTTGAACTATATCTCAAGTACAAAAAGACTTTTGCAAGAGTTTCAAGATAGTGGATGAGATGATTTTATTAGAAGTGTAGTATCTTTCTATGAAAAATATGATATTACTATGCTTGATATGAATGATTTTTATATGGAAGGTACATAGCGTTCTTGTCAGCAAAAAGATTATGTTACAGTTGAACATCATTATCACTTTGATGTATTTAATGCTGTAATCAATTTTCAATTGATGGAGTTAAATAGTAGATTCTCTGAGCAAACTGTGGAACTTCTCACTTTGAGTTCAACATTTGATCCAGTTGATGGGTTCAAATCATTTGATATAGACAATATTTGTTCTCTTGCTGAGAAATTTTATTCTCATGATTTCACTTCAAATGAGGTGCTTGCTTTGAGAAGAGAATTAGAACATTATCAAATTGATGTGTTTTCTCATCCACGGTTTCAAAATATGGCTTCCCTTTCTGAGCTATGTCGACGATTTGTTGAAATAATAAAGTCACAACACTATTTGTTGATTGATAGATTAATTCGTCTAGTCTTAACTCTTCATGTTTTCACGGCCACAACAGAGCGTGCATTTTCAGCCATGAAACTTATCAAGACATCACTTCGTAATAAGATGAAAAATGAGTTTTTTTTTTCAGATTGTATGGTTATCTATGTTGAAAGAGAAATTATTGATATTGTTGATTCAGATTCTGTAATTGATGATTTTTATAATTTGAAACCCCGAAAAGTACAACTTCGGTAGAAAATTTGTATTGGAATTGTATTTTTTTATACTACTTTTTTAAACTTATTTTTATTTACAATATGAATTTTACGTGTAAGGTTCTTAATGTCTCTTATTATTAGGTGTATTTTGTCATCTATATATATGAAATTTCTTGTTCACTTGGTACAATTTTTTTATTTTTTTAATTTAGCGCAGGGTACTGCAAAGTTCTGGGTCCGCCCCTGGGTGAACTCATGTCCTCACGTTCTTCTCTCATCAAAAATAAATATAAGCATTCCATAAACTAGTTTATAATTAGAGTAGATTTTATTACAATATTCTGATGATAGAAATCTGAAATGTGTCAAAATAAACTTAATTTAGGTGGTCCAGTAAATGTCTAATATAAGCATTAATAAACTTTTGTATTAAATATAAAGAGAGAGAGGGAGAGAGTCCTTTTTAGGTTTGGGTGCCCTCATTTTTTTTATGTAGACATGCTATTAAAGTTAGTGTAAATATTCTATTAAAGTATATGACTTTACAATGAATTGTGACAATGTCTCTACATTAAAAGAAAAAAAAAAGAGTTAACATTTGAAGACATTTTCACTTTATTAAAGTGAGAATGTTAATAAAATATAAAAAATATATATTTTAATACATTAAAAATTATATTCTTTTATCGGTTAGTGTAATAAAATATGTGCTTTTTATTTTTTTTAATGACATCCTCACTTTAACAAAATAAAAATTTACTCATAATGATATATGTGTGTGTGTATTTTTTACTTTTTTACTAGATTCTTCTAACTCTGTGTGTGTGGGGGAGAAATACGGATTATAAGGACGTCTCGAGTCTTACCCCTTTCAGTAGGGGAAAAAAAAAAGAAAAAGAAAGAGAGTAGTTTGGAGACTAGACTCAAGGGTCAGAAATCGTCAACGTATACCAATTATGTAAAACCAACGAAGTGCAAGACACGTTTAAGTTAAACTAGATGGTTGCTTTCTTTCTTTTTTTTTTTTTTTTGCCCTTTCAAGAAAAAAAAAAAGAAAAAAGATAGTTGTTTTTCAAGGTTTACGCGATTTGACTTCGAGTGAACCGCACAAGGGGGTTAAAAGTTGAAAGTCAAAAAGTCAATTATTCAAATTGGGCTTCAAATTGACATTATAAATTGTGTAATAATAAATTACTCTAAAATTTAATCAGTATTCAGTTATGTCAAATTAGAACTTATTGTTTAATACATTGGACAAAACATGAAAAATGAAGATAGAATATTAGATTCTCATAGATTGGTTATTCAATTAATAAAATCTCTTACACTATACAAAAGACATACTATTTTAACTTCACTCATATAAACAGAAAAAAAATTTAAGTTATGTTGATATAATATTTTAAAAAAGAATGATCAAGTGCGCGATAGATCACTTATCACCTGATTATTGATTGGTTTGATTATTAACTAATTATTGATTAGCATTTAATAATTCAATCAATAATCAAGTGACACGTGGTTCATCGCGTACAATAATGTGTGCGACTGTGAGCACCTAATCAGGCCTCATGTTTTAAAAAGAAAAGAGAAAATTTTTATTTATTTTTTCTATAATACCAAAATAGTTATAATATGAAATATATATTTGATTACTCCATGGTAAATATAAATTGATGATTTACCTTTATACCGCTCATTTTTGGGTAACACACACACACACAAGAAGAAACAATCTGTAGGGATCATACGACATAAATAGTAAGTAAATCTCTACACTAGTTATTTTCACAAGCACAGGGATAGTTCTGATAATAACCCAAACAAATAATTTTGAAAGGACCAAAATACCCAAACAGCTGATCGTTAATTTCGCGGATTACGAAAACCAGCGCCATCTCCAGAAGCTTCCGTAAACCCCTTATCAAAAACCCTACTTAAAATATAGAACACCACCACTGGCTGTTATAAACTGAGTCATCGTTCGTCGTTTTTATTGGGCACGGTTACCCGACGCACGAATTAAACTCTCCGTCGAACCTTTTCGATCATGTACAGGCTCGGCAGGCGCTCTGCTTCCGCTCTCCTGCGCCATGACGGCGCTCGTTACAACAGACATGCCATCGCGGCGCCGATTTTCTCCGCCACACTCTCCGGCGATTCGGTAACGTGTTTTTGCTGTATTTTGAAATATTTTATGTTCGTTGAAGAAAGAAATTCTAGTTTTGATTAAGAGTACAGAAGCGCTTTTTGAAAAAGGATTGATCAAGTGCTTCTCTAAAAAGAACTTGAACTACTACTCCTACTGTAACCAGTAGGTGCTTTATGGAAAAACGTCTATGCAGCATTTAAAAACATCAGTCTTTGTCTATTAATAATCTATTATATTCAGACGTTACATAATATCTAGAAATCTCTTCCGAAGTATTATAAGGACTATTGATTTCAGTTATTTGAAGGACTCTTTTCTTTATAAAGAAAAGAAAAATCCGTACAATGACTCATCTGGATGAATTTACTTGGCTCTGCTTTCTTTGTTACTCGTTGGCTTGTAGTGTCACTAACTTGAAAGCCAAGTATTTTGTATGATACAATGGCTTGTGGGTTTGCATTTTTATTTAAAGGGATATATTTTGGGGACTATATTGTAAACAAATTTTTGCTATAATAACATAGCTTATGGGTTATCTTGGTATCAGATACAATTGATATGTTCTTTTGACCATTTGCAGGTGGTGGAAACTGATGCCAAAACTAGATGGTACTCGGTGCTGGCCTCTGGGAGGTGTAATACTTCCCAGTCTTCAGCAGCGTTGAACTTGAATAAAAATGGCTTCTTTTTGGGCAATCGTTATGAGTCAACTGCAGCATCTGATGCATCTTCCCCACCGCCGCCTCCACTCGAGAAATACGAGTATCAAGCAGAGGTGTGCTATTTGCACTTGGGGTTTTCATTTAAATGGTTGATGACTCTTGGAGTTTTATTAATGTATTATGCCTGGTGGCAGGTTAGTCGTCTGATGGACCTTATTGTCAACAGCCTGTACAGCAACAAAGAAGTGTTCCTGCGGGAGCTTATTAGGTATATTCTGATTTTGTCTATTTATAATTTTGTATAAGTAATGCCCGCTTCTACAAACAGTTTTTTCCTGCTTTTGTTTTCTTGAGTTTTGGAGTCTGGTTAATGAAAGCTAATATTATGGTTTCTTTTATCATTTCTGCTATCTAACTGCAGTGGTAAAGTTATGTAATTGTTATTGTAGTAATTATAGTACCTTTGGTTTAAAAGGGTGATATTATAGCACTACATCATCTTGCTTTGAGCATTCCAAATCAATAAACTTACTTTTTGGTTTCAATTGAACGATACTGCTGTCCCCAGCATCTGATTTGTAAATCTTGTGATTGGTGTTTACAGCAATGCAAGTGATGCCTTGGACAAGTTGCGGTATCTTGGTGTTACTGAGCCTGAGCTTTTGAAGGATGCAGTTGATCTTGATATCCGCATCCAAACAGATAAAGATAATGGCATTATCACTATCACGTATGCCTAGTGTGGTTTGGTTTATGACATTTTTTTCCCTATATTGATAATGTCATTCGTTACTATGCATTTGATGCAGTGATTCTGGCATTGGTATGACTCAGCAAGATCTTGTTGACTGTCTCGGAACTATTGCACAAAGTGGAACAGCAAAGTTCCTCAAAGCAATGAAGGTCTAACAATTGAACCGAGTATATACTGAGCAAATTAGGTACTTATATTGCGTTTATTGATGGATTTTGAGAAATTATTTTATTTAACAGGACAGCAAAGATGCTGGTGGGGATAGCAATTTAATTGGTCAATTTGGTGTAGGCTTTTACTCTGCTTTCTTGGTTTCTGATCGGGTATGCTTAAATCTTTCATATTTTTCAGCTAGTAAATCTAGTTCTTGCACTGCCTTTTACTTATGTACCTTTTGATATTGAAAGGTCGTTGTCGAGACAAAAAGTCCAAAATCTGATAAACAATATGTTTGGGAGGGTGAGGCCAACGCTAGCTCCTACACAATTCGTGAGGAGACAAACCCAGAAAAGCTCCTTCCTAGAGGAACACGTCTCACATTATATCTTAAGGTCGGTTAAATAGTTTTTCTTAAGTGGTCTGTTTCCCCTTTTATTTTGATTCATTTATTTGAAAGCTTACCGTATTTGTTTTTCATTTTCTGCCAACTCTCAGCATGATGACAAGGGTTTTGCACACCCGGAACGGATTCAAAAGCTAGTGAAAAACTATTCACAGTTCGTTTCATTCCCAATATACACTTGGCAGGAAAAGGGATACACTAAAGAGGTATGATAACAACTAATTTCCTTTTGCGTGAAGTAATCTATCTGTGGGATTGTTACTGATGAGACCTTTAACCTTCCATATAGGTTGAGGTTGATGAGGATCCAGCTGAAGCCAATAAGGATAAACAAGACGAGACTGCTGAGGTTAGCACCATATAATTTGTTTAATTGTTTATTCTTTTTCTATATGTCTGGAACTCTAGAACTTTCAGGAGCAACTTATGCATAATTGGTTCATGACCGTAACAGAAGAAAAAGAAAACCAAGACTGTTGTTGAGAGGTACTGGGACTGGGAGCTCACTAATGAGACTCAGCCAATCTGGGTGAGTTTTAAGATAGTCATATTTTGATATCCATAATGATTTTGTGATGCACACATTATCTTTAACTTCGCTAAAAATTTGTGCAGCTTCGCAACCCCAAGGAAGTTACTACCGAAGAATACAATGAATTTTATAAGAAAACCTTTAACGAATACTTGGATCCATTAGCATCGTCACACTTTACAACAGAGGTAATCATAATGCTTCTGCACATTTGATTAGATTCATTTTGCAATCTTTGCCTATCTTGCTGGACTTTCCATGTGTTACTTGGGTCTGTTCCCATTATCACACTTCATGGCAGTGGTTATAATAAAGGTTAGACATGTATGATAGAATCTGGAAGATTACTATGCATGTTGTTATTCCTGCCATTAATTAACCACTTTATTTTCTTCATTTCTGCTTCTAAAATTGACTTGCAACTACATTATTACCTTTGAATCACTACTACATCTCAAGGATAAAACTTGACAGTTGTCCTAATTTGAAAGGAAAGGAAAAATCTATGTCTTCTTCGATAATTATCTTGTTGAATTCACTCTGATGAGAATTATACAGTCATTTTACAAAATTGCTGTTCCCCCAGTTGATTACTGTTGATTATGCAGGGTGAGGTGGAGTTCAGGTCCATTCTTTATGTACCAGCTGTTGCTCCTATGGGGAAGGATGACTTGATCAATCCCAAGACTAAAAACATTAGACTCTATGTGAAACGGGTGTTTATTTCAGATGATTTTGATGGAGAATTGGTAAGTGGATTTTCTTTTAAAATATACATATTGCAGTGGGGTAAGCATGAGGTGTAACTGACTTGTTTCATTGTTGGTTGAATAGTTCCCTCGATATCTTAGCTTCGTGAAGGGTGTGGTGGATTCAAATGATCTTCCTCTCAATGTATCACGTGAGATTCTTCAAGAAAGTCGCATTGTACGTACTACCCGTTTTTTCCCTCTTGTAGATCTTAGGAGAGGATGAATTTGTTATTACCTGTGTCTCTAACTTTTCTTTGATGTTGTCCTCTAAAGGTACGTATTATGAGGAAACGCTTGGTTCGAAAGGCCTTTGACATGATTCTGGGAATATCCATGAGCGAGAACAGAGCTGTATGTATCTAATATCACTATATTGTTACCTACATCTTTAATGATTCATAAAAATTCAGTTAAAATGTAGGATGGTATTCTTTTTCTTTTTTAATTTGTAATCTCAATATTACATTCTGTTGCAGGATTATGAGAAGTTCTGGGAGAACTTTGGCAAATACTTGAAAATGGGATGCATAGATGATCGTGAAAATCACAAGCGGCTTGCGCCATTGCTTCGATTTTTCTCTTCCCAGAGTGAAGATGAGATGATAAGCTTGGATGAATATGTTGAGAACATGAAACCTGAACAGAAAGACATCTATTTCATTGCTGCTGACAGTGTGGCCAGTGCTCGGAACACACCTTTCCTTGAGAAAATTTTGGAGAAGGATCTTGAGGTATGCAATTTCTTTGAGAAGTTGTGATCTTGGAAGTTCTGTTTTTCTTTGGTGCTATGTTCTGAACAATATTTTTTCTGGTGTCTACTGCCTTAGGTGTTGTATTTGGTCGATCCCATCGATGAGATTGCGGTCCAGAACCTGAAATCGTATAAGGAGAAGAATTTTGTCGACATTAGCAAGGAAGACTTGGATTTAGGTTGGCATCTTGAAACTCTTTTTCTTTTCCTTTTTTTCCCCTCCGGGATTCTGGTATAGAGGACGGTTAAGAAAAGACCAGCATTCTGGATTTGTTATTTAATGGAGAAAAAATATTGAGCTTATCGTTTACCAGTTCAGTCACCTTGCATGGTGGGCGATTGTTAGGATAATGTAGAACTGTTAGTTATGAGACAAACTTCAATTTGTCGGCCTTAGTAGATGTAATTGCATTGTGATATGTCTGATGGAATAAGGAAGGATATTTCTTTTACCTGTTCATGTTTGTTAATTGGCAGGAGGCAGTCTTGTGATGTCTATGATTTAATGATTGCAGGTGAAAAGAATGAGGAAAAAGAGAAGGTGATGAAGGAAGAGTTTGGCCAAACTTGTGATTGGATTAAGAAGCGATTGGGTGACAAAGTAGCTAGTGTTCAAATCTCAAATCGTCTGAGCTCATCACCCTGTGTTCTGGTTTCAGCTAAGTTTGGTTGGTCAGCCAACATGGAGAGGTGAAGTTAGTTTCCCATTTTGGTAGCATGATTAGTCATTCTTCTGGTTGGACATGCTTAATATGAATTCATTTTCCTGTAGGTTAATGAAGGCTCAAACAGTTGGTGATACCTCAAGTATGGAGTTCATGAGAGGAAGAAGAGTGTTTGAGATTAATCCTGAACACCCCATCATTCAAAACCTGAATGTACGTTTAAGAACAAGAAAAATTATCTACTTTCCACCTCTTCTTTTTCCTTCTTTTTAAAAGTCTGACAATGGTTAGTGTGATTGCATTAATTGCTTTTAACCCTCAACTGCAGGCTGCAAGCAAAAATTGCCCGGATGACAATGATGCCCTTCGAGTTGTAGATTTATTGTATGATGCAGCTCTGGTCTCTAGTGGATTTACTGTGAGTACCTTGGCTATATATTTTCTCTCTTATTATTTGCAGCTCTGGTCTCTGGTCTTTGTTTTATCCTCATCCTATTAAACTAGTGATGTGCCAAACTTGCAAATTATATGCTTTTGTAAGGTCATCTATGATCTACAACCTAATCTTATATTTGTGCAGCCTGAGAATCCGGCAGAGCTTGGCAGCAAGATATATGAAATGTTAGGCATGAATTTACAAGGTAAATGGTCAGCTCCAGATGCTGCTGAGGTTCAGTATCCAGCAGCAACCCAATCACAGACCTCCCAAACATACGAAGCTGAGGTGGTCGAGCCAGCAGAAGCCGGTGGTCAGAAATGAGGAGCTCAACATTTTCCCCTTTTTCTGTCCTTTATTTAGCATTCTATAAATTATTTCAGTAAAAGGGCAATAGGACTTAGCTATTGGTAATGAATGTAATTGTTTATCGGATGGTTTTGTAGGCTAACTTTAATTTTTTTGCTTTGGCAATCTCATAATGTCCGGTTCTTTTGGGCTGTATTTTCGTAGTTCATTGATAAATAATCCACCACATTAGGAGATTTGCCATTTTGTCTTTCTTATTTGTTGCTCAACTATGGTCAAATCTTTGATGATTCCACCATGCATGATTGAGTTGCAAAAACTTCTAGATAAGTATTCCACATTTGAGCTGAATTTTTTTCTGGATAAAGAATATCTTTCTAGTTGCTCTTCTCTAGAAGAAATGCGGATTTCTATTCTTGGCGGCAACATGTTATGGGGTGATTGTCCCGCGAATGGGGTTAAATCAAGGATAATTTTTAAAAACCTTCCTTGAGGTTTGAGTTTGTTGCAAATAGATGGTGAGAATTTGTTTATTTGTAAAAAATCTCTTACTGTTAGTTACTTTTAACATTGAGCGTTAGTTGACTGTGCAAAGACAATATTACCCTTAACAACAGTTTGTAGACGAAATTAATCTAAAAAAAAATTAACATTGTTGGCTATTTTACTCTTTAAATTATTAATATTTTCTTAAAGTTCCTACAAGAAAGATAAAATAAAAAACTTGAAAAATCTTCTTTAAATTATTGATATTTCCTTAAAGTTCCTACAAGAAAAATAAAATTAAAAACTTGAAAATAAAATAGTCATAATCTTTACTTATGATATTGTAAATTTTTGGAATTGATAAGGATAAAATTGTCAAAAAATAGTGATTGTGCTTTTCGCGCCAACAATTTTAGTTTTTTTTTAGTTATGTCAGTGTACAAACTATTGTTAAGGACAATATTGTCTTTGCACAGTCCACTAATGGTAGGAGGTATTTTACAAATAAATAAATTCTCGCTATCTATTAGCAACAAATCCAAATCTCAGGAGAGATTTTTAAAAATTACCCGTTAAATCAATACATTCTATGATGAAAGATCTGAATATTAATCTCGTCAATATCACTGATTTCATAAGTATCATATCAAATACCATTAATTGAATCGTTTTTTCAAGAAATATGAAGCATTTAAGTCGTACAAGCAAAGAGCTATTCATTAATAGGAAAAAGAAAAAAAATTAGAAATTTATTAATTTATTAGTAGTATTAGCGCATACCATATATGTGTGTGTTTGAGTGTTTGATGAAAGCAGATATTAGTTTTAAAAAGCTTTAAACCAAGCAACAATTCCTATTTTCGATATTAATTTTTTTTCATTATTATTATTATTTTTCCTCAAATCACTAATTGAGGCGTCACTACTATTTTACGAATCCATAAGACTATTTTTGACGCGATTGCTTTTTTGTTAAAATTATGTTGTGTTTGCGTGAACCTTTTACCAAAACTTTTCTGCATACATCATACATACATGGCCGTGAGTGGGATACAAAGAATTTAAAGTAAACAGAAATAAAAATGTTCGTAATCAAGGGAAAACATGTAGTACAACTATGATATCGTACCACAGTTACATTCAACCGTTTGATATTAGTGAATCACGTCCATTCAAGTACATCCAACGGTTGGATGCAACGGTAGCACGGTACCACAGTTGTACCGTAACCAGACCCCGTAATCAAACACATTATTTTAGAGATTTTCTTTTTTATTATTTTCATTGCATTTTGTTATACATACAACATTATAATAGTCATAGGCTTTTTTTTTTGTTTTTTTAGTAGAATATATCTAATCTAAGTTCTTATGAGTGTGTTTTGTGTATTGTATTGTATTTTATTACACTATATTATATTAAGATGGTATGTATTAATGTGGATTTTAGTATTATGGTATAAACCATGTAACAGTATTGTACTGCATTATTTATCAGTTGTTCTATGTTTGGTGCATAAGGTGTTCTGGACTATAATTAATTTTTATTAAAAATAAATTATTTAAGTGAAAACAAGTAGTAACTTACTTTGTTATTGTGTTGGGTCCGGCTATGGTACCACAGTGGTACCATAGTTGTGCCCTATTGTGTTATGTTTAAAAGCGTCTTTGAAAGAAAAACGGATATGCTTAACTTCTATTTAAAAATATATTTATGTACAAATTTAATATTCTTTTTATATTTATTTCTAGATTTATGTAATTATAAGTTCTAAAAATTTCGGCAGCTTGTGAAAATAATTTTTCACACATTCCTTGCGAAAATAAATGACAAAAAGCATTCTAATAAGATTAAGTTATGGAATTATTTGCAAGTGAAGGAACCAAAGATTTTTTTATTTTTTATTGTTGAAAATGAGATAGAAGAAGAGAACCAAGAATGGCAATGAGCTTCGTATCCATTCTCGATATTCTGCATATGTTTTTATCCTTTCTCCGTCCCCATCAAAATTACTCGAGAGGTTTCCCCTCTCTTTTCCTAATAATAATAGTGGATCTTCAAGGATCTCTGATTCCCAAACAACTGATATTTTTTTAACTTCCAAACTTGATTTAATCATATTAATCTAAAAATATATAAAATAAAATGAGAATGGTCATAAATAAGTCTTATTTCATTCTACTCCATTAAACTTTTGGTGTGTATAATATTCAAATAATGATTTTCAAAATAAAACCCAAATAATGTGATTTTTATACAATATTGATGTGAGTGCTATTCATGAGCAATGATACCTCTTGGCCATGGACTATAGCACCACGAACATCGCAAGCAGGGTTGCTCGCTAATGCAGCGATGAGTTAGGCTGCTTGACTACTGACATCATAACGTGCTACTGACTTATGATGGGATGAGGATGAGCTAGGGGCTGGGTGCTGGCTACGACATGAATAATTTTAAAAGGATAAGTGCGACTGTGAGAGATTGTGTTAAGAGTTTGATTTGTGGATTGTGGACTTATGAGATGGTGGCTTTAGGTTGTGGTTAAGTTCAAATTACATTAAATTTTTATATTAACTAATATTTAAAATATTGGTATAAATATTTTGATATTTGTTATTTACACCAATAGTTAATATTTTACCATTTATAATTTATTATTTGTTCACTAATAATTCTAAAAAAATAAAACAAAAATTAAAAATTAAAATGGAGAAATGGGAAGAGGATGGAGATTCTACCTCATCCTTATCCTTATTTCAAATAATAAATTGAATAAAAATCTATTCTTATCCCTTCCCCCAAAAAAAAGAAATTAGGTATAAAATTATTCCTATAACCTCCCCAAATAGAAAAAATCCTCCAAAATCCATCTCAGTGGGATTTCTGTCATATCTAAGAGAACGTGGTTGTAGGCTTCTTTTTACTTTGGAAAATGCTAGGGAGCGAGAAGAACGAGAGAATCACGAGAGAAATGGCAGCAGTTGCTGCCATTTCGCTTCTCATTCCTCTCACCCGTTAAAACAATAAAAAGAATAAAAAGAATCAGATTGAAAAAGTTGGGTAGAATTACTGTGAATTTTGGTTTAGATTGCATGCATCCTGTAATTTTTACTGCTTGTGATTATCTTTGGAATTTAAGGGGGAAAGGCTTTTATACTGTCTTATGAGTGTTTTGTGTTTAATACTTTGTTTTTTTTTATATATATTTTGGCAGTTTAAGTAGTTTATTAATGACGATGTCATCTAGTACAAATGAAACCCAGAATTCATTGCAAATATGTAACGAATGTGGTAAGCATATGAAGTTGTTTACGTCACATGCTATAAAGAATCCAAATCGCAAATTTTGGAAATGTAGAGGATGTAAGAACTTTGAACGGAAAGAAGATCGTAAATCCAGTGAAAATTGATTTGTTAGTGAAGGAAATTAGAAAGTTGGCATTAGAGATTGAATGCTTGTTTGTTAAGTTTCAATTATGTGAAGCGCAGAGGGGATTGTTTAATGATAAACTTCGAAGAAGACAAACACCATGTTATGATTTCATTAGAATACTTGTAATTATTTTACTATGTTTTATATTCAAGAATTTTTTTTTAGGTTCTTTTAATTTGTACTATGTACTAAAAAAACTTGTAGACAAATATAATTTGTACTATTTTTCTTAAGTTCTTTTAACTCGAAATTTTTTTAAGTTCTTTATTAAGTTTGAAATTAGATTCAAATGCCTTAATAAAATTAATAACAATAAATTAGGTTTTTTATTTTTTTATTTTACAGTTGGATATATACACATATATTACACTATTTTGTTCCCTTTTCTTTTCATTTATTGCATAGCAAAAAATGGATTGCATTTGTTACATTTTGATGAAACACTTTCAGAGAAATGGCTACTGAATTCCACAGTTGTGCCAAACTGATATCTTTGATAAAATCTAAACCAAACCAACCATGAAAGTTTGTACAGGCAAGTCATGGATTCAAGCCAAAACAATGCTCTAAAATCAACATGAGAAAATATTTGTAAACATTAACACAAATCTAAGTGAAATGATAATGAAAATAATCGAAACAATTTCAAGTCAAACATCAATTTGTCGTCTCAAGTCAAATCTAACTGAAATGATAGTGAAAATAATCGAAACAAATACAAGTCAAACTTCAATTGCGGCGATTGTTGTCTTCATTACATTGTTGATGTAATAATTGTTGAAAATTTCCACTTCTAGATCCTTCATACGTCATTGAAGGAGAAGAATAATGCGACTGCAAAGCATACGGTGGGACTGATTGCTATAATACACAAGAAATGAAAATATCATTATACATTTTAAAATTTTGACAATGTAAAATATAAGTATGCATTAAAAAATTTATAAATATAAGTATACTTACTGTGTGTCAACTACAATGAAATGATTGGTAAATATTATTTCCACCAACTTGAACTGGGTATACAGGTACCTAACAAAAAATTGTAAAATTCATATTAAAATTTTAAAATTAAAATTTACTTGTGAATTTGTTTCTTACATTATTGTAGTCTAAACTTCCGTACTGATTGAGATTTGCATTTACAGTACTTCCTTCGTGAAACATCTACATATACTCAACAACATACTTAGTTACATATGTTCAAAATAGTTGAACTATCATTAATAATAAAAACTCACAAAAGTATAACATGCCCATGTTGCTCTGTTGTATGTTGCTCTACTGTGTGGAGATTTCATTAGGCATTTCAAAAGACATATAAAAAACATATAAAAACATATATATGCATTTAAGCAAACTTTATTTTTTTCAATAATCTTGTTCTTTTCGGCAAGTTTTTTTCCGAGTGAAGATTGTTTCCGCAAATAAGGAGGACGACATTTACGACATGTCGCTGCTGGATCATTAATTACATGTTCAATATTGTTGCTACTACAACTTACTTCACCAATAGTAGTTGTTTCTAGACTTGCACTCCGAATTTGCTTGGTCAGATCCTTCATTGTTTTATTAATCCAATCCAACACAAATTTGTAACTACTTTCATCATCAGCAACTATGTTTGCAACCTCAATGAAATCAGTACACATTTTGTCATATCTTTCATGTTGAATAGATAAATTTTGTACACCATAACTAACTTTCACCTTACTATAACATCTCTTCACATCTTTCCTCCACCTTGATAAAATGTACATTTCTTAAAGTAATTCAAAATCATATCGTATCAACACTGGAAGGGAATGTCTACAAAGAATTCCTCTAAACTGAAACTTTGAGCATATAGAGCTAACTTCACATTCGGTTTCATAAAAAACAACCTCAAAGCTTTTTTTCGTTCTTTGTCCCTATGATTCACTAATTTCATATATTGACCTAACAGAATCCACTATATCACAATACATCAGTGCAATTAATTCTTACTAGAATTCTTTGAACTTAGAAATGGTGTATATCTTCTCAACTTGCTTCTCCATCTCATATCTTGTTACACGTGGAGTACTTTTACTGAAATACTTGGCATATGCTTGCCATTCCAATTTAGCTTTCCTTCACAATACATTTTTCACATTGCTTCACAAACTACTTTAAATTTATTTTTGAGTTAACAAACCCATCAAAAAATGCATTTATACTTTCACTTCACTGAGTTGTTGACATTCCCGCCCAAAAACTGTCTTTCAAATAGCATAGAACCCAACGATGCCTCTCATCAAATAAACCATTTAACCAATCATTATCCCATAAATCATATGTTGTAATCATGTCATGCCAATCTTCCTCAAATGCAGCAGGGCTTAACGAATCATAAACAGTAGAAAGTAACGAAGAAATAATACATTCACGTTCTTTCAAAGCCTATAACTTATCAAGCACCTTTTTCATTATATGCCACAAACATCATCAATAACTAGTCATAGGAAAAACATTCTCAATTGCCTTTTGCATTGCTATATCTTGGTCAGTAATAATACCAATGGGAGTATAACCAGACATGCATGATAGTCATGCCTCAAATAGCCACGTAAATGTCTCTGTATCCTTGTGAGAAATCAATTTGCATCCTAACAAAATAGACTACTCATGATGATTAACTCCAACAAAAAGAGCAAACGACATGTCATACTTATTCGTAAGATACGTGGTGTCAAATGTGACAACGTCCCCAAAATATTTGTAAGCTGCCCTGCTCATCGGATCTACCTAAAATACATTCTTCAATCGATCCTGCTCATCCAAGTCAATGCTAAAAAAAAAATGCATTCTGTTTGTTTTTTTCTTGAAGTATTTTAAAATTATCATAGCATCTCCTTCTCCAAGCTGTAATCGTCATACTTTATCAACAAGATTTCTATAATCTTTTTTCTAACATTTTAATGTCGACCAGCTTTGACAACAATAAAATTAAAATTTTGGGCAATGTTAATTCCCGCATAATCATTCATTTTAATTCGCTTTTTTACACTTGCACTAATTCTACAGTTACAAGGAAATATCTTGCTTTGTCCGAATTCAATCCATGATTATGCTGAAGGTTTAAAGTTCGAAGAATCAATTTTCCCTCTTCATTTACACAACCTTTGATTCTAGCTTCACAACCAGTTTTCACAACACATTTCATCTTCACATGAAACTCTTCTTTTTTACCGTATGCTTTGTAAAACTCAAACAATTCCTCATAAATATCGAATAACATACCAAGAGTTGGCTCAATTTTTTCCAATTGCACATCTTCAATTGGACGCTCAATTTCAAAATTTTTCATTCCTACAAAATAATTAACATTTATATTCAATTTCTAAAAATATTCTAAATCAAATAGAATTCAAATAAAACAAAATTCATAACATAAACCGCAACAACTTCAGAAGCAGAATCATTTTCAAAATTGACATATGACATTGTATGCAGAAATACATAACCAAAAATAAAGTATCATTGTGAAACAAAAACTTTACAGAGCATGAGAAAATCAACTACTGCTAATGTTGTCACTTGATAGACACACAAACTTATGGAAACACCAAAGTTGAACAAGCTCAGCAATTTAGCTTATTACATTGCTTAAATTCCAAAAGCTTAAATTCCAACGAGACCCACCAAAACCCAGATCTTTCACATAACAGAAAAGTAAAAGTAAAAGTAAAAGTAAAAGAACAAACTGAAAAAAGGCACCGCTCACTTAATGTTTGCCGAGAGAGCCTAGAGAGAGGGGGAAACAGTGCTGCTTGCCGTGAACGATGATGGTGATTTTTCGTGAGGAGAGAAGAGTGGATGAGGAAGTGTGCTTTGCTGTGAGGAGTTCTTCGCCGTCAACGGTGATGGTGTGTCGTCGTGAGTAGTTGCTATCGTGAACAATGATGGTGATTTACGTGAAGAGAGAGGAGAGTGGAAGAGGAAAGGCTGGCTGGAGAGAGAAGCCGTAAGTTGTTACTAAGTTGAGAAGATGGTGATTTGCGTGAGGAGAGAGGATAATGGAAGAGGAAAGGCTGGTTGGGAGTAGATAAAGCCGTGAGCGGTTGCTGCTGTGAACGATAATGGTGATTTGCGTAAGGAGAGAGGAAAATGAAAGAGGAAAGCCTGCGTGAGGAGATAAGGCTAGGATTTCACTCCGCACGAGTCATTTCTTTATTTTATTTATTTTATTTTTTTATTATTTTAATGAGCGAAATGAATGAGAGGCGAAACGGCAGCAATTAGTGTCATTTCTCTTATCATTCTCTTGTTCCTCTCGCTTCCTAACACTACTCTTTTACTTTTGTATTGTTTAAAATTTTTTTGACTAGTCCAATAAAACCGAAGGTTGGTGCATTGTATAGTCAAATTTTACTTTTTTATCCGTACAGATCACTTGAATAATTTTACCAAACACAGGTTAAAAAAAGGTTAGTACAGTAGATATCCTTATAATACATGAGGCCAAATACGGTCTAACGGTCTTGATTGTTTGGAATGAAAATATCCTCTGAGAAGTGATCTAATCTAATAATGGTCTTGATTTCTTAACAAAACATTCAAGAATTAAGATCATATCATTTTTTCATGGTCCTTTGAAGCATCGTAAAATTGCACTGTTTTAAGTCAAAATTCAAAAATCAATTAAAAAAATTGATTTTTAATTGATGAAAATATTGCTTCGTAAAACGCTTTCAAGTTGGAGGGGGGGGTGGAAGAAAAGGGAAGATTCATAAATGGACGTGTAAAGATTATAGAGAAGAGCAAAATTGGAGTTCTGTATAAAGGAAAAAAGAAAACCGCTGTTAATTTTTGTAAATGAGATAGTGGGGGTAATTATTAGTGTAGTCCCAGATTAATTAATCATCTTCAGACACTTTATTAATAAATGCTGCAGTTGTGGTAGTGCTCTTTAAATTATTACTATTATTTTATTAAAAAAAAAAAAAAAAGAAGAAGAATGGAAAAGCAGATAACCGCTATTACTAATTTATTTATTTAACGCGTTTTGGGAGATACCTGACATTTATTTGCCCGTTTGACTGAACCCCCGACAAAAGTCATATGACAGGTCACCACGCAAAGAATACAGACGTGCTAAACCGGTCAACTCTCCCAAATGCTACCGGCTTAGCTGGTCATCTCATCGTTGATAATAAAAAAAAAAATTATATACAAATAAAACCAATACACGCAGCCCAGCCGTCTTCTTACATTTCATTTGTCTACTCGTGTTGACTTTTTTGTCCACGGATTTCGTCGGTTAAGCGGACCTAATTCTCCCAGCTTCAGAGGGTAAAATGGTCAAAATTCGCCCTCCTTATTCTTTATCACTTTCTTGTCATTTGTTCTCTCAAACGATCGGTTGCTTCAGCTCAGTTTTCTCCTCTCTGGTGAGTGCTCTCTTTTTCTCCCCGCTGGATTTGTTAGTTTTTCTGTTTGGTTGCCGGGAAAACGGGGGAAAGTGAAGGGAAATTTTGGCTTTTCTTTCCCAGCTGACCATGTTAATTTCATTGCAGCTTGTTTAGTATGATTTTAGATTCAGAAGCTTCAACTTACGTTTTCCTGCGTTTTCTCAGAAGCCAAACGGGCGATTAGAGATTTGTTTAATTAGTTTATTTGTGTTTTGTTTTTTCCTTTTTGATCCGGCGATGCTCCTGTGTTTTCAGTTCATTGATTAATTAAATAATCTATTTTCATTTGTGTTTGCTCTTTTATTCTTCATTTTTATTTTGCTGTGTTTAGCTTGATCTAGTTTTACTGCTTGTTCTGATACTGATTTGTGAAATATTTGCATGGGTAGAAAACTTACTTTTAAAATTAAAAAAGTTGCATTTGAAAAAAAAAATTAATTAATTAGGCAATAAAAATCTGTGGTTTGAGATTTATAGATTCATCTTTTGAATAAAATTATGGATATATATTGATTTTGTTATTCGGGCATATGATTGCTACTGCCCAGATAGTTTATCTATTATAACCACGCACTGCCTAATTTAAAATTAGGAATGCCTGCCTACGTTATAGTGTGTTTAAACGATGGTTACAATTTAGATATCATGCTAAGAGCTGTTGCTGTCCGTTAACCATTGGGTATATATTTTGTTTCCAAAAACATGCTTGATTTCTTGCAAGTTGTATGTTATCTATAATGAGTACAATTTTTTCATTTGGGATATGCAGTGTGTAGGAGAGAATAGTTGATGGGTACATCGTCTGGGTCAAACATACACAACCAATCTTCATCAAAGATGCTACCTCCACGTCAGCAGCCACGATCTGGAGGACTCCAAACTTCGCTATCCCTTGTGACTTCTGACCCCATGCTGTCCCCTGATGGACAGGAACCCAGATCCAACTCAGACAATATTCGTGAGTCCCCAACTGAGAGTGCCAGCTCACGGGAAACTTGGCCTACTGCTGACACTGTCAATGGAAAGAAGATGGAGAATGGCAAGAGTGAGATTGACTGCCCTGAACAATCGGTAATTCATCGTGTTTCAAGTGCAGATAAGATATCTCTTCGGGAGATAGCAAGAGAGCGAGTTGATGTAGTCTCGGAAAAGATGCATCGTCTTCCTGAAGAGTTTCTGGAAGAACTAAAGAATGGCCTTCGGGCTATTCTTGAATGTAATGGTGGTTCACATCAGAGGGAAGAGTTTTTGACTCTACAAAGGTTTGTTCAGAGTAGATCAGATTTAACAGCAAAGACATTGATAAGGGCCCACCGGGTACAGCTGGAAATCCTTGTTGCAATAAATTCTGGAATCCAGGCATTTTTGCATCCAAATATTAGTCTATCTCAAAATTCCCTCATTGAGGTCTTTGTATACAAGAGGTGCAGAAATATAGCATGTCAAACCCAGCTTCCAGCTGATGATTGTACCTGTGAAATATGCACCCACAGGAATGGTTTCTGCAATCTTTGCATGTGTGTAATCTGTAACAAGTTTGATTTTGAAGTGAACACCTGCCGTTGGATTGGATGCGATTTGTGTTCTCATTGGACTCACACAGACTGTGCAATTCGTGATGGACAAATTTGCATGGGCCCTTCTGCCAAAAGTGGAGCATGTCCCTCTGAGATGCTTTTCAGGTGCCGGGCTTGCAACCGGACGTCTGAGCTGCTGGGCTGGGTGAAAGATGTATTTCAACATTGTGCTCCAGCCTGGGACCGCGAAGCTCTTATGAGGGAACTTGATTTTGTTAGTAGGATCTTTCGTGGAAGTGAAGATCCTAGAGGGAGGAAACTCTATTGGAAGTGTGAGGACCTTCTAGAAAAAATGAAGGGTGGGCTTCCAGAGTCAATGGCCTGCAGAGGAATATTGCTGTTTTTCCAAGGTATGTACCGTACTAAGGATTTAGTTCCTTTTTTTCCTGTTAGCTGAGTATATTTTATATTTATGAATTATTCATATTTTGCTTTGTGAGTACAAATTCTAATAGTGCTGACTTGCAAAATAGATGGTGTGAAATTGAATAGATATGGCAAAATAGTCCCCTGCAGTTCTCACTGGAGTTGATGTGTTAATTCTGTTGGGAGTTGGGAATTGGGATTTTTGACTGTGCACATGCTGTATGTACTCGACTATTTGTATGTGAACATGTAGTAACTTACTTTTCTCCTTTATCTGAATCTTGAATTGCGTGGTTCCAATGGAAATGGAAGGAGGGAGGGCAAGTTTCGCCTTTTTATGTCTTCTTCATGAGTTGATACTGATATGTTTCATTCTTTATGACAACATGCTGAAAAGAAACTTGCTGGGTGGCTAGGAAGAGAACTCAGACATCCACTCTTCTCAAGTTAAATGCATACCTCCTGTCATCTCAAGTTAAACGCTTGACATGGTGGCATATTATTCTCTTCTGTTTTTGACATCCTGATATGTATATAGACTGCACTTTTCCTTACGACTCAACAAAATTTTATGCATGTCCCATTATCCACTTTACAGAATCTGAATCTGAGGTATCAGATGTTTTTCTTCTAGATGCAAGTTATTTTTGGCTCCATCATTTGTCATTGCCTCTTTAGGAGTGGTATACAGTTTTTAATGTATTTGACATCTGGCTTAGATTTTATTTGGATGCTTCTATACTTGGAGCAGATTCTTAATATGTTAAATCTCTTTCTATGCTTTGAGAATATGGTGCATTATTAATGTATGTTATTCTTTCCTTTGTCTCTTGGTATTATTATAAAGAGCTTGAGGTTGACTCTCCAAAGAGCCTGGAAAACGGAGAAGCTGGTAGGCTGATTGCTCCACACGAGGCATGCAACCGAATTGCAGAGGTTGTACAGGAGGCTATAAGAAAGATGGAAATGGTGGCTGATGAGAAGATGAGGATGTTTAAGAAAGCTCGTTTATCTCTTGATGCTTGTGACCGTGAGCTTGAAGACAAGGCCCGTGAAGTGACAGAATTAAAGATGGAGAGAACAAAAAAGAAGCAACAGATAGAAGAGCTGGAAAAAATTGTGAGGCTTAAACAAGCTGAGGCTGATATGTTCCAACTTAAAGCCAACGAAGCTAAGCGAGAGGCCGAGAGACTGCAGAGGATTGCTCTTGCCAAAACAGATAAGTCAGAAGAAGAATATGCTAGCAGCTATCTGAAACTTCGCTTGAGTGAGGCTGAAGCTGAGAAGCAGTATCTGTTTGAGAAGATTAAGCTACAGGAAAGCTCACGTGCATCACAGAGCAGTGGTGGAATGAACCTTCACAGATGTTGATGCAGTTTAATTTATGATTTAAGACATGGTCACCCCTAAGCCACCCAAACTGTTAGAAGAATATTCACCAATGGATTATAATATGTTGTACCATTGAGTAACTTGATGACTTTAGAGATGTTACTTCGGTGTGAACTAGTGTGAAATGCGCATGAGATGCTATTTTGCTTCATTTGACCTTAACCTTGTAGTGTCTTAACAAGTGAAGGTGGAGAATCGGTGAAAGTTTGTGGAATTTGGAAACTGATTCTTTATCTGTTGCTTTTGTACATAGATCTGCAGAAAGCATTGTTCTTAATAGATGCATCTGTTCCCATTTGTTTCATGTACACACAGTTAGATATTGCGATGATAAAAGCACTTCTATTTCACTTCATTAAAGCGGTTGCCTAAATCAACTCTGAATCTTCAAGTTATAGGTAGTACAGGATTTCAAGTTGGTAGACTCGGCCATGCCTCTTCAGAGAAGCCATGGACTGAGAAGAAGAAATAGGGCTGTCGAAAGTAATCGAAGAGCTAATTCCGTGGCTCTTGAGCTGAGAAATTCATCCACACGTTAAAATTAACAAGTCTTGGCATTATTCACATACGTGCCTAATTTTCCACTGTTGGTCATGCTGAGCATCCTGCCCGGCTGAGACGAAGGAACCAAAGTTCCATTGGGGAAATGCAGCAAGTTGTTGTTCAGCAATACTGTGGGAATTGAATGAGTCAGAATGAAATCATGGAGATGCTCTGGAGTCGCTACGACTTCAGATAGCTTCTCATCGTTCGGCATCAAGAAAGTTACAGCTGTACTCTGCAGTGGATTCGAGCTTGCGATAATCATCTTGAGAAGAACTACAAACTCATGGTAAGATTTTGCTCTCGTGTCAGCCAAGGCCGTCTCCAAATCAGTCTGGTTTATTTGATGTGTGAATTGAGCTTCTCCCACAACAACAAAATGTGGAAGAAGGATGCCAAACCAAAGTGCCATTGTTGTTTTTCTTCAACTGATATTTGCCGGAGGCGACTTTTGCAGTGGAATTTACAGCCTTAATAGAAACTTGCGTTGATGCTTGGTTTGTTCTTATGCAGTTGAGGTGATGCATGCATTTTGTTGCAACATGTTTAGGCGACAAGTAGTTCATGCTCATGCATGAGGAAACTGTAATACTTGTGCCCAATTTGGTCCTGTAAAAGGCTGTTTTTTTTTATGCCTAAGCGTTGGGTTAGCAGCTGATGATTAGAAATATTGCTGGTAGCGTATGCTTTGAGTTATTTTTGTGCTTGTGAGTTACGATTAGCAAATATTAAGAACATGATCCAAAGTTGTGGATTTTCTTATACATCATCCAAAACTGAATTGGGTCCATCTGAAGTTCGAAAGCTGATCTTTTTAATATTTTGATCATAACTTCATGCTTCGGAAGGACAAAAAAAAACAAGAAAAAGAAAATACAAACCAAATCTGAAATCCCCATTTGAGAATACAAATTTTGAATAGAGACCAAAAGACCAATAGAAAAGACCACATGCATACATAGCGACAGAACTGGACCATCATACGGGCATTTTCTTAATATATTGGACCATTTTTCACATTTATTTTAAGGCTTCGCGAGGTTGACTGAAACAAATTGCACTATGCGGAATAGGACTGGTTACCATTTCATGCCCCACATTTAATATCTAGTCACAATAATGCCAACCAAGTTCATTTGAGCCATGAAACGTTTTAATTAATAATGAAAGATTTTACATGGAAGTGTACAAACAAAAGACATTAAAATGAAAATGTAATGGACAACAAACCCATGTTGGTATCAATTCTTGTGATCATGAATGAGAAAGTTCAAAATAGTTGTTGGAAATTAGTTAGGTGAATTGCCTTGTCCCCATGTGTTTCCATCTCTTATCTTTGTCACTTAAGCTCGTCCTTAGTTGACACTAAGATTGATGTTTTTTTTCTTTGACAGAAATTTAAATAGACTTAAATTAACCTAAATTTTAAATAAAATAAAATTTGAATATAATTAAATATCTAAATCTGAATGCTATGTTTGTTTTTTTCCCATAAATTACTAAAAACAAATATTTAGTTGTTTGTTTTTTAACTTAAAAAAACTGAAAACTAATATTTTTACATTTGTATCCTAATAAATTACAAATATTAAATAAATAATAAACATCTCAAAGAACTTAAAATAAGATAATATATTATTATTATAATATAAATCATGTTCAATTAAATCCATTTTATATTTAAAAATTAGTATATGTTAATCAATTTTATTGTAGTTTATAACGTTTTTATTTGAAAAATATTCTTAAAAATTATGAAGATAAATAAAACTAATTCGAAGAAATTAAAAAGATAAAAATAATAGTAGTTTATCACTATATTATCACAAGTTATAGAGATGGGTAATAATGCTAATTATGAAATTTTATTTACGTAAGAATGAAAATTAATTAATTAGATAAATAGGAATATTTCGCAGAATTTTTTTTAATAATATCATTCAAACATTTAAAATGAAGCAAAAAACTAAAAAGATTGGCTTGTTCACTTAATGACTTAAATGACTGAAATTTTTTTTTATAAATTAAAAAAAAAAGTAAACAAACTTAATGAGTTAACTAATTAAATTTAAGTCAATTAAGTCATAAAGTAAAAAAACAAACAGCTCTTAACTAATGATTCTTCATAATTCGAGTCTTGGTGGACCATATTTATTAAGTGGGACTATTTAATCATAAACAAAATAATGAGGGCTTGTTTGAAAATGTTCTCAAAAAGCATTATTTTACTTTCACGCAACACTTTCGAATGTGTATGTGATGGGTATATCTCTTTTTCAAGAAGCAATTAAAAACATTATGAATCAAGTGAAAAATACTTCGATATTTTAAGCGCTTTTGAAGATTCAATAACGTTGACACGATGAACACGTATAAATTAAAGTACATAATTAACTTTAAAATAAACTTCTTCTAGGTTCTAACCACAACACATTAAAAATTAATTGTCCTCTTTCTTGTTCAACTTCAACTCAAACATTCTTAAATAAATAAGTAGCTAGTTGGTTGTTCCAACCGAGTTGTTCTAGAGCTTGAGACAAATTCGCACACAATTTTTTTTTTTTTTATTGGTCAAACTACAAATATTTTTATACATATGATTAGGTTGGGTCAGAACCTAAATTATAAAAAAAAAAAAGGGCATATAATTGGAGATAGCAACTAGTTCTGTTCGTGAAAAATGTTGCACTTTAATCACCAAGGAATGTACATTTTCTACTTTTAAATTTCCCCTACTTTAACAATACCCAAGTATTAAAACATTCTACCCACTTAACATTTTGTCCTTATTATTACGTAGACATTACCTAGATATTTATCATATTTTATACACTCAAGCAACTTTCTAAAATTTGCCTCTTTTTTTTTTTTTTTCCTTTTAATTTTATCTCATCAAAGGGTGAGACAAAATCGCTTGGAGATGGGATAGCTTCGAGAAGTTTGGACAAAAATGCTTCTTACCCATTAAGAAACCGCAAGTGATAATGTTAGAGGCGACAAAATGAATGAATAAGATAATCGAATCGTAAATGAATTAAGTTTATTAAACGAATATTCATTTAATTTGTTTAGTTGAATGAATTGATTTGAATTTAGATTCATTTACAATTCATTTCATTTATTTATGTACAATTAAGAACAAATTGCATTGAATCATTATTTGTTTACAATCATAATTATCATTATAGTTTATAATTACAAAACTATTCTTCATATTTTTTAAATTTGTGCATAAAATTTAATGAGAAAAGTAATTTAATCAAATGGATAATAAAATGAATCTTAAACGAATAAATCAAATATTTGATTCGTTTATAACCATTTTATTAAACAAACTTTAAACGGATAAACAAATTAATGACCTCAAACTTGGATTCGATCTGTTTGTTTAGCTAATCAAATTGAATTCACCCAATTATTAAACGAACTAATTTTTTCAAATCTAAATCTGTTTAATTCGAGTCGAATCAAATAAAAATAAATAAATCCTAACCCAAATTAACACTCTTACGATGATGTCAAAAATAAAATGATAATGAGAAAATTCATTTCACAATGATTTTTCTTAAAGGATTGTTTACTCACACGTTCTAATTTAAATAAATAAACAATTAGTAAGTTATATAATTATGTAACATACGTCAACCCAATACTTATTATCAATAACACGCATATAATTTTTATAGTGTTTATTAGTGTTACTGATAATAATTGCTGAGTTTGTTAATGTTACGTGTAACTTACTAACTGCGTTAAATAAATTCGTTATTGTTGAAAGTCTATGCCACAATCATTAACTAAATATTTTTTTTTGTTTTAAAAATTAAAAGAATCTCTCCTCTCTCCTCTCTCCTCTCTCCAACCATCTCACATGGACTTCAGAAGAAGTCACTATGATCTGATTCATTTTTTAACGCTTCTAGGCTCTGGCACTTCTCTTTTAAAGTGCAATTGTGCAAGTCTTTAGAGAGAGTTTTTTTTTTTTTAAAAAAAAAAAGGTGCAATGAATGAATCTTTGGAAATAAAAGAAAATAATTAGAATAAGATTTACTTATTATAAACACAATTTGCCAATTTGATCCTCAAGTAGATATAATCATGCACTATTATCCCCTTTTTCTTTTTTTGAGACCTCTTAATGGAGGAGAAGTGGAGAGATTCTTTGCACAAATGGGGACTTCCCCTCAACCTCTGGCTTTGCTACAAAGTACCCAATAGACGCTTTCTAATTGCTGCTAATTGTTCAATCTTCTAATCTAATTAACTAGATTAAATTTATTAAACAAACAATAGTTTTAACATTTGTATAAAATTCGTATTTTTAGTTAGGGTCCTGGAGCAAAACGACAGCATAAGAACCCCTGTGGTTCACGTCAAAGTCAATCACTCAATCTAATTGTCGTTTTTGTTTTGTTGCATATGTGATGGGATACACGCATCAACTTTTATTGGATACGTGGACCTCTTTGCAACAAAGCCAAAAGTTTGAGGACTTTAATGGAAGTTCACATAACCTACATGTCCGCGAGCATGTGTACAGTTACTTGCACATGGTCCCTCTGTCAGCAACTGCATTGGCTCCGTGGGACCCAAGTGACGTCGATGACGTGTCTCACTCCCGATGCGTTCGCGCCTTTTCTCATCTGCCATCGCTGACCGCTCCGGCTGGAGAGAGGAAAAAGAAGAAAATTGGGGAAATGCGAGTTGTCAGATCCAAGCTGTCTCCGGGTCCCATTCTTTTCTGTTTTGGCTGTCACGATTCTCGAGCAATTCCAGGACTCGGCGATTTTTATTTTTTTTAAGTCGTGGTGGGACCCCCTGAGGGCGCGTTTGTTTTGCGAGAAAATGGTAAAAGCACTTTTGCAAAATTGAAAAAGTTGCAATTGGTCAATACAAATAGTGTTACCATTTCTTTGTATGCTTTTGAAACTCATTTAAACATGGGTTTTGCAGCCATTTTTATTGGGATATTATATATATATATATATTTTTTTTTTTACTTCATGTTTATTTAATCATTATAAAATTTTAATATATTTTTAAAAAATTTATATTAATTAATTATTTTTAAATTAATACAGTTAAATAATTTAAATGAAATGATAATTTTACCCCTAAATAAATTAAAAGATTATTTTATTTTATAAAAAATTTAAAAAATAAGAAAACTATAATTATAAAAATACTCATAAATTTAATAAAATATAAATCTCAAACAAAAGTACTCAGTCGATTTTTTTTTAATTTAGATTTTATAAAATTTTAATAATTATTTTATTAAAAATTATAATTTTGAATTTTTTTAATAAAAATGACTGAATTTATTTATTAAATATTATAATTTTACAAAATTTTATTAAAATAACTGAATCTATTTATTAAAAGATAAGTACCAAAATTTTAATAATTTAGGGGATTTTTATTAAATCCCAAAATTTTGAAATTATTTTTATAATTATAATTTTTATTTAGATTTTTATTAAAAATAAGAATTCTAATTTTGAGATTTATTTTTTTATTATACTTAGGGGTATTTTTATAATTATAATTTTTTTAAAGCTTTTAGAAGATAAAATGTTTTTTAATTTATTTAGGGATAAAATTATCATTTCATTTAAATTATTTAACAGTGTTAGTTTAAAAGTAACTAGTTGATATAAATTTAAAAATAAATATAGTCCATAAAACATATTAAAATTTTATTGTGATTAATGAATATAAAATAAAAAAGATGTGGTACAATGATAATTTCTCATGTATATATATATATATATATATATATATATATATATATAGGGGAATTACATCAATAGAAGTGTTTATTTTGCATCATTACTTTTGGAAGGGAATTACATCAATAGAAGTGTTTATTTTGCATCATTACTTTGGAAATTGACTTATGAGGAATGGGTTTGATTATTGAGAGATTAATATGTCAATTTCATGAACCAAAGGAAACGCTAGCAAGCAAACATGATAAAATTAGCATATTCCTTTGAATCACATTTATTAGTGCTTCTCATCAAATCATGCTTTGCTGCATACAATCAATTGCAGCATTTCTTTCACAACAAGTTGCAAATATTATGATTGGCCTCATTTCTTTTTAAGACTTTTGATTATTTATGAAATAAAGTAACAGATTTCTAAAATTGAGATGTTAAAAGAATGAACTTGCATACGAGAGGGGGGGGGGATAGTGGTGGGTCTTTATCCAACTGGAATTTGTAATTATTGAACCCCTAAATATTATTGCATAATATGGCCCATGCAATTAGGCAATTATCGCATGTACTTGTTATTTCCCACGAAATGAAATGCTGGAATCAAATTGAAAGATGATAATAAAGTGGCTTAAGATGAAAGTCATGGGCCTAAAATTTATAATAATCTTAATTAAGGTATCCAAGACAAAAAAAGTAAACGAACTTCATCATCAACAGCTCTCCCCCACTCGACTCTTAAAAATTTGATGGTCAAATTCAAGATTGCAATGAATTTTAGGTAGAAGTGATACATTCAAATATGCTCTTTGCTACAGGTCTCCATTAAATGAGCAAAATTGGTCATGATCAATAAAATTAACATCATTTTTTTGCTTGTGACAAAACAAAACAAAATTAATTGCAAGTCCAATGAGTAGCCTTCCTTAATTGGTCATATTAATTACTAATTATTCTACAAACATTATTATTTTTAGTGAGGACAAAGATTCAAAATGGTGGTTATTTATATATATTTTAACACACTAAGCTTGTTTTTGGCTCAACAAATGCAAGTGCTCTCTTAACTCTCGAGTCATAATGGTGCTTAATAAATTTGGCAATGGGTAAAGGGGACACATGATAGAGACTAGCAAGGAGAAAGTGAAAACATGCTGCTGGGAGAAATATCCAAATTCACCCACCAGCATTTATTGGGCAGTCGTTTTTATTTTTATTTTTAATTTCAAAACAACATAACTTTGAAAATGGTAGATTCCTTGGCCCTCAACATAAAAAGAAATAGGAATTGACAAGCTCAGGGCGTGAGCATCTATCTCTTAATGCTCTGTGACTCTCTACTATTTGATAATTGCTTCAGATTTGAGAATCCATTAGTGATCTAAAATTAATCCATCCACTCGCTAGTCACGCAAGTCCCACTAGGCGCATGTACAAATCAAATGCCAGCAAAATTTCAAAATATTAAGTCTAAAAATAAAATGAATGTCCATACACATCATTTAGCCATTTGGTGGTGCAGAAATGTAAAAGATTGATAATTAAGAGAAATTTAGTTGTTGAATTACGAAAATTTTATTAGAAAACCTTAATGAGTAAAACTAAGGTTTTGAAGCTCTTTTTTTTTTTATTAACCTTAAATATCTCGAATTTACTAAAATGAATAAAATTAAAATATTATTTTATAATAAAATTTTATTAATCTAAATAAAAAGAACAAGACAAACAACTTTCCAATCTGATGTATAAAAAATAAAGATAACAAATCCTGAAAATAATAGGAAAAATAAGATTGCAAAACAACTAGGAAGAAATTAAATTTTCAACTCGATCATGTGACAAAACAATATTAATAGTCCAAGTTTTGGTTCATCTGATCGCAAGTTTCAAAACAACATATTATAAGCTCAAAACAAATACATGCGGCCCAAATTACGACCTCTAGAAGATGCATGCTCATCCTACGCAACCATCCTACATCAACATTATGTCTACTAATGATAATTGAAGAATTCATCTAATTTAAATTTTGATATTAGTTTATAGTACATAACTAAAATTACAATCACTTAACCTTAATCTATAAGTGCTCTAATATTTCTTAAGAAATATAGTCTCGATAAATTTTCAATCTATAGTAATGACATCAAAACAATATAGCAAGTTTCTAATACTTGAATCAAAAGGGTAAAAAAAAAAATATCATAGTGATTATTATGGTCAAACTAATCATGATTTAGATTAAAGTGGTTAGTTTAATCCTTGCTTTAGGAAGTCCCATATCTTCTCAACTCTCATCATGCCCATTTTCTTCAAATTTTAAATGAAATGGTGGGTAAGGGTACGTAGCCGACATACTTTTTCATTGATGGCCACTTCACCACTAATTCTCCAAACGATTAAAGATTCTACATCGCCCAGTTCACGTTTGCCATCACCAAATCTCCGATTAATTCCCGATATTTCTTTCTTATTTATGAGATTTTGTCATTTGGATCCTTTAATTTCTTACTTTCTCTCAAGTAAGGACATATTTTGTCCGTTTGCATAAATATGTCCTTGACCTCTGGGGTTAGCAATGACACATAATGGGATATGGTTTTTCAATCCAAGTCCCGTCATGTATATGCAAGTGAAATGAATTTTTTTTTTCATCATGTCGCTATATTTTTTTTAGAATAATAATATGTCTCGATCCTGTCCCAAAAGAGATGAAATCCTGCATAATCGCATCCCAATTAGAAAAATTTTCATTCTTAGTCGGTAATAAGATGGATGAAATGAAATTTGTCATTCTCACTCTCGTCCCATATATGTAAGTCGGATAAAAAAAAGTCTCATTCTCATTCCTAAATTTTTTTATGGGATAAAAATATGTTTCAATCTCATCCCATCAAGAAAAATTATCATTCCTATCGACCTCCATCAAAATGACCTCAATACTATATACTCTTTTGTATCAAGCTACTTGCACTGATATTGATATGTTGTTGCCGTTAAAATCCAACACTCTAAGGGTAATATGATCATTTCATTTAAAAAAATAAAGACCTAGTTGAGATAAATTATGTCAACAAATTATATCTTTTTGAGAATCTGTAAAGTATAGGGACTTTGATGATAATTCTCCTTTTTTTTGGGTAAATAGAAATAGAATAGATTCCTCTTTTACTTTTGTTTATTTTTCATAATTGAACTCTTGACTCAAAACCGCAAGCCTTTTCTGTCTTTTTTTAAATGCCCATTTTACCCTTCCACTAGGTAGCAGTTTCTGTGTCTAATTTTTCTCTGATTGTGTCCGTATAACTGCACAATCTTTAATCGCTGAATGGAAGGTGCAGTCACTTTCAAAAGCAAAAGCGGCTCAGAGCCAAAAAACAAAGAAAAAAAAGAATTAAAATTAATAAAATAGTAAATAAAGTAAAGATAAATAATCATACTGAAAATGTCAAATAGACAAAATGCTAGAAGAGCTTTTAACTACACCATTACATATTATAATAATGGTTTTTTAATGTCACCTTCTTCTTCATCTTGGGCTTATTTGCTTTTAGCTAAACCATCCCCACTTAGATGATGAGGCAATAATATTTAATGTACCAAAAAACTCTAATTTCAAATGCTAAATTCAGACTCAACAGAGAGAAAGAGAAAAGTGGGCAGTGAAAAAGAGAAATTATTGGAGTGCCTCTTTTATCCGACTCTGATCATTGATTCCAGTTGGGTTATCCGAGAAATGAAGTTGGTCTGTTTCAAATTTTGGTTTTGATGAGTTGCTTTGATAAAGTTTCTGTCTTGATGCTTCACTTGGCTTTGCAGAGCTGATTAATGCTGAGAGGGGTACTCGATATAGAGGAAAAAAAAAGCCAATTTTTTTCTTACCTCGCTAATGATTCTCTCACAGTTTGCCAAATTACAAGTGGGATTTTGTTTTTGATTCAGCTGCTTCTGGTTTGATATGTTGATTGGTCATTTTTGTTGGCTTCAAAAGAGCTGTGCCTGTGGTTTTGAATTTTAGATGGGATCTATTGGTCCACGTACTAAGGTGAATGAAACTTAGTATTTGAGCCATTAAGTGGAGAGAGCAAAGAGGCTGGACCACGTTATTTGCTTGCATGGAGTATAATTAGAGCTTCGTCTGTTTAGAAAATGAACTGGGCTTAATGCAGTTTTCACTTTCTAGTTTGTGGTTTTCACATAAAGCAATGATGTTGATGTGTTCAGATCCAAACTTGGTGAAAAATTTGCTGGCTTTCAAGCAAACTTACATCTTTCCTTTGGCCGGCTCTGAAGACTCTTAGTAAAGACAAGTGGGTGCTTGTTTAGATGACTATGGCTATTACTTGCAAGCTCTGTGGCTCTAGTAGTAGTAGATTATCAGCAAGTTCAAAGCTGAAGAAGGCAAGCGAGCCTTTGCAAGGGCCGGACCGCGTCAATAGAAGGAGCACGCTTGCATTTCTCTGGCTTTTGGGTTTTGTTATTGTAGGGAGCATTTGTTTTCTCTTAAGTTGTGATGGTGGGGCTTTTGTGGGAAATGAGGAGGAGGAAGGCCGAATGTCTTGTGAAAAAAAGGCTCAAATCTTCTTGCAGCATTCCAATGTTAGCCACAACCAGCTCCATGCTTTGGCTACTTTGTTCTCTGAGTCAGATCAGGTACTGCCTAAATCTTTTGAACTTCACATTTTTACAATACAAGCTATAGAATGTCCTTGTTTTTCTTTTTGATTTGGTTAAATCGTTTGTAGATTGAAGTAGTGGCCAATATTGATAATTGGTTCTGCATTTTTTTGGGTTTGTTTTGGGGCGTGGGGGGGTTGTTAAGTTGTTGGGTAAACTTGCAGAGGTTCATGTAATTCCTTTAATATGCACATCTGTTTTGCTTAATTCATTTACTTCGATTTGAGTTCTGAGTCACATATGTTTTTACCTGGACTTTAGAATTAGACAGCAACTTGGGGCATTGGTGAAGCTGAAAATGGGTTTTGATATAATAGATAATTCAACTCATATGCTTATTACCCATAGTGCTGTATAATCTCGAGTGTCTCGAAACTATTAATATTTGCTTAGTTTGGAAATAAGTGTACTTCAAATACTGTTCTCTGTTTCGGAAGCATTGGAAGTCATATGGTTGTTTACTGACTGCTAATGTTCAGAAAACCAAACATGCTAGAAGTTTATTTAAAATATAGAAGGGCAGCATATAATCTTAAAATACTTGCATTCTCTTGTGTGTATTACAGATTGCATCCCTCAAATGTACCAGAGAGCCAGGATCAGGAATGCTATTACGTAATGGCATCATTTGTGCTATGAAGGTACCATATTCCAAGAAGCAAGAGTTTCAGAAGCAGACTATATGGCTTGCAGAAGATGTAAAGCAAATGGACCAATGCCCAGTTGAAGATGTGAATGTCTCCTGGAAACTTGACCATTCAGTGTTAAAGGTAATGGTGATTTATGGTTTTATTCCTCGGTGCTTAATGGGTCTGGCAAGAGCCTTTTCTTTTTACTGCCTAAAATAGTTTGTCTCTATGCCCTGGAAAGTCTTTTTACGTAAATAAAGTATGGCTTAATTATTTCTATGGACGGTATTTTGTCGTCTTTGTCAAAAATTTCTAAAAGTTATGGATTAGTTAACTTAGTGGTTGATTTGACTTTGTTTAGAACATCTCCCAAGCAAGGACATGGAGCAACTGCACGGCAGATCATTTCAAGATTTTATCCTTTTGTTTGTCTAAAGGGTGTTGGTGGTTCATTTGTGGAATGGTGGTAATCTGCATCGTTGTCAGTTTTCTTTTTAAATCAAGGAGGAACCACAAGCATAGGCATGATCAGTTGCAGCCTGTGTCCCAACAGCGTCAAATGATACTGCAGCAGAAGCAGCAACAGCAAACTCCTCACCCTCCTAGAAGTGCTGGAAAGTGGAGGAAGAAGATCCTAGTGGTCTTTGTTCTGCTGGGTATTGCAATTTCCGTCTGGTTGTTTTGGCACTTGAAAGAAAAGATGTATTTGAGAAGGGAAGAGACACTTGCCAGCATGTGTGATGAGCGAGCGAGGATGCTCCAGGATCAGTTTAATGTGAGCATGAATCATGTTCATGCCTTGGCTATTCTGGTGTCCACCTTTCACCATAGGAAACATCCATCTGCAGTCGATCAGGTAGTCCTCTTTTCAGCTCTTTCTATTCTGTTATACCTCAAGATTATAATTTTATGAAACCATAGGTCTAAGCTTATGGACTCTTATTCATTACTGCTATGTTTTCAGTTGATATTTATTTTCCTCTTTTGTCATGCAGAAAACATTTGGTGAATATACTGAGAGAACAGCTTTCGAGAGACCACTTACTAGTGGAGTAGCTTATGCTTTGAAAGTTCTTCACTCAGAGAGAGAGCAATTTGAGAAGCAGCATGGATGGAAAATAAAGAAAATGGAAACTGAGGACCAGACTCTTGTCCAAGATTGTACACCAGAAAATTTGGATCCTGCTCCTGTTCAAGATGAATATGCACCAGTTATATTTTCTCAAGAAACTGTGTCCCACATTGTCTCTATTGACATGATGTCTGGAAAGGTGGGTTTATTTAGGCTTTGGTGCTTGCTTATATATGCTCAATTGTTCTTAAAATGTCTACTAAATTTGTTTAGTATATTTCTGCTGAAATGTTAGTACCAAGACACAAGTTACCTCAAAATATATTTATTACTTAATTTGTTCTATCAAGCTTATCATGCCATTGCATTTCCTGCAGGAAGACCGTGAAAACATTTTGCGAGCAAGGGCATCTGGGAAGGGAGTATTGACACCACCCTTTAAGCTGTTAAAGTCTAACCACCTTGGTGTTGTACTCACATTTGCTGTCTACAACACTGACCTACCCCAAGACGCTACACCAGAACAGCGTATAGAAGCTACTTTGGGGTAACTATATCTCCTCCTGAATATTCTTGATTTCTCATATATGTTTCATCTTTTTGAAGTATTCTATGTTTCGCTTCAAAAAGATTAAGTTGATTTTTTCACTGAGATCATTACTTCATAAGGTATCTTGGCGCATCATATGACGTCCCATCCCTAGTGGAGAAGCTTCTGCACCAACTTGCCAGCAAGCAGACAATTGTTGTGAATGTCTATGACACAACAAATGCATCTGCTCCAATCAACATGTTTGGTCCTGATGTCACCGACACAGGTCTGCTGCGTGTCAGCAACCTTGATTTTGGTGATCCATCACGGAAGCATAAGATGCATTGCAGGTTAGTTCTGTCACAAACTTCAGTGTACAAATCAGCAGAAGGTAATGTAATCACATATTTATTCAGACGAAATTTCTCTTTTATTTATTTATTGTTCTAATTACAGGTTTAAACAAAAACCTCCTGTACCTTGGACGGCAATAAATGCATCAATAGGAGTCCTAGTTATTACTTTGCTTGTTGGCCATATCTTCCATGCGGCCATAAATCGAATTGCACAAGTGGAAAATGACTACCACGAGATGATGGAGCTCAAAGCTCGTGCCGAAGCTGCAGATGTGGCAAAATCTCAGGTGCCCTCCCCTTGTCCTATTGATGAGTCACTCTTTGCTGTCCTTAACAAATAGAGGCATCCTGACTGAAACTTTCAGTGTTGAAGCATGGCTTCCTTTGTTGAGTTTTCTGTGAAGAAATTTATCTTTAGCATTATTTTATTTCACCTTCTTTTTTATTTATATATATAAGAAGTCAATACTTTCGTCACTCAAGGTTTCTCTTTTTCTTGAAGTTTCTTGCAACTGTTTCCCATGAGATCAGGACTCCAATGAACGGTGTCTTAGGTAAGTTAAGAGTCTTTCAATTATTGTAGGCTTCTCCAAATATGTCAAGATTAACTGATAGATTGCTGCTTATGATCATTTTCCAGGTATGCTGCAAATGCTGATGGATACAGAACTTGATGCAGCCCAGTTGGACTATGCCCAGACTGCTCATAATAGTGGGAAGGATCTTATCTCATTAATAAATGACGTTCTTGATCAGGCTAAGATAGAATCTGGAAGGCTTGAACCAGAATTTGTTCCTTTTCATCTGCACGATGTTCTTGATAATGTTCTATCCCTTTTCTCGAGCAAAGCTAATCAGAAAGGAATTGAGGTATTACCTAATTATTCTCTTTTTTCATTCTTTGTTTTCCTATGTCCATTCAGTTGGTATTTACAATATTATTCTTACATAAGGTGTTCTTCTGTGTGAGGGAAGTTGGCCATATATGTCTCTGACAGGGTTCCTGAAGTTGTCATTGGTGATCCTGGACGATTTCGGCAAATAATAACAAATCTTGTTGGAAATTCAATCAAGGTTAGTTATTTTCTTGCTCCTGCATTTCTTCACTTTTGTCTCATATTTAAACGAATTGGTTACAAAAGCCCTGTTAACTTAAGAAGGAAGCCATTACTACAGGCAATTGTTTGTTATTTGATGGATTGCGTATATTTGTTTCAAATAATTAGACATTTCCCTTAGTATTTGTGTGAGGATGCCGCTTTCGGTCCTTCCAATCTTTTAAATTATGATGATATGCTCGTTCTGGACCAAAAACATCCGTGAAATGATGGTCAAGTATTATGACAGTGATATCTTTGCCATTTCTCTCTCGTGAATGATCATTTCATTGTTTAATAAGTTTGTTTTGCTAATTTTTCCACATGCATTGCAGTTCACACAAGACAAGGGGCATATATTTGTCTCAGTGCATTTGGCAGATGACGTAAGGAGCAAAGTTGATGTTAAGGATAAAGTGCTGGAAAAAAGTTTAAATTCAGTTCAACACAAATCAGACAAAGTATATAACACATTGAGTGGGTTTCCTGTAGTTGACAGATGGAAAAGCTGGGAAAACTTTAAAATGTTAGATAACACAAATACAATGGAGCAACTTGGTAGGGTTAAGTTACTAGTGACTGTTGAAGATACAGGTGTTGGAATTCCTCGAGAGGCACAAGTGCGAATTTTCACTCCTTTTATGCAGGCTGACAGTTCCACTTCACGAACATATGGTGGTACTGGAATAGGACTGAGTATCAGCCGTTGTCTAGTGGAACTCATGGGTGGTGAGATTGGGTTTGTGAGTGAACCTGGCACTGGCAGTACTTTTTCATTCACCGTGACTTTTACAGAAGGAGAAAGAAATTCACTAGATCCAAAGTGGCAGCAGTATGTTCCAGATGTTTCAGAGTTCCGAGGATTACGGGCATTGGTAATTGATGACAAAAGCATCCGAGCTGAGGTCACAAGATATCATCTTCAGAGATTGGAAATGTCCGTGCATGTAGCCAACAGTATGCAATTGGCATGCTCTTATTTATCTGACACGTGCAGCACGAGGTATAATTTGCTTTGATAGAATAGTTGTGAAGATGAATTATGGTAAAAAGTTCCAATGTTTTACAATTTATACACTAAAACTAACAAATTTAAAGGTTGACTGAGAAGTACCTGTTTTCAATTCTTAGAATCAATAAAACTAAATTATTGGTATTTCTATTACCCGTCTCATGGAATACATCTGCACCTTGTTAAGCTTACAAATGATCAACATTAACCTGGGAGAGATCTGAAGCTTTCAATGGCTTTTCAGATAGCAGTTTGTTACGTTTCTGTACTCATCAGTTCTCTCTCTCTCTGTGTCTCTGTTAATGAACTTGACTTATCTAAAGTTCTCTTTTCTCAAACAAGCTAATTAATGGGCTTGCTTGTTACTACAAGATGCCTCTTTTCTGCAATCCCATTTTATGACTGTAAAAGACATAAATGGCAGTGTCTTATCAAATCTTAGTAAAATGAAATTATTTTCTAAAATTTGAATTATAGAAGAAATTGACTGCTGTAATCTTGTTTACATTTTCCTAATGCATGGTTGGTTGCTTTGTCCAGTGTGTTGCCACAGTTAGCATTGGTTCTCATTGACAAAGATGTTTGGGATAAGGAAATTGGTCTTGTGTTGCATTATATGCTGAAACAGCAAAGGAGAAAAGGCGGCCTGGAAATCTCAAGAAACCTCCCAAAGATTTTTCTCTTAGCTACCTCCATTAGCGAAACTGAGCGTGATGAGCTCAAATCTGATGGTATTGTAACATTGTTGACAAAACCTCTTAGGTTGAGTGTCTTGATTGGCTGCTTCCAAGAAGACCCTGAAAGCTCTAAGAAGTTGCAAGAAAAAAGAAAGAAGCCATCACTGGGGCACCTATTAAAAGGAAAACAAATTTTGGTGGTGGATGACAATATGGTCAATAGAAGAGTGGCAGAAGGTGCTTTAAAGAAACATGGAGCGATCGTTACTTGTGTGGACTGCGGCAGGGCTGCTGTAGATAAGCTTACACCACCCCATAACTTTGATGCTTGCTTCATGGATCTGCAAATGCCAGAAATGGATGGGTAACTACCCTACGGTTATAATACATAGTTCTGTTCTATTTAGTCACTGACTCACTATTCTTTCTGAACTAAAGAAGTAGGAGTGGTGTGCTAACAATGTTTCATGATAAGAACTTAGGAAGTGCGTGCTGCAGATCCAGTTGAAATTTATAAAAGATTTAGTCAGCCACTAAGCTAGAAAAATCATCCCAAATTTTTTTTGCTGGTTCCATTTGAATTTTGGTTGCTTGACTAGAATCAAACCCTTTGGCTTCAACCTACAGTGATACTACTAGACCGCTAGGAAAAGACACTTCTATCTGCACATGATTTTAATGTGGCTACTGGAGTAATCTTATTCAATCCAATGGAAACTCATTTAACCACTTTAATGGATAAGCAATAAATTTAGAAGTTGATCGGGCATTTGCATGGTTCTGTAGGCGTGTTTATTTGTATCTAATATGTCCAAAACATGTTGAGAATGGTAAATATCATCCAGTGTCTGAATGTCTCACTCTACTCTATTTGTTATATTTCTTAGTTCATCGAAATTGTTAAGGAACCGTACTTGTATTATTTACTTCTTCCATTTTGATCTTAATATGTGGCAGATAATCTAAAATAAAAAAGAAAACTATTAGTTCTATCAATGCTCTTAACTATCAAGCATTTTCTGGCACAGTTTTCGTGTTCAATGGTACCCGTTAAGCATGCCAAATTCTTGACACTGTGTGAAGTTATGCAGGTTTCAAGCAACTCGGCAAATCCGCCACCTTGAGAATGAGATTAATGAGCAAATTGCATCTGGTGAATCATCAGCTGAGATGTTTGGAAATGTGGGTCTGTGGCATGTACCAATATTAGCTATGACAGCTGATGTCATTCAGGCCTCAAATGAACAGTGCATGAAATGTGGGATGGATGATTATGTGTCAAAGCCTTTTGAAGATGAGCAACTTTATACAGCAGTGGCACGATTCTTTATGTCTGGTTGATATGATCTTTACATGGCTGTGATTATAGGCTGATGGTTCCCACTCTGGTTGGTCTTCATTATATTTGGATTGACAGGAACTAATGGCAAGCATCATCGCTCTGTTGGGACCAGTCCCTACATTAGCCCTAATGCCATTCAATATATGGTGAGTCTTACACTAGTTGGGTTGGATGGAGATGGATGTAGGCATCAGCTATCCACTGTTTCATGCCTGAATCATTTAATGTGAATTTGTTTGTCGTATTCTGCACCCAAGTCAATCATGAATCTTTACTGAATGGTTCTCTGATTGCAGGAAGCTGAGCTTGTAACCGTATGTGATGCATTCAAGTAAGTGTAAGTTCTGGGGCAGAGTGATCATATGCTTGCCCATTTGACACATCCACAAAGCCTTTTATGCTCACTTAACGCAATCTTTTATAGATTGGTGTCCGTTTTGTATATATCCTCTGTATTTGCCAAACCAACCACCCTCTATTGCCTTTCCTGTTTTACAACATTTGTTCTATCTTCCATCAGGACAGTGAAGAATGAAATGCTGTAATGCTAAGGGAGAGTAACTGTTTGAATTATTCATCATAGTAGAGTATGATGTGGCTATTTTGGCATTGTATACCATTTTTCTTTCAAGTCTGCTTAATTTGAGGGTGAGGATACGGGAAAAAAAAAAAAAAAAAGGAAGATTGGGGTTAAATGCAGCAAAGCTCAAGAGCATTTACAGGGAAACCCTGGAAGATGGAACAATGTGCTCCTGTATCTTAGCCGAAAGATCTTGTTTTCATCCGGATTGCGTTATGTGTTTTGAAGATGAAGATGATGGTTACTATAATGCTGTTGGGTTATATGTGATGAATATTATGTATGTTGAAACTTGTAACCTATGTATCCTTTCTATATATTTGTTGAATCTTATGGCTAGGCTTTGTGTCCTTGCTGTATGTATATTGTTTTTTTCCTTCATAGAGTCAATGTGTAATGAACTCCTTTGAATCACATACATAATATACATCATGTTTAGTGTGTAATGGTTATAAGCCATCAGCACGGGCATTTTCTTTTCTGGTGGTTTGGTTTGTTTTCATGAACTATACTTGACCAATATGGAGCGTTTTGGCTCTGCTAAGAAATGCTGATATGAGCATCGTAACAATTTATTTTGATGATCAGCGATCAGAATAAAAATGTAGTTGATGCTTCCCGTTGCATAATTTGACTAAGGGATAATATTGCAAAAAAAAAAATAATAATAATAATAAAGAAGTAATAAAAAATAAATAAAATAAAAGGAAAGAGTAGACCATAAAATGGCATCCAACAAGAAGATGCTCGAGTGAAAAGTAGATCATAACAAAAGTTGATTTGGCCTCTGCCTTCAAATTTTCATCACGCAAATAATGTAGCTTCAGATACCATAAAAAAATCAGAAGTGCCATGCAGCTAGGCTAAAGGTATAAAGAAACAGCCTAAAGGAGGCTCAAATCTTGGTTGATACCACATGGAACTTACTACTTTTGAATAATTAAAAACACTTTAGAGAAACCAGCCAGTTTTTTTAAGTATTTTTCACACTATATATGAAGCTTCTTACTGGTTGTGGCTGCAAGACTTCTTGTGTAGATAGGCTGATTCAGCTATTGTGCATCTTCTCCCTCCCTCCCTCCCTCCTCCAGTCCTTCTCCCCTCTTCAATGGGAAAGAAGATGTCAATTGTTTTGCTAAGGATAATGCTTGCTCTGCTTGCCACATCTATAATTACTCCAAAATCAAGTAGGCCTTCTAACCAATATTTCTCTCTGTGTTGTTTCATAGCAGATTTAGAATTTAAACTTCCAAGTTCTTTCCATGTTCTTTACATTTGCTGCTGAATCTTAATGTGAGAAAACTAAGGTTTGAAATATGCATTATTCTGTTCGTGTGTTATTATATTTATGCACACACATTCGCACCTACATTTATCAGATGGGGAGAATGAGCAGTGGTGCGTAGCTGATGAGCAGACGCCAGATGATGAGTTGCAAGCTGCAATGGATTGGGCTTGTGGGAATGGTGCAGATTGTAGCAAGATTCAAATGAACCAGCCCTGCTATTATCCCAACACGACAAGAGACCATGCTTCATATGCTTTCAACAGCTATTTTCAGAAGTTCAAGAACAAAGGCGGATCTTGCTACTTTAAAGGAGCTGCCGTGATTACTGAACTTGATCCCAGTAAGCACTTGAAAAAAATACTTTTTAGTATAACTAGAGATTCTCTGAGGAAAGCTTGTTGTAAGCAATTAAAATCTTATCCCTTTCATGCAATATAAAAGAATAATAAGCAGTCCCATGTGCATGGAAATCAAATAGGCCATGTGAGATTGGATAAGAGAAAAAATAGATCGAGGACATTGACCCCATGTGTTATCTACTCATCATGTCTACTAAATTCTACTTATATATATATATATATATATATACACACACACACACACAAATGAGCTCCATTGTAGCTTAGTGAATAATCAAACATAACAATGACCTCAATTCTATTTCCTTCCTAACTTGATTGTGTTTCTATCTAATTATCTTTGTAATCAACTTTGTTCCAATTTCTGCATGCAGGTCACAACCCTTGCCGATATGAGTTCATACCTTAACTCATCAGCAACCATCAAGATTTGCATCGACGAAATTGGAAGATGAAAATTCTCAATTCCCATTTAAGTTTGCTCCGGTTTCGCATTTTAATAAGTTTTATTCAGAAGAAAATGACGAAGACAAAAAGTCAGGTTGAGATGATTTTTGACTCGGTTTTTCGAAGAAAAACACGAGTCAAGAGGGAGAATTAAGTTGTGCATTTCTTCTTTCCCCAGTTCAACAAGTTATAAATTCTTAAGTATGTATTGCTTTTTCAGTGCTCACACTGTCACACAACGAGTATTGCTTTACAAATTACAATAAGTTGTGTTCATCTTCACGAACAGACTTTATTGGGAATAAATATGACATTAACAGGGCCATTAAGTTACACAAGAGGCATTCGAGCATACTAAAATATAGTTAAATAATACACATCATAGACCAGAAGCAACAGTAATAAAAGACCAATGCCAATAAATTCCTTCAGCATCTGTTCGATACCAAAGCAGCAACAGGACGTAGCTAAAGACCAAATACTTAGAATAGCAAGCTCGCCCAAGCTCCAATGAAGGCAAAGCCACCAAAGGGCGCTAGAGTAGAGTACTTCCTGTCCTCAAGGAATGCCACAGTATAGCACCTACAAACCCCAAATATACACATCATTTTCTCTATTGATTAAAAAAAAATGAAAAGGCCTGCTATATCCACAACACAATATAGTTTTTGCATGCTAAACCAAGAGCGAGAGTAAATTAGCCCACGTGCAAAACCCTCGCAAACATAAATTCAAAGCACTAACTAAACCTCACTTCAAAACACATTTATGCCCAAAAGAAGCATCAATGAAGTAGAAACTTCATCACATACAATCTGTTTACATACATGAATATCAAAGAACAGAAATGATCACTTACGTCCCAGAGAAAGCTAGAATTCCGGCAGTCAAAAGGCCTCCAAACTGAGACAATAGACAAGAGCCAAAGGTCACATAGCATACAGTTGAAATTATCACTGAAGAGAAATAATTACTCCATTTCACATGAATTATCAAACATATAAACAGACTTCACAAATACATGAGCAGAATATAGAACAAAACCATATCAATATCACATAAGTTCAAGGATAAAAAACATCAGAGGATGGTTAATGCCTCAGCAATAGCATCCATAAAAAAGTTAAACTAGCATAGTAGAGACACCCTATCACATAATCCATCGGAAACAACAAGCTAGTCGTATATTTTATAATTTATTAATCTCAATCATGGTCTTATCATATATTCTTCTCATTCATCCCTCTGATCAAGATTAACTTTTAACACCTACATCAATACAAAAACACCAAAATATATATAGAACATCATAACTTAATGTAACTGATAATCTAGTACCCGTCAACAAGATAATAACTATTGACATATCTTGACCAAATTTTGTTATTTATCCAACACATATTCACACATAAAAGAAATAATTTCATCAGAATGTATGAGCCAACACAACACGCTATTTAGACTAATGTAGGTACTATCAACAAACAAAAGCAGTACTTCAGAAATGCCAGCAAGATCAAACGACACTCACAATGTTGGGATTTTTAGTGATAGGGGCAGCAACCAAAGCAGCTGTGTGAACCAAATGGTAAAGAGAAGCCGTTTGCCATACCTTCACCATCAGGAATTAAAAAAAATAAAAATAAAATACTCGTCACTAACAAGTTTAAAAAATTGTAACTTTAGCAAAATCCCATAAAAGAAATCGAATTGAAAAAAGAAAAAGAAGCTGGAAATGAACTTAAATGGGGAAAGAGTGACCTCTTTGAAAGAGGGGTTTTGGGGCTTGAAGCCATGGGCGCCATAGGTGCCTAAACCAAGTGCAGCCACTCCTGTTTCAAGTAAAATCACAATACGCGTGTCAAAGATTGAACAAATCCATTGAAATTTTCGCTGTGTTAATGAGTAATACACACCAGATACAGCAGCAATTTTATGCCAGATCACAGGATCCATCATAATAATTCTTCTTCTCTCTTTTGGTTCTCTCCGTATCAGTCTTTCTTCACTCATCGTTGACGACGCATTACAAAACTGCTACACGTCGTCGTTTAAGAGTTGGCCACGCACCCCACCAAAATAGTTAATATTTGTACATGGGCCGAGTGATGGATCGTAGCCCAATAGTAAATATTTATTATATATGGGCCTGTTTCTGGCATTGGGTAGTTCTATTATTAGCCCAAATTTTGTTCCTCTACACACAATCAAATTATGCTATTACTTGGGAGTGAATTCAAAATTAAATACCGCACAAATTTTCTTCTTCCAAATTGCATTCCACTTGTCAATTCTTGGTATTTAGCTTTCTCCATGACTGACTGACTGACTCTAAAGAATGTCTATTACAAGTTGATCAAAGGATTAACGTGCTAAGCAGTTTAATACAAGCAGTCAACTTTTTTTTCCAATTTGAATGGCACTTTAATTTCTTCAAATGGCCGAATTGTTAAATCCTTAGAAACTGCCAGGGAATCACACAAAAGTCAAAATTTGTGCAGTGTTAATAAATAATATATAGTCTTGTGAAACATTTCGCCGAATTGTTAAATCCTTATAGAAACTTGAGTCGTTTACTTTGATAATTTAATTATTATAATAATAATTATTATTTTTGGGTGGAAGTCACACGCAGAGAGAGAGAGACAAAAGCCGAGTTCAAAGCAGTGAGAGCATGCTAAACTAGCTTATTAGCTTAGCTTAGCTTAGCTAGCATTCGGTATCAACGTGCGAAAAAACAATATATATATATATATTCTATTAGCAAACAAAGATCTCTAATCTATCTAACAAAGACTTTAATCAAATTCCAGATTAAAAAAATGCGCCATGTTTGACAAATAAACAAATGATAATGATGTTCCAGTCTTCTAGAAACGACAACTTGTTATCAATTTAAAAAAAAAAAAAAAACACACGAATTTGTCGCACAAACGTGATTGAAGGAGTAATGAATTTGTTCTTTCTCTCGTAATATACTTTGAAGCTATAAAGCAATTTGTCTTTGGTCTTTGCTGCCGAAGACACCCAGAACAAAAACAAAATACAAAACACCAAACCTTTTTTTTTTTTTTAAATTTTTTAATTAATCACTAGCTAAACCCCATGAACATTCTTTTAATTTATTATTCATCATGCATGTTTTTTCGTACAGAGGGGACCCAACGAGACCCAAAATGAAGAGCAAAATGGGTGTGCCTAGGGACCAAAGTGGGGGGGTTCAAATTTAGGGAGGTTAAGACAAAATCTGCACACCAAAAGCCAAGACATGGTCGGCTGTAGGAGGATGAAGTGTGCGTTGAAAAGTCAACAGGTATCATAATGGCTTTTGTTCTGTCTATTTTTGGCTCCATTGAAGTTTGTAATGCTTTGAAATGGTGGCACCTTTACTCCCGATATGCTCTAATGCCATGCGTTAAATTGATAATTTCATATTTTTATGCGTCGTCCAACTGATGAAGTGAAGCAGTCAGTCGCTTTTTGGGTTGTGGGGGTTAGGGGACACACCTGGGCCCTTGACTGCATTTCTTTCTTCTGCTGTGTGTGTTTCAAATTTGTAAATTTAACAACATTTTTAGCCTCATTAAAATATTGTAGAATATTGTCCATAATTACGGTTAGATTTAGGGGCGGTGGATCGGATTTTCTTATGGATTTGACACATTAATTCATGTTCGATTTACGAATTTACAGATTATAAAATTTTTAATTAAATCCAATATATAAATTTGTGAAATTTAATTCATATGTCAATAAATTAGATGTACATTTGACTTAATTCATATCTAATTTATCATTTTACAGATTAAAAATTTTTAATTTTGTCCAATCTACAAAATAATTAAATATAAAATCTAATATAAAATAACTTTATTATCGTTCAAAATTTAAAATTGAATAATATTTAAATAAAGTTAAAATAGTACATTCAAAATTTCAAAATATAACAAACCGAAAAGAAAAAAAAAAACCTCATTTATTTAAATCAATACATGAAAATTACTAAAATTATGAATTAAAATCTATACGAAAGTTGAAACTTGAGAGCTTAGATGATCTGTCAAAATTTATTGTAAAATTTTTGCAATCTACAAAACTATATTTGTTTATTTAATTTAATTATTTTTTATTTTATATGGGGTTATTATAATTTTTTTTTATCAAATAAGATATAATATGAGGTTAATATAACTAAGTATTAACTTATTTTTTCAATAAGTAGTAATGCCACATTTATAAGTTTATTTTTTGTAATTAAATAAGTTTCTTTTGAATTCACGAATTTTTACTGGGTTTATAAAAGTAAATACATATCCAATCCACCGACTATGAATTTTTAAATTTTCGATCAAATCCAATCCACACTAACTAAAAAATCGAAGCATATCGGGGATCAAATTCTGAACGGTCCTAGTTAGAATGTTAGATTCATGGTTTGTTTCTATAAGACTTAAGATTTTAGTTCATATGGTTATCTATTTCACTTAAATCTTTTAGTGTGTCACAATAATAAGACAGATATAGGTTATGTCCCAATTAATCTGTGAAGAGATTATTTTAGACTGTGCTCTTGTCGATATTTGGGATAGGGGCTATAGTAAGATTGATTTAGATAATTTCTTGATTAATATTGAATATGAGCTATATCTGAAAGACTGAAAAACTAGACAAAATCATATTAAAAAAGACAGTTATATCAACAAAAATGACTTTGTCTTGGCAATCATTGTTTATAATGTTCCATGAGTTAAATTTTGCGTGTAAAAGTTTGCATGGGATACCAAAACAATGTTTGTAGACGAAGTATGATAATATATTCTCATAGAATCATATCAAGAATTGATGCCAAGCACGAGAGAGAATTAATTAATGTTCTTTCTTGCGCTCCAACTCCGACTTCATATTCTCTTCTTCAGGATTAGGATGATGAATTTGTGGGGCTGTGAGTTCTCTTTCTGTTAATTGATGATTAAATTTTGGGGTTCTACTTGTAGTGGTTGTAGCTTTCAAGATGTCACAATTGATGATATAAGCCACAAAAAAGTAAAAGAGATGATGATGGTGATTTACCTTAGATTTTTACAAATATCATGTCACCAATTTAATTGCCTATTAACTTAGGCTTAAAGCTACATCAACTTGAAAAAGGTCCAAATATCAAGCACAAAATGCCAAACAGAGGCATCAATAAAGGTTAACTGAAGATAAGAATGTGGGGCCATCATGTACACACACTTTGAAGGAGACAGAGAAAAACAAGATACCCTTTTTTTAGAAATGTATTTGGGCAATTTGATTCTATAGCATGTTAGTGAGAATCACTAGGATTTTGCACAATCTAGAGGTTGTCTTAATCCCCTTTCATTTCACTAACCCCATCCTAAATTTTGATTTGTTAAAAATACTTTTTGTACCCTAGAATCTCTCATCATTTCTTTGATAAGATCAAGAAATATTTTTTTTAATATATCATTTACTCTCCTTATTTATTTATTTTTAAGTTTATTATTCATATTATTTATTGTTATGCTATCTTCGTCTCAATCAACCTAAGTAATATATATATATATAATATTTAGTATTACCTCAAAAATTTGATTGATTAAATTAATCAACACTCACAAGATTAAACTAAATATTATCATTACATCATGGATTTACCACTAAAAATATTTAAATCACCATTCACCACCGATTTACTACTAAAAATAATTAATTATAGCATTCATTAGATATGGAGTGACACATAATTAAAGAAGGTTCAATGAACTCAATACAAGACACGGAAAACTAATAAAATATCAACAATTTTACAAAGAAGATATCATCAAAATGAGGGGAGGGGGGCCGTAAGCGCCAAAAGAGAAACAACAAGGGGATTAACATAAAAGATAATTCACCTAGATAACACATGATTACATATTATATTACGAGCGTTGATGGGAATAGAAGCTTTGATTAGATCATAAAAGGGGGGTACTTTAGGGAGAGAATATTAAGGCAAAACTGAAATTAAAAAAAAAAAAAAAAAAAGGAAAAAAGAAAAAAGAGATTTAAAAAATGTAAATGCCATGTTAGCTGAAGTGGAAGGCACTACTTCCCACGTCATTAATTAACCTTTTTAACATTGGTGTTTCTACGGCTCTGCATCATCCGTGTGGATCCCCCCCCATCCCCAATCGGCTCTGTTCTTAACATTTGCACTTCAATTTCGATTGTTTTACATGTTTGCCATTATGATTTTACATGATAATATCAATATTAAAAAAAAGAAGGAAAAATACCATATTATATATTTTACAATTTTTTTTTTCAGACATCTTGTTATCCTAACAAGCATTATAACCTTATAATTGATTATCTAAAATCAAAATATAATTGATGAGACTCTTAACAAATATGCATATGCCGAGAGAATTAAAATGCTCGTACTCATCTCATTTAAGATTTGAATGTAAATGTTAAATGGAAACTTCTTCTATTTAATTTTTATATGAATTGATCCTAAAAGATTATGTTTATAAAGTAACTGATTAATTATCAATAAAAAAGATAAGTATTGATCTTTAGACCAACCAAAATTATCATAAAACAACTACAAAATAATTTTCATCAAATCAACCAATTACTCAATTCAATTTATGGTCAAATCTTTTGTTTAAGCCCACAAAAGAATGTATTTGTTATTTTTTGTCGCAAAAACAATAAATGTGCTATGCTATGTTATGATTAATTATCAATAAAGAAGATAAAAATTGACCTTTAATCTGAACAAAAATAACATAAAACAACTACCCAAATAATTTTTCGTCCAACTAAACCAACTAATCCATTCAATTTAAGGTCAAAATTTTTGTTCAGGCCCACAAAAGAATGTATTTGTTATTTTTTGTCGCAAAAACAATAAATGTGCTGTGCCATTGAACGAGTATTAGTCGTTCATCGTGGATCCATTCGACCACATGTCGATCAACTAAATCCGTCCAACCGAAAAAATTAAGATGCCAACATTAATAATTAGTATAAAATGAAAATGAAAAGTAGTGGCAGATGTGTAGTTTCAGAGTAATTACAGGGCTTTTGCAAGTCAAGTACATTATTATAACCCACGTTACACATGGAGAGTTTCTTCAGACGAGCTCTGCTTCCCAGTTCCTGATTCCTATCTATCTATCTATCCTTCGCTCTCTTCCCCACTCTCTCTCTCTCTTCCTATTTCAACTTATAAAGGCTTTTGCTTTGGTCTTTTGGAGTGAACTTACGAAAATTGAGATTCCTTAAACAAGTCTTGGTAAGTAAAAGAACTAATGACTTTGATGTTGATAGAGATGTTATTATTTTTAACTAATACGAACGAGGTCCTGTTTCTGTGTTCATCACGCATGACTTAATTTTATTGAAAACGTGTTGATGATGAATCAGTGAAACTTGTTTGATTTGAGATTCCTTTTTGTTTTTGTTTCTGTTGGTTCCTTGAACAATTCTTGCATGTGATGCGAAGTTTAGAAATATTGACTTTTGGTTCCAAATGGGTAGTGGCTAATGGCTTTCTTGTGGAAGGAATGTCAATGTTCCTTTGCTTTGCTTTGCTTCTGGTTGACGTTTGATTCCCATTTCTGGAGATCAGTTAATTACAGATGTTTTGCTTTCCAGCTGTTGAATCTTTGTATTTGCGAGATGGGGTTGTTCTCCTTTTTGGAGATTATGACTGGTTATGCAAATAATTTACAATCTAGTATTGTGATAGTTCATTAATAAATTAGCCCGTTCCTTTTTTCATGTAGCAACAGGCCCTTTGTTTTTTGTAAGAATACTGGCGCTGATGATCTGATCACCGAAATGAGCCCTATTTTTATTGTTATTTTTCCCAAAAAAAACTTTTATATGTTGGATAGCTATGAAAACTACTCCACCATTGTTCATTACGATTGTGAATGCTATGTCATTTGTTGAATCTTTGTAGGCAAGAGTTATCATTAATATTGACTGGAATTTGGCTTATGGTTGATGTTGTTTCTATTCTAAATGGACAAGAAGTCCTCCGTTGTGTCCGCTGATTTATAATTTTATGATTTTTATATGAAATTTCCTCTGTATTTTGAAAATTATTCCTTTATTGTGTGCTTGTTACTAGGATTTCACTTTCACTGATCTAGTGGCTCTTCATTCCAGATTGTTGGTTACCGTTGTGCTGTGGAAATCCTCCAGAAGTTTCCTGCAGAGGATAGTAGAGATCATGACTTCTGTGTAATGCAAGAATCATAGCAACATATAAATTCGAGCATGTCAGGCAGATTGTACTATCAACCAATACAAGAAATCGAGCCATACTGCTTGCCACAGTTCCAAACTGTGGATCATCATCTGCAGTACAATGACGGTGGCAAAGGAGCCCATTTCTGTCTTCAGAATTCTTATGAACAGTACTGTACTCTGGAATCATCTTCAGCAAATGGTAGCTACACCATATATAATTCTCCGTCAACTGTCACATTCTCTCCCAATGGAAGCCCAATGTCACAGCAGGAGTCTCAGTCATACCCTCCTGATCTGCACCATTCCCCTGACAATGCCTATGGCTCTCCTATGAGCACCTCCTGCATAACCAATGACGCAAGTGACCTGAAGCACAAGCTGAGAGAACTGGAATCTGTAATGTTGGGACCAGATTCTGATATTATCGATGGAATTGATAGTACCTATCAGAATGGGACCAACAAAGGCTCACCAGAGATGGACAGCGGGAGACAAATTATTGGGGCTATTGCCAAAGGAGATTTGAAACATGTGCTCATTGCCTGTGCAAAAGCAGTATCAGAGAATGAGTTGTTGCTGGCAAATTGGTTGATGTATGAATTACGTCAAATGGTTTCAGTTTCTGGTGAGCCGATTCAGAGGCTGGGAGCATACATGTTGGAAGGGCTTGTTGCCCGGCTAAATTCCTCTGGGAGCTCAATCTGCAAAAGTTTGAGATGCAAAGAACCAGCAAGTTCTGATCTCCTTTCGTACATGCACATTCTATACGAGGTTTGCCCCTACTTCAAATTCGGGTACATGTCTGCAAATGGAGCCATTGCAGAGGCTATGAAGGATGAAGACAGAGTTCACATAATTGATTTCCAAATAGGTCAGGGAAGTCAATGGATCACTCTTATCCAGGCATTTGCAGCTAGACCTGGTGGCCCACCCCACATACGGATTACAGGTGTCGATGATTCTATGTCGGCTTATGCCCGTGGAGGAGGACTTGGTATAGTGGGGAAGCGGCTGTCTAAGCTTGCAGAGCAATTTAAGGTGCCATTTGAGTTCCATGCTGCAAACATGTCTGGTTATGATGTCCAGCTGGAGAATCTCGGGGTGCAACCAGGGGAGGCTGTGGCTGTGAACTTCGCATTCATGCTGCATCGTGTGCCTGATGAGAGTGTCAGCACTGAAAACTATCGTGACCGACTATTGATGCTAGTTAAGAGGTTGTCACCAAAAGTGGTGACCCTTGTTGAGCAGGAATCTAACACAAATACTGCTGCATTCTACCCACGATTCCTCGAGGCACTGAATTATTATATGGCAATGTTTGAATCTATTGATGTGAACCTCGCTAGGGGTCATAAGGAGCGGATCAACATTGAGCAGCATTGCCTAGCGAGGGATGTTGTTAACATAATAGCTTGTGAAGGACCTGAGAGGATAGAACGTCATGAGCTTCTTGGCAAATGGAGGTCCCGATTCACAATGGCAGGGTTTAGGCCATATCCTTTGAGTTCCGTAGTTAATGCCACAATCAAAACACTGCTAGAGAACTACTGTTATAGATATAGACTTCAAGAGAGAGATGGGGCTTTGTTTCTTGGCTGGATGAATAGAGATTTGGTTGCATCCTGTGCTTGGAGATGATAACCGGAATCATTTGGGGACCTGGGAGCGGCTGAGGCGCAGCTCAGATTCTTCTATGCTTCCGTTTTTGCTGCTAATGGCTTTCTTATGAAATTGCCATCAATTGTGTACTTATATTATCAAAGTTAGGCTGTTTCTTCAAGAACATTTCAATGTTTTGACATCTTTGTTTCTGCCACGTTCACAACAGGAGCCAAATTCTTGACTGTGATTGCGTGCTTTATCCTTGGAAAGTTGTACTAATCAAGTAGTTTGGCGCAAAAATAGAAAGTTAAATTCAATTTTGGAAGTACAATACTCTGGCCATTATGATTACTGAAAAAACGCTCTGAAGTTAAAAACGGATATAAAATTGACTTGATCAATTTTATGCACCACTCCAAGCAGATCAAATCCTTTGACTAGCAACTGAGCTTTGGAAAAAAAAAAGTCATACATCGTGCTTTGCTTTTGTTGCAACTCTCTCCAATGTTCATCAATCTGTCAATTCGACCCTTAAAAGGAATCAAAACATGAAGCATCTGAGAAAAAGGAAAATTACCGTAAATAGCTGTGGTATATTAAATACTTCTACTAAGAAATTCGAACAATCTACATCTTTAAATTTTTGAGCCATCCGACACGCTTCAATAGTTTTACACACTGAAGTATCCGAACATCCTTATCTCATACAATGTACTTACATTAATAGGAATCATCGTTCGGGTACATAACTAACTATATTATTCAAACCACCTACATGAGTTCAGCTTCGAACAGCTTCGGCTTTTGGTGTTTGTTCTTGCTCGCCATAGTTAGCGTCAGGCAATGAAGTAGCCTGAATAACTTTATCACGGCAAGCAGTACCATTCTGTTCTGATTTAGTCTCTGACTCGCAATTCGATTGGTCATTTGAACTACCCTTGTGACCCGAGCGACCATGGGCAACATCACTCCCTTCAATGGTCCTCGAATTGCCATTTTGTGGCTCACTTGACTTGCTTTCAGGATGTACGGCAGATTGCTCAGACTTGACCAAGCCAATACTAGCAATTGCAGTTGCTCCAGATTTAGTTTTTGGCTCACCATTTTTCCCCTCAGTTGACTTACTCAGGGGATCTGAACTGCGATGGACATCAGTATCGGAGCAGACAGCATCGATTTCTTCTAATTTTGCAGACTCACCATTATGAGCTGTTTTAGAATTTTTTGTGCCTGCTACATTCGGAGTAACGGTTCGTGATGGTGGCATATCATGATCATGTCGTCCCTCATAAGTTGTAATAACCAATTTTGGGTCATGAGATGCCCTTTCAACATGTTTCTTGGCTGGGCATCCAGAATTAGAGCACCTATAGTAATTCCTACATATTTGAGAGCATCTATACAGTTAGCGACTTAGCATAAACTCGACAACAAAATAATATGAGCTAGAGTACCTGGCTATCAGATATGGATACATATGCAACAATTGCAGTCTCCATAAAAGAGTTAAGGATACATCTCTTCTTACAACTTTGAACAGCATACAGATATCCATAATCAATATTTAGGGAAGCAATATAACACAAAAATTCACAGAGAATCGCCATTAGCCATGCATAGAATATCAAATTGATGCAAACCTCGGATTGGGATTGCCTTTCACTAGTTTCTGCCCATATTTACGCCAGCGGTACCCATCATTCACAAAATCAACCTCACTCAAAGTCTGAACAACACGATGTTCGCCAGTCGGTTTTTCCACTGGAGATGCATTAGCATTAAAATTGTCCTTCTTCCTGTTCATAAAATATTGATAATTGATGAAAAATCAGCTCAAGCATCTATAAATACACCGGAAATTCAAACAGCTAGTGAACTAACATACCGGCGTTTTGATCCCGGTCTATCATCATTATCAACCTCATCTTTCATCCTATTTGATATCAAAGGATCTTTCATACCATCACTCGCTGCAGCAACTGAAAGTCGAGAGTTGTCATTTGGTTCAGTCTGACGAGGTGTCTGCCCATGTGTGTCGGACGATTTTTCTTCAAACATGAGAAGACAAGAAATAGATCAAGTCATTAATAAATGGCTAAACCAGGCAATAATAATTATCATTCTTTCTTACCTTTGGCACTACTTATAGAAGAGACTTCTGGTTTCTCTTCAACAACAGACACAACAATTCCAACAGCTAGTGGGACATTTGGAACCTTCGGATGACAATGATCGCCAGAGTAAATAGTATCTACAATCTGCCCTTCATGGGTACAATCCAGTTGCTTTTTAGCTAGGCATCTTGGATGCGTACATTTGTAATAGCTTCGTACAAATTCATTCCCTCTAACAAGTTTTTGCCCATACTTTCGCCAGTTATATCCATCCTCTGATACTTTCTCACGTATTGTAGGAGTGCTCACTTCCTGACCAGTTTGTAATGCAGGGATGATGTCAGTAGTCTGTGATGCTTTCTCGGATGTTATAGAAGAAATGCTTCTTTCTTGATCCGATGGCAGCAAGTGAGCAGTACCAGGTAGCATTAGACTTTTCCTTGATAGTATTGGAGAGCTGACCTCTTGATCAGATTGCAATGCATGAGTTTCACTAACAGGGCCTGGTTCATGCTGCAATTTATCGGAAGCAACTTCATCCAATCCATCTTCCCCAGAAGAAACCATATCGACTTGGAGATTTGTTTGTCAATGAGAGAACAGTTCAGATCAACTCAAGCTCAAGTTAGTCATCACTGAATTCGCCTTGGCTGAAAATAAAGGTGAAGTGCTGGTGACCCAAACCTGAAAAAAGCAAAATGAAAAAGAAAACGTTATTCTATAGGGCAAAGCTTCATCACTCATTCTTAATAGGTCAAGGTAATTGAACTTGAGCAGTTGAGCCAATAGCAGCTCAATAAAATCTCCACACTTCCAATGAAGCATTACATTTGAATTCCTTCCTTACAGTACACATACATGTTCAATCTGCTCAGGATATATAAATTTAATAATAAATTCACCAAAAAATCAAAGAGTATGCATACAGCAGCTGCAGAGCAATAGATGAAAAGTGTTAACTATGAAGGCTAATAATTTTTGTCAAAGATTCAACCTGCTCTCAGCAGGCAATTGACTTGGGCATCAAATTTTTTCAAACATCTACCAATTAAATAAATTACTTTAAAAAATGAACTTATTCACCCCCCCCCCCCCCCAAAAAAAAAAATTGTTTTTGTATAATATAATAACAAAATTTCCCCGTGAAAATGAAAGTTCCGAGAAACACAGCTCTAAACTTGCAAATTGCATGATTTTCCGACACTTTTCCCAGCAATCAAACAGGGCCTAGCGAAGCTCCCAATTTTTATTTTATACACAATTTCATCAGTAAACAGTAAATTTACGTCAATTAAGATGCGGAACTACATAATTCAAATAACTAATTAATGAAAGCAATTTACAAAATAATAATAAGAATAAAGAATAGTATCTATTAAAAGTACCAGCTTCGTTGTCGAGTTCAAGGCACCAGACAAGCAAGCCCTAGCAACACGGTCATGATCACGTGCTACAATTTCACGTACAACCGTTGACTTTTGATTCGATCACAGCCGCGGATCTCGGCGGCTCGAGACTCGAACGTTGAGTCAACCCAACAGAGGTTGATTAGTTAATTTTAGAGTGTGTGAGAGAGGAGAAGAGAACAGAGGAGGGAGATAGAGCGGGGTGAGCTTTGATGTTACAAGTTAGAAAGTCTAATCCATAAACGGACTTGAAGAAGAAGAGAGGCTGGGGATGAAATGATTTGTTGTGAGGGGGAGCAGGGAAGCATCTGTGTTCTCTTGTTGTGTGGGCGTGTGATTGGATCTTTCCCGTGTCATTTATTCTCTTTTGTCAGCCGTTAGATAAAATATATTACGTTAATAAAAACGCGACGTCGATACGAGCTCGAGCTTGGGCCTTGTACCAGATCATTAAAAATCCCGAATTATTGGGCTGTTGGGTCAACTATGTTCATTGAAAAAGTTCCTAAACACTAAAAGGGTAAAAGAGGAAATAAAATATACCCTAACCTACTCCCCAGGGATACCGCTGCAACTTCTTGGAACTTTAGGATTCCTAAGCGCATACCGATTCGGGACTCGCACAAATGTCATGATAAAGGAAAACCGACGTCGTAAGATTGCTACCTAAATTGACGAAGGTTTAAACAACTTTCCTTTTCACTGTTTGCTGGAAGTTGCGCCCAATCAATTTCTCTGCCGATCAAACCCTAATCCGAAACCCTAATTTCATCAAACAAACGCAGCAATGCTTCTCTCTCCGGGCAATTCTCCTCGCCACCTTGCCTCTCCATCACCGTCACCATCGCAATCTTCGTTTGCCGAAAGCTACCTTACAAATGTCAATAATTCCGCTTCAGCCACACAAAAAGTTCCGCCAAAGAAACGAGCCAAAGTACTCGATGAGGACACGTATGTATCCGCGATCGAGAGCATCATCGAACGCGATTACTTCCCTGATTTATCCAAGCTCCGTGATCGGTATGAATGGCTCCAGGCGACCCGAACTGGTGACCCGGTTCAGATTCGAGATGCCCAGTTGAAGATCATGGAACGTCGTGGCAAAAAGGTAATCAGTCTCAACTCTGATGGAAAAATTCGGACCCAAACTGAAACCCCTGGTTCTACTTTTGCAAGAAATTTTACTCCTTTTGATGAATTTGATGTTAATATTACAACTCCGAAAGTGGGGGTGGAATTATCTGGTGAAGGTGACTGTAGAGATGATACTGATGAGGTTGATGTGTCTATGCGTTTAGATGAGTTTTTGAGAAAACATACAAGTGAAGATAATGATAGTTTTTCAAAGATTTTAGAGAAAGTTAATAGGAAGAGAAAAGAGAGGTATCAGTTTTTATTAGAAGGCGAAAAGAGGGATAATAATAATTTGATTGAGGATGTTAAAAAGGATAGGATTACAGATGGTTATGGTACCTCATACCAGCCACCCAGTACTTTAGAAGGGTGGAAATACACTGCTAAAAATTTATTGATGTATCATCCGGCTGATTGTGGTGAGGCTCCATTGACAGAGGAGGAACAGGCTGTGAGACTGAAAGGTTTAACTAAGGAAATTAATAAAACAAATACTCGTTTTCATGGTAAAATTATGGACTCTAGGCCAAATGATGATGGCACTGTTGAAGTGCTTTATACCCCTGTTGCTGGGACCACTCCAGGGCCAGTGTTCGATAGAGATGGGGATAAGATGAAGAAGTATGATTTGGAGGATATGAGGAAAACCCCGAATAGGTTTTATGTGGAGTCAGGGAAGAAAGCTGAGAATGGGTATAATTTTGTGAAGACTCCGTCGCCTGCCCCTGGAGCTGATGAATCCCCATTTATTACATGGGGTGAGATTGAAGGGACGCCATTGAGGTTGGAAACTGAGGATACGCCAATTGATATTGGTGGCAGTGGTGATGGTCCTCATTTTAAGATTCCTAGTGCACCCACGAGAGATGTGATGGCTCATGAGCTGTCAAGGGAGGCCTCAAGGAAGTTGAAGGAGAAGTCAAAGATGTTTCAGAAGCCGCCACTGCCATCACCATATAGAGCAGGAAGTGCTAGTCCAAGCGGAAAGTTGCTTTCTCCTGCTGCACAGAAGTTTATGAGGAATGCAATGGCCAAGTCTTCATCTTCTGTTGATGATGCCCTTCGTGCCAGTTACCGAGGTTCAAGCCCTGTGACTGGCACTCCAAAAGGTGGAAGGAGTGTGTCGAGGCTTGGAAGAGATGTGAGCTTGAGTTCCAGGTCACCATCTGTTAGGGAGGGTTCCAATCCTCCTTGGTAATCTGCTTTGTTTTTTATTTCTGGTGATGTTATTATTAAGTTTACGACTTGAAGGTTGTGTTTATTGTACCTAGTCTTGCTTGTACCAAAATATGCAGACAAATGTATCTGCTGTGTTCATAAGTTCAGGCTAATGAATAGCACAAAATACAAATCATTCCCAATGCCTTTTTGAGATGCATAATTTCTAATTCTCTGGTGACGTCATGTTTTTGCCTAATACTTTTGATTGAATGCCCTCTTATTTTCCCCATCTTCTTTGGAGAAGTAGGTAAGGTGATTTTAATATATTGTTGGCTAGAGGTTGTTCTTTTACATTTTGCACTGCCTTTTATGTTTTAGGCTTATGAGAATAACTGTGTTTCCTTGCTTAGGAAACTAATTAAATATGCTTGAGAAGTCAGTAATGGATGTTTTCCATTTAAACTTTTGGAATGTTTGTATCAATGTATTCCTTACACGATCAAATGATTCTTTTGTTTGTGTGTTGAGGGCACACTGTTCTGGGCTGTCAAGAGTGGATGTATTCCTTACATGACATTCACTTATTTTTATTCATGTTTCCTGTAGCTGGACTTTTTGAGACCGATATAACAACACGCAAGTTTGCATGCAAAACAGTGTGTGTGTTTCTACTGTCACACGGAAAAATGAAATGGAAGGTTATAAGTGATCTGAAGAAGTAGGTGCTAGGTGTAGTTTTCATACTGTAAATGTTTGATCAAATTCTTTTTCTTTTTTTCTTACAACTATGTATATTTTCTCCATTTGCATTGAGCCAATGGAACATTAACAAAGGGATGACAGATGATTGTGTTTGTGTGTACCTGTAAAAACTAAGTATATGGCTGGAAAGCAAAGTTCATGAGAACTTTTATTTTGATCTTCATCAATTCATAAGTTCAATTGTCTCTCATTTCTAGATCAGACTAAGATCATGTGATCTGTTCTCATTAAGGATGATACATTACATATATAAACATTATAAACATTACCGACATCTATTTGCCCTAGACATCTATTTTCTCTGACCTTTTTGAAGGGGCAGGCTGGAGGTAATGTATCTTGCCAGCATTCAATTGACAATAAGCATCGTTCGTGACAACTTGACAATCTTAGATCTTAGGGCATTCCATTTCTGGTATGATGATGGCGGCAGATTGAGATTCAGTGATCCCAAATCTGATTCAGGCATGGGTTTCCCATGAATGTCTGGTAGTGTACCTGAGAAGATTTTTAACACCGATGTACGAAGACTCTCCCTTTATCACGGATATGAAGTTGAAATTAAGCATTAAATTCAGGCAGCTCAGCTGAATCTGATGCCTTTTTATTTAACAACCGCACGGGTTTCACATTCGTTAGAAATCTTCGCACTAGCCCCCCAGAGACTCGTCCTGACCTTCCCAAAACTAATTCTGAGTGGATTGTATGATTTTTAATTTTTATTGGGTATTTTTAAATTTTTAACTATTTATTTACATACGATTAAAATTTAATTTACTAACATTTTCTTTTTTAAAAAAAAGGAAGGATAATTGCTTTTAAGCCTTTTTTTTTTTTTTAAACCTTTGCCTTTTTGAAAGGGTTTAGTTGCTTTTAAGTAAAAACAAAACACAACAGAAAGGTGTCCGCGTACATACTACGTACGCATACTCTTCCTTAATCGTAGAGGATTTTCCGCGCCAAAGTAACAACCTGTACATATCACCCGTGACGTGGCGCATGGGCTTAAAAATTCAAAGTCCCAAAAGGCAACGTTTAATGAACAGACTCCCGTTTCGCGGCACGCATAAATAACATCCGACTCGTTGCTCATCTTCTTATTTTCGTTTCTCAAATCAAAACTCTTGTTTCTTCTCAGCTTCATCAGAATTCAATTCAACTAGGAAACTTCTCGAAGAAGGAAAGAGTACGTAGTAAAACGCTCCGTTCCGTGTTCTTGCAATCTTCGTTTCATAATTTGAAGGTACTCTCTGTTGCTCTCTCTCTTTCTCCTTGTTAATAACGTAGGAACTTTTAACGTGAAAACTGCGTCGTCTAACCTTGTTTATGAACGAGCTTGGAACTGCATCCTCTTTGGTAATTCTTTGTTAGAGGAATTTGATTTTTGAATCATAGAATCCGAGTAATGATAGTGAGTTCTCAACTTCTCATGTTTTAGGTACTTCGAATTTTAAATTTTTGCTTAATCGAGCATTCTCTTTGTGAATTGAATGAAAGAAGACGCATAATTAGAAGCCTTATCGTGATTTGAGTCGATTAGAGTTATTTTTATTGATCGTTTTGTTTATTTCGTTTAAGTCTATGTGTAGCTTTTATTTGATCTATAAGAGTCTGTAATTTCATTAAAGAGAATTTTTAGTTTTATCTATATCATCTCTGTTTGATTTGTGTTCTTTCAATCAGATATTGATTATTTGTTCTTTTAATATGAAACGTGTTAATTAATTGGATCAAAATTCAGATTTTATGTCTAATATCAAACATGTATGAAATTGTTGCTTCATATTCGGATTTGTGTTTGGTGATCGCTACGTTGTATTAGTACCTAATATCTAATTGTTTTAATCTTGAAGATGCCAGCTGCAAATTCCAATATGTCTGATAGAGATGGAGAACCCTTTGTCGAGGTTGATCCTTCTGGTCGGTTTGGGCGATACAGTGATCTGCTTGGTTCTGGTGCCGTGAAGAAAGTTTATAGGGCATTTGATCAGGAGGAAGGTATAGAGGTGGCATGGAATCAGGTGAGATTGAGTCATTTCAGTGAAGATCCTGTGCTCGTGAATAGGCTTCATTCAGAAGTTCAGTTGCTGAGAACGTTGAAGAACAAGTATATCATTGTGTGTTATAGTGTATGGTTGGATGACCAGCATAACACACTGAACTTTATCACTGAGGTGTGCACGTCAGGAAACCTGAGAACTTACAGGAAGAAGCATCGACATGTGTCTATTAAGGCCTTGAAGAAGTGGTCAAAGCAGGTGCTTGAGGGATTGGAGTATCTACACACGCATGAACCTTGCATTATTCACCGAGATCTCAATTGCAGTAATATCTTTATCAATGGAAACATTGGTCAGGTAATTAATATTCCTAATTTTCTGTTGGAGTATTTCAATAACATAATTGCTAGTCGACTTTGGGGAGTCATAAGATAATTAAGCAGATGTAATTGTTGCTGTAGTTATGATTTAAGCTTCATTTAGTTTATAGAAGAAAAATCGGGGTGCTTTTATATAGTATTGACTAGTAAAAATTAATCTAGATATATAATGTACTCACGGCAAAATATGAGGTACTGCAATTGGGATTTGGTTGAAGAATTATCACAAAATGTAAAGACAAAGCTGGAAATGATGTGCCTCGTTTATTTCTTAAAGAGTCTGCAATCTAATCTCAGAAGAATTCAGTAGCAAAGAAACATTACTACTCTGTGTTACACTACTGATTACCATTGCTTGCTTTGTAGTACCTGTTCCTGGATCCATTCTGTTCCTAGCTTATAACCTGACCAGACATTTTTAAGTATAAGAATTGAAAATCTAGCAGAAAAATTTACTATCCGAATTCATATAACCCACGAATACTGCATTATTTAATTCATAAGATTGAGAATTCCGAATTGGCTGATATTTTCTTAACTGAAAGTTCTAAGACCTGGTGATGACATTGACATTATAACACCTGTGAAGGTGAAGATTGGGGATCTAGGCTTTGCAGCAATAGTGGGTAGGAGTCATGCAGCCCATTCAATCATTGGCACACCAGAGTATATGGCACCAGAGCTGTACGAAGAGGATTACACTGAGATGGTGGACATATACTCTTTTGGATTGTGCTTGCTTGAGATGGTGACTATGGAGATACCTTACAGCGAATGTGACAGTGTTGCCAAGATATACAAGAAGGTCACAGGTGGAGTTAAACCCCAAGCCTTGAACAAAGTGAAAGATCCGGAAGTGAAGGCATTCATAGAGAAGTGCATAGCACAGCCGAGGGCCAGACCGTCAGCCTCCGAACTTCTCAAGGACCCATTCTTCTCTGAGCTCAATGATGATGACAGTGACTCTTCTCCTTGATGAATTTTCAAGTGAAGCATTTTCCTAAAGCTAGCCCAGTAACTCTCTTTCCTGAAACTATAAGACTTAATAGGCAATTTCCACGTAGCAGTATGCCTCTTTAACTCTTTCGCACTACTTGATATTTCGTACCAACATTTATAGTGTAAATAAACAGTATATTGTTAGTATCATCTGTTTACTGCAGTTGATCTGCCATTATGGTTGATTGGATTCAAATGTAAGTCATTTGTTTCCTACATGGTATTTTGTCCTTCTTTCTATTGTTCTTGAGGACCTTTAAAATCTTTGGGAGACAATTGCTGGTAGTGTGAAAGGACCAAAAAATAAATTACACATTTTTAATGCAGATTGCAAGACAAAATTTGTGTGGCAACCATGAGGAAATTTCTGTACAAAGAATCTGTGGGTTATACGAGTTTACTCCTAGAGGCTGTTTTCTTTGAGAAACTATTTAGAATCCCAGTATAGTTTGTTGATTTATAAAATGAATGGTGGGGATCTTATTTATTTATTTAAATTTGAAAGAGAGAATTTTCTTTGTATTCGCTAATTGCTGCAGATCTAGTGAATCGTTGGAGCAAATGAAACTTTTACTTAAAATCAAAGCATTACTTCTCTTGATGTGTGAAAATAAAATACAAGTCTCTACAGCTTAAAGGGAATGTATTGCTTGAGTTGTAAGGATATAAGCTGTACTCTGTATGGTACCTGCACACTAAATGTACACAGCTCATAGTTTATAGAATTTTTCTTATGTGCCCTTTAGTAATTGGACACATCATCCATATTGTACGATATATTATATGCCCCAGAAAGTGATTTATGTATTTGTTCTTGGCATACTTATCCGTGCAAATTCATTAATTGAAAATAATCAGGATGTGATTCTGGGGATTGAAGTGTGCTGGTAGAAAGCGAGCAAAAGCCTCTTCATTCAAAGCAACCCGAAATTTCAGAAGCCGTGCCGTTTTGGGTGTTGGTATTACTATTAGCCACAAAGCACAGAAAACTTCATCCGCACTTCATCCCTAACTTTATCATATTATATTTGCTTTTCAATTATTTTCTAAATTTCTCAAACGCACCCATTTCTCGTTTCTCCATAACATCTCCTATATAATTATATACCTTCTACGAGAAGCAATATACTTCTAACGCATTTGACCACCGAGACCCACATCTACCAAGACCTTATTTTCTATAAATGAAGTTATAGATGGACAAAATTAACCAATCAAAATGACAAAAATATCAATTAATGTTCAATTCATGATGGTGAGATCAGGAGGAGCGATCATTAGTAGTGTGCTTGTGCTACTTATTCTGCCATAATGGATAAGGATTGGGAAGAAATAAACTCAACTTGCCAGTGGGAAGGCAAGTAGTAGCACAAGAATTCAACTTCGCTAGACTCGAGGAACGTTTTTGAAGCCTTAAAAGTTGGATTTTCAGTTAAGCACTCGTGTGCATTTGACTTTGACTAATAAACTTCTATGCACGAGTATAATCTGGACAAACTGATTAAACTACCTCTTTTTTATCTCTTTCAATCGGCTTCATTCCCACTGGTTTTCAAGATTCTAGATGCTCTAATAACTAATACTAACCTTTTACTGCAATATTGGGACGAGCTCCAAAGCATTTATAATCATTTAAAGTCGGGCAATGAAATGAGAAGCAATTTCTATTCTTGCAACAGAATCAACTTCACTTACTTATCTTTGATTGCTTTCTCGAGTTTCACTTGCGTTATTTGCTTCTTTCTTTGAAGCCATTTTTCATGAGCTTTGATCATGGAAGTTGTCAGCTCAAAAGATAGTTCAGTAGCTTCCAGTCCTTTCTCTTCACCTAACATAAGTGCGCTGCTGAAGATTAAGATTGTTTCATGGTAAGATGATGGGTTAAAGTTTTTATTTTTGTTTCATATCTTATCTCGCAATTATTTCAATTGATGTTAACTGAGATCATTGTCTCAGGAGCCAAGAGACTGGTTTGCCTGTTTCCATTCGAGTTCGAGTTGGCAACAGAACTTTCAACTTGCACAAGGTATGAATGAGATGAATAACTTACCAGATCTTCCAGACCAACTTGTTGCAGAAAGTAGAATTTCCACAACAGAATACGTGCCTGCAATCTGCAAACAAGATAGAAAAATTACTCTTCGGAGAAGATGAAACTGTTTTTATCAGTAAGCCCACTGTAACTGAGTTTGCTGTTTTGCAGTTCCCACTGTTTTCAAAGAGTGGATACTTCAAGAAGAGATTGAATGAATCAAATGAATATGAGCTACCACAACATTTTCCGGGAGGGCCAGAAACCTTTGAGATGATTGTGTTGTTCATCTATGGCTCCTCCACATTGATTGACCCTTTTAATGTAACAGCCCTTCGATGTGCAGCAGAATTTCTTGAAATGACAGAAGAATACTGCTCTGGCAATCTATGTGAGCGCTTTGATCTATATTTAAACCAAGTAGTGTTCCAAAGTTGGGATGATACTCTGATTGTTCTACAAAGATGCCAAACCTTGCTGCCCTGGACTGAAGAGCTGTTAATTGTCAGCCGCTGCATTGAATCACTTGCTTTCATGGCTTGTATGGAGATTCTTGATCCGGAAAGGAGACGAGAGAAACCAGTTGTCACATTGGAGGCATTGACTAGCCAAGCCTGGTGTTGTGAAAGAGTGAAGGGGATAGTGAGCCAGGAGCTGTGGATCAAAGATCTCTTAGCTCTACCATTTGGATTCTTCAGAAGGATAATAGGATCCTTGAGAAGGCAAGGAATGAAAGAAAAGTATGTAAATCCCATCATCGTTTTCTATGCTAACAAATGGCTATTATACAAGAAGACACGCCAATTCTGGGAGAACTGTGATGACAAAAGTGGTGACAAGGACACAAATAGCAAGTGTTCAGAGATTTTGCAAGGAATTCTTGATTTACTTCCTTTGCAAGAGAAGGCAAGCAGAGTGATTCCTGTTGGATTCTACTTTGCATTGCTTTCTAGATCCCTAGAGGTTGGTTTGAGAAGTGACAGTAGGGCAAAGTTGCAAGAACAAATTGCCTCTCTTTTGCACTTTGCTCAAGTGGAGGATTTTCTTTTTCCAGCAACTGGGACACAATCAATTTCTTCCAGCATAGAGTTGATTATAATGGAGAGCATATTTTCAAAATATGTTTCCTTTAATATGGACACCAACCATACTCCTTCAGCAAGCAACTCAATTGTTGCAGAGTTATGGGACACATTTCTCTGCCATATAACTTCTGACCCGAAAATGGAGCCCAAACGATTCATGGAACTTGTTGAAACTGTTCCAGTTTCTTGGAGACAGAGCCATGATCAACTCTATAGAGCAATGATTATCTTCCTAAAGGTAAGCTTCATTAACTTCATCATAACTCAAATATGCAAAATATATAAAGGTCAACTTAAGCATCAAACCAATTCATTTCCCTTGTAACCTAGCAGTCCAAACCTTATTCTAGGAACTCAGTTCAAGCTTTAGCCATCCAGTTAAATAACAGAATAAAATAAACAGAGTTAGGAAACAAAAATTAACCCCTTTAATCATAGATAAAGTTTTCTTGGTTATCTCACCAACCAAGCTTTATCTCATCTTTCTCAGCTTTCAGTTAGTCAATCCAAGAAAATAAAGCTTATCAATTAAATGAAAAAAGAAAACCCTGAAGTTCAGTGAAAGTTAATTTTGCTTGTTGTTAGGACTCGATTCCAATTGATTAAAGACTAGTTTGGACCACTAAAACTTAGTCGAATTGCAAATTAAGCTTAAGGTTTTTATTCTATTGATATTCTCCAGGCACACAGGCATCTATCCCAAGAAGAGAAAGGGTCAGTATGTAAATACCTCGACTGCCAAAAACTGTCACAAGAGGCATGCATTGAAGCAGTTCAAAATGAGTTGATGCCACTACGCTTAATTGTCCAGGCTCTGTTTGTTCAGCAGCTGAACACACATCAGGCTTTCAAAGATTGCTCTGAGTCATTTAGGTACATGCATCGTGGAGAGTTCTCTGGCAGCTTACCAAGCTCAAGGTGTCCAAACTCCAAAAGCTTGAATCAGAGTGAAAGCTCATTTACAGATGAAGCAGAACCTGGCAGCAGACCCTTTAGCTTCTTACCAACGAAAGACCTAGCAATGAAAAGTTGTGAGCTTTCAAGAACGGATTATGAGTCCACCAGCTTCAGGATTCAGAATCTGGAACAAGAGCTCATGTCCCTGAAGAGAAGTGTTGTACAGAACATTTCAAAGAAAACAGAATCGGTTTCAACCAAACAACAGAATATGAAATTCTATGGTCTCGAAAGTCGATCATTGAGCAAGAAGAGAAACCCACTTGGACAAGTGACTGGCTGCATTGGCTCTGTGAATTTTGCTTCACAGAGAAAATACGCCAGGAAGCTATTGAAGGTCTTTCGTCGGATTTCCATTTTTGGAAGCAGAAAATCAAAGAGAAAGTCAGGTGCATCTGGTGAATGGGCCAAATCAATCTAGAAGAATAAGTATAGGCCCCAAAAATTTGCAGATCACGCAGAATCCCTTCAAAGATGTGCAAAATCTTATGCATTGTAAACGAAAATCCAAATATTTTCCAAGCAGTGTGTATTAAAGTGAAGGAAACAGAAAAATATTTACCAAAAACTGAACAAAATATGAATGATGTATTGGGAGGTCCTAAATTTTTGGTTCACAAGTGCAGAGCTCTGACAAAGGGTTGCTGACTGATACAGAGGCAAAATATGTAGTTATACATGAGATAAGCTTCAAGTATTCAAGGAGAGCATCTTGTCACTTCAGTTAACCACCAATTTTTCTCCAAAATAATTTCCATAACAGAGGGTTAACTTGGTTCATTTCGTTCATAATAAACACGTTTTAACTAATTTATCCTAATATTCAACCACCGTAAAGGTGCTACAATTACTTCACTGCACATTTTATTAGGTGGGTTTGCCGTCTGAAGTCACACTTCTAACACAATCACATGGGAGTCAAAAACTTAAATGAGCTCATATCAGGAATCATTTCTTTTTCTCCTCTAAATAGAAATCAAATTCAGAAACTTGCGTACAAGACTAACGAATCTTTTGCTAATCTGATGCCACGGGGGCGTGGGGGAGATATCATAGTCTATGACAAAGGAAGCAAAAAATTAAAGATGCAGATATTTATATACTTCCTACATGTATACACTGGTACATTCTGTAAGATTAATATCAACATGGCAGCAACAGCAGTTACTAAGTGGCTAACATGTCAATTTCAATATCTTTACAAGGAAACTTTCAATTGTCTCTACATCGCAAAACGCCACATCCATAAACCAAAGAGGATCTCACGAAAACGACCAGGCTTGGATCCTCAAAACATTATACGAAAAAAATTTTCAGGCAGCTTGATTGCCTCCGCCACATATAAAGACTCATTAAGTTAGTCTTCTGCTGCCTGTCATGACAAAATGGGAATCTGAATTTAAGCACAATAAGGAAACGCAAGGCTAGCATCTTGAAGAAATTGAATCCATTGTATAAATGATAACTATAAAAATATTACCTTTGTAAGAATGGACAACAATGCGTTAATTCTAAGCTACAATGCTGTTATCACCCTGCTTTCCTATATCCTCAACAGTTTCTAGAGATGACTGTGGAATAACCTCTTCCTCCTCTTTGGCAGTACGAGCATCATTCTCACCAGCAACATGTTCAGGCTGTGGGTAACTGACTTCGACAGTTGTATCATACATTTCCATGTCATTGACATGTGCAGGTTGATCACAAGTTTGTGCGTCATTGACCACATCAGTTGCATCAGGAATCTGAGCATACTTGACCTCATCAGCTGCATCAGACATTTGCGAGACCTTGATCTCATCAGTTGCATTGCGAACTTTTGAAGCATTGGCTTCATTAGTAGCATCACGTAGCTGAGATGCCTGTGTGACAACCTCCACTGAACCTTTGACTGACTGGAGTTCACTCTTTGCAGCAACATGAGAGAGCTGGGAGTCATGGGCCTCATAAGTTGCATCACAGAGATGAGATCCATTGACCTCAGAAGTATAGAGCTGAGATTCATCAACCTCATTAGCTGCATCGCAGAACTCTGTGTCATCAACCTTGTCAATAGCATCAGCAAGACCCAGGCGTGCATCATCACTACCACCAACTGCATGAATTAACTGTAAATGTTCTGCCTCCCCATCAGCTCGACGTAACATCTGATGAACCTCAACAACTGCTCCACCAAATTGAGATTCATCCTCACTGGCTACCGGACCTTCCACGAAATCATTGTCCCGCTTCCTTTTTCCAGAACCCTTTCTTCTTATTCTTTCCTTCCCCCTGGCCCGTTTCCCAAGTTCAGTTTGTGGGGTCACCGATACCATAACTGGACTTTCAACTTGGTCTCTCAAACATTCCTGAGCAATGCACCTTATCCTAGAAATTGACTCAAATTGTTGAGCATCCAAACCTTTGTCTGAGAATGTATCTGCTAAGTATGCAATATCCCTTAAACCTGAAATCTGTAACAGTAAGAAATGATAAATATGTTAAATTTATTTGTAAAATGCCATGGCTAAGAAATGTCAAATAACATGTTAAATTTAGTCCCACCGTTCTCTGAAACTCAGATGAGAGGGATATAGGTCTTCCAACAACTCTACGGGTAATTCTTAGGTACCAATGCATGTATTCACTTTCATCTGCATCGTCATCTTCTTCGACAATCTGAAGTCTACGGTCTGCCCATTCATTAAGCTCTGACTCCATTTTTGTTGCCAAATCCACCCCACCATCAACTCCACGACTCTTTCTCACCCATCGTGGTACATCTTCTGGAATTCCTTGAAGCATTTTGTATTGCCTTAGGCAGCGATCGGGAAGGTGTCTTTCTGCCTTGTCAAAGCATATCAACATTGTTCTTGATCTTCCCAGAATCAGAGTATTCCTGATATTCAATGGTATTTCTGTTTCGTCCTTAATTGTGTAAGGAACCCACTGAACCTATATGTCAAGCAATATAAACCATATTGTAGTTTTCTAGAAAATTAAAAGGAATAGAAAATGAAGACACATACTAAAGCTTACATCAGATGGTTTCAGGGAGTCCAACGCCTTACGGTAAAAAACTACATCCCGGTTAGTTGTTGGGCCACTTTGTTTTCCCTTCCATGACAGTACAAATGGAAAATGGCAATGCATTGGATCCTTATTAAGCTTGGGCTTGCCTACATCGAGATGATAATAGCTCCAACACTACAACAAAATATACAACTTATCATTCCAGTATTCTAACAAAAGCTTCACAAATTAGTATTACCTTCCTGGTAGGAAAGAACAAAACAGAATAAAATAAATAAGGGGAAACGTGAATAACCTGTAGTAATGTCAAACAACCACATATTGTACTTTGTGATTTCACAGAGGCATTCCCGAGTGCCCTATATAAAAAGGCCAAAGCAGCAGCACCCCAAGCATACCTCCCAGCTTCATCAAAATCCTCAAACAACGGAAGATACATGACAGGCACCTTATTCCCCGTCGTAGTAGAAAATATCGTACTTCCGACAAGATACAACAAGTAAGCTCTAGTGTATCTCTCAATCACTTCAACTGAAGCATCCAGGGGACAATTTGAAAAAAATTCCTTCAACCAACTCAATTTCACCATCCCGCCACTCGCATACTTTGCCTCCGGCGAACTCCCTAAATACTTAAGACAAACAGAATGACAAGTAGTGTGTGTTGTTCCAATCACAGGCTTGCCATCAATTGCCAATCCTAACAATAATGCCACGTCTTGTAAAGTCACAGTCATTTCACCCACCGTGAAATGAAATGTATTCGTCTCTCTCCTCCATCGCTCAACCAATGCTGATATCAGCGGATTGTCTAAACTTATTGCCGGAATCTTTCTTAAATAACCAAATCCAGCTCTTTCAACTAACTCTATTTGTTTCGGTGTCAACTTCCATTCTCCTAACTTTGAAGTGTGTTCGTGACATCTAAGGGCACCCCGCTCCTAGACAAATTAACAAAATTATTCAAAATTTAAATCATATCATAAAATGTAGCATTATTAATAATTCAATTCAAAATTTTACATCAAATGAACCTGGCCCTCCCAAACAGCAGAGGAAACATGCTTCTCTTGATCATAAAGTACAGAAGGATCAAGTGGTCCAGGATTGGTCGTTGAAGTATCCATTAATGGTGACTGATTATCACCGCTGATCCAAAACCAATGCAAGTTAGTTAGAACGAGTTTACTCGGACAAAGAAGCTCAACTCCAGTAAAACTTTTAGTAATCTCTCTGTTTGGTTGCCAAGAAAGCCGAGGAAAATGAAGGAAACGGAAGGAAAATTTTCGGTTTTAAGTTTTAATAATGTTGGGTGTTTTATTTTGCGAGGGAGTTCGAAGATCAGAGTTAATTTGAGATGAAACGACGACGGAGAAGGAGGGGAGAACGAATGCGAGGAATAAAATTAACTAACCTGAATAAGAGGATTTTAATCAAAACGACGACGGAGAGCACTGAAATTGCGCGTCCTTGCGGTGAAGTGTGAGAAAATTAGCTTGAATCTGAAAACCCTCAAAACGACGAAGAAGGCGTCGTTAGAGATAATGATAAACGATGAGTTTTGGGGTCAATAGGAAGCGTAGATGGGGAAAACCTAATCCCCATTTTGTAAAACTACCCGGCGTACGTGGCGTTATCTAAGAGATTGGGCTAAGACCTTTGAATCGGCCCAATTAAATTAAAATTATTAATGGGCTTTCTTTCAATTCAAAGTGAGGAATGGGCCTTTTAGACCCCTTCCTTTCGCCAAAGGTGCGAATCAGAGATTCTCAAGATTTTGCTTCGATGGACATCCAGAGATTCCTATTGTTTTGAAAAAACATGAACAGAATATTTATTTAAACGGAGATTATAACATTACTGTACTTAAATACCCACTGAGATTTATATATTATAATATTCTTCCCCCATTAAACAAAAAGGATGCTATGGTCAGTTTCGTACTGGTGTAGTTTTTAAAATACAAAAATAATTATTATTAAAAGAGTTGTAAAAATAATTAGTTGTAAACAAAAATCGGTTACATATTTAGTAAAATTTTTTTTAAAAGTTTTGTAAATTTTAAAAGAAGTTATGTGTTCAGTAAATTTTATTATTAAACTATTGTAAAAGTATAAATAAGTAAAATGGACATGATGTTATATAAAATTAAAAATATTTATATAAATATTTTTAATATGTATTTATAATAACTAAAATAAATTATTTTATTTTATTAATTTTATTTTTTAAATTTTGTTATCTCAATATAATTTAGGGATAACAAAATATGAGTTGGGTTGAGTTTTTTTAAGACGAAGTCCAAGCTCATTTTGGGGGAAGTAAGGGTCAGGTCCAATGCAGACCTGACCTTTCACTTATATTTTTAAAGGATAAATGCTTTTTAAGTCTTTATATTTTTTAAAAGTGTCCGTTTAATATTTATATTTTAAAAAATATCTCAAAACATCATTGTAATTAAATATATTACATTGTTACTGTAATTTTTTCCTTCCTTTTACAATAATACCCTTCCAACAATATTTTTGACATTAATGAATTTATGTGTAAAAAATAAACTACCAAATTAACCAATAAATATCAATTCAAAATAACTAATATTTTGTATACCTATCCAACAATCATTTAAAAATTTTTATAAACAAATTAATATTAGCAAATGAAAAGTAACGTTTAATATCCTTACAACAAATTTACTTATAATTATTTTATAAAAAATTACTTTACCAAATCAATCCTCAAAGTAAAATAATCATATAAAAGTTTGTGAAAGTTTTTATGTTATTTTTAAAATTAATATTGAAAAATTATCATTTTTTTCTTTTCACTAATATCCCTAAGAATATTGTTGTAAGAGTATTATTGTAAAAAGAAAGAAAAAAAATAAGGATAAGAGTATAACATATTTAATAGTAAGGTATCTTGAGATATTTTTTAAAATATAAGGACTAAACAGATGTTTAACTTAAAGTATAAAGACTAAACAGACATTTACCATATTTTTAATTGTAAACTTGCAATGAGTTAATAATTAAAAAGTTATTATAATCAACAATAAATTAAAGAAGATGAATATTTCAAAATAAAATAATAAATAAAGAAAATGAAGGAAATAAAAATTAGAGATCTAATTTTCTAATATTGGATTCTCTATTCTGGCAACCTCTTTATTAATTAGTGCTTAAGTAAGAGTTTAGCACAATAGTTTTAGATACTTTGAATCATTCTTGATTTATAAATTAGGAATTAAGTTTTTATTCAAATTTTAATTTGTAAATTTTTTTTTCCAAAAAAAGGTCACGCTTGGCCTAATTTTATTTTTTTTTGTCTTAAGCTTTTTTTCAAACCCTCATACGGCGGGTCAAATCAAAGCTTGTGGGTGTGGGGTAGGTCGATCTATGCTTTTTCACCTATCCTAATATAATTAGTAATGAGACTAATCTCTTTCCATTTATTGATTTGATTTTTCATAATACATATAAGGATATCTATAAATTGTATTAAGTACAAACTTGATCCCAAAATTTAATTTTGAAAAGATATTATTTTCTTACTTTCTAAAATTTGTTGTAGGATGAGTTAATTTTGCCAAAAATAATTTTTTAAAAAAATTACTAAAACACTAAAATTAACTTTTAACTTTTCAAAATTATGTTTGAGTCTCTGGTTGTATTGTTGGAAGTAATTTGGTGGTCGCGAACATTAATGAATCATGGCAGAGGGTAGCAAATTGAGCAGTGATCCTGGTGGTGGTTTTACGGCTGTTTTGGGTAGTGTTTAGGCTGCTACGGTAATGGGTCAGTGGTGTTTGAGGGCTGGGATTTGGTTGGCGGCATGTTGGTGTCCAAACGCGGTGAGGATCATCATAAAAGAAGATTAGTGGCAGTGACAGCTGTTTGTGGCGGCTGTCAAGGAGTTTTTTTTTTTTTTTTTTTGCTTGGTGGATTTAATGGAGGGTGAAGGAAGGATTTTGTGTATGGAGGATGGTTGGTTGGTGTTAAGAAAGCTCTACTTGGCACAAGGAAAAGCTCTAATACACTTCATGTAACACGGAAGCCAATCTTTTGAAACAAGCTTCATGCTATATACATATATGAGAAGTATTACACTGAAAAGAAACTGCAAATTAAATTAAAAAAAAAAAAAAGAAATTCATAGCATGAAATATTCAAATTAAACATGTTGGAAAAGTAATAATTACTGCGGATACTACTGACACTACAAGCAAGCCCAAACTTCATATAGTAAAGCTGTAAATAAGCTACAACTGATCTCGTTAGATAGCTGCAGCTGCTGCCTCAGCACAGGATTTGCTCTGAACCTTATGAAATTCCAGGACATTCCTAGCAGCTCCAACGACCACTTGGCCATTGACGTAGTGCTGGCGGCAAACAGGCATGTAGACATCAGCTCCACCAATAATTTCAGTCTCTGTTTCCTCTGTTTTTCGCAAAGTAAAGAATGCCCGTTTGCCGCAGAGTTCACAGCGAGCGGTCAACTTGGTTACAGTATCAGCGAGGGGTATTATATCAAGAACTGAACCAAAGCTCCTTCTGCAAAATGCAAGAGTGGGTTTCCGTTAACAGACGAACCAAAAGGCTGCTAAGAACTGAAATTGAAAATTTTATCATCAATATTAAACAGCACCTCAAATAATCACCATCGAGGCCTGCAACTACTACAGTTTTCCCATCATGATCAGCGGCATTGCAGCAGAATTCATATAGGTCTTCGAAAAATTGAGCTTCGTCAATGCCAATCACATCAAGCTGCCCACATCCAAGACAAGAGAAACATCCATTTTATGTCAAATTCCGGAGAGAATCCAGATTTTTAAAGCTGCTATCTAATGAATAATGAATTGCCCAGAAGATTATCAAAAACAGGGCATTTATAAGCCGGTGCCAACAATCCAATTCAGATTCGGTTTTAAAAAATCACCAGCATTATAAAATAAGCGGAGAATTGAACATCACTAAACTCAAACTAAAAGTATTTTATTCGAAAATTCCATAGGCAATTTTAAAGGGAAATCAAACACAATAACATAATCAAGTGAGTGGTAAAAAACACTCTGTTTATTTCTTTTTTAATACTCAAAGAATTATAAAATTAATCAGATCTAGCAATACAATAAATCTTTAAAATGACCTTCGCGTAAGCATCATCTCCGAGTTTCTGTCGGAACGACGTCAGTTCCGGTAGAGCCCAACACGGAAGCTTAGCCCCATCATGAGTCACCACCGAGTCAATCGCGTATCTCGTATCCTTGCTCGATTTTATCATCGCAATATTTCTGCACACAACCGATTTATTGAAAAGAAAATAAAAGAAAAAAGAAAATCAACTCAGAATTCACAAAGAAAATATATAATTAACAATTTCAAATGGCGAACCTGCCATTGTCGCTTTCGGATCTGATACGACGGAGGAGCGCCGTGGTTTTTCCGGCGAACATGGGACCCATGATGACGTGGATCTCCCCGGAATTACGGTGGGGCAGTCCCACACGGTCGCGGCCACTATTGACCTGATCCGCGGTAACTGCTGCGGGCTTGAAGTTGGAGGGCACCATGTTGATGCGAGCGACGCTGTCGTGTCGGGGTCACGAGAAGGGAGAGAATTGAATAGCGAAGAGAAGTGGAGATGGTTGATTTTGAAGGAGTCGTTGAAGTTTGAGTTAAATAGGAGATTCTAAAAGAGTGTCGCGTAAGCTTTGTTCTTGTATTCAGAGCGAGCGGGGCGTTTGAATTTGATTGGTTTTAAACTTTGGAGGGAACATAAATTTTGTTTTAATTGGAGGGAACGTAAGAAACGGCGCATAAACTGCGACGTCGTTTTGAGACACGTATTTTAAATGCGTGGGCTTCAAGGGTCAGAAGTCGATAGGCCCACGCATGCTTTTAAATTAAAGATTTTTCCTTTTTTGGAAATTGCATGTAATATTATATATTTGGGAGCCTCTAAGTTACGATCAGTGTATCTTACAGTTTTTGTTTTATTCTCTTTGGCAAATATCATATAGGTCCTTTTAATAGTTCTTATTTTCAAGTTTCTAAGGTTATGGATGTATTTGTCTTCTTCCATCCCTCCTGCATCTATTCTTTATTTTTTCTAAGATTTTATTTATTTCTTTAAACATTAATAAATGATTATCAAATTCATATAAATCTATTATTTCAGAATAAATTTCTGGTCCTAAATTTATTATTCCTGACCTTTCATGTTCTAAAATATCTATTTTCTGATTAACTAACTTTATATATACATTGATTATATTTTCCCAACCTAATATCATATGGTCTATACTATTTGCTAGTTCTTGTATTATATTAACTGCTTGATTCATAATGTTTCCTTTTTATACCAGTAAATTAAGAATCTTATAAATTCGTCTATAAACTTCATTTTCTTTTCTATCAAGATTTCTCCTCCTGTTGTTTCTATAAATCTTTCTCTAAGTTCCTCAGTTAATTCAAGTTCTATGTTTCTTATATTATTTTTCTCGGCCTTAATGGCTCGGATTAAATTCTTTATTTCTTCTTTATTAAATACTTTTAACGTGTATAAACTATCAACTATTGATCTTATTGGATCCATTTATATATTTTACAGATTATATAAATGTGTTCTGGTTTACTGGCTCTGATACCAATTTTGCCGTCGCTTTATTATACTGAGATACTGAGTTGCTTTATTATACTGAGATACTGATAAATATTGAGATACTGAGTTAAATTATTATACTTGGTGAGTTAAAATTATTATACTTGGTGCGGTGTTAAAAATAATTATATAACGAATCAAATTGTAGGATTAATTATTTGACTAAATAAATGAATTATAATTCAATTTCTTCATTATCTGAATTTTCTGCATCATTAATATAAGATGGGCCAGCTTCTTGGCCTTCATTTTCTATATATGCAAATGATATATCAATCCATTCATCTAATGTTAACATAATTATGTTATGTTTTAGATTATCTATTTCGATATGATTTATTATCTTTCTTCTTATTTCTTGAGGAATATCTAATGAAAACACAGCTAGTAAGTCTTCTGTTCTGACAAGCTCTTGTTTACTAAATAGGTATGAGTCTTGTTTGTATGTTCCTAAATTAAAATCTATTATCATCGTATAATCATTATATGTTATTCTAGTACTGGGATCTATCATATATTCTTTGGATTCGCCTAAATAAAATTTATGACTCATATTATAACAGATAATTAAACACTTCCTTTTTCATTAAATTAACATGCTCCTCCATAAATCTCATCATTACTGATCATCAACAAACTCCCACCAACAGATAAGATTTAAGAATTATTACCTAACTTATCCTCGTTTCTTTGCCTTCCAATTTATTTCCAGTGACCTGCAGCTTGGATGTCCTTACTCCCTCAACGGCCTCCGTGCCTCAACGGGATCAGCGGACTTCATTAGCCTTACTGTATGGATCTTGATTGTCTGGCTTAGAAATGTTGAATAATTTTAGGTTTCTCTTTTCTTTCTGTAGGGTTATTTGTGTTTGATTAGTGATGATTTGATTTTTGGAGTTTGAGCTCTCGAGTTTAGTTCTTCATTTTTTCAGAGAATTTGAATTGTTTTCAAAGACTGAATTATCGTGAATGATTAGCTCCCTGAGCTCTCTCTTCTTTCTTCCTTTTATTTCCAAATCAAGTTTTCCATCTTGCCCTTGTATTATTGGGCTCTTACATCATTGCTTACATCACTACATTATTGCCCTTGTATTATTGGGCTCTTACATCATTGCTTACATCACTACATTATTGCCCTTGTATTATTGGACTCTTACATCATTGCTTACATCACTACATTATTACACTTAATTATTACAAGGCTTTTTTGACTTTCTTGCTTTCTTCTTTTGTTGGTGTCGGCCATTATGCTTTATCACAAATCTCTTCTGGTCGGATATCTGCCACGTGCCTCTATTTCGTCGGGCATCTTATCCCAATTATTACATGTTGTTTTATTTGTCTGCCATCCTTATTTCCATAAGCTGTTGAGCTTGTTGCATAGTTTCATTGCTGCTGGGAAACCTCATAGTGCTGATTTCGTTGATGAATTCCAGTAGGATATTTGAAGGTGTATGGCTATCCTCTGAAGTTACAAGAATATAATTCTGAAAACGAATAATTGTTCTAAAGTTTCTTTTATAAAGGTCTTTAGCTATGCTCCATATTGCCTTTATTCCTCTGGCTCTACGGGTCTTGATCCATGATTTATTTATTTGAGGAACATTCGTATATTCAGTTCCTACATCCATCTGAAAATTTTTAGACAGGTGTCCTATTGAGATCATATAAAAAGCTTGGTATTCTATGTTCTGATGGTATTCTGGACTGATGGTATAAAATTTTAAGTATATTGGTCTTTTTTGGGCAAACCTAGAAACCTCTTTGACTAATAGCTCATCAAAATAAGCTATCTCCCTAAGGTCCGTATCAGGGTAAATTAAGTCGAGGTATCCGTATTTTGCTATTTTCCCAACAAGGAGTGGATCTGCTCCTTTTATGACTATCATTCTGGGATACATATTTTTTCCTGGGGCTTTAAAGATTGTGTTTTTATGAGAGCATGTTGAGTATAGCCATGTTGAAAACTGTTTATATTCTTCTTCTTTTGGGTTTAGAGGTAATAGTTTTTCCTCTTCTTCTTCTAATGGGGAATTGTTTATCTTGATGAACTTTTTTGGAGTAGTTATTTTTGGGGATTCGACTTCTATGGTTATGTTTCGGCTGGATATTGGGTCAGAGATTGGTTCTTGCTGAGGTTGTGGTCCACTACTGCTTCCTAAGTTTATTGGGCTAATGTCTATTGAAAGCCCTTTTGTTAGATCGTCTATGTATGATTCTAACAGATGTATGCCTTTTTCATGGGTTTCTGTAGCTTCTTTCATATAATTTATTGCATCAAGCATGTCTGATGCTTCGGCCTTGAGCCTGTGTATTTCTGTGTTTATTGCAGCCAAGATTTTATTTGCTTCTGCATTCATTTTCCAAATTCTATATTTCTGCTGAGAAAATCTGCAAGGAAATTGTTAGTTCCTTTGATATGTATAATCTTAAAATTATAATATGACAGATAAGCTTGCCATCTATGTAATCTTCTATACTGGGGTTCATTTGGTAATATTCTACTAACAAGAGAATTTATTTGAGAATTATCAGTTTCTATGATAAATTGCTTTTGAAGTAAAAATAATGAAAATTTCTTTATTCCTTTATATATTGCAAGGAGTTCTTTTTCATGTACTGGATAATTTACCTGTGCTTGGTTAAAAGTTCCACTAGTATATCTACAAATTTCATTTATATCAGTTTTAAGTATTGCTCCCCAATATAAATCAGATGCATCTGTTTGTATTATTAAGCTATCCTTTTCATCAGGTAATCTTAAGGTTGGAAGATTTTTACATTCTTCTTTTAACTTTTTTACAGTTTCTGTGTGTTCTTCGTTCCATCCTCTAGTATTATTTTTTCTTAATAATTTTTGAAGTGTATTTCTCTTTTTTGATAGATCTTTTATAAATCCTTCTGCATAATTTAAACATCCTAAGAATTTTTGTATTTGTTGTTTATTTTCTAACTTATCTGGAAATTCTGTTATTTTTCTTCCTATATGATTCTGAAGTCTGATTCCACGTTTATCAAGAATCATTCCTAGAAATTCTATTTTTTTATGTTCTATAACTGCTTTTTTACTAGACAGAACTATGCCTTCTTTGATACATATATTAACAAATTCTTTTAAATGATGTCTATGTTCTTCTAATGTTTCTGAGGCTATTAATATATCATCAACATAGACTATGATATAGTTATAATCTCTAAATATTTTATCCATTCTACTTTGGAAAATTTGTGGGGCATTTTTTAGTCCAAAAGGCATTACTAACCATTCATAATGTCCCTGTGGAGTGCTAAAAGCTGTATAAGGTATACTATCTTCTTCCATTTTTATTTGCCAAAATCCTGATTTACAGTCAAATTTTGAATAATAAGTTTTATTTCTCACTAGATTTATTAGAACTTCTTTATTTGGGAGAAAGTATCCATCAAATTTTGTATATTTATTTAATTCTTTGTAATTTATTACCAATCTAGCTTTTCCTCTAACCTGTTCTGCTCTTTTCCTAACCATAAAGGCAGGACTATTATGTGGGCTATTACTATTTCTAATAAGCTTTAAATTTAATAATTCTTTTATTTGAATTTTAAATTCTTCTTTATCTTCCTCAGTATACATCATAGGTTTTAACCTTATTATTCTATTTTCAATTAATTCTATCTTTGCTTTGGGATGGTCTGGTTTCCATAATGCTAATGGATTTTCTTTATAAACTTGCTCGAGTTGTGATTTTATTGTTTCTAATTGTATATTATAACTTTGTCCTTTTTGTATTAAATAGTGTTTTTCATAAATATACTTATCACCACGCTGGGCTGGCTGAACTCGGTAAGGTTTAAACTCTCGAGGGATACGAAGAATATGATTACAAGGTGTTTTTAAAGTAATCATATAAGGAGTTTGTTGATAATATTGGAACTGTTGTAGAAAATCATTTCCTAAAAGAATATCACAGTCCATATTGGTATATTGAAAGATTTGATTAATACGTACGATCTTACTTCCTAATAATATTTCAAAGTTTAGGATAGATTGATTTACATGTTGTTTATCTCCTGTAATTCCAATAATTTTAAGTTTTCCATTGGATTCCCATTTATTGGATAAAAAGTCTTTCATGATAGTTATTTCACTACCTGTGTCAATTAAGGCACAAGTATCTATATCTTTTTCTGTTAAATTTATTTGTATATACACAGACATACGCTATTTTATATAAGCTTGTTTTAACATGTTTCACATATTATTTTTTGGCCTTGTATTAAGAAAGTTATCTTATTTGGTTCAATCTTGTAATACTCTAAATCATTTAAAAAACTATTGCCTAATACTATATGTTTTTCTAGATCTGTAGTCATAAATGAGTCTATGTAACAGGCTACGATTATTCTTAGTCCTTCTATTATTATAGGGACTTTAACCTCTTGTTTACAAATATGTTTATTTCCATTGAAATCAGTATATTCGTAAGGGATTTCTTTTTCTTTTACTAAGAGTCCTTTATTTTTAGTATGGTTCATATAATTATGGCTTGTACCAGTGTCTAATAGTATAGGTATTTTTGTTGTATAGTCTATTCCATTAAAGTATTGCCCAAGTATTTTTATTACATTATTTGTTGGTACAGATTTGATTATTTGCTTATCAGTACTTAGTCTTCTAGAAGAACTTCCTCTTACTAAGGTTCTTCCAGCAAAACTTATAGGAATTATGGAATTTTCATTACTATTATCTAAAAATTGTTTTCTATCATCTATGTTTAATTCATAGTTAATAGGAATTTTATAATCTTGGATTACTGGTTCTATAAATGTTGCAATATCTTCGCAATCTTTATTTATCTCAATATAAGGTTTATTGCCATATATTTCTCCATAATTTAAATTACAAAAACTATATAATGCTGAATAATGTATTGTCATTATCCTATTACCTTCTTTCATTAAATTCTTTTTTAATAATTTAAAATGTAAACTTAATGTTTCATCTATATTTTTATCTTTTATGTGTACACAATATCTAGGATGACAAATAAATAATAATTTAGTATAACATAGGTTTCCTTCTATTGTTCCAAGATGTCCTATACTAGGATCTGTAAATCTTTGATCATGTAATGATAAAACTATAGGGCTATCTATTCCTTCTTTGAAGAGTGATTTTATTAAAATTTGTATTTCCGCTAGGTATATATATTGAATCTTTTCTTTAGTTGATTCATTTTTTATTTTTCTTAGTGCTAAGTCTATAGATCTTTTATTTATTAAACTAAATCTAATATTTCCTTCAGCTTGTGTAATTGTTACAGCTTTTTCTTGTTCATAATATTCGTGTAATATTATTCTTTTTCTTTTAAACATGTCTCTAAATCTATGGATTATTCCATATTCTGTTTTTTCCATATTTAATTTTAAAAGTTTTATTATATTTTTCTTTGTTAAAGGTTGCAACAAGGCTATATCCACTCTTTTATTCTGACTCATTTTCTGATTTTTCTTCTTCTTCCATATAAACCTCTCCTCCTTCATAATCAGATGAATTATTTATTTCTTCTAAATCACTTTCTATATTATAGAAATCTTCTGCTAAAATTCTAACTTTCTTTTTCGTACAATCTGTACTAATGTGTCCCATTTCTCCACAATTCCAACATTTACATTTAGATTTATCTAATATTTTTCTTTGGTTTTTATATTTTCTTTTATAATATTTTCTTCCTGGTTTTTTATATTGTCTTTTAAAGGTATTATATTTCTTATATCTTTTTTCTTTTTTATAAATCTTTTTATGTCTTTTGTGCCGTTTATTAGGGATATAACACCCCCACTGGGTAGGCATTTCCGTCTTTTCACAACATATTCTTGTTATGTTTTTACTCTTTTTTATTAATCTCCTTTGAATGCATATTTCACTTAATCTTGTATTTAAGAATCTTATTCTAGCTCCTAATGTATCGGGAAGTCTATTTTCACTATTATTAGTGTGTTTTTCATATTCATTAATGAAATATCCATTCCATGGGTATGGAAGTTTTGAATAGTATAAATTTTTATAAATATTTTGATCTTCATGACTCATAAATTGAGTATAATAATATTTCGAGAATTCACAAGTATATTCTTTTACAAAACACATATTACAAATCGTTAAGTTTATTAATTTCATTCTGGCATCTAATTTATCATGTTTTGCTTCATTTTCTGAGTTTTGTAACCAATCTTCTCCTAGGAATTCACTGGCAATATATTCGATTATTCTTTCGATTCCTAATCCTTTATTTCTTCCTAGTGCTATTTTAGTTGAGTCTCTTATTAATTTTTGTGTATCTTCACTTAATCCTTTCCACCAATTAAATACATTTCCTGTAAAGCTTGCTATTAGAATATCTGCGAATATATTTATTTTTTCTTCATCTGTTTCTACATTCCAATCTTCTCTGGAACCATTAAATATAAAAAATAATTTCATTTGCATTCCCCATTCTACTAAAGCCTTTCGGGGATCTGTCTTGCAGTGTAAGTCTAAAAATGTGCCTGCATTGCTTATTGGTACTGGTCATTATTGGGTTGATATTCTTTTTTCCAAGGGGTATTTTTAATAGGTGGATAATACTCAAAAAATGGTCTATTTTTCTTTTTATTTGTTTCATATCTATGGCTTGGTTCTCCAATATCAGGTTTTAATTCTGGACCTCCAGCAACATTCATTTTTATGTAATATTCTTTTTCAAAATCTTCTAAGTCACTAAGGTTTATATCACTAAATTTTTCTGTTAATTCTTCTACTGTATTTTCTGTCATTCTGAATCACTGGGTGTTGCTTCTTTAATTTCTAATTTTTCTTTACCTTTTTCTTTACTTTTTAATTCTGCTTTTAATTTTTCTGATTCCTCTAAAATTTTTGGGTATTGGGTTTTTATAAACCAATCATCATAACTTCCTGTTTGTGGTTTTACAGTAGGCTTTTTAAAACTTGTTCCAATTATTCCTGATCTTAATATATCAAATTTTCTATTTTTTTATTTTTCTTTTTATTTATTTCTATTGTAGCCAGTTCTATTTTTATTTTTCCTATTTCTTGTCTAATTTCATTCATTTCTTCTTTGAGATTTAAAAGTATTTCTTTTAATTCAAATAATGTAGTTTCCATAAAGTTTAAGGGTGTTAATAGATATTTTACTTTTTGAATGTATGTTACATGCAACGTAACTTAGTGTAAGCCTATATATTTTAGTTTATTTTATTAGCAATAACCTACGTGCTCTCAATTAGATGCATTTATATGCATAAAAAGGCACTTTATTTACATTTATCGATGAATGAAACCATTGTTATGATTTTTTTTTAAATTACTGAACAATATTTTGTCACTTCTCTCAAGTGTCATGTCTTGCCATTTATCGAATATGACGAGTTCATCATTCACTCTTCGCATGTTTATAAATTTTGGAGATGGTCAATAATTTATTGGGAGCTAAATTAAATAAATAAGTCTTTTTATACATAATTTATATTTTATACATATATGAAATTATGATTAGGTGCATGTCGTCACACACATATCAAGATTTTATTATTTGCACTTTAGGATGTAGCCAATGAATTCATGACACACGATCTATTGCAGGTAATAATGTTCAATGACAAAGTATACCTAATTAGATTTCTCCAAATTAATTTAAATTTATTTGAATAACAACTATTCTTATTAAAAAAAAATGTAAACATATTTATAAAAGTCAACAATTTGATTTTTGGGTTAACAGGTTTGTTGTGTTATGTGAAATTTACTTGTAAATATTATATAATTAATGCATCATTAAAAAACTCATCTAATTTTACTATCTAAATACTTATTTACTTACTCATCTAATTTTACTATTTAAATACTTATTTACTTACTTACCTATATCACAAAAGGAAGAGTGAAAAAATAAGTTATTTCCTAAAATATTTTTCAAATAAAAATAAGTTTATATTATTTTAATTATTTTTTTTTACCAAATTTAATTACCTTCCTTTTTTTCAATAATGTAGTCATAATTTTTCTCTCTCTTCAATAATAATAATATAAAAATCACTATTTAATATTAAAGACAGAGAGTGTATAACTAGGATGACAAAAATACCCAGCACACACAGTACAAATCCACAAGACGACTTCACGTTTCTGGCAATCACAAGTTGAAATTAGAAAGCATAGACATTCATCAAAGTATGTGTGCCATCCGATCAGATACCAAAAGTAAACTTAAAGCAATCATATAAATGCACGATGAGAATCAAGGGGACACAAAAGCATTTCCCTTCGCATTTAAATTTAATGAACGTGTGTCGCATTTGCATGTGATGAGAGCCCAATTCTTCGATAACCGATCACGACTAATGGTAGGCTGGAGGCCAACCCACTAACCTAAGCCAGTGGATGCTAATAAATAAAATGTCCAAAATAACCTAAGCATTTGTAGCTATCAATTCGAAATGACAAAATTAACCTTGGGTTAGTCGTGTGATATGAGTTGTATAAGGGTTTTATGGATAATGTTAATTTAGAAAATGGGAAAATGAAAGGATATAGCTGGAGGATCTTAAGACAGCTATCTAGTGCAAAGACCAAAGTGCCTTTCGTGGATTGCACGATCCCCATTAGCTTGCATTGCTGCAATAATACTCTCATGATGTTACCTTGTGTTTGATCGCATCTATTTTTTTTTTTATATGAATTTTTGTTTTTGAGCTTTATTTTTATTTTTTAATCTGTCTCAAACTCAATTTCAACTTCTCAACTTCACATAATCAAAGGTGACTTTAAATATAAGCAAACAAGTCAGTGGCTTTAAGCTCTAAATTTTAATAATGCTTCATTTTTTAGGTACTTAATTAATAATTCTATAATTAATAAAAACCATAGATTCATTCATTATTGGTCTTTCTAAGAAAAAAAATTAAATTCTTTCCCTTTTCAATTTTATAAGAAAACTTAATTATTTAACGTTAGAATCTTTGACTTTTAGTATTCTTTTTAATTTCTATTAAAAACCTCATAATCTCAAAAATTAATAGATGAAAAAATTTCTTACTCGACAAGAAAAGTTATTACATTTATTGGTTCATTTAAAAAATTAATTTCTTAAAATACAAGCTCATTTCTATTATCTTATCATCAATTTATTATCTGAACTTTCTCTATACTACCAATCTAAATATATTTTTTAAAAATAATAGTTTTCTTGTTTATATATATATATATATATATATATATATATTTGAAATTTTATTTTTGAAACTTTTAGGATTTTTTACTATTGTTGAAATTTAAGAATTAAAGATGAAATGACTTTTGAGCCCTTTATATTTCTTTTAATATTGAAATTGCATAATAAAAAGAGGTTTTATAAATATAAAAAAAAAGCTCGCCTAAGGCTCCAAATACTTTAAAATCAGGCCCTACACGAAATCTTGTGACAATTATTTATGATCTTGTAGATTAGTTATTACAACTTCACATATTACTGTTATATGATCAACATTGCTCTTAAAAAAAGATATTAATATCAATAAAAATGACATTATTATTTTACAATTTGATCTTAAAATTAGAATGATTTTTGCATTTTGACACCTATTAGTAATCAATATTATTGTAAATGATGCTCACTCAAAGATTGTGGTCCCCATTGTGGATATGTGAAAAATATTATTTGACATACTATTAAACTTCCTACATTTCATTTGTTACCTTTTTCAGTATAACCGAAATTTACATGAAAAACATAATGATACTAAATAAGTAGCATGAAAAAATAGATTGATAAAAATTGTAAATTTTAAAAGCAAACAAGTTTTTTTTTTAAATAAAAAATATTAACTGAGTTATATTCTAATTAATTGAACTTTAGCTCTACATTCATTGCTAGGAATTTATCAATTTTAAAAAAATAATCTCGATTGTGTGACTTCAAATGGTGTATCTTTGCTCATATATATATATATATATATATATATGGTGCAGATAGGTAAGTAAATTGGGAAAAGGGCAACATAATATAAAACAAAAACAACATTTGTTTTAAAACAATCTATGACTATTATGTAGACCCCTACAATGAAACACATGGCTCGGTGATAATATAAAATGTGCCATGGCCCATGATAGCTTTAAGGGTAGCTTGCAATAATAATCTTGTATAAATGCTTAAGCATACATTGAAGAGTTGAGCATTGGATAATAATACATTTACTAAGTGAAAATTTAATCTTCAAATTTCAAATGATGTGATGTACACGTGACTCTCATATATATTATTATGTGTACCTAAAATAATTTAACAAATATTCACATATTGCTTGACACATAATAATTTATAATGTTACCACTAGATATACATCATAAAATTTAGACATGGTATTATTGTAAAACCAAATCCGTAATCTTTAAGAAAATTTGAAATTTGACCATATTTGAACTATTAAAACCTTTGATGGCATCAAGTGAGAATCATTTTGCCAAATTTTTTTTTTTAAATAAAAGGCGGAAAAAGAAAACAGTGGAAAATTAACAATTAATTTATTTGGGGTTTAGCCCTTTTTAACCTTAAACCCTTTTTAACCCTACCAAATGAGCAAGGCTCAAATCTGCTATTATTTGTTTCAAATGAAATTTTCGTAAAGGAATTATAACAAAGAAAAAGACCAAATCTTTTCATAAATAGCTACTCACCAACGACAAAAGGCTCATAGTCAACCCCTCAAAGTCAACAAAATCAATGGACACCAAGCATTGAAAAGTTTACAATCAAAGATAGATGGAATCCAATGGCTAATTCTTAGTTGCATGCAACCTGAAGCTCTATGCATGCATGCATTGCTTCGTATTTATTTTTATCCCAATGAAGTATAAAAAAGGAACAAAATGAGAGAACAAAACTAAACAACTACTTTCCAATTTATCAACCACATCCAAAAGAAAAAAAAAAAAAGAAAAAAAGAAAATCAATTTCCATTTTTAACTTTTTAAAAGCATTTCACTTCAAAATTATGAATTTCCATAAAACTCTATAAAAAAAAAAACACATTGTAAAAAAAAATTAAAATAAATGAGTCTCTCTATATATTCTCCACACCAAAGCTTGTATAACCTTCTCTCTCTATCTATCACATGTCTCTCTCTTTCTCTCTCTAAAAACCAATACATCATCAATTTAGATACTTATATTTGGATTGCAAATTGTTTGGTGAATGAATTTGCATCTGTTTTGAATCCAAAAAAATTTAAAAAAATAAAAATCAAACATAATTGAACTTTGAGATTGTTTGGGTGGCTTCTCAGAGGAGGATGAACATGCCTCCTCTTATCAGATCTTAGTTTTTTGCAAGATTTGGGCATCTGGGTTTGCTTTGATTGGTGGGTTATTGTGAATCTCGGTTCAAGTTTCGATCTTTGATTAATTGTCATTTTTTTTAATGCTGCAAATGAATTTGTTTCCGGGTTTTTGTTCTTATTTGCTTTTAATTTTCTTTTGATTGATGTAATTCCAGGCTGGTGCTTAATTCTGAGTCTGTTGATTGATCGATGAAGGATCTGTTCACTGTAAATTGAATCAGAAGATATCTGTATTGTAACTCAATATAAATTGTGTGTTTCAGGTTGTTCATTCAATAAGGTATTGTTTTTATTTACTTGATTGATTGCACATTAGCATTACACCTCCTTTTCTCTACTTCTGATTTATCATTTCCATTGTTTGATCAAATTGTGATAGAATTGTGAGTTTCTGATTGGATCCAGTGTAAAATATGAAGCAGGAGATTGATTGTATCAAAAAGTCTGTTTTTATAATGAATTCAGTATTACTATGATTTGCACTTGCTAGATTTTGTATTGATGGAGTGTTTTTAATCATTTTGTGTGCAGAAACAAAATGCAATCTGATAATGGAAAGTTATTTATTGGTGGAATATCTTGGGACACCAATGAGGAGCGTCTCAAGGATTACTTTGGTACTTATGGTGAGGTGGTGGAGGCGGTGATCATGAAGGATCGGAACACTGGGCGCGCCCGTGGATTTGGCTTTGTTGTCTTTGCTGATCCTGCTGTTGCTGAGATTGTCATTCAGGAAAAGCACAACATTGATGGGAGAATGGTAAGTTATTAATCTCTGAGCAGACCTTTAAATTTTTTACTATGTCATCATCTTTGATCATTATCTCATGTAGGATGGAATTCATTTCCTATAGGAGTTATAGGAGTTATGAATCCGATATTGTAATTGCAGGCATTCGTTTAATTCTGGTTCTGTGTTCAACTAAATTTCAAATTGAGCCAAGAGTAAAAGTCATGCCTTCTCCTCTTATGCATTTATTCATTTATTTTTAAAATGACATCAATTATGTTCTTAATTGATGGATTTTTTAATTTATTCATTTAAGTTGATTCCGAGAGTTTGATGATCTCTTGTTATTTGAGCTTGGTTTTCATGTGAATTCTTTGCCACCAGGTTGAGGCAAAAAAGGCTGTTCCTAGGGATGACCAGATTGTGCTCAATAGAAGCAGTGGCAGCATTCATGGTTCTCCTGGTCCAGGCCGCACACGAAAGATTTTTGTAGGAGGTTTAGCATCCACCGTCACGGAAAGTGACTTTAAGAGTACTTTGATCAGTTTGGGACTATCACAGATGTTGTGGTGATGTACGACCACAACACCCAGAGGCCAAGAGGCTTTGGTTTCATTACTTATGATTCAGAGGAGGCAGTGGACAAGGTATTGCTTAAGACTTTTCATGAATTGAATGGTAAAATGGTTGAGGTTAAGAGAGCAGTTCCCAAAGAGCTATCGCCCGGTCCCACTCGCAGCCCACTTGGAGGATATCACTATGGTCTAAGTAGGGTCAATAGTTTCCTTAATGGTTACACTCAGGGATATACTCCTAGCACAGTTGGGGGCTATGGACTTAGAATGGATGGTAGATTCAGTCCAGTTGCTGGTGGACGAAGTGGGTTTCCTCCGTTTGGTTCTGGTTATGGAATGGGTATGATTGAGCCAGGATTGAACCCAAGTTTTGGAGCTAATGCAAATTTTAACAGCAATCTCAGCTATGGAAGGGGTTTGAGTCCTTATTATATTGGGAATCCGAATAGGTATGGTAGTCCTCTTGGTTATGATGGAGGTAATGGAGGAAACACTTCCTTTTTCAGCTCAGTCACCAGAAATTTGTGGGGAAATGGGGGCCTTAACTATAACTCGAACACTGCTAGTTCCAGTGCATATATGGGATCGGGAAGTGGGACCATTGGAGGAAACACCTTTGGTAATACTGGAGTCAATTGGGGTTCTTCAGCAATTTCTGCTCAAGGTGGAGGTAATAATGTTTCTAACAGTAATGCTAATTTTGGGTATGGAAGTGGAGATAACAGTTTTGGCTTGGGGGCCGGAGGATATGGAAGAAATCCTGGAACTACTTTGGCTCAATCATCATCATTTGCAGCTTCAAATGGTGGTTATGATGGAGTCTTTGCAGACCTATATGGCACTGGCGGCGATAGCGGTTCTGTTTATGGGGATCCAACATGGAGATCATCATCATCTGAACGAGATGGTTCAGGTTCTTTTGGTTATGGACTCAGTAGTGGCACTGCCGATGTTTCAGCTAAAAATTCTCCTGGTTTTGTTGGTGGTTATAGTGTTAATAAGAGACAGTCAAATAGAGGTAAGGGTTTCTGTTTATCATCTTCCTGCATTTGCTTGCTCCTTTTCCTTTTAGTGCCTCCCAGAACTTTATCAATGTAGGAAACTTTAGTTGAGATAGTGTAGTTTTTAGAACATTATGAATCTTTGAGAAAATTATGCTTTTGTCGGAGAACATTAAAAAACTTGGCAATTTTTCTTATTATTATGTTTCATTATATTGTTTTCAGTTTGCACTTTCCATTTTTGCGCACTAGTTTGAGATGACTGTCTCTCTATGAAAAATTTGAGTGGATTGATGATTTAGATGAAGATAAATCGTGATCTTGATTCCAAGAATTCTTTTAAGTTTTTATTTTATCATCCTACCAAGAGTTGTTGTCAAGTGTCCAGGTCAGTTGATGATTGGTCCTGTTAAATATAATTTAATGATAATATTATCCTACTTGTGTAGCTCATAGTTGCAGCTGAGAACCTCTTCTGCATTAGGCGAGCCATGATTCTGATGCAACGAATTCCTTAATGTGTTTCTTGGTCCTGCCTTGTGGACTTTTTAAGTATTCGTGAAGCTCTGCCTCTTTGAACCTCTATCTCCGAGTTGGCAGTTATTTCCTATTGCTTAACATTGTCTTATTTAGATTTGTATCTCTGATAGTGCATTATCCTTTATCTCTGTCTTCTTTTAATGATGCTCTGTTAAACTGAGAATTTCTACTTGCCATGATAATAGAACAGATATTTTTACTGAAAGATGATTATTTATATGAAATATTTCTAGTTTGATTGAATTTTAAAATAACCCTTCGATTCATTATTGGTTCAGTGGTCAAATTTTATTGAACTGATTAGGATCATATAAAATTTCAAGATTAAAATTGCTGTGGAGAATGTTTCAGCAATAAAGTGAAGAAAATAATTATCATAACGAAAGATAGAATTCTTCTTCTTCTTCTTAGACTTAGTGTCTTTCATCTGTTTTGGGTGCCATGATGAAGGACTCAATGCAATCTCAGTATCATTAAGTCATGACTACAAAGCACTGCCTCGTCTCCAAATTCCTATTTCTGTGGTCATGTAAGTGATTGCATTAAGTAGGATTTAGTTCTACTCTAAAAATGTGTCTGCTTATTTTGGGCATGGATGCTTCCCTGAAAATATAAGAAACAAAATGCATAGAGAAGGGAAGATGTTGGGTTCATTAAATTTGAAGAAGTATGAATGGAGGATCATTCTTAACTTTAGATTTACCCTAGGGATTTGTTTTCACATGTTGCTTCCTGGCTTTTGCGCAGGTTGTTACAGTGTGTCATGGGGTTGGTTGGCTCTGAGGTCATAAAAATTTAAGATTTGTATGTTATTATTTATTTCACTTACCATGCTCGAGGTATTGGCAAGAAAACATCTAATTATGTGGGCACTGGCCCATGCTGGAAAAGCTCAATCTCATAGATATTTGGTCAGGATCCTGCCACTAAGATTATGGGAGAATACTAAATGAGTAGTGAGACTGAGAATTTTGTATTTGAGTAAAACTCACAGACACTTGTTCCTCCTATCAAATCCATAATTCATGGGTGTGGTCTTTTACCCATCTTGCTGCAATTCTAATGTTTTTCTCTAAGACCAGGAATAAAAGGGCTTGCCTCATAAAACAATTGTTATATGTTAGTTCTTTATGAATCAAAAATGAAGATATTGGAGGTGCCTGGTTTTGGATAAAGGGATAAACCTGTCTTTCTGCCTATTAGTATTTTATGCAATCACATTTTTTAATTCTTGTTATGTTGCTGATTCATGTAGGATTCATCTTAATGGCTTCTTTTGCAGTCTGTTCAGATTTTTCTTAAGTTTTGCTAGAATACCAATGTGTTGGCTAATTAAATTACCTTTTGTTCAGTATCCTTGTTTTTGGCATGTAAAAGCATGTGTTAATTCTCTACGATTTCCCTGTATATTTAGTATCAGCAGAAGGTAAATGACTTTATGTGCTTAATTGTAAGTGGAATCTTAGGCGTGATGCTGTTACTACTATTACTGATTTGGCTTGAAGTTGTTTGTCCCACCTTAATTCCTTGTATATTTTGGCTGTTGCACATCACTGACATATTTTATATTTGAAATGTCATGAAAAATTCTGTAACTATGGATCTAATTTTGATACTTATATTTGTCTCCCTTTTCAGGAATTGCTACCTAGGAGGATTGATTACGTCATCACAACACTATAGGTGAAGATAATCATGTGAAGCAGGTGAACTGTGAATTTCCCACATCCACTTCATAAATATGTTTCAGTTAGAAGAAAATTGTTCATCTAGAGCTAACTGGGGTGCCTCTTTTGAAGAATTAAACTTAGGGATAGATGTTACAAGGGATTTTGTGTAAGGCTTGAGTTTTGAGTTGATAGAAGTTGAAAGGGATTTTCTGTTGAGGCTTTGAGTATTGAGTTACAATTTTAGGTTTTTAGTTTTTGGTATTTGAGTGAGATGTAAAATCAGATTGCGGCATATAGTCAAAAAATGTATTATGCATCTCCGGTGAGGCAGCAATACGTAACGATATAGACTATTATTATTTTTCCTTTTTCTTTTTCTAGATTTTTATGTCCTGTAACGGCTCTGGCAAAATATTGTGGGTTCTTGTCAGGTATGCTTTGTTTTTTCATCATCCCAATATCTGGGTTTGTTTTTCAGCAGATTGTACCTGAGGTTCTTATTGAATTACTTGTGTGAAACATTAAAGGGGATACCCATCTAGGGTCCCTCTCAATAAGTTCCCGATATTCTGATTCTTTTTTCCCTTGGAATATTTTATGCAACAAGTAGAAACTTCATTTGTTTGTGAAATAGACTCTACTTGAATGGATTTTCCATTTTCCATTTAATGCTTTTTTCCTTTCTTTTCAATTTTGATTTAATGCTTCTTCTTTCTTTTCAATGTACTGCCACAACGCTATTGTTACAATGATTTAAAACTTGAAATCATGCTTTTTTTTTTCCCCCCTTTAAGAGCCTGAGCTAGCTATTCTTCAGGTAAATTTCTTTTGTTATATTACAATTACTTGTGTTGGCCTGTTTTTCTCTCAGCAGTCGATTGATAGATAACTCTTACGGGTAAGGACCCTATAAATTTTGGATGAAGCATTTCTGTTGGTATTTAGTTTCTTTTCTATTTCATCAGTTACAAGTAATTTTGCTACAAATTTAAGGTGTTAAAAAGACTCTGTACGCGTCGACGAATATTTAAGTCATGAACAAGGGAAAAAAAGAGAGTGAAAGTTCAGTATAGCTCCCTTCCCTATATAGATAATTGTAATGAAAAAGGCTCATGATGTGTATGATAGAGACAGCTTAAAGTGAGACCATTTTGTCTGCTGTATTCATTAGCTTTGTTTTCGGATGGGGATTGGAAGAGGAGAGACTAGACTATCGAAGCACAACAACTAAGAAAATAAAGCAATTGATAAAGGGGGTGGTGTGGAACGTGCACCATTTTTGTTTGCTTTCTGATTCTCTGTGTGGTTGATGGTATCTATCAACTTACATTCAAGTTTCAACCTTTACAGGCTGTTTGTGTTGACCGTGAGAAACACATGATTAATGCGAAACGATGCAAGGGGCGACACAACACTTTTCCTACTCTCTAAATCTTCTGGCTGCATATTTGGAACCTATTTTTAGATCAATTCAGTTGTGGCACGGGCCAAATATATTTATTATATTGGCCTAACAAAACAGATTTTATGTCGTGCGTCTTTTAATAATAGTTTATGGTTAAGATTTAACTATTTTTATATTCCATTCATTAATCAACAATTAGTTGCTTGAATTTTGGCCTAGAAGAACTATCATTAAGATTCTTCAAAAATTAAAAATTGGGAAATATATAGTGAATTTCAGAATATTTTTGTCAATTGTCAAATTAAAGTCATATTTGGTATTGAGATACTATAATTTTTAAGATACAGTTGATGTGAAAAAAAAAACTGTAACTATGAAATATAAATTAATAATATATAGTAAATATAAATTTTAAGTAATAATTTTGATAAAATTATTAAAAATATAAATGAAAAATCATATTAATATGGCTAAGAAATAATAACTATTAATATTTATCAAATACTTTAATAAGTTGTAACAACTGTCTAGACAAGAGACTTGTCTAGAGACAAGTCTAGGTTATGTCACATCTTGTGGAGTTGGAGTGTCTGCGAAACCGTTCAAGGCCGCAGTGCTTCAAGCCATTATCGGATGTCGGCAACGAACAACAAAATATGTCCACACACTTACATACTATATAGGAGGAGTACGAGGACAACCGCCAGCTTCTTGTTTTTCCTGAGCAAGAGCAGTGATAGGTCGTAGGAGTAAGGGCTGACACACCATGCCTAAGCCAGTTAAGAGATTTCGCGTAACTTGGAAATCGTATATTCATGGCTGCATGCACGTACGTTAAAGCTGTTGAGCTTTGTTTTTTTGTCAATTATTTTTTCTGCAGCACGTCGTCAACAATGTCAAGATGGCCGAGTTGGTCTAAGGCGCCAGTTTCAGGTACTGGTCCGAAAGGGCATGGGTTCGAATCCCATTCTTGACATTCCTGATTTTATTTTTCTAATTTATAAATAATACTTTCATATTGGACAAATACAAAGAAATAATCGGATTACAGAAAAAACCATATCCCATTTCAACAAAAGAATTTGCTGGCTTTCCAGTAATCAGCGGTAAAAAGCAGATAAAAGGAAAAAAAAAAAAGAAAAAAAAAAGCACTTGATACATTTGACACAAAATGTTCATTCCTTGATTACCTATTACAGAAGCAATTCAGACTTTTTAGTTATAACTTACAAAACTGTGGTTTCCACTTCCTTTATCAGACCCGCCAATCAATCCTTCTCTTCTAAGCTTCTCTTCCTTAGATTTTCTACAAAAAATCACCCAAGAATTCACCTCCATAGCTATACAAACACCAATCAATGTTGACAAACACAAACAGTAAGCCAACTTAGCATAAGACCTGCCTTCTCCCATCACCTCAAATCCTTGAAACACATTCACGACTCCGAGCACCACACAAGCGTACCCGACAAAATGGTGATATGATTTCCAATACTTCCTGAACTTGTTCGTAGTCTTCGGCCTAAACAGCAATGCCAGTGTCTGCAGTGCCCCCAAGCAAAATGCCGTGAACCCGAGCTTACGGTGCAGTCCGTAAACAACCCCTGGTGACAGGTCCCCTAGCCTAATTCCAATGGCAAAACCAACTGTTCCCAGGAAAAATGCCGAGAGTTGGATCCCCGAGTGAGCATAAAACCATGATGGCCCTAGTGCTTGAATGTGCCGCAAGTAACGTGCGGTGACAGCTCCAATGGGAAGCAAAACTCCCCATGCAACGGCGTTTATGATTCCATGAACCATTCTTAATGTTTTGACGTTGCTGTGTTGCGCTGCAGTGGAGCCAGACATGACATCAATGGTGGCAATTGATGAAAGATCGTTAGATGTCGTGGGATGAATAGTTGGGGAGTAGCCTTGGACATATAGGCCACGGTTCCATACATGGTGGATTTTGGTTTTGTTGGGTGAAAGTTTTAACGTGGCAAAGATTTGGACTGAGGCACCATTGTGTATAGTTGCCATTTTACCACCATAAAGGGTAGCTGAGGACGAAATGAGGTTGATGTCGAGAGGTCTTGAGAGAAGAGGAGATTTTTGGAGCTTAACAGTTGGGTCTAAAATATAAGGAAGAAGGACCAATTGGCCGGAGTTTGGATCTGGGAAGGCGACTAGGGCACGTGTCCCGGTCATTTCGGGGGAACTGGGGTTTATGCCCCAACCGACCCAACCGGAGGGTGAAATGAAAGTGCCAAAGAAGCAAAGGTCTAAGGTGGCATTGTGGGCATGGAAGGTCCAAGCTAGTGAGGCTTGTTGCGTGGGAAGTGTCATGCATTTTTGAAAAGTTTGTGTGGCAGTAATGGTAGAGCAATGTGATGAAAGTATAACGCGTAGATGGGAAGTGAAGAGAAAGAAGAAGAATAGGAGAGACATATTGGGGGTGAAAGAAGAAAGGAGAGGAATTGGTTAGGGCTCAAAGAAGTAGCATGCTTTTGTCAACATTTATGTGTTTGATAATAATGTTTCTTTTTTATGCAAAAGAAAATGATGGGTAATGATTGCCATTGTGCATTTGTAAGAAAATTGTGCTTGTGCTTGGCTTTGAAGGCAAGATAACATGATGTCTTAGTTTGGTAGATGTGAATAAGTGAATTAAACTTGTAATTGTTTTTAAATAGTAAGCGCATGATCTCGTAGGAGATATGTGTGGACCATTTGCTTTAATTAAACAATTTTCTTATCTGTGTTGGCTTTTTCCTATTGGAAAATGGAAGAGTGTTTGAGTGGGGAAGCTGAAGTGGGGCTTGGCTTTTAAGCTAAGTTGCAACAGTGAAATATTGGGGGTGTAAACAATGGAAGGCATGCTCAATTGTGAATCATTACATGACCAAAATCCATTTCTTAAATTTTACTATGAACAAAACTTAGTGACAAGAAGCAAACGAATGTAAATCATCGCACGACCAAAAATCCATTTCTTAAATTTTACTGTAAACATAACTTAGTGACAAGAATCAAACAAACTCTCATTGAAACATGCACAAGGTATCAGTCTGTGTCGTGTCCTAATCTCCTAATTTTGGAAGATACAATCATCATAAGTACTCACAACCTCCCGACTATATATATTATATAAACAATTATTGATTAACTGGCGCTGGATGACTCTGCTAAATCCCAATTCAGTAACACTTGTTCAAGAAATTGAGTAATTGCTCCTCTGCTCCAGAAAGAAACCCAACTACTCATGTTGAAATTTGGGAGAAATACGTAGATAAAATAATGCTCTCATCATTTCCCCCGACCTGAACCTCTTTCCTGCCCAGAAAAGTTTATCACAAAAAACTTCATATGATTGAACTAGACTACTTCCATTCAAATAGCCCAGAAGACAACTAGTGATTTTCTCACTAATTCACCAGATGGTTCTTTAAGATCACTTATTCAAGCACGAGTATATTGTTGTATTTAGACGAATCACTAAAACAAGATTTCAACTTTGATGTGCATACCAGGGGGGGTGAATACGAATTGAACTTCCAACTTCAAGGTCAACATCACAGCAAACTCTCGGATTAAAAATAATTGTCCTCTCTCTTCCTCCATTCCCCCTTTTTGGGTTACTTTGAGGCCACTGGGGTTCCTGTAGAAGCAGAATGCACCTTCAGTTTTCCTTTAGTTGGTACATGAACAGAAGTGCTTTTGCAGTTAAAAAACAGATGCTGTTAGATCCTGATTGAAATCTCATTCCTGATTGGAATCTTCTCTCCAAAACATCCACTTACAAACAGTAAGAGTGTGTGTATGTGAAAAATATCACAGAAAAATTTCCAAACTGTTAGTGCAAGTGCAACTTGCTATGGGTTCAAACTCAACCTCAGTGTCCTTGCTAGAAGAAACGTGACAAACTATCAACTTTGCATCCAAGTATCTTGAAAGGATTTTTACATTGAGGCAGGTTGGTTCATCTGAGGAAACATATGAAGAAAACACTAGGAATAAGCAATGGTAAACAAGCACAAACTTTTTTGTCTTGCACAACACAATAGTCTGTCAGTCAACGCAATTCCATTTCCATGAGCAGGCATGTTTTCTACAAAAGAGATAAAGAAATATCAACAACTGCAAGGTCTTACTGTTTGGGCTGGCCTTGGTCTGTAACTTCAAAAATTCCAAATCTGTCTCTTTTTCACCCTGCATAACCTGCTGCAACTTCCCAAATAACCCAACACTGTGGTTTGAGAAGCATCAAAGCACATTTGGTATATAGTTACTCGTTAAAGATTTGCTTTAACAATCATCTAAGGCATGGGTTGAAGGAAGAATCTAGTCTTGTCATTTACCCAAATGATCTAGGTACAGCAACAAAGGCGGCTTCATCTCTTGAGGTAGTACCCAAGGCTTCCTGAAACCTATCCACAATTGTTTGCCTCTTCACTTCTGGGATAGCAGGTTTTGGGTTTTGATAATTGGCCTAAGTGATCATGCCGATAAGGTTACACAAAATTAAGTAATTCAGCAAGATACACCATAATAAAGCTATTGAAATCAGGTAGTACCTCATTATCACTTGATGATCCACTCCCCACAGGTTCAAGGTCTTCACAGTCAATAGTTCTGTCTCCCAGTTGTGAAATACTTCTCCTTGAAAAAACTTGCATCCTTTTCCCTCTTGTTCTGCTATTCTGCACTAGACATTTGATTAAGACTGGGTATAGAGAGCAGTACAGGGAAAGAGGCATTGATCAAAGAAGAAAGCTACCATCTTCGAGTTTCTTCTCAGCAAGCTAGAGTTATCCTGAAGGACATCCAAATGCTCCGCCACTGAATGATCATCACACCAGTGAGGATCTTCTACTTCATCAGGCACCATTTCTGATTGTGTTGCCTTCTTTCTGGGGAAGCCGTCAAGAAGCTTGGCAATTGAATGTTTTTCGTAATCAGCAGTTTCCATCCTTTCAGGTAATTGATCAACTTTGCATGGAATACTATTATCATTCTTAGAAACAGGAGAAAAGAGTCCTTCCCTGCGTGACTGAAAGCGGAATGAAAATTTTGGCTTGGATTTGCTTTGGATACCTGCAGAGTGCAGAGCATAAAGAACCAGGCAAGAAATAATTGACTGTCCTTTCCAAAGCCACATAAATAAACTCCAGCAATACAAATTAAATACCCGACTGATTTCATGCATAAGATATCTCTTTGGATTAACATCTGGACATTATTCATTCAATAAAGAACGATTACATTAGTATTTCACAAATGGTGGAGCACATATGTATGAACAACAGAGCATCACATAGCTCAAAGCACATTAACTGTTCTCTGTCTTATTCATTTTTCACTTTAGCTTTTATTTTAGCAATTTTTTGAGAATAAGCTCCAACTCAGAAGGTGAAATCTAACTTCCATATGTCAACATTCTTGCAGCTGACTGCAATTAGTTGGGACTACGGATTTTTTGAGCATCTGGCATGGATTGCATTGAGATATACAATTAACATACAAACATTAAAGAACTAAAACATTACATATATTTAGAGACACTTCAAATGTCAGCAAACTACTATATTTAACTAGGTTTATTGGTTTAACAAGTGGCACAACAATTTTTTTAGATAGAAATGTACAGAAACTATAAAGGAAAAACATTATCAAGACACCATTAGAGAATCATAGAATACCTTTACCAGATTTGTTTGCTTTGCAGGTGGGCTGTGATGATGATGAGCATAAAGCATTTTCATTTAAGTGGACAAGTGCCTTAGCTTCTTTACTTACTGCAGACCATGTGTTCTCCCCATCTAGCCTTGCACTTCCAAAATCATGAAATCCATCTTTGTGGAATGTCTTAATGCCAGGAGTGCGTGAAAATTCTGGGAGTGCATTGGCCTTCTAAATAAAAAGAAACTCGTAAATAATTCTTGTGTCAAGTAACAAGGACAAAAATTTACTTGGAAGCAGCGCATCCATGAAAAGATAGACGCAGATAGCTACAGAGACGCAGTCAACACATAATAGCTAATCCTAAACCTTATTGGATATAATACCTCATTAGCAGAGATTGCTTCTTCATCTGAGGTACATGTTGATGCCTTCCTTGGCGAGAAGATAAAACCAACCTCATCTGGAAATTCAGGCGTTTCAACCTCGTCTTCCACAAAGACACTTATTTGCTTCTGTTACAGCGACGTACACAAATGTCAGTTTCTCCTAGGAAAACTGGTCGGAAATTGAAAATTCTATTCAAATTTAATCACTTGCCTTTGGTGATAAACTGCCAGCAATCGTTCCACAAGTTTCTCCATGAGTACCTGTATGTCAGAAACCAAATCTGTGCTTTGGAAACTAAACATGAATATCGATGAACAACACCCTCAACAATCACATTAGCGTCAAAAACATTTTATTACAAAATAATACTACGGTTTCGGAGCGCACCTTTCAGTATGTCTAGTCGCGATTGAAGTTGCACTACTTCCTATCAATTTACAAAAATCATAGCATGAATAAATAAAACAATTGCCTCTAAATTTACAAAATCAACGTCATCACATCAATTACTTGATGGATAACAATTTAAACAAAATTTAATAAAAATTTATTCAACAATTAAATTGAATGACGATTAAACTGGTAAATTGAAAACTGACCTCTTTCTCCGATGGCCCACCCAACGAAACACAATTATCCCGTAAATCGACGTTAAAATCTTCCTCATCTGCGAATCAAAAAATTTGAAAAACAGAGAAATGCTTAAAACGCGGACAGTGTTTAGTGTATACATAACATAAGAGTATTTCAAAAATAACGGCAACCCTATCAATCAAATTACCAGAAATGCTTTGATCAGAATCTTCATCTCCCTGAAAGCGCATAAGATCCCGGCAAAATGAAAAGAAAAAAATTATCATATATTAAAACAAACAAAGAAATCCCAAAGAAGAAAATAAGAAAAATATTTAAAGTCAGAGTTCTTACCGGGAAAATTTTTTGCCGCCACATTTGTTTCTTTGGGTGTAATAAACGGACGCCACATTCAAACATAAATAATTGCGTTTATGTCAAGCTTTTCAATTTTTTTTTAATTTGTTATTTATTTAGTTATTTACTTTTGAGTTGAGCTATCGGCACCCCTCAATAACTCTCTCGAAGCCCCACTATTGTATTGACTATTTTAACCTTAAAGAAAATTACATAAAGGACCACTATAATTGATTCTCTTATTTAATTTTGAGTTATTTATTTATTTATTTTAACCAGACGGACGCCTGTCCTTTGCTTATGTCAGCCATCGAACGGAAGCTCTCTGTTCTTTTCGTCTCCCAGTCGAAAATACATAATAAAGAAGCAGTGCGAAGAATGGTGGGAGTGAGCTTGGAGGGAGAGAAGGTGATACTTGTACCTTACATGAAAGAACACGTGCCAAAGTACCACCAGTGGATGCAAGACCCATTCCTTCTTGAAACGACGGCGTCCGAGCCTCTCACCCTCGAGCAAGAGTACCAAATGCATCTCTCCTGGTGCCAAGACCCCCTCAGTTCTCTCTCTCTCTCTCTCTTCTTCTGACCCTCCCTCTCTCGATTGCGTTTTTCTTTTGCTCAATTTTTAACTCGTTTTATTTTTTATCAATCAATTTTTTTTTTATAATTTTTTTTTCAGAGAAAACTTTCATTGTTTTGGACAAGGATATGGTAGAGGGACCGTTTGTTCATGGAGATCCCCACGTGGAAGGTCGGTTCGATTTTTTTCATTTTGCCCCTTTTTTATCTTCGCCCTTCAGCTGTTGAAACCGCTGGAGAGATAGTAGTTTGGGATACTTGTAATTTCAGTTGTATGAGGTTTCGCTTAATGTGTTGTGTTGTATTATTTATCATTCATGTAAAAGTAACGGCTAGTTCTTTTGCAGCCATGGTTGGTGATGTGAATATTTACATGAATGACTTGGATAATTTGGAGTTAGCGGAGGTTGAGATAATGATTGCTGAACCCAAAAGGTACCTCCGTTTCTTCTTCTCTTATAACGAACACGTTAGCTGGAGAAGTTACTTCTAGTAATGTTGTGCTTGTGCATGTTTATAAAAAGCCCTGTGCTTCTTTGAATAAGTTTCGGATTTGCTTTTTGAAACGGGGAATTCTGATGAGAAAAAGGCTTATTTACTATCAATTCATGAAAAGGAGCATCTACTGATTGTAGAGGCTATTTCTTATTATTTGTCATTAAGATTCTTCTGTTGGCGCGGGATATTCTGTTATTGTTGTTACTGTCCATATTGTATTAGCATTGTGTTCAGAGATATTAGTATAGGACAGATGCTGAACGGACTCCTTTGATCAGTTTTCATAGACAAGTTGAGAAATGCCTGAATTTATGAGAGATATTGGTTTGCTTTTCAGTCTGATTTGTTGTTTTGTTCTTGCTAGCTTAGCCGTGGTAAAGGACTTGCAAAGGAAGCTGTCTTGATGATGATGGCCTATGCAGTTGAGAATTTTGGTATCCATGTCTTCCGTGCTAAGATTGGAGAATCAAATGGAGCATCTCTTCGCTTATTTCGAAAATTGGTCTCTCTCAATCTCTCTATATTTATGTGGCTGTGTGTGTATATCAAGATTTTATTGACTAATATTTATGGTTGGTGTAGGGCTTCGAAGATATTTCCTATAGTGAAATCTTCAAAGAGGTGAGCAAACTATGTCTTTAACCATCAGAAGATGTAGTTACATTCATCAAGAGTATTAGTGCACATGCTTCTGTTGGTTAATTCCTCCTCCCAATATCTTTACCTTGGAGTCCATTACGAAATTTTAACTATAAGTGTTTGTGACTGCTTAATTACTGTCTGATTCAATTAACTGATAAAACTCAGTAGGGTATAATTAGTACAGGCAGTGGACAGCTTGTAAATTATGTCCTAGAGCAAGGGAAGTTCAAATTAGTTGAATAACACTTAGTAAACTTTCATATTGGAAGAACTCGTTTATGTCAGTGTCAGGTAGCTTGTCTCATATTTTATTTTATTTTTTCAATTTTATTTTATTTTAATGGGATGTATTCTCAGGTGACTTTGGAGTTGCCAGTGGAAAATGCCAAGCGAGAGGAGCTGCGTGTTTTAACTGGTAACCTGGTTCGACATCCATAATCCTAACGAGGCTACTTGTTTTTATTTATTGCCCTAAAAGAAACTCCCCCATGGTTGTTCTGTGTTTATGATGAGAAGCTGAGGTTGTGTGGGCTGTGTTATTTATTGACCTTATTCATCTTGTTGTATCCCATATCTTATTTGTACACCACAGAACTGCTGGTAATTCAGCCTTTCGTCTTAAGGGATACAATGTACTACCAGAATTCATAACCCATGGAGACACATTACTGTTGCTTTTTTATTATTATTTTGATATTCTTTTCTTTTTTAAGGCCAAACATGTCTGTAATTTGTCTCTCTGCCATTTGGAGAATACAGTGAACAAAATATTGCTGTAGCTGTTCTGGTATCTGCAAGGCTTACTTAAACAACCACTTAATCATTCTGGTGAGTGGCAATGATGATGCATAATGATTACAATGATGACACAACAATTACAAGAGTAATAACTGAACTCATGCGTGAATGTAAATGATTTGGGACATAGGGAGGCAAGTTTGGACACATTCTAAACATTTTTCTCACAGGTTTGTTCCTATGACAACAAATCCAATGTGCCCGTTGATTCGACATTCGGCCCTGAGGTTGAATGAATCTGAGGATTTTCATTTGAAACTGGACCTGCTTGCCAGGCATGATTAAAAGTAGTTCCATTAACTAATGGACCTACAACAGCGAATATCGTCATCTCGTTGTTGGCATATGTGGCAGATACATTGGAAACCAGAAAGCTTAAATTTCCAGGTTGCATTAAAGGGTTGTAGCTGTCTATTGGTGTGGTATAGACAGCCACTGTCCCATTAGAATATCTGAAAGCAACAATAGCTTGTGACCCAACCATGCCTGTTCCAGTTGGGTTGATTGCCCATGCTACCCATCCTGTAGGTGTTTGGTTGGCTCTGTATGCTATATGAACACTTTTTGTTTCTGGAATGTAGTTCCAGTGGAGATTGGCCTGTAGCACAGGAAGTTCACTGCAAGAAGTGAAGACTTGTTTACTTGCAAAGGTATAGTTTTTGCAGCTTTTAGCTGAGGAAACAAGGAATAAAGATAGAATAATGCTGATTGTGAAGATAGTTTCTGAGGTTACTTCCATTTAATACTGGATATATGATGGGTTACTGATGCCTATGTATGGAGATATTTGAACGATTTGAAGATTTTGTGGGCAACGAAAGGTCAAAACTGATGTTTACAGAATGAAACAGAGCAGAAGCGTTAAGAGTTCCTTGTCGAGAACCTGAATTTTCACAATGTTGCCCAGAATCTGCAAACTGAGCCTGGTTGCACACGAAGCTTGGGCTTTTGGGCCTATATAAATGAACTGTTAGATTTAAAAAGTTAGAAAAGGAGTAGTTGAGCAGTGGGTGATAATGGAGAGAGGTAAGAGTATTTCAGAGTGGATTCTATCTTTTTTAGATTCAGGTCTAATTTTGAAGGGATGATTGTTAGGAATGTGAATTCAATCGTCTGTAAATTAGAGAGTAATAATGGGGCTTTTTATAGAGAAGTGATGGCTGCCACTCCAGATTACTGCAATCGTATTATTGGCTGAATGGATCGTGATAGATTAGTCACAAAAGTTTCTCCATTTTTTATTTCCTGGTTCATGATAGATTAGTCATGAAAGTTTTCCCCAATTTTTTTGGCTCATGATGATCTGTTTGGTTCTGCTTTTCTCCTACTGACTAACAGCTTCTATTCTATTAACGTCTTCTATTCTAACTTTATTTAAGTGACTGGTTAGAGTTTAGGAAGTAGTCATCAGCAGATGAACCAACTAATAAACACTGGTTGAAGAAGAAATTATGGAGGTTTAAAAGCTGCTGAAGCATGTGTTGTCTCTTGGTTTGAACCATCCCAGAATATCGTCAGTAAAGCCATTAACTTTACCCAGAAAAAAAATTTGAGATATTTACACCAATAAAAGAAACAGAAACTTTTCTTATTTGACAAGGAATTTATTGGTTCCTCTGGAACACGATTTCTTTTAGCGTGATTAAACGACATAATAGGATTAACGTGTATTATCTAAGTGATTGATTTATCTTTCTTGTATTATATGGAAAGTATAACTCAAATGTTTCTGTCCTTTAGTTTAGGTGGCTTATAGTTATAGGTTCAGAGAAATTTGGTGGGTATGTTTGAATCTTTCTAATAAGTTTCGAAGACTATTCTGTACTCCCATGTATTGCAGAGAATGCATTGTACTTTTTTTATAATGGCTGGTTTAGACAAGGAAAGGTCTACGAAGACTGCTCATGCTCTTCACGCTAGCCCTAAACAGATGCACAAAACTTAAAATCTTGGACTTGATCACTTGGTGTTTTCGCTTGTCGTAGGTTCTGAAGATTAATGGAGAGTAAGAGAAATGTAGAAAAGCTGTTGACAGTAAACTTTATTGTCTAAATTCAGGCAAAGTTGATGGATGGACTTTATTTTCGTTCACGGGCTGCTTCATAGTGTGTGCTTTTAAGATAAATAATATAAGTGGAATTAATTTAAACAAAAAATGGTTGTACAACAAAAGTGTCTAAAGGGACGAACGAATGAGAGAGAATTCAGGTTTGTTGTTAAGTAGCCTAATCACAACTACATTTTAACTTTATCCAGGCTATAACGTAATGAAAGCCACCACCACAAGCTCACCTTTAAAGACTATGATTAGTGCTTTGATTTACTTGCATTAGAGTTTGGCAGCCTGCCATTTGGCCTTAATATGGATTGGCCAAGGGGGGGATCTTTTGAGAAGTGAAATTAATTTAATTTGTGGCCTGATGCCGTCTCAAATGGTGGGTAGGTGAGATGAGAAATCTTGATACTGCTAAATTATTACTAAAAAAAAACCCTTTTTGAAGAAGGGGGTCAGTCAACATACTTTCAATCAGCACCGTCAGTTTTCTTTGCTTCATCATTGCATGCAAATCAAATTTAATAATCGATTGCCCATCTGATCAGTAGTGATTTTTAAGGAAGGAAAATGGGGTGATGAAGGTCAAGCTCTGCTACCATGAAAATCGGGTTCAGATGAAACCGTGTTGTTTGTGAAAGAAGGGATCATTGCCATTGGTCGTCTTGACTTTTAACTAAACCCGTATGTACGACGGTGTCGCATATTTTCCAAGTAAACAAGACGGATGGTTGTTGCATGCATAGTAGAAAAAAGAAAAAATTAATAAAAAAAAAAGAAAGAAAAATCTTTTTATAGGGGTAGGTATTCTAACTAATCTTTTTGAATTTTTTTTTTTTGTCCCAGTATACACGTATTGCTGACGCTTTGCTGACGTAATTCAAAATCTTTATAATATTATAGCGGATTTAAAAAGAATAAAATGAAATTCTCAGAATAAAATGAAATTTGCTTATGTTATCGAAGTGAAAATGAAAAAATATATATATATATTTTTTTTGTGATAGGATGAGTTCATCTCTTGGTTCTAGCTGTATGTCGGTCCTTGGCCAAAATAATATTTTCTCGTATGATGGGAGAGATCATAATCAATCGTTGGTTTCATATATTGTGGACAAGACAGATTATCCAGATACGGTGGTTGGAGTAATTTATTCTTTAATATGGAGCCGGATCCCCATGAAATCAGGCCTCATAATTGACTTGAAGCTTTGATTCCTGGAATGTATATTCCCCAATATTATTGAATGAATACGGTAGGTAGTGATGGCCATTGCCTTCTATTAAATCCGTAAATATTGAACCTTTTTTTTTTGCCATATTTGAGAAAGGTAACAGAGATTTTCGAGAAGAAACAAGGGTGGACCTTTTGTTGTGGTCCGAAAAGATTAAAGTCATAATTGAGTCTAGCCCATTTCTTTGTAATTGTTAACGTTTTGGCCGGTCCCTAATATATAGTTTTTTTTTATAAAAATTTTATAGGTTCTTTTTTTTAATTTTTAATTTTAGCCCTCAACGAACCGAAATTCTAATTCCTTTGTTGACACGTTTAGTTTCGTGGAAACCATAATATAAATTAAAGTCTCCGTTTCAGCTTTCAGAAGATGAAAACGCATAGATTTATGAATGGGACTGGGTGGGAGGCTAAACAAAATAGACGTGGAATCCGGACAGGACAGAAAATTACGCCACGTGGCCGATGCGGGAGGGGCGGAGCGATAGGTACCCAAACGACGTCGGTGGGAGGAGGACGTGTGGTTTGAGTTTTTTTTTTTTTTAATTTTGGACTTATGCGTGTGGTTGAGTTTTCGATGGCAGAGCAGACACGGCAAAAGATGGACCCCACCGGATCCGATGCAGCGTTGTTTTCATACGTAAAAGGCTTCGGTCAAAGGAAGATTCTATTCCCCACCATTGCATTTACAATGAAGATATATAGAGTTAGAATCATTTTTGTATAAAATTTCCATGTTGATTCATATGACATGAACAAATAATAATAATAATAATAATTTTTTTTAATTATATAGGCCCTTTAATCACGGGCTATAATGGTTTTAGCTAACTAATCTTTTTATACCACATCAATTTATACTAATTTATTTTATATAAGTTGATTGTGGTTCTATTATTAATACTTCATCTATGGTACAATTTTCTCTCACTCTTCACTTTAGAAAAAGATAGAGAATGAGAAGAATAAGGAATAAGATTGAAAAAGAGGAAAAAAAATGGAGAGCAGGAGGGGAGTACGTGGACAAGAAGAAAGAGAAAATAAATTTTAAATTAGGGTTTATATGTTGAACTTCGGAAACCCATAATCATTATTATTTTCAGAATATAACTGGGGTAAGGCACAATCAGGGCAAGATAGTTTTGTCCATAATATTAATGATAATAACACTTGCAAGAAAAAAAAATTGAAATTAGTTTGAAACCGAACCTGTATTTTTATTAAACAAATGTGTAGACTCACAGAATTTAAAGCAGTTTCGTTTATTTTATTAAACAAATGTATAGAAGCAGTTTCCTTCCAAGCTGCAGAATGGGAATTATTAAAGCTTTTTATTTTGTAGTGGACACGGAGCATCAACACATGCTAAAGTCTGAATTATTAAAAAAATAAATAAATTTTGATCATTTTGCTGAATTTAATTATTTACAAAGCACCTCACTTTATAATTTGTCTATACAGTCAACTCCTCAAACTCTTCAAACCACTCTTCTTGACCACTCCCATTTTACTTTCTCAAACTTGCTGTAGCTCTGATGTATTCTTTGATATGTTCTAGATTTCCTCATATAAAACAAACATAATTTTTTTTTTTTTAAAGTCCAAAACACAAGCACCAGTTCACAATCAAAATATCAAGAAATTGATGATCACTATGGATAAAAATTTGATATCAGTATTTACCGCTTGGGTTTTAGCTGCCCTTTTTGTTTCATCGTCACTTGCACAACAAACCTGTATTAGTCACAGTTTCTCTAACAAAGTGTACACCACATGCAGTGATCTTCCTGCATTGAGTTCATTTCTCCACTGGACTTATGAGTTATGATCCATCAACAAACGTTGTTGATCTTGCCTTCCGCCGCAGCACCCCATCATCTCAATGGGTTGCATGGGCTCTGAACCCTTCCGGCCAAAGAATGGCTGGCTCAAAGTGTCACGTGGCCTTTCGGAATTCAACCGGAGCCATTCGTGCTTATACTTCTCCCATTGGTTCACGGACACCGATGAATCGCGATACATAGAAACATTGGCATTGCCCTATTCTCCCTTGCGACACTTCAGGTGGATACTAATAACTCACTTTTCGTTTACCATATTCAGTTATTTACTTGTTTGCTAAGCTTCTTATATTACATGCAGGTGTTTGCATTGCTTTTGAGGCCAACGCCAGATCACAAGTACAGACTGTATTGGAATATCTACCATTGGGCTGTTGGCTATGCTATAATTGTTACGAGTGTGTTTAATGTGTTGAAGGGTTTAAGCCTTTTGGATCCTGAGATTCAATGGCGGCATGCATACATTGTCACTGCCATATCATCGGGCATCATCTCAGCTGCTTTGGAAGCAATTACATGGACAATTGTTGTAAAGAGGAAGAAGGCAAGTGAAGAGAAGCAAACTCAGAGAACCAGTGGAGTAAATGAAGCAAATGGTCATTCTGCCAGGACAGTACGGCTAGAGCCAGAGGTGTAGTTTAATGTGTAAATTGTAACAGAAGTTTCAGTTTGTGACTTGTGAGGAGAGGAGTGCTGCTGGAGATTGAAATTCTTCAGTGCAAATAAAAATGCAAGACACCGTTAGTCAAAGTGTATTTGTATTTCATTCTTTTCAGTAAATTTCTTCCTCTTCATTCTTTAATTTAGAGCTTGGATTAAGTTTTGGTGATGGTAATTACTTTAAGCCTGAATTTTAGTTTGAGTTGCGCCTGGCTTCTTAAATTCTTAGTGAAAAGTGAAAATGCTTTCAAATCTACAAGTTTTGTATTGCAGCATATGGGGTCCTTTTTTTATGAAATTACTAAATTAGGATATACTATGTCAATTTATATCAACTGTGTCCCCGACCCAGTGACCCTATACTAAAATATTCCCTTCTTGAAATTGTGATGGTCAAAACACAAGATTACTTGGGTAAATTAGCCATTTGAACAGAAACTATGGAATATTTTAGACAAATGGAAAATTATCTCTACGGTATTCTAGTTTCCAACTATCAATTTTAATGCCAAAGTTATTGGAAGTCACTTGTCCTTGGTCAGAGCTACTACCCCGCATAATACGGGGCCTCAGTTAAACCCTTTATGAATATATTGTGGAGGATAATTTTTTCCTTAATTATATTACAGAGTTAAATATATGTAATTTTCTCCTTTATGAAATATAAATAAAGTAGATGTCTTTTGAATATTAATGAGGGAAAAAAATTTGGACAGTGCTTTGATTGTAAATATCAATAGTAGTTATGAAAACTAATTTTAGTAATAACCTAATTATAAATATGGGCATAAATCCCAAAGTTATAATCTTATTGTAATCTCAATGTAAAAAAGAAAAAAAATGCACAGTTATTGGAAGGGCTCTCCGATATTCTTTAATTATTTATTTTTCTTTCATAGCTAAATATAGATTTGATAATCTCACATAAAGAGAAAATACAAATTCAATTTATCTTATATTAATTCCTCAAGAGGCATAAAAAAATTTAAGAAAAGATAAAAAAAAATTACTGGGTCCGATTATTTCTCAAAATTTTCCCCAAAAAATTTTCCATACCTTAAACCAAAAAAGAAAAGACAAGAAGAAATAACTTAAAAATAATTTCTTTTTCAAAATTATTTTCTTTTTAAAAAACGAACTCCTCGAGTGAGCAATATTGACCTGGCCGAGGGCCTGAGGAAGACACGTTCTCACTATTTTTTATTTATACCATTTCTTTTTAATTTCATCCTTCATTTGATAACTAGTGAATACTATTTTATAGCTCGGTCAAAAAATTATGAGACCAAACTTCGGTCAATGAAGAATTTGGGCAGCACGATTATGCATCAAGATGAATTTAAGAAATTATACAATAATTCTGTCTAGAGTTCTGGTCAAAAAGGTAACTATAACTGAAGAAAAATACAAAACACATTTACTTACATGACATGTCACACTATTGAATTTTAAAAATCATATGCTAGCAATTCACGTAACAATATTTTTAATCAGGGCAATATCTTATTCTTTAGTTGCACCAAATAAATTTATTCCTATTTCAGAATTAAATTAGGTGTATTGTTAGTTGAAAAATTCGTACATGCGTTCACCAATTATGCCAACTTCCTTCTTATCATGACGTGTGTGCAGGTCATGAGAATACAGACCAATTTTTTTTGGAAATTCGATGACCAAGAAAAAGAAAAAATTATAAAAAAAAAAAAGCAAAGTGTGAACAAAGAGAAGAGTTGGAAAATGGAGACTCAGCTTGATCTTTCAAAAGTTAGAAAAATAACTAAACAAAGACTTGGAAAAAGATTCGCCCATCATCTGGACTTTCTTGGATGCTTCCATTAGAGAGTTGTTAAGAGGAAGAAGTCAACAATGACAAAGCCTTTTGAACCCATAAAAGAAAAAGAAAAAGAAAATAAAAAGAAATATAACTTCTATAAATTCTAATATCTTTGTTACGCAAACCTCAGACTCTTCATTTGGAAGCATTTTGCCTTGGGAAAACACTTCCAGTGCTTTCGGGAACTTGGTTTCATTTCAAGGATTTGATCTGCTGTCTGTAGATCAACATGGTGAACAAAGCTATAGCATGTGCTTTGTTCTTTAGTTTCGTTGCTGCTCTTTTTGCTTCATCATATGCGCAACAAGCTTGCGGACGCCAGGCTTTCAACAACAACAAAGTATACAGAACATGCACAGATCTTTCCGTGCTGAATTCATTTCTCCACTGGAATTATGATACATCAACAAACACCGTCGATCTCGCCTTCCGGCACACGACCACGAGCTCATCCCGATGGGTGTCATGGGCACTGAACCCATCAGGCCAAAAAATGGCAGGCTCACAGTGTCTTGTGGCCTTTCAAAACTCAACTGGGCGCCCCGTGGCTTATACTACTCCTATTGGTTCTGGCTCGCCGACGCTGCAACCGGGTCGTTTGAGCTTCCAGGTGCCCAATATTTCAGCCACTCTTGAGGGCAATCAGTGGACTATTTTTGCAACTTTGCAGCTTACTACGGATTTGTTGTCAACTAACCAAGTTTGGCAAGAAGGTCCAATGAACGGTGATACTCCTGGCGCCCATGCCATGAGCGGAGATAATTTAAGATCAGTTGGTACCATTGATTTTAGAACCGGACAGACCACAGCAGGTGGTGGAAGCTCCGACTCCAGGAGAAGGAGGAGGAATGTAAGTGCTTGATTCAAACATATTTCAATTGATCAATTCACTTGTTACATGTACAGAGCCCTTAATTCTTATACATATTCATTTACATATGTTCATCACCATCAATATCATCTTCATCTCAACTTATAGGGTTGGTGGGATTTTTATGATTGGCATTAGCTGCATAATTTTGAAATTTCAATTAGGCTTGAAAACTTCATGCAGGCAGCTGGCTTGAGACAAATACGGTTTTTCTTATCTCATTTTAATAGTCTAATATCTTGACTAGTAGTTTTGATGTATTTGTGCTTTTCTAGAAATGGGAAATCTATCCCATGGTTGAAAAAAAAAATATGTATATATCTATCTATCTTTCCATCTATCTATGTATACACACACACACACAGAGAAGCAAGTAGATCGGCATCTTTCTATTAAGCAAGCTAAATCTTGATAACCGTATTGGCTGCATATCTATTCCTAGATTGGGTTTTAAATGTGATTACATTGATTTTGCAGACTCATGGAGTACTGAACGCAGTGAGTTGGGGAGTTCTCATGCCAATGGGAGCCATGATAGCTAGGTACCTTAAGGTGTTCAAGACTGCAAATCCAGCATGGTTTTATCTCCATGTTGCTTGCCAAGCTTCTGGCTATATTGTTGGCGTTGCAGGATGGGGAACTGGTATCAAGCTTGGAAATGATAGTCCTGGAATTAAGTATAATAAACACAGGAACATTGGCATTGCCCTCTTTGCCATTGGAACACTTCAGGTAACTATTCTTTCTTTCTTTTTCCCCGCTCTCGTAATCATTACCTAACTTGTCTTCTCATTATCGTTGTTGAAATATTTATATGTTGTTGAAACTTGACAATTGGACAACGTGAATCTCGGTCAATTATTTGTGCTGGTCAACTTTAATATTAATGAGGTGAAGCATAAAAAAAAAAATTCAACAATTATTGTGCCAAAGTCAAGATCTATGTGCACATTCTAGAATCATCAACTTTTCTTCACCAACTCTGTTTTGGGCAGAGTAATTTACCCATTTGCCCAAATAGCCTAATATGCTTGCTAGGAATGTCAAGTTACTTATGCCTCAAGGCTTCTGTTAATATAAATTTGTGACAATTTTGCCTGCTTGATATGCAGATGTTTGCAATGCTTTTGAGGCCAAAACCTGATCACAAATACAGACTATATTGGAACATCTATCACTGGAGCCTGGGTTACAGTGTCATAGTCCTGAGCATTATCAACATCTTTGAAGGCTTCGATATCTTGGATCCTGAAAAGAAATGGAAGAGGGCATACATTGGCATTCTCATATTCCTGGGCGCTGTTGCTGCTCTGTTGGAAGCCATAACTTGGGTTATTGTTTTAAAGAGGAAAAATGGCAATTCTGTGAAACACCATCACAGCATTAATGGAGCTAATGGAGCCAATGGCTATGGTGCCAGAACACAGCAGGGGGCTTAGTTTGTGTATAGTATACTTTCTAGGATTTCTGCTTTTGTGTTATAACCCTACCATTTATTCTTTTCAGTCCTATATGTCATCGGAGAGAGTATTTTATTTTTTGTTGTGTTGTTACTCATACTTAGATATTTGTGAGGAGACCGCTATATTTTGGCATAGCTAGGTTGTAATTTTTTTTTTTTTTTTTATGTATACACACTTATGGACAGCGTTTAAATTTACTTTCTTCTTGTTTCTTCTTGACTATTATTATATCCCAGTAAAACTTGATGTGAATGTTAAGAAAATGTCTAGTTTTTTTATAAACATTGACAAATAACAACAGCATGTCCTAAAGCAGTTGTTTGGAAAAAGCTCTGGCAATCGATATCAAATCTAGGGGTGGGCAGGTTCGGTTCAGGGACTGAACTGAACCAAACTGAAACCAGATAGTTCATGAATTTATGAACCAAATGCGAACCAAATTATAAAACTGAACCGAACCAAACTAAATTAATTTGGTTCGGTTCGGTTTGATTTTATCCTATATATTCATTATTCAATAAAAAAATATAATATAATAATACACTATTAATACAACAATAATCTTGAGTCTAAATTAGCAAACAATAAACAACATTATAAAATTTAGCAATAGTAAATTAACATAATAATTTCCAAAAACAATCTAAAAATCCATAAATAATAATCAATATAATTAAATCTAACAATAATAAATTAAAATAACAAAGTTCAATAATAAAATAAAGTGTATGCTATGATATATATAATATCATGTATTAATTAACAAACAAAAATAAAAAAGATAAATTATAAATTATTTTTTAATTTTAATTTTAATTTTAATTTTTTCTTGAACCATTTGGTTCGGTAATTTGGTTCAGTTTTGAACCAAACCAAATAAAAAACCAAATGGTTCAGAATTTCTGAACCATTTAATTTTTAACTCCGAACCAAATTGTCATAATATGGTTCGGTTCGGATTGAACCAAACCAAATGCCCACCCCTAATCAAATCCAATGCAGTCTATGAACTTTATTTACACAGAAAAATTATGCCCGTATTCTTTTACACATTCCTAAACATACACTGAAAAAAAAAAGCATTTAGGTATTATACAATAATGGACAAAATAAATAAGCATATAAGAATTAACTTGGACTAGTCTCGCCATCATCGTCATCCCCATATGTGGATGGGGTCTCATTTAGATCCAAAGTAGCAATCTCTCTGATAACCAGTGATTTGTCTGCTTCGAATTGTTCGTTCACTGTAGCAAAACATAATTTAGTAACACAATCACAATTCAAAGGAAAAAGTTCTAAGAATTTCATATTCTGTAAACAAATGTCATCTACCTTTATCAATATTGAAGTCACCAAAGAAACGGAGTAACTTGCTCCTATTTGCAATCAGGACACTGATGATCTCGGGAGGTTTATTTTGATTTGCAACGAACAGCTATCAATAATAAAAAGGAGAGAATGAAAGTTTCTCCACATAAGATCAAAGGCAATATTTTGCATTTTGCAATATCCAGATAGGTCACGGTTATGTACTATACCTTGAAGACATGAAAGCTTTCAAACTGTATATTTTTGTTTGAGTCCTGCAAATTGGTGAACTGGATGACTTATAATGAAAAAATTGCACAAAAATTCATTCCAAAACAAACACAGAGAGAGAGAGAGAGATAATACCCTCAGAAGATTCATCAGGATCCTCATGTTATCCAATGAGCTCACATACTTAACCATAACAGCAGAATTTGAACGATCTAGCAAAATATCTCCCAGCAGCTAAGACATATAGTAGAATGTCAGCAAAATTAGTACTACAAATGTTTTCTTTTTATAAATTAATTGATTCCTTTTGGTTTGGGCTGATAGATTGAGGTGGTGAAAATTTAAAGAGAAATGTTTTCTTTTTCATTTTGTTTGATAAAAAAGAGAAATGAATCAGTGAGGTGAAGCATTCCATATTGACTTTCGAAACAAAATGCAAAACTGCAGAGTTCATGACGGGATTTTTCTGCTACAAAGAAAACAAATGCATGCTGATAAGAACACCTAAAATGATTGAACAACTAAATGTGATGTTGTCAATGGAAACTTTTAGAGGTAAGTAGTTCCTTGGATCAAAGACAGACCATTATTGTTCTATACCTTGACAGCGTGCCGCTTGGTGATATAACTAGAAGATTCCAGCAATTGTGAATTGTATTCTTGAAAAAACTGGAACCATAAAACAAATTAAAAGGCTTCAGATAAAGATCAGGAATCTCTAACAAGTACCAAAAAGGGCAGTGTTTGAGACTTTGAGTCATCTAAAAATCTAAGTTCTTTCTCTAGCAAGAAACTTGAAAGCAAGTAGGGGCCATTGCTGTGCCAGCAACAAGTCCTAAAGAAATGCAAACTTTAGCATAAAGTTCCCATGGACCAATCAATCATGAATGATATTTACGAGATCAATTTCCAGATATGAATAGCATGAAGAAATATCTGTCAGTCAACCATGGCCTCAGGCATTGTTGAATTTTGAATCAACATGGTAAAATGGAATGTAATAATCATTTATTAAAAAATAAAAAAATTGTACAATCATCAGCCCAATATACATTTATTACCAGAATTAGTTATCACCAAAGATGAACGTCAGCATAACACAACAGAAATAGACAATTACTCCAATGCTTACCCAGTCATAATTCTTAGACAAAAATTCAGCAACAGTTGATTTATGCCTTGTCAAAAGCTCCTGTGTAAATCTTCGTGCTATCAGAATTCATGCTTGTAGTAGTTGTATCAAAATAGGAGGGTTAAAAAAAAAAGCATAGCATAAGCATGATATGAACAGTTCATAAAGGTTCAGGAAAGTACATTGTTCTCTCCTATACATTCATATAAAGTACAAAAGAAAATAAAAAAAAATTATATCTATCTTAAAGAATTGAGTTAGAAAAAGAATACTAAGAATAAAGTTGTTTTAAGTCAGTGCTACTAACTTTAAAAGTTGCTTGGGCATCTGAGGCTATGTCAAAATTTGGAATCTGTAGGAAGCTGAAGAACTTCTTCATATGCTCAGATTCCAGCACATATCTGTCAAATCAAACAAATTTAATTAACAACAAAATGTCAACAAGTGACAAGGAATAAGTCCGCATCTAGCAAGTCCTTAACCTTCAGCAGCTCATCAAATGAGCATTAACATTCGTAGACAAGAGCGTGAATAGTGTACACTAGACCAAGAGTCATTTTCCAAAAATCATAAAAGAATATAATTCCTGTTGATTAACTTATGGTTGGTGAAATATTCATTCAAGAAAGATTTTCAATACTGGTTAAGATAACATTTAACAACTCAAACTGAACTAAGTTGCTTACCTTGCAATGCTTTGATGACGAATGCACTCCCTTGCAATAGCACCGTAAGTCAAAGCAACATCCCCATCTTCATAACTGATGAAGAAAAACTGTAAATTACTCATCTGAAATCCTATGTCTCATGAGCAATATAACACTATTCATTGAACAGACTTAAAGGAAGAAAACTTACCCAAGAATCAAAGTATCCATAATATCGAAGTTTGCTTCTAAATACGTACAGGCAATCAACTTTGTGTCAACCCTTTGCCTCTGCAAATTTGCAACCACGTGAGTGGCATCTCGTCGAGGCTGCAAGCGAAAAACGCTCATGATCATGACATCAAACCAAAAACCCACATGATACTAATTAGAGAAATAGATTGACTTTAGACATCAATCGGTAAATTGTTAATTGGAGATTATTCATAAAACCACCCGGATTAGTTCATTTACAGCTTACCCCCATTGCTAATTTTGGAAGAGAAGCTATGAGAAGACGGAGAGTGTCTTCTTTGAAGAATTCACGGGTCAATTGTTCACAAGCATCTGCATTTGGCTCCGATTGATCCGAGCCAAAAAGAACTGTCCTCATCTCCAATAATAGTTTACTTAGCTCAGACATCTGTATCACAAATTCCAAACTAAATACATATTTTCTATATAAGTTATATAATAAAAACAAAATTAAAACTTACTCGCATTAGTATCCATAGCAACTCTAGGGAAAAAGGAGCCCAAAAAAAAAAAAAAAAACTCCTTTGTATTTTAATTAAAATTTTATATTTATCAATACAAATAACTTATAGCAAGTTCTAAAATTTGCAGTCATTTACATTGCATGCGTAAGGTTTGTTGCACCAACAAGAGGGGGGAAAAAATCAATTTATTTTAAACCAAATAAAAACAATAAATTGAAAATACCAACAAAAACAATTTCCAAGCACATCTCTCCTTATGATCACCATATCAATATTACAAACATAAGCCATTATTATTTTTTTTCAAAAAAAAAAAACAAATATTTTTTTTTAAATAATGATAAAAATGAACCTTTTCTTCGCGCTTCTTCTCGCGGGTCTCGGCGGTACGGTTGGCGTAAAGAAGAAGCTCGCGAGTGAGTTTGACGAGCTCGATGGGCGTCTTTGGCTTGGGCTTGAACAGGCCTTTCATTTTCTTCTTCCAATATGCAGACCTCCAAAAGAATAACTTTTTAAATTTTATTTTCTTTTCTTCATCTCTTTAATTAATAAATTCTTTTTTTTTTTTACTATTTCTATTTCTTCTTCAGGATTGGATTATTTATTAGGGTTTTAGAAGAGGAGAAACTTCAGAACCCAATCCGCAAAATGGGATCATGGAGATGAAGAGATGCAGTTTCATGCAAAAACCATGAAACAACAACAGAAGCTCGCTGCTGCCATACAGCATGGTGATTGGTTATAAATAGAGAGGATTATTTGACCACTCTCATCCTTCTGCGCGTGTAGTATACTCTCTGTTGAATGGAGACACGTCAGCGTGATTTCAGAGGTTTCTTCTGATTTGAGAGCGCGAAACACAGCGGTCAAAATTTGAGTTTTAACCTCAAATGAGTTCGTATTTGTGGTTGGTTTACAGTCAATAAACAAAAGAGGACAATAACTATTTATTTTAACTCAATCGGCTGTTGACACGTGTCATTATAAGATTTTAGTTTAGGTAAAATTTCTCTTTAAAATAAAATAAAAGAAAATTCCACTTTTTTGTTCTTTTTCCCTAAATACCAGATTTTCAGAACTTTCAAAATTCTATTCAAATTCTTATCGTTAGAATCTGGAATTCGGGATCTTGATATCTTTAAATTGATTGTTATCTTTTATGCGATGGTGAATTTCCTCATTTACTGGTAGAAAATTGAGTCTAAATACCTGATTTATTATTATTATTATTATTATTATTTTTGCAGCTGAAAAAATAAAAATATTTGGAAATAATAATTATTTGCTCTTTTATTTTTTATTCTTTTTTTATGAATGCCTGAAATCTTGAAGGTGACCAATTTTAATTCTTTTAAAATTAAATAAATAAATTTTATTGAATATTCTTATTTGATGCCATATTTAGTTTTGCATTTGAATCAATTTTTATTTGATTGATGAAATAAATCCTTATACAACTAAACGAATTACACAAATCAAGTTTGTTCAATCAATGATAACTAAAATTTTATTTTAATGTTTTTAATTATTGTTATTTATAAATAACTACCATGGTTTATTTAGAAGATTATTATCTAAAATATTTTTGTTTTATTTTATTTCTTTCCTGAACAACGGCCAATTTTTTTTTTTGGTAATAAAAAGTTATGTTTGTAATTAGGGATGACAAAAAAGTAATGAAAAGTTATGTTTGTAACTAAGGATGGCAAAAAAGTTCGGAACGACCTCATCTGTTCCTACGGGTTTTGGCCCGAGCCTCCCGCATGAGGGTCTGGATAAAAGTTTAGGAAAAAAAGATTGGGTCAAACTCAAACCCTTTAATTTTTTTAAAAAATAAATTTATAAATTAGAATAATAAATTTAAATTTGAAAAATAATGGAAAGATAAAAAAAGCTTGAATTCCTAATTTATATATCAATAATGAATCAAAATACTTAAAATTATAATACTAAACTCTTTTTTAAATATTAAATAATTAAGAAAGTTCATGAATTAGAGAATTCAGTACAAAAAAAATTAAATTTCTAAAATTTTATTTGCTTCATTTTCTTTATTTATTATTTTGTTTTAAAAATATTCATTTCCTTTAATTCGTTGTTGATTATAACAACTTGATTATTATTAACTCATTTCAAGTTTACAATAATTTAAAAAAATTTTAAAAAATAAGTAAAAGTTTAAGCCCAGTCCAAATCCGCTGTGAGCTCGGCCCAAGCCATCCTTTACACTTTTACTAAGTTCAATCCCAAATTAGGGATGACAATGGGGGGTGGGGGGATGCTTACCCCATTCTCCATCCTATTAAAAATTTTTACCTCCATTCCCCAATTAATTTAGTGGGTTGGGGATAGGGAATCCCCACGTGGGGAATGATTCCCTCATCCCCGCCTCATTCCCCATTTATTTATTTTATAGTAGATATAAAAATATTATTTCAGTAAATAAAAAATTAGAGACTTAAAATAAAATCATCACCATATTATAAAATATTTAATTTTTTAAAAAAATCTCTAAAAATTTGAAACAATATCTTAAAATGATATTAAAAGTGAAAAATATTTAAAGAGAGCAGCACCTTAAAAGAGAAAAGAAAATATAATAATATTTTAAAGTTAAAAAATATTATATGATTTTTTTAATTCATATTCTATTTATATTACACAAAAATTAAAAAAATTATTAATTGACATTATAGTTAATAAAATAAAAATTATTAAATAAAAATTAAAAACATATTTATATATAATAGGGTTTGGGGTGGAGAGTACAATACTAAACTCCACCCCATTAACAATTTGAGAATTACTTTTTCCTCACACCCTACCACATTTCCAAAATTATTAAAAAAATTTTCAGTAGAGTGGGCTCCATAAGACCCAAAAATAATGGAAAATTTTGCCATCCCTATCCCAAACCCTTAAATTGCGAACCCTATTTATAACCCGTATAAAGCTACTCGATATGCTTAACGAAAGATGTCAAATTTCAATGCCGATACAATGTTATGGGCTGTAAAAAAGATTTCAATTGTATTGGATCGGGAATGTATTTCCCAAAATGGGCCGAATCCAAACTCAATGAAATCGGGTAGAAAGAACCCACCCGAATTGCAAACAAACGACCTCATCCACACAACAAAGCAAGACAACATCTGTTGTTCGGTTAAGAGACCCGCGAGGCGCCAGCAACCATGAGGTTCATTGTCCAGAAAATGGCCACAGCTTCTCTCTTGTCATCTTCTTTGTTCATCTCCAAGCCCTCGTCACCATCCTCACTCTTTCTTCACTTGCCTGTAAAACGATTCGTTTCCAGCTCAGCCCAGTTCAGGCAAAGATATGGGGCGGTGGTGTCTGCGACTTCAGTGGCCACTGAGCCAGCGAAGACACAATCCGTGTCTCAAAATGGCAACGTGGAGCAGGCCCAGATGACTGCTGTGGCTGAAAAAGTTGTGCTTCCCACTAATGAGTCCAATGAGCAGCTCTTGAGAATTCGCCACACGGTGAGTTTTGGCATTTGTGAAGAAAAAGAAGATTTAATTTGAAATTTTAATGTTGTATATGATCTTGTAGCTCGGTTGTTGGGGTTGAAGTGTTGTTACTTTTAATCCATAGCTGTTGTAAAATGGAATCATTAGCCGTCGAGTTTAGCTGTTTCTGTTTAATAAGCATTAGCTATCAAGTAAAATGAGTGTTTAGGTATTACTTTATCTGTTGTGTTTCAAAATTAAGCCGCAGGGAAGCTACATAACTGCCCTTACTAGTCTTGCAATTTAATTTTTTATCATTTCATTGAATTCTTTAAATTACTTTGAGGAGCTGCTTTTGGTGTATGAAATGGAAAACTTTTATGTACGAGAGATGATTTATGTACTCAATTTTGCTTTTTTTCTGGCTAAGTGATGTTGTTTCTGGTCTAGTGTGCTCATGTGATGGCCATGGCTGTTCAAAAGCTATACCCGGATGCAAAAGTGACAATAGGGCCTTGGATAGAAAATGGGTTCTACTATGATTTTGATATGGAGCCTTTGACTGATAAGGATCTGAAGAGGATCAAGAAAGAGATGGTGAGTACACTGGTCCTTCAGTAGTAATGTTGTTGTAGATTTCGAGTGTAGGGGAAGGTCATGAGATTGGAAAAATGCTTATTGGCCTATGATTTCAGGGTACAGAATTTATTTCTTACATCATCTGTAGGATCGCATCATTGGTCGAAATTTACCACTTGTGAGAGAAGAAGTCTCCAGAGATGAAGCTAAAAGCAGGATAATGGCTATTAATGAACCTTACAAAATGGAGATTTTGGACAGTATCAGAGAGGATCCTATCACTATCTATCATATTGGTATTTCCTAGTTCTATTATTAGATTTATTACTCTATTTTGTTATTACCATCATTAATATAGCTGTTAGATTCTTCTGTGATTTGGTTCTGCATTTTGGAATTTTTTCTATGTGAACTACATTGTAAAGTCTAGGTTGTGATTATAGATATTGATGTATGGTTTCATATTTGCTTAGTCGTTAATATTTGTGCTAATTTAAAGTCATTCTAACAATGCTGCTACAGGCTGATTCTCTTTTATTGTTTATATAGTGTTCCATCCTATGTGACCAGGGTAATAAAGTGGAATGATTTTGAGGGGAATTCAAATTTACAAAAATTTTAATTTGTTTGTTCTCCTAAGGTGAGGAATGGTGGGACCTTTGCGCTGGACCTCACGTTGAAACTACTGGTAAAATAAACAAGAAAGCTGTTGAACTTGAGTCTGTTGCGGGAGCATACTGGAGAGGAGATGAGAAAAAACCAATGCTGCAGAGGATCTACGGAACAGCATGGGAGAATGAAGAACAGCTAAAAGCTTACCTTCACTTTAAAGAAGAGGCCAAACGCAGGGATCACAGGCGCCTTGGCCAAGATCTTGATCTATTTTCGATACAGGTTGCTTTCTTTCAAAACTGATAATTGCTATATTGCATACTATAACTGTATATAACGGACAGGATTTTGTGCAGGATGAAGCTGGTGGAGGTTTAGTATTTTGGCATCCAAAGGGCTCAATTGTTCGGCACATCATTGAGGATTTTTGGAAGAAATCACATATAGAACATGATTATGATTTGCTATATACTCCCCATGTGGCCAAGGCGGACCTCTGGAAGATTAGTGGTCATCTGGACTTCTACAGAGAGAATATGTATGATCAGATGAACATTGAAGACGAACTTTATCAGCTCCGTCCCATGAATTGCCCTTACCATATTTTGGTTTACCAGAGGAAGCTTCAGTCATATCGTGATTTTCCAATCAGGGTTGCTGAGCTGGGAACAGTATATAGATTTGAGTTGTCTGGAAGCTTACATGGCCTTTTCCGTGTAAGAGGTTTCACCCAGGTAAGTTTATCCACATTCTTAGCTATGAGACAATGTAGAAATGGTTTGCCTTATAATTTTGCATCATTTGTCTGACACTAAAGGTAGCTTTGTGTGTATATGATTGTACATGTTTTAGTATATTGTTCACTATATTTATAGTTCTTGAATCAAGGTAAGCAGAATGAAATTCACCCTTTTTGCTCTTGCAGGATGATGCTCACATATTTTGTTTGGAGGATCAAATAAAAGATGAAATTAGGGCCGTTTTAGATCTTACAGAAGAGATATTACTACAATTTGGTTTCAACAAATATGAAGTGAACCTCTCAACTAAACCAGAGAAAGCTGTTGGAGGAGATGATATATGGGAGAAGGCAACATCTGCCCTTAGAGACGCTTTGGATGATAAGGGATGGGATTACCAAATTGATGAAGGCGGTGGTGCGTTTTATGGTCCAAAGATTGATCTTAAGATTGAGGATGCTCTTGGAAGGAAGTGGCAGTGCTCAACCATACAGGCAAGTCCTAATACCTTTAAATACCATATCTGATTTTGACATGGGTTCTCGCTGGGTAAGTAAGAATATGTCTGCTATAATATTTGCATTATAGCTCATGTCCTGTTTCCTTACATTCGTAACAAACCCCTCGTCTCTCTCTCTCTCTCTCTCTATGCTGTAGTGATTCTGAAAAAAACTTCATATCAATTCATATCGATTTCATTCATTCATATCAAGGCATATTGATTTCATTCATTTATTTCCATGGCAAAACTCTTTGATTGAGTGACATTTTATTTCTCAATGTATGCAGGTTGATTTCAATTTGCCACAGCGATTTGACATTGTGTATGTTGACTCAAACTCAGAAAAGAAGCGTCCCATCATGATCCACAGAGCAGTGCTCGGATCCTTGGAACGTTTCTTTGGAGTTCTAATAGAGCATTATGCTGGGGATTTTCCTTTGTGGCTTTCTCCAATCCAAGCTCGTGTTTTACCAGTTACAGACACACAGGTATACATGGCTACTTCTGTTATGAACCTCAGATTTCCACTGTTATGAATATATTGACGGTTTTGCAAGTGACTTAAGATTTATATAATCTTTGCTATAAAATAACTAATTGGATGCATTTATCCAGCTTGAGTACTGCAATGAGGTGATAAAAAAACTGAAAACTAATGGTATACGAGCTGAAATTTGCCATGGCGAGCGCCTGCCTAAGCTTATTAGAAATGCAGAGAAACAGAAAATTCCATTAATGGCAGTCGTTGGAGCTAAGGAAGTTGATGCACAAACTGTTACAGTCAGATCTAGGTTTGGTGGAGAACTTGGGACCATGAAAGTTGATGATTTTATCAGCAGAATCAAGTCTGCCACTGAAAACAGAACTACAATGTAAAGTTCTTTGAAATTCTTAGACATGATATTTTTACAGGGATTTGAATACATATGATTTTCATTGGATAGCGACATTTTTTTACTTGTAAATTTATTTACTTGAGAAACTAAATATTTCTTCATAAATTTTAAGGTTGTAGCCCTTGTACAATAATTTTAGTTTCTATTTTTCCTAATACGCAAATAAATATCTGTTTATCAAAGAAAATGTCTGTCGTGGTTGTAACAGAAATTGCTTATATCAAGTCAAAGTTTGATTGCGGCATAATTTAAATTTATTTATATTTCGGAACAACAAGATACCCCTTTTCATTTTTCCTTTTCTGTGATTGTTGAAGTATTTCTTTTTTAGGTTCACACGGTCTGGAATTTGGATTCTTTTGTTCACATGGTTTGGGTCCTTTTGTTCACATGATATTTTATGATATAGCATTGATTTGAAACCAGCATTAATTCGAATTTTTCATATTTTGTGGAGTCGTCTAAAAAGTTTTCACTGAAGGAGCTCCTTTAAGTTACGTTTAATGTAACTTACGGCACACACAGCAATAGTAGCGGGTGGGACATAAACTGAAATGTTTACTTTTAAATAGCTTGCACGTCCAGGTGAATGAATGGAGCATTGGAGCTAAAATTGCTCAGTGAGCAAATACGTTTAGCATATATTATTATTTACCCTAAATAGAGTTTAATGTCCTCAAGGAAAGCTGAATCTCCCGTCAACATTTATGGTTCTTCAAATATTTGACCCTGAGCCACCTAAAATTAGGTGAGGGTTTGTGGTGTAAAGTTCCCTTAATCTTACTATAAATGAATATTTTTTGAGAGATTATCTCGTCTTAATAAAAAGATAATCCAAGCTCAAAAGGCCTTATTTGAAAAAAAAAATTAAAATAAAAAAAACGAACGGATTAAAAAGAGTTTCCAATATGAAAGTAGTGGGTGCATTGCTTTTGTGCTGGCTGACATTAGTCATAGAATCACGAGGAGCAAATTTGGATTTCCAAAAACCTGAAGCACAGGCCTCAGAAGCAGAGGCCTCAAAAGGTTTAACTGTTGTCAGACAACCTGAACCAGATGCCGCGCGATCACAAGGTGCAGTTTTTTATGTCAATAAGTATGGAGCAAAGGCCGATGGCAACTCAGATGACAGCAAGGTATAAACATTTCTATAATTCTGAGAAATTTCAAATAAGTTCTCTTGGTTTGTCTGATTGTTTTTCTTTCTTTAGGCTATTGCAAGTGCCTGGAAAGAGGCATACACATCTTAAAATCCGAGCACTGTTGTAATTTCGTAAGGAAACTAAATGGTTGGTCCAGTAACGTTCAAAAGACCCTGCAAATCTCGTTTAACTCTTCATATTGAAGGAAAACTGAAGGCCCCAGTAGACGTAGAAAGGCTCAGTTCACAGGACGGATGGATCGTTTTCCAGGACATTGATGGGTTACAAGTCTCTGGAGGAGGAACAGTTGACGGTCAAGGATCAGCTGCTTGGGCTAAACATGATTGCCTGAAACTGGAAAATGCAATTCTTTACCAATGGTAAGTATTTGCCACTATCACACACATTGCTTCCGGATTTTATTTTTTTTAACTCATGTTAATGCTAATGCAATGAGTTATGACTATGGTTTTTTTATTTGAAAACAGAACTTGAGATTTTCTTTCAGTCACCAATTCGAAGATGCAAGACATAACTTCACTTAACAGCAAGCTGTTTCACATTAACATTTTGAATTGCAAGAACTTGAGCCTTCAGCATATTAGCATCAATGCACCAGCAAACAGCCTAAACACTGATGGGATCCACATTGGTCGATCAAACGGGGTCCACATCACTGATGCAGACATTAAAACTGGGGATGATGTGTTTCACTTGGCGATGGAAGCCAACAAATAAGCATTGAAAAGTGACCTGTGGCCCTGGCCATGGCATCAGTGTTGGTAGCCTTGGGAGATACCATGATGAGCAACCCGTTAATGGAGTTACAGTGAGAAATTGCACTCTCAAAAACACAATGAATGGTGTTAGAGTCAAGACTTGGCCAGATTCGCCTAGTGGTGTTGCCTCAGATATGACTTTTGAGGACATCATCATGGACAATGTTAGCAATCCTATTCTAATAGACCAAAAATACTGCCCTTATGGTGAATGCAAAGCTAAGATACTTAAATAACTCCTTGATTAAAATTGCATTAAGAGAAAAATCATATTAAGTTATTGAATTGATAAATTCTATCCTGTATCTAGGCCCCCTCTCGTGTTAGGATCAGCAACGTGAGCTTCAACAACATTAGTGGAACATCGGTGACTCATCTAGCAGGTGAAGCTTGCTTGTAGTGCAGGCATACAATGCAGGAACGTACATATTGGTAACATTCACTTGACATATACCCCACAAGGCACTGCCTTCTCAGAATGTACCAACGTCAGGCCTGTAGTTTCCGGCAGAGTGGTTCCGCGTGCTTGCTTCAAGAATACATGAGCTTCCTCAGATGCTGACCAAGTAGTAGTCCAAGATATTATTCATATTCATGCTAGAAAAAAACTGTCCAAGCGTCCCTTCATGCATACTTGCATAATGAGTGATGGTGATTGGTGAATTGTGTATTTGATTCTGTATTTGTTTTTATGCAGAGTCAATGTATTGTTACAGAAACAAGAAACAACAGAGACATAGTTCTTTATTTGAAAATATCTAGAATGTGATATCAATGTCTCTGCTACGGCACTTCATTGAAGCTGTAACTAGTCTAGTCCATTTTGTTAATACCACATTCTTGGCCCATTTCTGTTAACTACGCCTTCGTGCTAATTAGCCAACCATCAATAATGAAGTGAGCTCAAGGTTGAAGACGAGCCTTAGCCCCCACTTTTTCTAGTGTATGATTGTTGCTTAGTTAGAGAGAAAACATGAATATCTATATATGCAGTGCGCTTGGGGAATTCTTATCACCATGCCACCTAATGTTGTTTTTTATGGCACTTTTCCTCCCTAGCCAAGGATGTTCTTCTCCTTTTATACTTACAAACATTTAAACCCTGGGAGCATACTTGAAGAATAATTTTGCTCATTATTAATGTAATTTGTAAGAGAACCCAGCAGCTCTGTGAGAGCAGGCAGCCCTATAGTTGTTGACATGGTAGACCTTTTATTGCCTCCTTTTGGCAGTCTGTTTACTCATTAGTTCCCCATTTTTAGCTAAAGAGACAATATTCTCTTTAGGTGACAACAACCTCTCAGGTGATCCTGAATAATCTAATTTTCTTTTTACATTGCACTTATAACCAAGACTTTATTACTGTTACTGCATTTCTTATAATATTTCACTTATCCTTGGCATAATTGGGGTAACCGAGCTCCCCCTAATACTCAACCGCTCCTTGTTCGTAATGATAGGTTGCATCCATACATTTTCATCTATTTTTCCCCCGAACACATATACTTGTGATTTCATTATTTTAAATTAAAATTTAGATATTTTATTACTTTATTATCTAGCTAATAATCTGAATATTAAATAATACCATACAAATTAATTTTTTTATTAAGTAAATTATAATTAAACTTAAATTAAACGACTAGTCATACAATATCCATAAAAAAAATTTCAATATGTCATCTCTATAATGAATTTATAAAAAAAAAAACACATACAAATTTTATCTGGAGTAAAGTTTATGTCATACCACTTCTGTAACTATACGCGATTTCATCTATATGATTATCTTAAAATGACATGACAGACCTTATGAAAGAGAGGGGGAAAAAGACACGACATATAAATTTTACTTTGGAATTAAATTTGTATGACATGTCACATTTTATCTAAATATATAAACAATTATTCATACATATATCATAAACATGTACGACGTGTAATTTATGTCAGAAACTATTAATGATATGTTACACAATATTGGCCAAAGATTTAATTATGGGTAATGACTATCTCGATACTGCTCTAAGGTAAAAAACAAATCACAGTCACACACGCAAAGTGATAAATAATAAAAAATATATTATAATTTTGATCGTGTGGTTATGAAGGTATGTTCTACCTTAAAGCAATTACAACATAACCGAACCCTTTATTTATTTATTTTTTTCTGTTTTCAAACTTAATGCAAATTAGAGAACAAATTAGTGCTGAAGTAATCTTTTTTCTTCTTTTTCTTAACCTTTCTTCAAATTCAATAACTTGGATTTTGTTACCCTAAATTATAACTGTGTAAATTAACAATAATAATTGTATTTAATTCCAAGAATTTAAATATTTTTAACCTATTACTTCTTCAAGGGTGAGATATTTAATAATTTGGTTGCAAAAGCCTTAAGAAAATTTAGCTTATACCCCTTAATTTTTCATAAAATAATAATTTTTTTAATTTTCACCTATGTCCCCAATTCAATTTGTTTTTTTAGTTAGAGTTGGAGAATTATTTTATAAAATATTTCAATTATATATTTATTAAATAAATTGAAATTATTGTCGTTAGGAGTAATTTTATAATAAGGAAGTCTCTTACTTAACCTATAGCAATAATGCTAGAGATCCTTAAATTTGAGTTCCTACTTGAGTTCTTGTTAGTGTATTAAAATCTGAATTTTTTTTTAATTTATGAGTGACATTTTCATTTTGTTAAAATGAGGATGCCCTCTCTAGATAATTATTATATATTTACTCCTTTACATGAACCACATTCATACAAATATTTACCATATATATATGTACCCTGCTCTGAGGATGAGTGATGAAATCATGTGCAATGAGAAGTATGAAGATACTAAAATATATTAGGTGTATTCTCAACAAATACTCAGCTATCCTAATCAATATTAGAAAAATAATTTTTGTAAAAAAAGTTAAATAATTTTGAAGTAGGATTGAGAATTAATGTCGGGTGAATGGTACTTTCATTTCTTTCAAAATTCATTTTTATCACTAAAGACCATAATAATATGTTGAATTGTAAAAATGCAAAAGTCTAACGGATATATAAAATGTTCGAGAAATAAATAAATTAAAGAATAAAAGGAAATAAATAAAACAATATGTCTATTCCCTTCGAAAAATTAATTCAAACTTATTCCCAAATAAAATTGCGAGAAACCGTCGTCAACTTAAACAGTTAAACTAGATCTAGTGCAAATTAAAAACTTCGCGCACCACCACTCATCATGCACCCAGACATGAAGGGGTCGTAGAAGAATATTGCTCCTTCTTGCAGCATCAGAAATTAAAAGAAAGACGGCGGCGACCAGGGATGGCGGAGCCAGAGGGAGCGGCGCTGGCGATACAGGGAGGCGGGTTCATTTTGCCAGAAGTCTTGGGTTGAATATTTGTGCATTCGGATTTAATAGGTCCTTCAGGTCCTGTATATGTAAGACTAATGTCAGCAAGCTCCACGCCCTCGCATGGCACGCCACCGCTACAAGCCAGCTTTATAGCCACCGCCGTCGCTGAGGTGCCTCGTATGTTCTTGAAGCTTACCCTGTCCAGCTTAACACGCGATGGGACCTGGAGAAAATAATTAATAATAATCTCATTAAATATAATTAATTAACTGATTAATTACATAATAGATATTACGTATGTACCTTGGCATTGCACTGATTGTGGGGGCAGTACACTTGATCCAAGAGGATAGGATTGCTGACATTATTCATTTTAATGTCTTCGAAATGCAAGTCAGATGCAGTGCCTGGATATGACGCTGGCCAGGTTTTGATTCTCACGCCATTCGAGGTGTTGCTAATGTTGCATTCCCTGACCCTGATTCCAACTACAGGCTGTTCATTTTGGTACTTTCCTAGACTTCCTACACTGATTCCATGACCGGGTCCGCAATCAATCTTGTTGATTTCCATTTGCTGGGTGCCGTCGCCAATCGAGATACAATCGTCCCCTGTTCCGATTTTCGAATCCGTAATCGTCACTCCACTGGATCGTCCGACGTGAATTCCGTCCGTGTTCAGACTCTCCTCAGGTGCTGTCACGGTAACTCTCTGGAAGGTGAAGTTCTTGGCGCCAATTACGTTAATATGAAACTGTTTGCTGTTCAGTGAAGTCACGTCTTGTACCACCGAGTTTGTGATGGCGTTGAAACTCAAATTCTGACAAAGTTAATTACGGACATTCTGGTTAGCCAGCTATGGTGAATTAAAATGCTACACGCACATAAATGTAAAAGAAATAAAGCTGAGCCTGTCAGGATTGAAAATGCGCACTTACAATGGGACGTTTCTTGCAATAATCATCCTTTTCACATTCAGAAGGAGCGACGGCTCCTTGGCCATCAAAAGTTCCACCGCCGGATACCGTCAGATGTTCGATTTTATTGAATGAAACCCAACTGCCAGCGTCCTTGACATTTTCAGGATCTGTTAGGGCTTTAAGGGTGCCTTTAACCTGAAGCTCAATAGCAGCCTTGCATGGGCCTTCCATGGTCACTGGACTTAATTGATACGTCCCTTGCGGGATCAACACTTTGCTTGGTGTTGTTGCTGCACAGGCTTCTTTCCAAGCATCCCTTAAAGCCTAATTAAGACAAGAAGCAACAAACATTATTTGATTAAGATGACTAGAACATTATTTATACATGTTAAAATTTTAAAAAGAAAAAAAAATCATGGCTAGTGGGGATATTCAATCTCACAAATCATCAAATTAAGGCTCAGTTATTACCTGGCTTATATCTGCATTTTGCTTTGCACCGTGTTTTGTCACATCGACGTCCAAAGCTGCAGCAGCCGATAACATCAGTAATGATAGGAACAAAGCCAGGATATTCGATTTCGCCATGTTCTAGTTTCAGCTGCACTTATTTTATTTCTTAATTAACTTGAGATTTTGGATGAATTGCATGAAATCTTGCTTCTTCCTGATAACATTTTATAGTGCACTCAGGGAAGCTCACGCCACAAAATTTTTCAACCAAATCTTTAGCTAATTTTATGCCCCCTTTCCTTATTGTCGTAACTCAGTGGCTCAATTTCTTTCCTATTTTTAGTGTTTATTCTTTCTTTTTTTAAAAAAATTCGCAAATATTTCCTGCACAAGATGAAGTGGTAGTTTTTTAAAAAGAAAATGTTGGCTAGTCACAATATTACACACTTTTTTTCTCTCTTTTTTTGCATATGCATCTATCAGATTAGTATGAAGTGTGGAGATAAGTTTTGCTTAACACTCAATTAATGGATTTTTTTTTTTAAAATCTTAGGTACCAGAGTTTGTCCAAGGTTTTTAAATATAAATCAACGAGTATAGCTGTTAGGTTTTTGGGAATTGATGAATCAAAAATTACATTTTGAGTCCTTTTTTTTTTTTTTAGCGTAACAACAACAATGATAGCAGCATCAATAGCAGCACTTGCTAAATTGATAACTTCAATTAAATAATAATTTTTACTGTTTGTGACTTGGGATAGGTGAATGTGATAAATTAATAATTCGATAAATTATAAAATAATGATTTTTTTAAATCCTATTTTCTTATAAGACTTACCTACTATATAAGGTAATAATTACTAATTTTGAAACTAAATTTACATAATATGTCAAGTGACTTTTGTAAAATATGTTCTCAGTGTTGTTAGTCGCTTCTTGAAATTAATTTAGAAGTTAATCTCATTTCTAGCTCTACAATAATTTGATTACTACTGGTGTAAGACAATTAACTACTATTAAATAAAACACAATAAATACTAAATTAAAGAAAAAATTTATAAATGTGATAATATTTTCTAGAAATAATTTTTTTTTATCACAAGTGAATAATTAATTTATTGATATATTAATATTCACTAAATTTATAAACTTTTCATAGTGTCAATATTATTAATTCATTAAAGGTTTATTGTATATATATTTACAGAGTTAGGTTCCATTAAACCATTGGATTGTGTAATTGAGTTGAAGTACAAGATTCTTTAGTGGAACCTAACTCATATGCATGTGTGTGTATGAATGAGTGCACATAGTGCTTCTCTTGCGCATAATTCCACACTTCTAAAATTATGCGGATGTTGATTGTCGGCAATTGGATCAATCCAGTTTGATCTAGTGGCAGAAATTGATCAAGCATGAGTCAACAATCTTCTGACTGCCGGACCCCACGGGTTAAATTAAAAAATGAAATACATCGTTTATAAGCAAGTTTATAATTTGGGTAATTTTCGGATACCTCCCCTGAGGTTTTCCCTTGCTACACTTAGAGAGAATATATGCATATATTGACATATAGCACCCTTGACCGTGTATCAGCGTTAAACTGCCGTTTGCTCTGTTGATGCAATTACAATAATGGCCTTCACTGCACAATACAATAACAGACGATAATTGCATATCCTTTATTGCCCTTGTCACAAACCACAGCTTGTGGTTGTTGTGCTTCCTTCTAAAGTGCTTTTTGATGCCAACAAAATCTCCCAAAGCATGACAAGAGTCATGGTGCAAGCAGCTTGACTCTGGACAAACAAATACTCTCTTCTTCACTTCTTTTGTTTCTCTTTTCAGCAACTTACATGGCACCTTGTGCCTTCTTCTATGCATTTGCAGGTTCTGGTCTCTTTGAAACCCATGGTTGCAGATCTCACATACATATCCGTCTGATACTAACAAGGTCTTGGGTGATGAAGATACCACCTCTGCATCCGAATCTATACGAGTGCGCTTGTATTTGTGTGTATCAAACAAAAAATAGAAAAACATAAGTTAAAACTTCCAATTCGCCTTAAAATAATTGAACCCATATACAAAAGAAAACTGAATGGGGTGCCTGCTGGTTTTCTATTTCTTTTTTTCGTGAATAGCTAGAGCACCATTTTCTAAAGAGGTGAAAGGATGAGAAGAAAGAGCATTAATATTGGTGTTATTTTCTAACATGGGGTTAAAATTTTGTTTGACTAGCAAAGCAATACGACAAAGTGGTGGTGATGCAGGAATAGTGACCTTTGTTTTTCAGGTTTGCTGATAAAAGAACAAAATGGGTGGAGAGGAAGCGGGGAAGAGACAAAGAAAAGAAGAAAGGGTTTTTTTTTTCACTTTAAATTCTTTTGAGAGAGAGGGGAAAGGAAGCAAAAGCTCCTGGTTTTTGGCTTTTGTTTCTACAATTCTTATTCTTGCAATTACGTTTTTGCCCTTAACAACCAAACAGTGCTGTAACGCTGATACACGGTCAGGGGTGCTATATGTCAATATATGCATACATTCTCTCTAAGTGTAGAAAGAGCAAAACTCAGGGGAGGTATCCGAAAATTACCCTTTATAATTTCACTGAATGCTGTTACTCAAATCCCCATCATCTCAGACAATAACGTATTAATTTGGGAGCTAATTACTAGAGAAGGAAGAAGACGAATTGCATTGCAACCCATCATGTTGGTGATGTAATCAAAATTTTACAGAGAACCACTCACACCTCTTTGATCCTGATGAATTATTGACTGTAAGGCAATCTCCCGTTGTTCTCCCCTACTTTTCTCATCCTCATTTAGTCGTTTTTACTGCTTCTGGGGTCACCACAAGTTTTATATGAATCATTGTTATTAAAATTCGGCAGGTCACATTCGGTAAAATTGGCTCCATGATGTCCAACACTATATCAAAGGAAAAGAAAAAGCAAGAACTAGCATGACTGAACTTGAGCAAAGACAGAGAAGACTGAACTCAAAGTGGACGACAAATAGCAACTTTGGAGCAAACTTGGGATCAAAAGCTTAATTTTAACAGATATCCTAAGTTGGGACCCATGGGTGCTTGACCAGGTGGTTTTCGAACAATATTATTTGGCTAATTATCCGATTTTGAGTCTTAGGAACGTAGGAAATTAGAAAATTGATTTTGACTTTGACTTTGTTTATTCTCATATTAAGGGAAAAAAGTATGTTATCTCTTGAAGAATAACAATATTAAATGAAGAGTAATGTTATAATTAATTAGGGATAAATTTTATAATACATCTGAGACTCCATGTCATAATTTGATATGAAACCACCAATTAATTATAGTTGGACACATAGTGATACATATTGAATAAATTTTAAAACAAAAATGATAAATTTCCCTCTTTTCATTATGCCTCTATATATTATTTTTGAATATTTTGGAATTTCAATAAAGTAAGAGATACAACATTAATGCTACTCTCTCTCCATCTTTGCTTTGGTGACTGCCATTTTTGAAAACTAATGAAGACAAGTAAGTGTTGAAGAGTTAAAGAATGGATTGCAAATTTCAAAAGACAAAATTGGTGGGCTTGCCAATTTCAAAAGGCAAGATTGGTGGCACGATTTTGTTAAAATTGCATGGAGGAAAAAAGTGATGGTTTTCTAGAAGCCAATTGATTTTTTAAAATGATTGATTTTGTTGCCCACCAAATTGATTTTCCATCTAAATTCAATTTGTCAATTTGGCAAGTTGTAACCAAATTGAAAGTGGTAGGTGAGCTACGGTTCCTATAAATAGAAGGGTCATTGTTCATTTGTTATCATCCCAAAATTGTTAAGTTTATAAGTTTCTAAGCTTTTGAGAGAAGTGTGCCTGAGGAATTTATCTTTCCTGCAGAGTGTGAGAGTACTGGGTATATTTGAATTTCTAGGAAGTGAGATTCGTTACTCAAATATTTGTACTCTATTAATTGTTAAATAAACCATTATTCTTTCTTGCCTTCGTGAATGTAGGTTTAATTACCGAACCACGTAAATTTTGTGTCCTTTATTTTTCAGTAATTATTTGGTGCGCTTGATTCCGCATTCCGCGCACAACAATTGATATCAGAGCCGACGGTTCGTACTTGGGGGATACGATATTTTTCACATATACGTTACTATTCACGTATACGGTGTAGACGATCATTTGTACTTGGGAGACAGTCTATTGTAAGTAATGTGTATTTTTGCATGTCTAGGAAAGTTATGTCAACAAATGCGATAAAAGTCTAAGGATTTTGATTTTTAATTGGGATCGAGTTCCCGTCCAGTCTCCTGAGAATTTTTCTGGTGCATTTATTCACCGAAATTAACATTATAGAGACTGTTTTTCAAGTGGAAATAGTTCGTTGAGAAAATTGTAAAAGGTGAAACTTCAAGAATTGGAGAGAGATCTACCGAGACTATTTCAGGAGACACTTCAGGTGGGAGGCGAGATTTGTCAAATCGCTATTCAACACCTGTTATAGGAGGCTAGAAGATCGATGTTGAAAAGTTTGATGGGAAAATCAACTTCGGTATGTGGAGGCGCGAAGTTATGGATGCCCTTATTTAAATCGATCTCGATGTTGTTCTGAAAAATAAAAGACATTTGTATGATTAAGAAATTTGAGATCGTATGAACGAGAAAACCTGTGGTCAGTTCAGATCTTGTTTGACCAAGGAGGTGAAATACTTGGTGAAAGATGATGATTGTGTGGTGACTTTGTGGCGTACATTGGAGGAGAAGTATCTGCTGAAAAATCCTAAAAATCGTCTTCATGTAATGAGCCAAGTATATGGCTTTCGAATGAAGCATGGGGTGTCAATGCACAATTATGTCTCAAGATTTGAAAAGTTACTAACTGATTTAATGAATCTTGATGAAAATATTAAGGATGAAGTCAAGGCTATGATTATGTTACACTTACTACCAGAGGAATATAGTCATTTTGTGACTATCTTGATATATAAGAAAAGCATGATCATCTTCAAAGATGTTTGCATAATATTGACTAACTTAGAGATTCAGAATAATGATAAAAATTCTGAACGAGCATCATCTGAAGCTTTGGTGAGTAGAGATTGTGCGATGGAGAAAAAGAAAAATACGTGGTCGAAAGAATTCTCGATCCAAATCGAGAAGTAGAAATATAGCTCGAGATGAGTGTGCCTTTTATCATGAATAAGGTCATTGAAGGAAAGATTGTCCAAATGCTCAAAAGAGAGATGAGAAGAAACCAGTAGCAGCAAACATGGCACGGAAAGATGAGGACTCTGATTATTCACTAAGTATCACTCATGCAGCATATGTGGCTATTTCGAGTGAGTGGATACTTAATACTAGAGCAACCTATCATTTGTGTCCTATTAAGAAATGGTTTACGGATTTTCGTAATCTGGAATCCGGTGCAGTTGTGATAGGGAATGATTAACCTTGTCACACAATAAGGGATAGGAACAATTCGGCTCAAAATGTTTGATGGAATGGTCAGAGAACTCAAAGAGGTTCAATTTATTACAGTTTAAAGAAAAATCTAATTTCTGTGGGTGCTTTGGAAGCTAAATGTCACGAACCGCAATCGTGGCACTCAAGATATGCGTTTGTACGCTAGTGTCGATGATGGTTATACTGATTGTTGGAGACGTGCTTCAGGGGCGTGCGTGTGGGGAATACAATGGCCTAAACTCTTTGAAGTTTAGGCAGGCCGATCCGGTTGAGTTTGGGGAGCTTGTCGCTAGTCGAGGACTTAACCTTGAAGAGGGGTCTAGGTGAAACCTTACACACACTGGTTAGGAACTGGAGCTGTTATCCTGACGAGCCCAAGGTAAGGCGAAACCTGTCGATATTGTGCTACTTCCACTAGGCTTACTCTCGTAGTATGGGATACGGGAGTGCCGCACGGGCTCGAAACCTCTCGTCCCGTGACATAAAGGATACAAGGTTACTATTGAAGATGGTATAATGAAGTTTACACATGGGGCTATGGTGATTCTGCAAGGGGTTCGGCGTCACAATCTATACTATTTGAAGAGAGGAACTGATGAAGTAAATGTTGCTGAGGCGCACTGTGACACTACCAAGCTATGGTATGTACGACTGAGACATGCTAGAGAGAAGTCTTTGCAAACTCTGATGAGGCATAGACTCTTAAAAGGTACCAAAACCTGTAAATTAAATTTCTGTGAGCATTGTATAATAGGCAAGAAAACAAGGGTCAAGTTTGGTACAGCTAATCACGATACTCGTGAGATCCTTAAAAATGTTCATAGTGACGTATGGGGACCAACCAAGACTGCATCAATTGGTGGAAGCCATTATTTTGTTACATTTGTTGATGATTTCTCTAGACGTGTGTGGGTGTACACCATACGAGTAAAGGATGAGGTTTTAGAGATTTTCGTGAAATGAAAGAAATTGGTGGAGACTCAAACTGGCAAAAAGATCAAAGTATTACGATATGATAATGTGGGTGAATATATTTCTAATCCATTCTTGCAAGTATGCCAGAACGAGGGTATTAAAAGACATTTCATGGTGAGACATACTCCGCAATAGAACGGTGTGGCTGAGCGTATGAATCGTACTTTACTGGAGAAGGTACAATGTATGTTATCTAATGCTGGTTTAAATAAAAAGTTTTAGGTTGAAGCTGTGAGCTACATAAGTCACTTGGTAAACCGGTTGCTTTCTGCTGCAATTGGAGGTAAAACTCATATGGAAATGTGGTATAGAAAGCATGCACAAGACTATAATTTCTTTCGTATATTCAGATGTCCAGCTTATTATCATGTTAAAGATGGTAAACTGGATTCTCGTGCTAGAAAAGGTATCTTTATGAGATTCAAAGGTAGAGTAAAGGGCTTCAAACTTTGGGATCTCGAATACAAAAAGTTTGTGTGTAGCAAAGATGTCATATTTGATGAAGGTTCAATGATAAAAGTTTCAAGTTTCCAGCAGGTAGAGAACAAGACCATAGAGGTATTGCAGTGGGTGGAGTTTGATGCAACTCCATATGTACCAGTTAGCTCTACAGCAGAGAAGGGTTTAACTATGGACGTGACACCTAGAGTTGAAGAAGCGGTTGTTTCTTCTGATGTCCCACAAAATGAAGAAACAATTAATGATGTAGATAATGATGATTTTATAGCAACAAGGAGACCAAGAAGAGAGATAAAGAAACCCGGATGACTTACTAAAGATATGGTGATAGCCTATGCACTTCCAGTTATTGATGATGACATCCCCAACACTTTCGGTGAAGCATTACGCAGCAGTGAAAGTGATCAGTGGAAGTTAGCCATGGAGGAAGAGATGAAATCCCTCCATCAAAACCAGACTTGGGAACTTGTAAAGTTACTAAAAGGGAAAATGGTTATTCGCAATAAATGGGTCTACACTAAAAAGAAAGGATCTCCGAATCAATCAACTCCTCGATATAAGGTAAGGCCTCGTGGCAAAAGGTTTTTCTTAAAAGGAAAGTATTGACTACAATGAAGTTTTCTCTCCAGTTGTAAAACATACTTCTATTCGTATCCTACTTGTTTAGTTGCAGAATATGAGTTAAAGTTTGCTCAATTGGATGTTAAAACGACGTTCTTACATGGATATTTAAAAGAGGAAATCTATATGATCCAGCCTTGTGGTTTCAAAGTTACTGGAAAGGAGAATCATGTGTGTAGGTTGATTAAATCTTTGTACGGACTGAAGCAATCGTCAAGGCAGTGGTACAAAAGATTTGATTAATTTATACAATGTCAGAAATTCACCAGAAGTGAACATGATCATTGTGTTTACTTTAGAAGGCTACCAGATAGAGTTTTCATCTATTTGTTACTCTATGTCGACGATATGCTTATACCTTCGAAGAATAGAGATGAGATCGAAAGATTAAAGAAGCAACTGACTTCTGAGTTCGAGATGAAAGACTTGGGTGATGCACAAAGAATACTTGGGATGGAGATTCGTAGAGACAAGAAGAATGAGAACGTATGGTTGACTCAAAAGTCTTATTTAAAGAAAGTGATAGAAAGATTCGATATGGATGACAAAACTAAATCCGTATGTACACCTCTAACTTCTCATTTCAAATTAAGCTCTTCTTCATATCCTAAATCTCAAGAGGAGTGCAATTATATGGCTCGTGTTCCATGTGCTAGTGTTGTGGGTAGTCTTATGTATGCTATAGTATGCACAAGGCCCGATATATCTCAAGCAATGAGCATGATTAGTAGATACATGCATAATCCGGGTAAAAATCAATGACTTGCGGTGAAGTGGATTCTTCGATATCTGTATGGGACTATTGATGTTGGATTATTGTTTAAGAAGGATTGTGGTCAACAATGTGTTGAGTATTGTGATTCTGATTTCGCTGGAGACCTTGATAAGCTGAAAATTAACAACGAGCTACGTATTCACATTGGGTGGAAGTTCGGTTAGCTGGAGGTCGATTCTACAATCGACAATTGCTCTGTCTACTACGGAAGCAGAGTATATGGCAACAACTGAAGCTGTAAAAGAAGCTATCTAGTTGAAAGGCTTGTTAGGTGATTTGGGAGTAATCCAAGAGAACATTACGGTCTTCTGTGATAATCAAAGTGCGATATTCCTTGCGAAAAATCAAACATATCACGCTCGGACGAAGCACATAGATGTGAAATATCATTATGTGAGGGAGATTATCGAGAGCAGTGTTGTGTTGTTGAAGAAGATCAATACAAAAGATAATCCATCAGATATGTTGACGAAGGTAGTTTCTAGAGTTAAGTTTCAACATTACTTGAAACTAATTCAAATCCTTTAATTGTGTTAAGTTATATCCTTCGGGAATTTTGAATTACGGTTGGCTTAATCCCAAATTTTGAGTACGTAGGCAATCATAGAGATGCAGCCACTTTGGAGATGATGATTGGTTGGGAGTCGGCTCAGATTTGAACAAATCTTTGCCGATGTAGAGAATTATTGAAAAGTCAAAGAATGACTTGCAAATTTCAAAAGGTTAGGTTGGTGGCACGATTTTGTTGAAGTTGCATGGAGCAAAAATGTGATGATTTTCTAGAAGCCAATTGATTTTTCAAAATTGTTGATTTTGTTGCCCACCAAATTGATTTTCCATCTAAATTCAATTTGTCAATTTGGCAAGTTGTAGCCAAATTGAAAGTGGTAGGTGAGCTACGGTTCCTATAAATAGAAGGGTCATTGTTCATTTGTTATCATACCAAAATTGTTAAGTTTATAAGTTTATAAACTTTTGAGAGAAGTGTGTCTGAGGAATTTATCTTTCCTGCAGAGTGTGAGAGTACTGGGTATATTTGGGTTTCTAGAAAATGAGATTCGTTACTCAAATATTTGTATTTTATTAATTGTTAAATAAACAATTATTCTTTCTTACCTCCATAGATATATGTTTAATTACCGAACCACATAAATTTTGTGTCCCTTATTTTTCAGTAATTATTTGGTATGCTTAATTTCGCATTCCGCGCACAACAATAAAATTTGTTTTTCATGATGAAAATGATTTTTCTCTCGATAAAACCAATAAAATGTGCTCCATTATTTCAATTTGCATCTTTATTGGCAATACTGCACCCATTGCTTTGCCGTGTTGCCAATATTAAATGCGGTATAACAATCCACATCTGTGTTTGAATCAAAGATTTAAACTCCCAGTAAAATACTATTTCAAGTCATCATAGATTAAGAGCATCTCCAAAAACCTCTATAAATTTTACTCTTCAAATATCTATTTACTTACCTATGTGGCAAATAGAAGGGTAAAAAAATATAATAGTCTCTAAAAAACTCTTCAAATTGAAATAAATTAATATTATTTTAATCCAATAATTATTTTTTAAAGGAAAAGTCAATAGCAATTAAAGCACTTCTCTCTCTTTTTTTAATGAAAAATAATAAAATACAAATTGAAGAGAGAGAAATTAACTCTCCAAATTTAAAGAGAGAGAATCAATTCTTATTTGAAGAATTTTAATTGGAGTGTCTTTTGGAGCTTTAAATATTAATGTGACTCTTCAAATAAGTAATAAAATCTTATTTGAAAAGTTTTTTGGTGATGCTCTAAAGTATGGCCATGAGAGAGGGGAATCAATAGCCAAATCTACTGGGAAATGAACTTGCCCACCAAAGAAAAAAGATGAATTTTTTTTTTGATTGTTATCAATATTTTCTCTCCATTAGAGTTAAAGATGTTATATCATGTAATGGCCAGTTTAATTAGGCTTGTTCAGTTTACCATCGATTCAACCTTTCTCTAAAATTTCATATATGATTTTATTGATTACATTAGTATAATATTAATATACTCCTTCTTCTATCAGTTTTGTGTGATTAAGGCATTAGTTTTATTTTTACTAAGAGGACATTTTTTATTATGCTATTTAAAATAAATGGACCTATTTTCAGTGCCAATTTTGCATTGATTATGTTGTTTCATCTTTGTATATAGTATACTCTTGAAAATCCTTTTTGAGTGATTGAATTTTATCGCTACTTAACAAAATATAAAGACTTGATGGTATCGAGGATATAGAACAAATTGAATAAAGACTTACCGATATGTTCCAAACCTTGGTAGAATTGTTAAAGGTACTTTAGATCGTACTAATTCACCATTAAAAAAAATGTACCAATTCAAAAGCCACACTATTATTGAAAGAGAAATCTCCTCAAATTAATTTATAGATGCTTATTAAAATAAATTATTTCTTAATGTCAATAAATAATTGGCTAACCAAAAAGTAAAATAAAGAAAACTTATGACAGCCACTATAAAAAATAAATAAATAAACAATGGCAGCCACAGATGTTTCATCTTTCACAAAATCATTCTTGCTTTAGCCTTTATGTGTGAAAGGGGGCCAACATCATCTTGATCATCAAAAATCTTATTCTTCTTTACTAGGTTTAAAAAAAGGCAGGCACAAAACAAAGATAAAAATTGAACAGGGAGAAAAGAATTCGAATGCGAATAAGGTAAGAGATAGAGAGTAACATTAATGTTTTATCTCTTACTTTTTTAAAATTTTAAAATATTCAAAAATATTAAAGGATAATGAGTAGAGGAAAATTTAAAATTTTTGTTCTATAATTTTTTTAGAGTAATGATACAACCACAAATTCTTGTATAAATTTATTTTGTACAAACTGACGTGACATTAATTCATTGGTTGAATGAAAATATAAATTAATAAAAACAAATCATGTGGGCCAAGTGATATTTAATTCAACCAATCTTATCATGCCACATCAGTTTGTATAAGAGTTTGTGATTGTATCGTTACTCTTTTTCTTAACATATATCGTCACATGTCTTATAATTTATTGATGGTTCCACATCAAATTATAACATGGAACCTCAGATATATTTTAGAATTTCTCCTTAATTGGAATACTTATTTTAGATCTCAACTAATGTGTCGCTAATAATAAAATTTCACTATTTAAATAAATAATAATAATAAATAATTATTAATTATTACTTAATTCAATCAAATAATACCACATTATTTAAAAAAAATGATAAAACTTAATTACTATGAACCTTCAAGTTGCATGCAACTAAGAGTCATAAGAGTCAGCCAATGGATTCCATCTGTCTTCGTTTGTAAACATTTCAATGCTTAGTATCCATCGATTTTGTTGACTTCGATGGGTTGACTATGAAGCTTTTATTGTTAGTGAGTAGCTATTTATGGAAAGATTTGGTCTTTTTCTTTGCCATACATAATTCCTTTTTGTTTGCAATTGATGAATAATTTTTATAATTAAATTAAATGAATAAATTTTTTATTTAATTAAAGATTAATGCTACTTTAGAAATTTTATGTTATTTTTGTAAGTGTTTGTTTTATTTATAATTTTAAAACACTATTTTACTACTCTTATGTTATTTTACTTATTTTATTTTTTTTAATTTTATGTATAATTTATAAAATTTATATTTATCACAACATTGATGCTATAATTTTAATCGAAGCATTACAGAATTTTCCGTTAGAATATACAGGAAATACTAAGATTGATTCATAAAACCGGCCATTGGTTGTAGTTCACGGGCTGCTTCCTACCTCATGAAGATCTCTGTCTTCCAGAGAGGATTTGCTTCTTGTAGAGGTAAATCAACTTTCAGTGGTTGTTATTTTGTTGTCTGTGTTGATTTTAGTACATTTTTAATGCGTATGCAAGCAGTGATCATCCGCTATAAGAGTCCGATCATTTTAAAAATAGATATGTATGTGGATGTAATTATCATTTGGTTACAAAATTCTCTATCAGGTTAAATTTTTTGACATCAGATGTCATAATTAAATTATAAAAAAAAAATATACACAGTGGAAAAAAATTCAGGATGGGTGAGCTATTGACTTTACGCGAGAGAGAGTCAGCAAATTGATACATACATACATACATATATATATAATTAATATCTAAAAAATTATTAAACTATATAGTTTAATAATGTAATAACATTATTTTATTAAATTATATAATTTAATAATTTTTAGAACTTTAATAAAGTTTAAAATCCTAATCAGATCAGCTTTCTATCCCTCTCTCTCTCTCTCTATATATATATATATATATATGTGTATGCATATGCTTGTAATAATGATTGAATAGATTTTAATTTTGTTCTTGGATTAAATGACTTTCTTGTATGTCAACGTGGACTAATGTAACACATTAAAAAAATAAAGCTATTATCAGCACCAATATTTGGAAAATGTAATTATTATATATGATTACATTTACATATAATTGTACTCTTCGATCAGGTATTGGTCAGTCATTTTCAATACTCAATGATTTCCATCATTCCTCGATAATTTACTTTAATTTGCTTGTCAGTTTCAGCTTTATTCTAAAATGTGTGAAAAAGAAGTGTTGTGGGAATTAAAGCTTAGCAAATTCCAAGCCTTGTTGGTTAAGCAAAACAACATATTAAGTGAAAGTTGAAAGGAGTTCCAGAAAGGTGCTTTATTATTAATGCATTCTATTTTTTTCTTTAGAGATTTGTTTGATATGGTATCTTTCTTTCATTGGTACTTTCAGAATTATTATTGGTTACTACAACTTTTTTATTCCACTAGCTACATTATAGTTATGATTGCCTAGAAGAGAAAACGAAGAAAAGCTTGGGATTTAAAGCTTAAAAAATCTTGCAAAACTTTTTCTTAATTTCTAACAGTATATTTTTCCCTTATTCATTATAACTTTGTCAATTTTCTCTTCCACTCAAAATTATCAGTAGCTCTCTGGTGCCACATCTGTACGGTTGAATATTAAAATTTGAGGCTACAATCGTATCTGGTTATAACTTAACATTGTGTTGTAGTTATATCACATCTAATATTGTCATAAATTCCTATCTTATTTGGGTTTAATTATTTGCGAATGTTTCTTCAATATAGTACTTCCATTTGGCCTTCCCTTTTAATGTTTTGGTGGCTAAAACGAATGTGTTCAAAACTTTCAGCTTTGTTAGACAATCAAATTGGCAAATAAATCCAGAAGGAAAAACCTAAAAGAAGCCGAAAATATTGAAAAACTTGACGTACAACTCATATAATTTTAATCTTCCCCCTACATTTTTGGATAAGAATCTTAGCCTGTGAATTGCAAAATGGCAATACTAAATTGTACAAGAGACAATAATCTGTCTCACCCATATCCATTTCAACTTTAAGTTGAACCAAAATATTTATTTATGAGCAAAGATGCTTTGTGCATTGCCATTGCTTGTATACATTTATCTTCCAGCCCTACCATACATATGTGATTCTTATTGTTATTTATTTATTTTTATAATATCGACCTTCTTGTCCAAAAAAACAAAAGAAATATTTTATTAAAAAATAGAATAATTTTTGCTCGAGCATATAGATATAAAGTTTGCCATGCATACAGGCTAGACAGGGAGAGGCAATATCAACAAAGTCAAAAAAGTGAATATATAATAATAATTTTTTAGTGAATTATCCTCATTTTAACAAAATGAAGATGTTATTAATAGACAACAACCACAGTCTCTAATATATTGAATTCTATAATTTTTTTTACATATTTTTCTGACATCCTAACTTTAATAAAGTGAGGATATTCTTATTAGAGAAGAACTATATATATACAATTAAGTATATAAATTACTAATCATAAAATTATAAAAAAGTTAAAAGATGTTCACATTTTTTAAAATACAAATTTTAAATAATGTAGTGCATGAATTACTCTTAGGTGAAAGAGTCTTGCACGTAATCGTAATATTCACGCTTGATATCCACATTGCAGACTTTGCAGATAATGGATTAATTGTTCTAGAATGTTATGTACGATTCTTTTTTCCCCTTAATTATCTAATAGACTAAATGACCAAAGTGTTATCAATAAAATTGAGTGGGAAATCTGAAAAAAAAAATCAAATTAATTCATGGTATGTGTGGCACTCAATACCACTAGATCTAGTTCACAAAAATATAATGATGGTAAGCAATACAAAGTTTAATTGGAATTAATAGTCGACTCATTGACTCATTTTTCCTTTTGCACTAAATATGGACATAAAACCAACCACATCATTGCCATTTTTCTCACGCTTCGATCTCATTCGTACACCAAGAATATTCCATAAACCTTCTGATGATTACTAATTGAAAAAGTTCAAATTTGATACCAATTGAATTGGATTGCAAGTTGTTGTGAATAATATTCCTGCTTGCTATATGCATACATCATTGAGACTTTTGATAGCAAAAATTTAAGAGAATATATATAAAATAAATTTATATGTTAATTTATTTAGATTATTATCAAGCCAAAAATTCTCTTTTACAAACATATTATAAAAGTAGCTATTATTTGATATGCTTGTTCTAATGGAATCCATGATGTGTTAGTAAGCGATAGCTGGTGTCTGATAAAGTATAGGCTTGTAGATTAGTACCTGTTAGAATTTATTCCATATCTTTGATTATGATTATCTTCCTTTTTTTCGAAGAAAAATTAAGGTTATTAGGCTAGACTGCTTGAGTATCTTGCTTTTAATTTTCTTTTCTTTTTTTTTATGACAGAACTTAAAGACAGAAGCAGGGGTTAATTTTGGCCCATAAGATTCAAATTAATGGAGTGCGCAATCATCTCTGTGGTCAATTAAATTCAGTTAATTTTTACACAAAGACTGCCTTTCTTCCAACTCATCAAAAACATATTGAAACTTTAATTGATTATGTATTAATAATATGTTGCATCCACCTTTCTTTTTTTAAAAAATAAAAAATAATTTTCTAATTTTTATATCCTCCTCCGGCCTCCGCTGCAGCCAGCAGCCTGCTTCATTATACAAAAGAAAAAAAATAGAACCACCACTAGTTTAATTTTCCTTTTTTTTTTCTTTTCGGTAGTACTATTACTTTATCCTTAATTAATTATTAATTACACTTAGAATAATGCATTTGGTTGTTTTAATTTAAAACTTGATTAAAGATCTATTCCGATGATCATTCTGCAGATGTAATTTCCACATAACATTGAGAAACAGAAGAAAGAAAAAAAAAATGAACCAGAAAAGAAAAGAAACTGCTTTATTCATGGCTGGCAAAATTCCATTTATCATCATATATGGATTTATTTGTGTACTTTCTTCACTAACACAAGTGATTTGATTCGGAAAATTTCACAAAAATTTACATGGTACACAATCTTAAAAAAGACCATTCTATGTAAAATCCATGCAAATAAAAAGTACCCCAATTCTATATAAAGATCCAAAATCCAGATAAAATTCCACCCCCCAGTACTTGATCCTTAAATTGCCCTAATTAATTAATTAACCAACCCCCCAATAGTTGTAATAACTATTGCTATATCTCTATATGTAGCTAATTTACATCAAGATTGCATAGCGCAAGCTGTCACTGACCATCAAATGATTCATTTCTGATATTTGAGTGAACTCACCGGACACCCAAGAGCCATCAGCAGCACCATTAACATGAGGCTGTGAGAAGCAACTGAAGACCTCGACCGGCACCCGGACGACTGTGTAGATGATTGAGAAAGCAAGATTCAATGCGTCCCTTCTTGATCTTCTGTTCATTCCATGCACAAACATTGGCAGCGGATGAGCTCCATTCAGCATCGTCTCATCCGCCACCCGCGGGCTCTTTCTCGGCCTCAACATGCGCCACATTTTTTTTTTCTCTACGGAAAATTTTAGATTCTGTTTGTTGCTTGGTTGGTTGCTGCTGCTCCTTGTATTGTGAAGAGAAAATGGTTGCGAGGACCACCTAATTTGTATATAGAGGGGGAGGGGATCTTTTTGGCTTTTAATGATAATGGCTAGTTGGTAGTGCTGTTGATAGTGCTTGTGTTTATCACAAAATGTTATGGGTCTCTTTTAAAGGACCCCTTCACTCATATTATCATTTTTTTATTCTTTCTATCAAATTGTGGGGTCGTTCTTGCCCAATTTTGCCGACAAAGTTGCCTAATTATTCAAAAAAAGTTTTCAAAATTAAAATCACTTCATTTGGCAGATGCAAAGAAATTTTTTTAAGAGAGACCTAACAGTTCATGAAGCTTAAGACAAAAAGTGCACCTGAGAAATCTTTGCATATCAATTTTAGATGACCAATTGCTGGCTAAATTTTGCTCATCATGCGTTAATTTTTTCCTTCTATTCTGTAATGAAATTTATAATATTTATTTAATTGTCATTGTTCGACATGAACATTTGTACGTTTTAAAATAGAAATTTGAGTTAGACAACAATCTTACTTTATAATATTAAATTATAGTTAAAATATCATTGTATAGCACAAAATTACTTTTTAAAGCATACAGAAATCTATACTTAAAAAGTTTTAAATATATATCAATTTCATTTTAACTGGACAAATTATTTTTGTAGTCTCCCTTTCTAAGAGTATCTCCAAAAGGGTCTTTAAAATTTACTCTTTCAAATTTCAATTTACTTACAGATGTGGCAAATAAATGTATAGAAAAATATAATTCCCTCCAAAAGACTTACCAAATAAGAATAAATTAATATTATTTTAATCAAATCCTTCCAACTATCAAATTAAATTGTTATTATATTTTTTAAAAAATATAAATAATAATTATTACAATCTTATCCTTTCAAAAAATAATAAAAAAATATTAATAGAAGAGGGAGAAACTCACTCGTCAATATTGAAGAGTGAGAAACAAATTTTATTTGAAAAATCTAAATTAACGTGTCTTTTAGAGTGTTTAATATTGATATAACACTTCAAATAAGAAGTAAAATTTTATTTGAAGAGTGTTTTGGAGATGTTCTAAGGTCCTACTTTTACTAGTCTCTAAGGGGAGAATAATACGTGTAAAATGATTGTGAAAGAGACCTGTATGGCTATGGCATCATTACAAGTATTGCTCCACTAATAGTGCTTGAACCAAGTTGCATATGCATACCAATAAACAGGTAATTGAATAATTTTATTTACATTTAAGGAAAAAAATTATAAAAAAAAAAGAATGAGAATGGTGATATATGATTGATGATGATCATGAACCATATTTTAGTTGTCATTTTCATTGTCGCCTCTGGTTTTATTTTAAGTCCACAGGTTATTCCATTATTAAGAAACACTATATACTAAGGTTCAATGTAAATGGATATATAAATAATTTTTGGAATAAATATACAACAAAGCCATTGATGTCCAAAAAGGTGGACATTTAAAATAATAAAAAATAAATAAAACATGTTGAAATGGATTTATTCAATAATGCTAATACACTTTATACAAATTATGCACCTTTTTTTTTTGTTTGATTGAAACCTCCATTTATATAAGACGGGGAATTTATTTTAAAACCTTCACTGAAAAGGAAAATGACTTTTAATTAATTTGCTTTTATAATGCTGCATTCATTTGTCTACATTATCTTCATCAATTATATAATGTAATATGTTCGTGGCTCATAGGAACACACTAGCTAGAGTCATTAGTGCACCACCATTACCTCCAGAGACCACATGATTAGCATCAAACCCTACAAGAAAAAAGTCCATTATATATTCTACCAAGTATCAACATATACATTTTGTTAATTCATATTGCTATAATGGATATATAAAATTAATCTTCCAATAGCCTTTGGTGCTATTGGTTGACAAGCAATTACAAGTCAAAGTCATCAGTCTCCTAGCCAAGTCAAGAAGTATCTTATAAGAAAAGGGTTAATAATTAATTTTAAAAAATCATCAAATAAGTATGAATTTTATATCCTTCAAGTAAAAATGTTCTTGAGTACGATTTTATAAAATCCTAATATAACGTGTGAATGTATGCAGAAGAGAAGTACTGAATCTATTTGCAAACGAGAAAGAACTCATTCATACTGCATATGTACATACATACTATATATATATATATATATATAGTATGTATGTATGTATGTATGTATATGGGTATTCCTGTAATCTGTAAAGGGATAAATGTCTTTCTCCGAGTATTGGCGTGTTATTGGATGAGACACGCTTGCAAGGGTTAGGTTCTGTGATGTCACATAACATTGTTCCAATCTTTGTTTGTGATTCAGATTCAATGGTCAATTACGTAGAAAATAAAGTGGCCCATTAATTAATTTTTTTTTTACTTAAGAGATAATGGAGGGTTATACCCATATATACCAACATTAATTCTTCTGGACCTACCAGCTGATAATGTTAAAGATTTGTAGGAATATGGATGCAATGAATTAGGTGCTAGTGATGGTGCAATGGATTAAGTAGGCAAGAGAAAATCAATCTGAGATGTATAGATCCTCGTTTATTGGGGAGATTTTTTTTTTTTTTTTTGGGTTCCCAAGAACATTCTTTAGTGATAGAAGAAGAACGTGAAGAAGTTAGGTTGGGATATATGATTGTTAAGAATCAAAATCCAAATAAAAATATGTTTCTTTGTTTCATCATAATGCAACTCATGATGCTGTCTGTTCGTCTCTATTACGACTCTAAATTCTGCTTTGGTTAGGAACAAATATAATATTAATATGTAGGAGAGTTCTTGGCCAGTACCCGTTTTGTTGAAGGTATGTTCTATCAATGAGCTGCGGTAATAATCATTATTTTCGAATTAAGAAACTACTATCATCATTGTATCATAAGCTCTCAAAGATTACAATAATTAAATGAGATGGATAATCTTCTATCCATACAAATGAATCTCAGTACTATAAAGTAAATTTCGTTAAAGAATTTGCTACTTGATTACAAATCATTCAGACATGTTAAATTTGAAAACCTTGATTTGACAAAGCAAGTGTTGAATGTCAATAATAAAATAAAAGGATTATTATTATTTTACTATTTTAAAAATTGCCAAATATCAAATAACTATAACAAGTATTGTCTCCTATCATTTTCCTATTATATCTTTATAAAAATATTATTTTAGTACTTTTCCGTTATAACCGTTAGTTTACCGGTTAGTTGACTAACAAAATATTAATTTCATCCTTTATGATTAAAAAAAATTACTTGAAACTTATTTACAAAATAAATTTGTAATATATTTATTAAAATGGATATAAGATACCAACATAATTCTTTTTGCTGTAATTATGAAAATGAAGCTTATTTACAAAATAAATTTGTCTTATTATTTTTTTAATGAAGCTTTTTTTTTAATCATGAAGGATAAAATTAGTATTTTGTTAGTCAACTAACTGGTCAACTAACGGTTGTAACGGAAAAATAATAAAATGATATTTGTTATAACGGAAAAGTAGTAAAATGATATTTCTATAAAGATATAGTAGGAAAATGATAGGAGACAATACTTATTGTAGTCATTTGATATTTGATAATTTTTGAAGTAGTAAAATGATAATAACCCTAAAATAAAATAATTAAGTATAAGTAAAAATTTAACCCCTAACTAATTTAACAACGTTTAATGAAACCTAATCTACTACTAATGAAGATAAACTAATCTCACTAGTAGTATTTGAAAACATATTTAAAAAGAAAAAAAAAAGTGAAATCATTAAAGTAACATTCATAGATTTACTAGAAGATAAATTATTTGTCATGATTTTGTCATCTTTTTGTTTCTTCATCATTTATCTCTAAAAACCAATTTGTGATTTGCCCATTCATCATAAATGAATGAAATGGCAAATAGAGGAGCGGGCCGATCAACTTCAATGAGCGGACCCCAGATTTGATGAGAAATTAAATCTATTGGGCCGGGCCTTGGCCTGATGTGAAGACCGTATGGGCAGACATGATTTCTCTCGGATGCAGTAGTTGGTAAATGTGAAGTATGGACTGACACAATCTACATGTAATTGAATTAGGGCACATCCTGTATCGTTGCATTGCCCCTTTTATCTTTGGCTAAAAAAGTGCCAAGTTTTCCTCTGCACTATTTGTTGGTGAAATGAATTGATTACGAAATACATCTTAACTTTAACATTTGGCACAAGTTGCTTCGCGTCTCAGCATTCGATTGCTTTGATTTAAACCAAGGGTTAGCGAGGCCGATGTTAATTAAAATGTTCACTTATTCCTAACTAATTTATTTGTCCGTATATTATAATGATCGCCGCTACTTCTTTCTTCTTTTTGCAGCAAGCTGTGTCAGCTCACCAAATTTCCACAAATAGAAACTTCACCTAAAATTAAGTTATTAACACACATAATAAATTTGACTCTACCAATAACGGAGATAAACCAATCTCATTAACAAGTCATACGCTAAAGCAGAAAGCGTCAACCGTGAGATCATAATAATTGGTATCAAAGGATGAGTTATAATTACATTATTAATGGTTTTATATATATACATGTATATGTATGTATGTATGTATGTATATTATAAATTTTGATAATAGAAGAGAAGTTTTATTAATTAAAATAAGAGTGCATCTGATTATAGGGAAATAATAAGCCATATCTATATGGTAAAGACAAACAACAACAATAATAAAATATAACATCCTCTTTTATTTTTTATTTTTTTAAAAAAATGCATATCTCGTACAGAGCATGTTATTATTCTTTCTTTTTCCTTTTTTTTTCCTTTTGAAGTTAGCATAATGGTGTAACCCAATTTTCATTGTACCTTTGTGAAAAAGTTTGAACTTCGTGCCTGCTGGCAACTAAATTAACGAGATCCATCATTTTAAAATTAATCTTAGTTGATGGGGTCCATCTTTTTATTATTTTATTAATAATAAAAACCAAACTGTGGCACTGTGCTCGTACAATCATCATTCATTCGGGCGAGGCTACAGTACATGCATTTATCTCATACATGCATAAAAAATAGCCATTGGATTAAATTAGAGTAGATCGAATAGATTTTTTATTATTATTAAATATGAAAGAAATGAAAACTTTAAAAATTGGTTAACATGAAACATGTGACTAATAAATAAAAATACATATTATTAACTTGAAATCAAGGTTGGCAATGGGATGAGATGGGCTGAGATTTATCAATTTTAGTCTCGTCTCGTCTCGTATATGCAAGTAGGATGAAAAAATGTCTCAATCTGTTCCTATATTTTTTTTAGACAAAAATATGTCTCAATCCCGTCCGAAAAGAGATGGAATCCTGCAGGATCTCATCTCAATTGAAAAAATTTACATTCTTAATTAGCAATGAGATATGATGGAATGGAATTTGCTAATCCCACTCTCGTCCTGTATATATAATTGGGATAAAAAAAATATCTCACTCTTATCCTTAAATTTTTTTATGGGACAAAAATATGTTCCAATCTTGTTCCAAATGGATGGGATCCCACAGGATCTCATTACATCAAGAAAAATTATCATCCCTACTTGAAACTGAATTATTAAATTTGAAATTAAATGAACTTCAAACTGAGGGCAATGAACTTGAAACCAAGGGTAAGGAACTTGAAACTGAAGATCATTAACTTGCAACCCTGATTAATGGACCACTAAATATGAAACACCTACCATTAACTTAAAACCAAAGGAACTTGGGATCATTAACTTATAATCCCGAAAATCATGCAATTAATGGAACAATAAATATGAAACACTTACCATTAACTTGAAATTGAAATTATTAAACTTGAAACCAAATGAACTTGAAATTGAGAGTAATGAACATGGAATTTGAGATCATTAACTTGCAACCTCGAAAATCATACAATTAATGGACAAATAAACATAAAATACTTACCATTAGCTTGAAACTGAGATAATTAAACTTGAAACCAAATGAATTTAAAACTGAGGACAATGAACATAAAATGTAGGATCATTAACTTACAACCCCGATTAATGGACCAATAAACATGAAACAAAATTTTCGTACAATCATCATTCATAAATGAGATGGCAAATAAAGGACCGGGCCGATTCACTTCAATGAGCGGGCCACAAAATTTTCGTGACAAATTAAATTCATTGGGCCGAGCCTTGGGCTGATGTGAAGACTGTGCTGGCCTCCTCGAGACTGATCGGATTTAAATGGCGTTCCAATTTTCAAAGACGTCAAAGAAGAAAGAAGTCAACAATAAAGCAAAATTGGACTTTTATTATGTAATCAATTGTGAATCTATCAGACGGAGGACTTGCAAATAAATACAAAATGATTAAAAAAATCTTCAAGATTGCAACCTCTCTGAGAAATTTGGACCAGTCTTCGTTTCTAGAAGACATTTCTTGCACGGAAATTCTACCTCGTTTACTCTTGACGTGTCCAAGCAAACACCAATCTTTGAAAGTTTCAACCTGAAGTGTAAACGCTTGGAACTTGTGTGCTCGAGCTTAACTTAATCTGAAAGTTAATAATTTAATAAACACATCCCTTTATTTGAGAGTTGATGTTACAATTTATCAACTTCAAAAAATAAAAATAAAAATTTGTGACACAACGTTATGAAATCCATCAACTACTCCTCCATTTACTTCGGATTCATTTATAGAAACTATTCCTTCGTTTACCTTGGATTCATTTTTAGCCGCGGATTCAATATTCCCCAGCAATTGCAAATTCAAAGTCACTGGTTAGCCCCACCAATAGAATTGAATATTCATTCTCTCATACTTCTCCAGGACACGAAATAAATAATGGTCACATGCGGCTCTATCGCAGACGAGGCAACATGATGGAACTTTCATGCAGCTTATGGAATTTACAGTATATAACTAAAACCAATAATTGATCCAAAAGCAACCTTATTGTTTTTCAATAACTTGCCTTGTACGGCATAACTTGCAACATTCTCCATATATAAAGGTTCCTGATTAGTTCATGGCCATTTCTCGCTTTCTGAAAATGAAATCTTGTATTACAAGAAGTAAATTCCAAGCCAAAGAAGCTGCAAAAGAAGAAGATGGTGTATTTCTGGCAACTAATTATAATGTGTCCATGGAAGATCTTCCTTTGCCAATTCTTGTTGATATTTTCTCCCGGCTCCCAATCAAGACCATTCTTCAAATCAAGTGTGTTTGTAAAACCTGGCACAGCTTATGCTCGGATCCTTATTTCACCAAAATACATCTTGCAAGAGCACCATTTTCAATATTGATTCTCACGAATTTCTGTAAGAGGATCTACACAAATTCCCTTGTGCCCTTGTTTACATTGAACCAAGGTGACAAGGAGAGGCTGTCTTTGCTATCTTCATGCAATGGCTTGATTTGCTTGCTTGAGTTTTCTTACAAGCAAGATATCATTTCTGTGTGGAATCCAATTCTTGGCGATCACTTGGTCCTTCCACAACCTAAAAGGAAAAGTGTTGCTACAAGAATACGTGGCTTCGGCTACAATCAGAGTACTAATCAATACAAGGTGATTCAAATTCTCAGTTACAAAGATCAAGCAGCGATTTCCTCCGGTAAGCTTCAGGTTGAAGTACATACAATTGGTACGAATACGTGGAGAAACATTGGAGACCTTCCGTATGTACTTAATCAACCATATTATGGAGTTTTTCTGAACAGTGCTTTCCATTGGTACGCTCATTCACACGATAAGAGAACGGCGTTTATGTGTTCTTTTGATCTTGGAGATGAGCAGTTTCGACAATTTCCAGGTCCCCCAACTCGAGAATATGACAAATGTAGGCCCATTAACAGCATTTCTGTGGGAGTTTCTGGAGGGTTTCTGTATTTATGTGACGGTTTCTTGGAACCTAATCTTGATATTTGGATAATGAAGAAGTATGGGGTGAAGGAATCTTGGACTAAGGAGTTTGTTATAGTCAATTCAGTAGTCTCCAAGTTGCAAAGGTTATATGGATCGTTGCAAATTCTGAATTACAGAGAGAATATGAACAAGGAAGCAACCGAAGGAACTGAACTGCAAATGTTGTTTGGTTCAGAAGCTCTGCTTGCTTACAATGTAAGAAGCAAAAGCATCAGAAGACCAAAAGTTTTCGACGTTCAGACAAACTACCAAGCGATTCCTTACATTCCTAGTCTTGTTTCAATAAAAAAAGCTGCAATGAACGAAAGCTCACAGATGCTCTGATCCTAATCAAGGTTTTCTACTTACAAATGTCATTACAGGTTTATTGCTTTTAGAACATTATTAATTAATTTATTTATTTTTTGTAAGGAATTAACATTCCGAAAGAATATTTGAACGATAGATCCATAAAACCGAACATTTCATCATGCTCTCCCTCTCTTTTCACATCAATTTGTATCATCAAAATCCCACTTTGCTTGTTTAATCATCGGCAGTTTTTAATTTAAGACTTGTTGCCGCAAATCTCTGCCAAGTTGATATCTTATTTTATGGGAAACAGAGTAGGAGAAGCTAGCGGCCGGCTCATTAATTAGCTCACAAAATACGGACCGATAAGCACAACGGAGCATCTTCCTGGGAGATTATCCCTGACATTCAATCAAGGCTGCCCATAACATCTATACTACAATCAATCTTGTTTGCTAAGCCTGGCTCTGCTTAGAACAAGACCCTCTTCTTGTTTCCACGCATTTCTCACGTCTTTCCTGAGTTTGATATGATTGTGTGATTCACTAACAATAAACTATCTACATATATAATCCATTCTCCGGGGACTACATAGAGCTGCCCAGATCAGTACAATTCCAGAATCAAGATGTGATGTTGGGTTTTGGATTCAAAGGAGTACCAGGTTTTCAAGGTTGTCTATTACAGGATACCAAGTAGAATCCATCGCATTTTTTATGACATGATTCCTGTAAGATCAGACGTTCATGTTTCCACACCAGGCAGCCCTGCCCGGAGAAGTTTATGGCGAACACCTTCCGATATTTTTCCAGGAGCCATCACAGGTTTTTGGTTAATTGGAGGAATAAATTGGTTTACTCAGCCAGAAAAATAGTCCAAGCCGGTGAATTTAGGGGACTGCCTTTCTGCTGCTATCCCTTGCAAATATGGGAAATTAGAGATTTTGGGTTATGAAGAATTATGGTGATATGAAACTCAGAAATGGAAGTAATGCTAGAAATAGATCAATTTGAGTGTGGTACACCTGATTTAACAAACTTTTAGTTAACGTTCGGCAGGGAAAAATGGATCAATACTGTCAAAATTCGTCCTTGTTAATTGGTACATACCAAACAGAAAAGCGAAAATACCATTTTTCATGGGAATTATCGAAGGAATCAATCCGAGAAAACAACCTTCATCGTGAGTTCAAATGTTTTCATAAAACTATGATGTGATCATAGTTCCATTTTAATTGCATCTTGATTCCTAATACTCATCTAGTATCAGCTCAAAAAACTTCCATAGACCTATAAGCACAATGGAGCATCTTCCGGTGGAGATTTCCTTGACATATTATCAAGGCTGCCAGTAACATCTATACTGCAATTCATGCTTGTTTGCAAAGCCTAGAACAAGTTAACACACAACACTCTTCTTGTTACAATGCATTTTTCGCGCATGGGCGAAAATGACTCATGAGTCATGTCTCATCTTACACTGTGACTATACAGTTCGAAACCAGCTTTGTTCTTTGGAGCTCCCATCTTGCAATGAAGACAATCAAAGGTATACAAAATCAGATTTTCTACGTTGCCAGAGTTTTCTATAGTCGGATCATGTAAAGGCTTGCTTTGCTTAGGTGATTCAACAACAAAAAGTTCACACTACATGTATATAATCCTTCACCTGGACTACGTAGAGCTTCCCAAATCCATAGATTTCAATTATCAATATGTAATGTTCGGATTTGGTTTTGATACAATATCAAATAAGTACAAGGTTGTCAAGATTGTTTATTAGAGGGATCCGCGTAGACATCACCACTATCTTAACAGAATCATTTCACCAACACCTGAGGTTCAGGTCTTCACCTCGGGCAGCCCGGCGTGGAGAAGGCTTGGACAAGGTCCTTACCATTTTCTTCAGAGCCCATTACCGGTTTTGGTCAGCAGAATGCTTCATTGGTGTACTTGGCCCCAAAAATATGGTCCATGTCGATTGCTCGTCTCCTTTGACCTAGCAGATGAGCGATTTCGAGTTGTCCCAAAACCTGATTGTGGTGGCTTAGAGAGGTGTCATTTTGACTTTGTGAATTTTGGGGTTACTTGTCTGCTGTTGCACATTGCAAATTTGGAAAATTTGAGATCTGGGCTATGAAGGATTATGATGCGAAGGAGTCTTGGATCAAGCAATTTAGCATTGGAATTCACGTGCCAAGTGGATTGGAACAAGATTTGAGTCAATCCTTCAGGGATTCAAAGTTGTACAGGAATATCTCATTTGTTCATGTCTTTTACCTTCTTAAAAATGGAGATATCTTGCTGGTGTATAAATGCAGAGCTTTGGTTTCTTATGATCCAAGAGATGGAACATCGAAGGATCTATTGCTCCCCGGAATGCCTATTTGGTTTGAAGGTAGTGTTCACGAGGGAGCCTGAGTTGGATTGACAGTTTTAATTGATAATGGCATATAAAATGTAAGCCAATGCTTCTTTGCTTAGTGAGTTTGCTCTTTATTAAATAAAAATGTTTGGTTCAATGTTGATAGCTAGTTCCGGTTTTTCAGCATTCATTTCTTACTTTCAGAGTTTGAAATTGACGATTTACTAGATAATGTTTAAGCAGCTACAGAAGCATCAATTAATTTGATCAAAATCTTTATGGACTCTCAATATCACAAAGAAATAAATTTAGAATTCTCTCAAAATTATAACAGATTAACAAATTTCTTGTGGCCCGGCCGCCGTATCAACAGCTTAAGAACACATTACCACAGTCGAGGATTTTTTTTAAGTGTTTGGCCAGCTGCGTTACCAGCAATGCTCTTTTATGATCGAGATATCTTTTTGTCATCTTCAGCATAGATGACAAAAAGATAAGGAGAGTGTCCCTGATTTAACAAGCTCTCTATTAGACATTCGACGTACAGCTGTTTTTCGAAATAAATTATACCTCTCGTATCAATCATTTACAAAAGAGTCCAATTTAATTTGGTCCGTATCAAACATCAACCTTCATGATAATTATCAAATGTATTAATCCAGAAAAACGATCCTCGTCGTAGACTCCGTCTCCTTTTAATATTAATTTGATGTTATCATTGTTCCACTTCGTTTACTTTCCCCTTCATTTTCATTTTAAGACCTGTCTTCCTGATTCTCTGGCTGGCAGGACTCATGTATTGCCAGAGACATAGCAAGTGAGGAAACAACATATCTTAAGAAGCACTCATAAACCAAGCAAGCACAATGGAATATCTCCCGCAGGAGATTGTCCTTGACATATTATCAAGGCTGCCCGTAACGTCACTACTGCACTTCAAGCTTGTATGCAAAGCCTGGCTCAACACTGCACAAAACCCTCTGCTTCCTAGTTTGCAATTTTCCCGCATGGCCAAGAATGATCCATGTCTTATCTTGCACTGTGACTACCCCATCCGAAACCAGCTCTACTCCTTTGAGCTCTCATCTCGTGATGAAGATAACCAAACGGTTCACCAAATCCGGGTACCTGCCTTGCCTGAATTCGATGTGGTAGGATCATGCAAGGGCTTGCTGTGCTTATGTGATTCATCAACAAAAAATCAACTGTACGTGTATAATCCTTTTACTAGGAACTATGTAGAGCTGCCCAAATCAACAGAGTTCCAGAATCAAGATGTGGTGTTTGGATTTGGTTTCCATCCAACAACTAACAAGTACAAGGTTGTCAAGATTGATTACTGTAGGAAAACACACGGAAACCACCGCTATTACCGCGGTTATGGAAAATCAGAGGTTCAGATTCTCACTTTAGGCAGCCAAGAATGGAGAAGTCTTGGGCAAGTAAATTACCACATGTTGGAGGCGCCATCACAAGTTCTGGTCAATGGAAGACTTCATTGGTGTACCTGGCCACGATACCATGGTCCAAGTCGCTTGCTAATATCCTTTGACATTGCAGATGAACAATTCCGGGTAGTCGAGAAACCTGATGAGCTACACAGGATCCACTATGACTTGGTGAATTTAGGGGGTTGCCTTTCTGCTGCTGTCCCTTGCAGTTCTGGGAAAGAGATTTGGGTTATGAAAGAGTATGATGTGAAGGAGTCTTGGATCAAGGAATACGACATTAGAATTCATGTGCCAAGAGGATTGGAACAAGATTTGAGTCAATCTTTCGGGGACTCAAAGTTCTTTAGGAACAGAAGCTTCGTTCGAGTCTTGTGCCTTCTGAAAAATGGAGAAATCTTGTTGGAGTATAAATGTAGAGCTTTGGTTTCTTACAACCCAAGAAATGAAATGTTTAAGGATCTTTTGCTACATGGGATGCCAAACTTGTTCGAAACTAGTGTTCATGAGGGCAGCCTCAGTTGGATCGACTCTTTCAGTGATAATCATATATAAGCATATAATCTAAAGCTAATGCTTATATTCTCAGTGAGTTTGCTCTTTATGGATTAATAAAAAGAGTATGATTCTAACGGTTTATGGAGTTTTTATGACGTGTCGTGTAGATTTTCAGAACATTGAATTATTTAAATAAATTCATTTAAATTTTTTTTTTTGATGAAACAAGAAAGCTGATTTGCTCAAGGAACACAATAATTAAATCTGCAATTTAGGAACTCAGTGAATTAAAGCAAGCATAGAAGAAAACAGAACAAGTATTTTAGGTAGTTCAGCTCATCCATGGGAGAAGCACAGCAAAAGAAGCTTCAGTTAAAATTTAATCAGAACCAGTACAAAAAGACACTCATCAAGATTATCAGCAATTAAAAAGCCAACTGAATTTAAGAACGTAATCGGAATTCGGAACAGTCCGGATTTTTCAGTGTTGTTTTGCTTGTTACATTATTACCCAGCGATGCTCTTCTATGTTCAACTCGTTTCTTATCATCATTGATAATTTCCATGCTGATATCTTTCTTAATTGTTGTTGTTAAATTAATATTTAAGTCCAACACCTGGCTGAAAGATACTCCCTTAATAGACATTTGGTAAACTATAATTTGAAATAAATTAAGGGAAAGTGACATATTTAGTTAAATTGTTGACCCACCTTTTTTAATGAAATTACATTCAAAATGCCACGTTACTTCTTTATTTTGTTATTTAATTACCCTTAATTTTTCCAAAAAGACCAAATTCTGGATTCCACCTTTAAAAGCACAAAAGTTGCAGGGCATTTTTAGATGAAAATTTTATTTTGAAATTATCATCTCAACAGCCACCAACAAGGAATTAATTGTTTGGAGAAGTTACAAGTCTTTTTAGCAAATTCCTTTTACCTTTCCTTTATAAAATATCCTTTTATAATGTAATTTAAATTACATTAGGTTTTTTTTATTATTAGAAAAATTATTATTCATTCACTTTAAGTTTATCATGTTATAAAAAAAATATTATAAAAATTTAAATTTATTTAATTTTCCATCCTGATCTACCAAAAGGACATAATTACTTTTATTCAAATGACAAAATAAAATTAAATACATATTATGGTAGTAATTATTTTATGAGAGTAATTATATCTTTTTTGTGGATGGTTTTATAAATTGTAAATTTATGGTGAAAAATAAAACAGATTCAAAATTTTGCAGTATTTTTTTAATAATGGGATAAATTTAAGATAGATAACTTATAATTCCCTATAATTATTTAAAATAAGAAATGCTGCTGTCATTTTTCTATATAAATTTGGTGTCTTTTGTTTTTGTTAATTAATATTGATCATTTTACGTAGCAAAATTTTTATATTTATTTTCTATTTATATTATAAAAAAATTGAGTTTTTTTACATACAATGAAGTTAGTAAATTGAAATTGTTTCTGTTGAATTGTTGAAGTGCAGGTGTTCATTTGCTATATATGATTTTTCAAAATCTTTTATTTAGAGAGAGAGAAGCTTCTCTTTAATGGGTAATTAAGTGACAAAAAAAAAAAGAAGCCGGTGCCATTTTGAATGTAATTTGACTGAAACTAGTGGGTAAATAATATAACTAAATATTTTATTGACAACCAGGCAAAAGCTATTTAATGCGATTTAAAGAAAAAAAAAAGAGCAGTGGACACATGTCCAACTTACACAGAGTTTGGGTGACCGACCGTAGCACTGCTCTTAACCTTTTGCAGCAAATAGTCAAACGTTCGTTCTTATCAAAGACCATCTACATGAGCATCAGCATATGGATCGATCCAGAAAAGCAATCTTCATTGTTTGTGCCGGCACCTTTTATATTAATTTCCCCCAATCAATCATACTCCCACTTTGTTTTCTTAGATCTTCATAATTCAATGATTACTGAGATCTCATATATTTTCAAAAACACGGCATTATAGCAACCAATAAGGGCAAAAACATTCATAAACCAACAAGCATAATAATGAATTATCTTCCACCGGAGATTGTCCTAGAAATACTATCAAGGCTCCCCGTGAAACCAATACTGCAATTCAAGCTAGTATGCAAAGCCTGGCTCCACACAGCACAAAACCCTCTGCTTGCTAGTATGCATTTTGCCAACACCGGCAAAGATGACCCATGCCTCATTTTAAATTGTGAAAATCCCAGCTGACAGCAGCTTTACTCTTCGGAGCTATCATCTCGCGAGGAAGAAAATCAGAAGGTGAACAAAATTCGTGTTCCCACTTTGACAAAAAAAAATTATTTTCGATGTATTAAATTATCTGGTATTCGAAAATCACATTGAGCCCCAACTAATCCAAATTTGAGCTGGTAGGACCATTAAGACGGTAAAATTCTTCCAACAAACATTTAATACAGTTACATTCTCAAGTCTCAAACCGAAAATCTTAATTAAGATAAAATAACTCAATATCAACTGATCTACATGCTTGTTGGTTCATTTTGCCTGAATTTGATGCGTTTGGAACATGCAAGGGCTTTTTTGTGTTTATGTGATTCATCTATGAAAAGTGAATTGTGTATATATGTTGGAGAAAAATTATTTTTTAAAATTTTTATATAAACTTTTAGTGCCGATTTTATACAATACATATGAATTCGTAATCTAGAAAATCATATATTGATAATCCGATTTGGCTTTTTCGCTGAATTAATCTAGATTCCCAAATCACGATTCTTCACCACCACTCTTGTTAAATTACGATCCGTCACCACCAATCTTTTTAGATCACGATCCATCACCAATGATCTTTCAGGTTATGACTCAAGTTTGATTTGCACTTGACGTGTAGGCAGTTTTATCACCACTAAAAGCAACTAGTAAGAGAAAATATTTCTCTCAAAATTAGAGAGAGAAAATATTTTTCTCTGATCTGTATAATGTGGCTGCTACTTTTTTTGGGGAGAAAATAATCTTTTTTTTTATAAACCACGAGGTGGTCCTTAGTGGGCCCCAACTGTGGGAGGTACCTTTAAGCCCGTACCACAATCCAGACTAATCCCCGCTCACACCAGATCGACCCGTAAGGGGAGAAAACAAGCTTTTTATATCTTTATTTAGTGGAAACCATAGGCTCCACATTTATTAATTTTTAATTCTATTAATATTCCTCTCAAAATTAAAGAAAATATTAATAAGAGAAAATATTCCTTATTGTTTAGTGGAAACCATAGTAAGAGAAAATATTCCTCTAAAAATTAGAGAGAGGAAATTTTTTTCTCTAATCTATATAATGTGGCTGCTACTTTTTTTTTTGGAGAAAACACGCTTTTTTTTTTTGTCTGCACCATGAGATGGTCTTGAGTGGGCTCCAACTGTGGGAGGCACCTTTAAGCCCGTACCACAACCCAGACTAATCCCCGCTCCAATTGGGTCGGCCCGTAAGAGGAGAAAACAAGCTTTTTATATCTTTATTTAGTGGAAATCATAGGCTCCATATTTATTAATTTTTAATTCTATTAAATCACATTTGATTTAAATTAAAAATTAGTAAAACCAAAAGTAACGTTACTTCTTCTTATTATAAGAGCCTACCTTGTAAAATAATACAAGACCCCTATACACAAGTATATTTTATAGAACCTCCCACTAAATAATATATTTAGGTTTTTAACACAAATAACTAGTTATCTTATTTATTAATCCAATAGTGACGCAGTCAATTAAATGAGGTAACTCGGGGATTATATAAGTACATACAATAGTGGCCACAACAATTAGGTCTGTAATTAAACTAAGTCAATTATTTAATTCCAAATCTACTCCACTAGAAGATTGGAATTTATCTCCATAATTGTATACTATTTAGGATAGTGTTTTCGAATAATAATTCGACCCATATTATATTGATTTCTTTACTGCATAATCGTTTGCACCATATCGTTAATTAAATTGATATCTCAATTGTCCAATCAATTTAATTACATCTTATTCCTTGATACTTACTAGTTTTCTCTAATGATCATTTTCAACATACTAAATATGTTGACACACTCTTCTATGATTAAGTACCAAAAATTCATCAAGAGATGTGTTGTACAAATTCTATATTGTTAATTTATAAGTCCAATACTCCTAATTGCTCCCACCAAGATACTGAGTAATCTTGACTACAAGTGTGTGTCGTGCCTATTGGTTACTCAAATGGAATAACAATTACAATCATGAAATCATAACTAACTCAAGATTAAGATTACAGTAAAATCAATGCCTATGAGATTTAATAAGTCTGACGATTATTACAAAGTTAATTAAATCTCATATGTGATCATGGTCAATGTAGTCGTACTACATAAATAAATTCATACATGATTAAGACAAATCATTTAATAAATTTATTATACTCTATACCTCGATAAAGTGCCCAACTTTGTTTATCAATTGCGAACTTAATTTATTTAATCATAAGATAACTTGTATTTATGTCTTTTGTGAATCCACATATTGATCACATAAATACATATAATATGATTAAATGTACTTTACTCAAAATATTAATGCAATTAAAATAATTGAATAAAATACCTCATTTATTTTATTAATCAGAAAAATTATTTATTACTATTAAATAAACATATATACTTTTAAAGATTAGTATACAATCCATTTACTAGGGACTACTTAGAGCTGCCCAAACCCCAAATTTAGATTTCAATATTCAACATGTGGTGTTCGGATTTGGTCTCCATCCAACATCAAACGAGTACAAGGTTGTCAAGATTGCCTATTATAAAATACCGGAGGAGAAATGAAATTGCTACTTATGGTTATTGGAAATCAGAGTTTCAATTTCTCACAATAGGTAGCCAAGCCTGGAGAAGTTTAGGGAGACTACATTACTATTTGATCCAGGGGCCATCACAAGTTTTAGTCGACGGAAGACTTCATTGGTTTCATTGGTGTACTTGGCTACGCGGTTCATGCCGCTTGCTTGTCTCCCTTGACATCGAAGATGAACAACTCCGGGCGATCCCGAGACCTGAAGGGGAAGGATTATTCAGGTGCAATTTTGATATGGTGAATCTAAGGGGTTGCTTTGTTGTAGGTGTCCCTTGCAATAATGGGACATACGACATTTGGGTTACGAAAGATTATGAGGTGAAGGAGCCTTGGATCAAGGAATACAACATTGACATTCAAGTACCACAAGGACTCAAAATAGATGTGATTGGATCTTTCAGGGACTCAAAAGTTGTGGAATAGCACATTGCTTTGAGTCTTGTGCCTTCTGGAGATACCATTGCAGTACGGATACAGGTCTCCGGGGTCTTATAACCCAAGAAATGGAGCATTTAACGATCTTTTGTTCCTTCGAATACCTAATCGGTTTGAAGAGTGTGTTCACCAAGGAACCCTCAGTCGGATTAAAAATCTCACCGATACCTAATGCTTCTTTTCTCAACTTTTATTCATTTTTTTTAATATTATAAAGAATCAAATAGGCTGAGTACCAGCTGTTCAGCTTCAATTTATCGGCTCTCATGACCTGCATTTACCTTAAATATTTGCGACCATTCTTGTATGTGATTTTGATTTTGATTTTCCTTGAATTGCTGACATTTGTAGAATGATTGATAAAAAACAAAAAGATGTCATGTATGAAATTAGTGAATAACTTATACATTTCTTTATCAAACCAGTGAGATCCACTAAGCCAGCATTGGCCAATGGCAGTTGCTCACTCCAAAATTGAGGGCACTAGTTTGAGTGTTCTTATTGGATTTAGATGCAGTTTTGAGTTGATTTATATTCAAGTTTTCATAATCTTTTGCCATACATGTTTATATAATAATATATAGTTAACATCTAATTAGTATTATATTCTTATCCAGTGACTACTAATGATATTTTTAAAAAAATTAATAAAAAGGTCAGGTCAACACTTAAGGGATTCAACAAAAGTCCTCTATCCAGATTAATATTTTCTCAAATATTAGTGAGATAAAATAAGTGTGAGAATGTTTCTTAGCATATAAATGTATGATTTCAAACTATATTAATATTATAATAAACGTAACCATAACAATTAAAAAAAAGTGATAAAATTAACAAAAATTGAAATTATTTAGGAAATCTATGCTGTTTAGTTTGGACTTTGAACAAAATATCTAAAAGTTAATTTTCCTTAATGTGGATTAAGTTCTCATTATTTTGTGCTTGACTTAATTTGAAACCCAAAGAACAAATTTTTCAAGTTAGATTTGTCAAATCAGTCGTTTACTATTTGGCTAAAAGAGTTTCCTCTGGAAGTCCCTAATTTATTATACTCAATTGTCAATTTATTAGGACAGAAATAATTTTTTTTTTGAAATCTAATAATACAAATTAAACTGTTTTATTATTTCAATTTACCAAAACGTATTTAACAATTTGCTAACAATTATGTCAAATTTTAATTCAGAAGAGCCGCTACTGCGAGTTATCCGCAAGCACGTGGACTATTCGCACCATTGAAAATTTAGACCAGTCACTCACCCACTCTAAAAAAATCATTTAAAAAACGTGCATCTGCTAGTTAGATCATGATTATATGCCAGCAGGAGATGACATCATGATGATGCATTTTTTTTTTCAATCACAAGAGCAAAATACATTATTACTGCCGCACTTAAACAATAATCTCTCATTCTAATAGTCTAATTCATGTAATGAATACGTAATCGTCGATTAAATCAACGCGTGGCAGCAAAATGATAAGATGAATAATTAATGAATACGAGATTATTTATTATAAATATGTTAGATTATTAAGATACAAATTTAACATTTCAACTTTATTTATACATAACATCATTTGAAAATACATGGTATTTCTTCTCTGCAAATGCTCTTGTGTGTTAAAAAACACAAATGAGACACGGACATTTATCGTATATTTACTAATTAATAATTGAAATAAGATGGAATCAGAATATAGAATGAGAATCAAAATAAATTGTTTATCTCATATGTAAGAATAAGAATCAAAATTAGTTTATTATTGATGTGTTTACTTTGTTTTGAAATGGAAATGAATTGTAGTAAGTTACTAAATGATATTAATTGATTATTGCAATATTTTTATTATAATAATAGTGATTATTATTATTCAAAATAATAATTATTATTATTATTAACAACAATTAAAAAATAAGAATAATAACAATAATAATAACATAGTAGTATTTTAATTGAGGACAAAAATAAAATTATGAAATTTAGGTAGGATAAAATGAGTAGTTTAAGAAATGAGAATTTGATTCCTACGGAGATGAGAATTAAGTTCTCATTTCACAATTTCAAAAATATATAAGTCCCAAACATTTTATTCTCATATATACTATTATTTTAATAAGTAAATATAATCAATTATTCTCATTCTAAATTCCGATTCTCCTATTTGAAAAGTATGCAAACCATTAGAATAAAATTATATAAAGGTCGAGTTGGGTCGGTTTGGACTCTCAACCCACAAACAGTTTTATTTTTATTTATAATTTAAACTTATAAAATAGATATATTTATGAAACGCTGCTGATAGTTTTAGTTTGTGATACTTTACTCAGTGATATCCCTTCTTTTTTTTTTTTTTTTTTTTAAGACTTCGAACCCAAGATCTTTATTTTTCAATATTTTAGTCCCCATTGGTTTAACTGTCAATAAATTTTTTCCCATATATTTTGAGAGTGTTTAATTTTTACCTCTCTTTCTTTTATCACTTCCACATGTTGGTAGTCATTGACATGATTTAACATACTGGAGCTGTTGTTACTGGGTTTTCCTGGTAGATGACTGTAGGCCAGCAGCCGGCGGACGTGGAGCTAGCCTACAGTGAAATTCCATTTTTAAATATCCGGAGCTTTTTTTGAAAAAACTGTTTGTGATATTTGAAATTAAAGGATTGTCAAAAAGAAAAAAAAAAACAAAACAAATCATACGTTGCTCTCGGTGAGATTTGTCTCGTACCCACCACTTATTTTAAGCAAAAAAATAAAAATAAAAATATTTTTAATGTGGCCAACTTGCAAGGCGCTAGGTGATGCATCAAACGCAGAAAATCATCAGGAAATTTCGGGCTGAGTTTCAATTTTTCAATTGGCAGGTAGCTAGAGGGAGGCATCAGTCCCTCTGTCATTTTGCTTAGTGTTTGGTTTCTTCTTCTCTTTGTAAGTATCACCGGGCTAACCAGACTTTTTATTTTGTTTAGCTTTTAGACTTTTTTATAACGTCATGGGCCCCCCTTTTGTACAGAAACTTTCAACCCCATGATTATTAAGGGAGTTTGGAAAATGCTGCACTGGGTGCACTGTGGACGCAATTCAAAGAAAAGAAAATAATAATAATAATAATAACAAAGCGTCAACCTTTTGAAAATTTTCATTATATACATTTACAGCATTATTGATCAATCTTTTGTTGCTAAAAAATACTTTCAATGCTGCCTAGTCACTATCAGTAGGGACAGCCATCCGTTTTACATGGAATTGGATTCATTTCATAAAAATTTTGCGGTTTATGCACTAACATTATGAACGGTGCTGATTGTTAGGTCCATCAAGAAAGAAACTAAAACTAAACATCTTTTTTTTTTTTTCTTATTTTCAAGAGAATTATTCAAAGGTGGATTCTTCTTGTTCTTTTCGTCTCTCTCCTTTTTTTTTATTATTATAATTTTATTTTGATCTCATCAAAGTCTACATGTTTATCTTCAACCCCTTTTAATTTTTCATCACCAAACCCCTTTTGCTTTTAAGTCAATTTATTCATTTAACAAGCTACCAAAAGCTACCAGGCCCAAGCCATGGAGTTGGATGTTAAGCAAAAGGTGAACAAAAGAAGCAAGCTTGAAGATGATCATCAACAAGCAACCGGGATGGAAACTCTACCTCGAGAGATCGTGCTCGATATATTGCTGAGGCTCCCCATCACATCTTTGGTACAGTTCAAGTTTGTGTGCAGAGCTTGGAGAGCCTTGGCGCAAGACCCTCTTCTTGCTAATCTGCATAATACTACAAGTACAAGCAAAGCTGAAAAGAATCCGTGCCTCATCCTTCACTGTGACTTTCCCATCAGAAACCAGCTCTGCTTTATTGATTTTTCAGATAACCAAGACAAGGTAAGGAAATTTAACATGCCTTTCCAAGCTAAGATGCCCGAGTTTGATGCTGTAGGTTCATGTAACGGCTTGCTTTGCCTGTCTGATTCATTATTTAATGATGCAATCTGCATATATAATCCTTTTACTAGAGATTATATTGAGCTGCCCAAATCTATGCAGTATCCTGATCAAGAAGTTGTATTTGGATTTGGATTCCATCCTGTTAGTAAAGAGTACAAGGTGATTAAGATAGTTTATTATAGGAAATCTTGTAGTAATAGTAGTTTCCAACGTACCCGTAGGGTCATTTATCCCAGATCAGATGTTCAAGTGTATACTGTAGGAAGCCCTGCCTGGAGGAGTAAGGGGAAATTAGCATACCAGTTTGTCCGGAGGCCATCGGAGGCATTGGTGAAGGGGAGGCTTCATTGGGTGACGAGACCTCGGAGATATAGTCCTGTTCGTGGAATCGTGTCGTTTGACATAGCAGATGAGCAATTCCGCGAGGTCCCTAAACCTGATTGTGGTGGTCTGAATAGGTGTAACTATCATCTGGCAGTTCTAAGTGGTTGTCTTTCTGTAGCAGTTTATGGCAATTATGGGAAACTGGAGATTTGGGTTATGAAAGATTATAATGTGAAGGAATCTTGGGCTAAGGAATTAAACATTGGGGCCTATATCCCTAAGGGACTAAAACAAAGTCTGGACAGACCTTTGAAGATCTGGAAGAATTCTTTGAATGGAAGAGTTGTTCGAGTTGTATGCATTCTGGAGAAAGGTGAGATCTTGTTGGAGTACAAGAGCAGAGTTCTGGTTTCTTATGATCCGAAGTGCAGAACATTTAACGAGTTTGTATTTAAGGGGACACCAAATTGGTTTCAAACGATTGTACATCAGGGAAGTTTCAATTGGATTGATACACCACATGATTTGTAAACTGCAGAAGAAAGGTATTCACAAGTGCTGCTTATCTTCCTGTGAGTTTATACCCTACTGAAATAAAATTATGTTACAAAATTTCTTTTGTATTGTCTTATAACAAGTTATGACTTGCTATGAAGCCTTATTGTTAATGTTACACACATGCTGTTAGTGTTTGCAAATTTTTTTGAAGTATCTGGCTATGTAAAGAGACAAATTAAAGCTTAGTGGAAATGAAATAATGCCTTACTTCTGTGTAAAATTTCTGTATAAACTTACTGTCCTAGTGAAGCAATTTGTAATCTTCATTTCAAAAGTATGCCTTGGAATGAGATCACGTCCTAATTCTATTATGGACTTCTTCAGGTTACTGAGCCCTGAACTAGTTTCGAAAGGACTCACTGTGTCCTCATAACCTTGCTCTTTGAAGATGAAATGAGTTGGTCACCAACTCGATTGATGGATTTCTTGATCAGTATTGTTTCTTGAAGATCTCTAGCAGTCGCCAATGATTCATTGCCTATGTCTAGCAGAAATTATGAAGTCATGTACTACAATTTCCAATTCTATTTCTATTACTTGCTTCTAGGCTCCACTGCTGATACCTTTTCATCCTGAAGCCAAAGGGACCTAAGCTTATCCGCCCCCAGTTCTAGAGGTATCTCTTGGGTTGCAAAACTGCCACCACTAGGACTGATATTATATAAAACTGAAGGCAAAGTCCAAAAGAGCCGCTCATCATGCTTTCCCACCAAACGATTGTGGAAGTTTTCTTAAAAGTCAGCCACCAAAAGAGACTCTATACCTCGAGGCCGATTTATTTAATCTTGTTCTCTCGAAAGAGTTGCAAACTGAGAAAAAAAAAAATTGTCATTTTAATATTGAGCTTGCACTGTATACGATGATTGCCTACTGCCAATATGTTTCTTATTTCAAGAAATAACGGCTCGTCAAGAACAGATGCTTTTCCACTCTTTTATCCCCATTTTCCTGTTGCTAATCTAACCCTAGTAAAGTTCTCAGCTAGAGAGCTTCACACGTTGCAGAACTTTCATCTTTATTAAATCGACTGATCAAAAAGAAACAATCGAACATCTTTCATTCAGCATCTAACTTAACATCTCATCATGACTTATCCCAGTCCCCCTTTATCTCTCTGCAAGCATGAATGATTAACCTACCATTCTTTTTTCCAAAGTCTAAAGACTAAAATCTTGTGTGCAATGCCTTGCATCTCGCTTATGGGATGGTATGGTTGCGTGTGTGTGTGTGTAAACAAAGAGTGAAGAATCAAAGCAAGACTTTTGAGTTTTGACTTAAAGTACTGTTTCGGTTTACAAAGCTTGTCACAAAGAAAGCAAAGTACTTAAGCCAGAACACAGATGAAGCAGGCATCACTATTTTCTTTTATTTCAACACTCATACAAATTTCTCCATAGTTTTTTTGTGAGTAGACTTCAAGAGCTCTTGCTCTGCGTATCCTCCTACTTATTATTTGGGGGTGATTAAATCATACGAACCGCCTACTCTTTAAGGATTCAATTGGTTCATTATGAAAGAACAAAGTTACATTGTATGAATGAAGATATATAGATTTCTGGAGCACGGAAATAGAGCATAATGCTCGTTAAAGAACACAACAATACGTTGAAAATTAACAAGCCAGGTAGCTTGGACGTGTAAGGTCAAATTGTTTGTACAACATACTGATACAAAGTATTCTTTTACTGATTTATGTAAAGAATGTTGCTCATCCATATATTTGCTAATAAAAATAACAAAAAGAGAAACTTATGGTCACAATAAGAACATTGAATAGATGGCTTTAACTCTGGCCAGCAACACTTCTCAGGTGCTCTAACACAAGCTTTCTTCCGGTGAGACGCTCAACCAATCCTTCCGAGCAAAAATATAGATGAATTATTCACTCCCAAGCAACTCTCAAATTTATTGCAAATGTTTAAAAACGGTGTGTGGATGGATGTGCGAATGTATGTACGTGTAAGTTGAGAGTGTATTTGAAGGAACATAGAGAGCTATTACCATCAGTGTAGTCCCGACAATCATGTTGACCGATCCTCAATTGAGTTTCCCAGCTCTTATTGAAGTTGATTGCAACATCAACCGCGTCCAATTTGGAAGATCCAACGAACCAACATTTATTTCTTGGCAGTTTTGTCAATTTCCTCACAAGCACGGAACCTAAAGAAGTTCCAAGGTTTAGGTGCCTAACGTGTAACGATTCAGAGAAAATAACCCATAATATCAATCAATGAAACGTCGGATGCCCAATTCAAAAAGCTAATCACAGACAAACAATACGGTTTCCGCTCCTTTAAAGTCGCACACGAAAAGGCATTCTACATAAGATAGCTAAAGATGATTAATAATTGAGGGTTAATATGTTGGAACTTCTGTGTTCTTACCGGGTACTGATCTGCCAGATAGAACTTCAAGGGCCGTATAAATATTTTCAGGATCTTTCGGTTGAAAATCACAAACAAAGACCTGCAAAAAGCTAACATTTACAGTGATTAATAAATGGTTAATTACTTAATTTTTTAAAAAAATATATATAAAATAATTAAATTGAAGTGACCTGAGAGTGGGGAGGAGAAGAGGGTTTGATGATGACCATGAAGTGCTGCAAATCCCATACATTGAGGGTGTAGGCTGAAGACATAAGCAACTGGGCAGGTCCTTTTGTGGCTCTTAATGGCACTGCTGCCACGTACACTTCATCTCTGCCTCTTGTTGCTGCTGCCGAATTTGCAAATACAGAAGCCATTTGTGCTTTTCGTTCAAAACAGAACCGTTAAAAAGTAGTTAATACCGGAAAGGATATTGTAGCGATAAAATTATGATCAGCGCAGCGAGTATTCGTTTTAAATGGGCCTTATAGCCCCTCTTGGTCCACTCATACTAAACTATGTAACCTATTAAAATTTGTTATAAATTAACCCAAATAATTTAAATTTCTTTTTATGAAATTTATTTAACTTACTACTCATGTCATGAATATTTCTTTCGTGCCCATCGTAAAGTATCTCTAACATGTGTAACGTATGAAATAAATGGATGAAAATATTAAAAAAATATTTTTATTCCTACCCTCCTTTGCCAATTTTTATTTTATTTTATTTTACCTTCACTAATAAGTTGTTTGTATTTTTTTATGCCAATAATGTTAAGATATTGGAGGATACTAAATGTAAATTAATTCAAGACTGAAACTATTTGAACTCATCAAATTACTTAATAAATCTATTTAATCCTTACATTCAATACAAAAATAGTATTTTTCACATTTTACTCATATGATTCCTAAATTATTCTTTTAACTTATTATAAATCTCTAATTTCCAATTTAAACTTGCTTGTAATGTTCTTCCACATTAACCAGAACCTACTCCTTTTTCTCCATCTTCCTTGCCAACCATAAACTATTTTCTACTGTTGACAAACTTGGCCTTTGCAGGAAAAAAAATCAATTGATACTTTAGTTTTTTTAATTTTAGTATATTCCAAAGAAAAAAAAAACTAGCCTTTAAATTCTAAAGTTTCAATTTGAATGAGAGACTAATTTTATTTAGATTATAAATATTAGTAAATCTCATGTATTTTAATAGTAATTTAATCAAAGTATACCATTGTAATATAAAATTTAATTTATTTTTAAAATAAATAAATTTGACCTTCGCTATCTCTAAAAATAGTCGTGATTGAATCTTATTGCAGTAGCATTTAAAACTTTGATATACATTCTTTGTAATACTCTTTGATTTGAATTGTATTGTAGTGGCATTTAAAGCTTTGATTTACACTCTTTGTATTTTGATATAAAATCTGGTGTATTGGATCAATAATCAATAATGAAATTCGATGACATATATAGCAAATCCCCACATTTTCTCAGCATTGTAGTATCTGTTAACGTCCTCACTCTCACCCTCCACAGGCACAAGAAGTAAATAACCAAAAGCACATGAGCAGGGACAGGTCTCGGGCTTTCCGGCTATCGTCCTTTTTAAAACCAGCGAATGTATAATGATAAATATCAAGCTTTATGTGCCCAATAGGCCGTCTTGGTTCATTCGAACTGTGTGAAACCATTAAAAAAATTTGAAAGTTAACCAAGTAATTTAAATTGCTTTTTATGAAATTTAATTCAGCACTATTTCTCGTATCATGTGAAGCACAAAACTGATGAGAGATTCAATCTCTGACCATTACAAAGTGAATAACATGCGTAATGTATAAAGAAATCGATTATATATATATATAAGGTCCTTGTCCTTTCCACCAACTTTTTTTTATTTTGTTCAAATAATATTTGTTAAAATATTGGAGGCATAAAAAAAAATTAGACTGTACCATCATTCTCACTCATATCAAAAGTGCAATTTCACCAACACCGAGTGATGTAATTTAAATTTGAACTAAAACTCTCTCCTAATCTGATTTTTTTTTGAGCAAATTTTATTAATTGACCAGTGGTTCATAAATGAAAAAGTAAAAGTAATTAAATTTTAACTATACATTAGCACTAATTTACATGTTGCACAAAATATATAAAAAGTCAAAAGAAGATTAGATTAGGAGAGGATCATGATCCTTTAAATCCAACTGTATAAAATGACGTTTAACTTTTACAATATTAACCCTCATCATCTCTTAAGATACCGCTGATTTGAGTTCATTTTTCAGGCATCTTGGTTTTTGGTTATACATAGTTAATCATATACGTAAACTATTAGATAAGAAGGAGATTGTTGGAGTTGAATCACCAGATTGGTGGAGTTAAATTGGATTTCTTGTGTTAATTATTAACCTATAAGTGTGTGTGTGTGTATATATTGGAGTCACTGCAACTTGCACTCTCGATGGCACATGAGAGCGTTTGGAACAACTGCGTTATAGCAGCGCAGCTGCTCTCCACCCTATATTTTAAGAAATATTCTCTTAAAATATGGTACGGAGAGCAGCTGCGCGGTGACATCGCAGTTGCTCCAAACGCACAACAGTCTCACTGCATTCATCATAGCTTAAAGACTTACATAATGAAATTCTTAAAACAGAAGGGGCAAAAACATTATAGAAAATATATATAAAAAAGTGTTTCCATTAGTGCTTATGTTCTTCACAAATATCGATCAATAAGTACGACCCATCATCCTTATTGTTTTTTTGCTCGGAAAAAAAGACAAACTAATTAATTAATACTAAACTATTTTCCAATATTAGCTCTGAAAGACCAACCCTTGGTTATACAGCCATATTTTGTTAATTGGCATCGATCATCACGATCATATAACACCATTTTGGAACAAAATATATGTTATGACACACTACATATATATAATATTATTATTAAGCAAAACAACTGATATATATTATTATTACTGATTCACCAAGCCAAGTAGCCAACAACATACTTGAGCTTCTATTTATAACATACAAGCAAACAGTACATAATACACAAATTTCAAGAACCCACCACTTGGCACCAACAACCCAATTCCTCATAGCACGTACCGAAATTTCACCATTAAGCTCAGACCATGCTTTTTCTTTGAATCAATTCACTGATCATGGATGTCATGATGATCAGCTATGTGGAGTTGCAATTAATGGTAGATCCAAAAGTGGGGTCGTTTGCAGATACCAAGACTCAAACAAAATCCCTTATTGTTACCGAATACTAAAATATTTGAAACCACTGAACTAAATTAACTTGGACGTGCAAATTGGCCAACATTAGTTCTTACAATCTTATTACTCAGTCTTCTCAGCTGGGGCTTCATCAGTGTCAGCTTTCTTCTCAGCTTCAGCTGGCTTCTCAACTGCAGGTTTCTCTTCATCTTTCACTTCCTCCTTTGCAGCTTCAACTTCTGCCTCTGGCTTCTTCTCCTCTTCCTTGGCCTCTTTCTCAGCAGCTGGCTCTGGTGTCTTCGTTGGAGTAGTTTCCACTTCTTCAGTTTTCTCTGCGGTAGTCTTCTCCGCTGCTGCTGGCTGATCTTCGGCTACCACCTCCTTTGTCTCAACTTCAGGCTTCTGGAGTAACCACCGCAGCTTCTTCAGTTACAGCAACAGCTTCTGCTTCCTTTGCTGCTGGTGGCTCTTCAGCAACGGGTTCTGGTGCCACAGGTGCTGCAGAAGCTGAAGAAACTACCTCCTCTGTTTTAGTTTCTTCAGTCTTGACTGGCTTCTCAGCTGTTTTAGTTTCTTCAGCCTTGACTGGCTCCTCAGTTGTTTTAGTTTCTTCAGCCTTGACTGGCTCCTCAGCTTTGATCTCCTCAGAAAGAGCAGTCTTTGCTAACACAACCTGCATACGAACAATCAAATTAATTAATTCGCCTATTATTATCATAACGCCAATATGCATGCATAAGAACTTGATTACTAGAAGTTGAGTTTCACCTCAGCTGTGGCCATATTGCAATTTCAAAAGCTAGAAAACTACAAAGAAAACAAGTATATAAATATAAGAAAGCAAAGAAATTGACAATGCGCTTGAGTGTTTGAGATGATCAGAGTGTGAGTGATGAGGCTGCTTTATATAGTAGTGAAAAGGAGCCTCAAGTTGATGAGAGAAAAGGAGGAGGGGGTGGCTGAGTGGGGTCCTTGATTGAAGAATCTTGGACTTGACACCTCACCACACTGACTTCCAAGGGCATGAGCGAGCATGTTTGGTAATTATGCGAGAAGAAAGTTTCTGAGATGGGGTTTTGCTATTTTTAATACATAATAGTTTGTACCCTTTCGAGTTTGATTGGGGAATGCCAATTGCCAAACAATGGTCGCAAATTTTCCGCTGAGCTATCATCTTCCTTTGTAGTCTGTGCTCTGTGCAGTCGGCTGTTTAGGCGTCCTTCACAATCATTCACCTCACGTTCTTGATCGATTATCTATTACTTTAACTGTGGCAACCCTCAATAATTTAATCTCACTGTGAATGATATTTGTGACAGTCACATGAAGCCACGAACCAGCAGTGCTGTATGCAATATATATATATATATTAAACTATTTGGAATGTTCTTTTTTCAAGAATTTACATTGATTAATATACTGGTAACTATTCTACTAAAAATAACAGTTGCACAATTGAAAATGTGGATTTAAACTAGGTAATATCGTAATGAAGCCATGACAATTTCATATTGAAAAAGCAGACGTTTTAAATAATTTCCAAAACTTATCAACCCACCAATTTATAATTTGATTTTTCACATTTTGGTTACACTCTTATTTCGGAAGCGGGACCAAAAGAAAAATAGGCTATCCACATCAGCCAACCAAATCAGCAAACGGGCCTCGACCGTAAAGGGTATGGGGCGGCGTCAGCCGGTGGGTCCCCACGGGACCAATAGGATTAATTTACGTGGAAGAAACGAATAAAATTCTGACGTGGCAAGCATGCTCCATGACTTCTTCGCCCCTTGTTCCAGCGAATCAGGTATGAAAGAATGTGGACCCCGGTGGGTGTACTAAGGGAACAGATGTTGACCATGCTGACTCAGGACCCACGTTGTTTCATCATCATCGACATCGACGGCTGAGCTGTAAGATTATCTTGATCAAGTGCCTTTCTACCTTTCCAACCCATTTTGTAGGGGACATTCGAACGTTGATGTTACAGTGTAGGTAAATGCAATGAATCATTAGGCATGTTAATTATTTAAGGATATATGCACGTACACAAAATTAATGAAAAAAATAATTGTAAATATATATTAGTCATTTTCTAGTGCAGGCAACATGTGCGTCTTCATTAATTTTTTTTATGTGCATATACTTTTAAATCGTGGAGTTTAAAAGAGATAGGTGCTGTTTTTTTTTTTTAATTTGAAGTTTGTATTTAACTTTTTTTTAGATATTTATTTATTTTAAGTTATTTATTTTTTAACTTATCATTTATTATCAGACAATTTTATTTGAATAGAAAAAATAGAAAAAAATCTACTTTTATATGAAATATGAAGTCTAAATGGAAATTTTTAATTTTAAATCTCAAAAATACCCTTAACAATTATATATTTCCAATATTATCTATAAACCTAATATTTTTGTATTATTCTTGATTTTTTAATTGGTTTAAATTTTTATTCACACGATAACATTAACTAAATTGAAATATTGAACAAATCAAATTATGTCAATTGTGATTAATAAAAAATAAAACGACAATGTTGACTTTATAATAAAATTTGATGTTATAATTACATATTTTATTACAAAATTAAATTAAGATCAACAATAATAGTATTTTTTATTTAATACTACCAACCAAACTAATCAACATATGTAAATTATAAATTGTGAAGAACAAATATATACACCAATAAATGAATATTTATGTCAAACTAGTAGTTTTTAAATCTTTCTCTTCAGACGTAAAAAAAGAAAAAACAAACGTATCATTCAGAAATTTTTATTTATACATATTCAGACTTCAGTAAAATTCAGACCTATTCAAATTTCAGATAAAAAAATAAATACAACCTTAATTTTTAACTCTCTAAAACTACATAGTTTTATAGTTCATTTAAAAACTAACTTTTTTAAACAACATAATTTAATAGAGTGTCCGCATTAAAAAAAAAAAACGAACATACATACCTAAGAATTATTTTATATACATACACACACGCGGACTTTAGATTAATAGGTATGTGCATATTTCTTTTTAGGCCAAGAAAGAGAGAGAGAGCGAGAAACATGACTTCACACACAACTGACACAAGACTTGTTTTCCAGGCAAAGCTTATGTTACATTAGATGTAACAAACAGCCAATACATATGGGTGGTTAGATTTTGATATTTCTTAATCTAAGGGATGAAAATAATTTTAACCTAAAACGAGGTACGGGTGTAATAGCTTTTTACAAAAAATTTTGTTTTGAATCACATATTTACTTATTTTTTCAAATAAGTCCTCATTAATTTTGTATAACTAAAGATTTTGTTAACCATCTTTTCTACATTTATTCTTAAAATTTTTTAAAGTTTTAACTATATTTTTATAAAGATCTAAATAATTATCATATTCATAAAGGTTTATAAATTTTGAATATATATTTGCACATGCATTTATAATTTCTTATCTCTCCTGAGAATAAATTAGATTTTTTTTCTTATATATATATATAATCTAAATTTAGCATCTTGAATTATAAGAGATATTAAATATCATAAATATATTATGACTCTAATAAATTACTAGAAAGATGTTACAATAAATAAATCATTAGAACCTCTAATAATTTTACAAAATATATAAACTAATAAGTTACCACATTCTAACTATATACAAAGAGGATTTTCTTATGAAAAATTTTAATCATTTGATCCAATCAATAATTCAGACATGCGGGAAATAATCAATTAAATTGAATTTCACTATATTTATAAATAAATTAAGAAGCCCAAATTTATTTATAAATGAAATAGAAAAAACAAACGATACCACATTCTAGCTATATACAAAGAGAATTTCTTATGAAAGATTTTAATCCTCTGATCCGATCAATGATTTAGACATGCAGGAAAATAATCAATTAAATTAAATTTCGCTATATTTATTAAATAAATTAGGAAACCCAAATTTATTTATAAATAATATAGAAAAAGCAAATGAAATGTTAGAAATTAATAATTTTAATAAAGAAAATATAAAACAAATTAAAAAGTTAGGGGATCAAATGAGTAAAAAATTTAATAAAGTTAAACAATTAATAAAGACTTCAACATTGAAGATGATGATATATTAAAGTAAGAAATCATTAATATAATGAATAAAAATTCAATAAATATAAAATTAAACAAGTTATAGATTTAATAGAATAAAAACTTGGCACTGAATTTGCTATAAATATAAATGAAAACTTAAAAAAAATTGAAGGACAATTGCAGTGCAGCTTGGTTGTAGCTTGGGGTTTAAAATAAAACTTTAAAACTTATTAACTTTTCATAATTATTAACTTTTCTGAGGATTCAAAAATTTGTAACTGTAACGTACAGTTTATGTAAGATAAGCTTTGCCTGTTTTCCAACATACAATTCGAACTATCATTATAATTTAAACATGTCTAATTTATCTTAAATAGTTTTATTCTGTCCAATTTAACAAATATGAAATAATAAGTTGGCTTGTTTGGTTTTTTTTTGCAGTAAAAACAAGAAATGTTTGAAGTTGTTTTTGTTGTTGTTATTATTATTGAAAAATTCTTCAATATTAGTGTTGAATCTTTCCTTTAAAAAAATTCAGATTTTTTAGCTTAAAGTACCATAAATTAGACAGAAAAATATAATAATATGGATCTCACTCATATAAGATATATCTCACTCATATAAATAATATGTGAATCCCATACATATACTATTCATGTGTGGAGATATATTTTATAAACATTGTAAAATAGGAATTTACTACTGCTATTTATTGCCAACAAATATGCAACCCATCACGTTACTGCGCTTTTGAACAATCATGAATCCCTAGGGCTGGACAAAACTACGTTACAGATTCTGTAAGGTACAGACTGCAGCATCAGCCGTTGGATGTGGTTGGATGTGGAGTGAGAAACTAAACAAAAGAAAATCGGATGGTGGGATGACGGGAGATGTTTGTTACAGAATCTGTAACATAGACAGGTCCCCTAGGGCTATAAAGCACAACTCTAAACTGAAGACTTCGTACGGTAGCAAACACTCGATAAGGCCTCGAGGTTTGTGGTATTTGCAGCGTCTAAGATATCGGATCACGTCCGACGTGTCGTTCTACTCAAATTCAAATTCTCAATTCATCTTTGATTTTTGGGACACCAGGCAGAGGTAAAAAACAGGCCACGAACCTGGCTTCTATGTTTAGGCAGATCCCGAAAAGGCCAAAAGACAATAAGGCGGGCGGTGGAGGGGCCTACAATTGTAGGACCCATAATTAATTTTTACCATTAAAGCAGTGTCACGTGGGCAAGTAGATCACCGACCACGTAGTTGAGTTTTGGATTTGATTGGCTAATTGGATGTAAAAAGGAGGAAGGGGGCTCACTTGACGCATCATGATTGCTGTTTTGACAGAGTGGAGGGATTATACGATTCGTGGTAACGTCAATGGCTTATCGTCTGATCTCTCTTGGCACTTTCCATATTTTTTCAATGATTTGATTGATTATTGATGATGGACCTGTCTATGTTACAGATTCTGTAACAAACATCTCCCGTCATCCCACCATCCGATTTTCTTTTGTTTAGTTTCTCACTCCACATCCAACCACATCCAACGGCTGATGCTGCAGTCTGTACCTTACAGAATCTGTAACGTAGTTTTGTCCTATTGATGATATTTGGGTAGCTTGGAGAGCTCCTCGTGTGGATTTAAATTTCAAGCGACTCTTATGAGCAAACAGGCATCTTGTAACATAACCACCCTTATTTGTTTGAGTTGGACTATTGACACATCTCTAACATTCTTTTTAAACCTTTTTTTTTTTTACATACTCTTCTTAATTTTTAAAATAATCTTTATTTATTGTACTTTCTTAATAAACTCTTGTATCGATACTTAAAAAAATAAAATTTATTAGACGTTCTCTTTTTTTCCATTTCAAACCACTTTCAATCTCTTATTAATTATAACATTTATGAATTTATTATTTTTATTTTTATTTGTCTTTGTTTTTCCTAGTAGGTAATAACCTTGATATATACATAAAGACGTGTGTGAATCTTTAAAAAAAAATTGGTCTAAATAAACAAACTTCACAAAATTATTTTTCCTACAAAAATTTTGTTTACATTTAGATCAAATTCTTATTGTATGACAATTAATTATTTTTTCAAAATTTATAGATTCAATGAGTTTATAATGGAGAAAAAAAATAAAAAAACATAGGTGGGTTTAATTAGATAAGTTTTATTTTTAATACAATTTAAATATAAAGGATAAATTTGTAAATAAAAAACAAAATAAATTTTATAAGAGATTTAGAGGGGTGCCAATAGCGTTACTCTATTTGTTTTGAGTTTCATGGGATTTTGTGGCTATGGAAAGCTGGGTTTAGCCCAAATTATTACAAGCCCGATAAAGAAAGGAGGTCATGCATACGTGCTCATTACTCATGGAGTGTTATTATTCAGCCCCGCATTTAATCTCATGTGACCCTGTCTAATATTGAAAATTATCCTAAAGGACAGAAATTGTGCTCTATTTCTTTTTCAATCAAACTCAATAGGAAAATGATGTTCTTTGCACAAAACAGTTCGTTTTGTACAAAGTATAAAAACCACTTTTTGCTGCAAAGTTTATCACCGCACACGCACGTGAGAGGGGAACAACAAAACTCACGTGCAGAAGTCTCCTTTCTTCCTCCATTTTTCCTCATGAGATAGCTCCGATCTCTCACCCTCCGTCCTCCTTTCTTCCTTACGAGAGAGTTCGGGTCTCTCTCTCCGGCCTCCTTTCTCCCTCACAAGACAGTTCGGGTCTCTCTCTCCAGTCTCCAAGCCGCTAATAGTCTCAGTTCTATCCTCTCTCGCCACGCAACAACCATAAGATCTCTCTCTCACTCGTTTCAATTCATTGCTCTAATTGAAATCTTTAACTTGTTTAAGATATTGTGCTGAATTACCTATGGATGATGGTGGTCTTCTGCTTGAGTGTTATAAATTAGAATCAAATTATGCAAAACCCGATGCCTTTGGGAATCATGTTTATTTCAAGCTTTCATGTTGTGATTTGATTGTTTGATGAAGCACCCTGGAAAATGTAGTTTGCTCCTTCAAATTATTTTACTATGTTGAATAAATTGTATTTGCCATTATTTGAAAGGAATTTAAAAAAAAAATTACAGCCCCTAAACATTGAGCTTTTGCTATAATTTACGCGTCTCCCTCATTTATAACACATTTTTTTCATCATTTACGCGACAAGGGAGAATAGAGATGTGACTGTTACTGGCATGGGGATGAGAGAGAAAGATTTGAGCTGTTGGGCGAGATTTCTGAAATACTAATTAGGTAACTCAAGATGGAGGATGAATTGAGATTTTAAAAATTAAGTTAAGTAAATCACGTAATAATTTAATTTAATATCTTAATAAATTCGAAAATAATAAATTTAATGAAAGTACAATAATAAATGAGCGATAGAAGAGAAAGTAAACTTAAGGATTTTTATGTGGTTCGGTAATCTCCGCCTACGTCCACGCCTCCAAGTACATCGGACTTAAGGATTTCACTATCCGAGTTTTTTTAAGGCTTCAAACATTTACAATTGACTTCAAGGTGTCAATGAACCTTTACAATAAGAGATTATCTCTCCAATCTTTTCACCCCAAGTGTTTCTCACACTTGTGCACTCACAATTTGATGAGAAATGAAAATTACAATAATAAAAACTTTCTTTAAGAGTGGATATATAAATTGAAGAACAAATATGATTTAATAATGATGATTTATGAAATTGAAGATCAAAATATGTTGTGTGCATTTGTTTTTACTTGCTAAGATTACCAAAAATGAATTGGTTTTGAGTTTATATAGTTTGAACTTAAAAACTAGCCGTTATATACTTTTTGGTCATAACCGGCTTACCGTTTATGAAATCCGATTAACCGCTTTTATGTTACCGTTAAGGCAAAATTTTAAATTTTAAAATATCCGGCATGTCGCTTTTCATATCTGGTTAACTGCTTTTAAAATTCAGATTGCTGCTTCTGAAATCTGGATAGTCGTTTATGCTTCAGAAGCTTACAGCCCAAAATCTGGATTGCCGTTTACCATATCCAGTTAGCCGCTTGCTACAGTAGCTGTTACAATGAAATATTTTCAAAATTTATAGTTTGACCTAAAAATTTTATAAAACTGTATTATGACTCAAAACGTTATGAAAGCTTTCAAATAGGTCCAATTTCAGAATTTCTAAATAATGCATTGACAATCGTAAAACTTTCTGAAATTATGATATGGCCCAAAATGATATGAAAATTTTCAAATAAGTCTTTTCCAAAATTTCAAGCAATACTTGTTGGTTTCAAAATTTTCAAAATTCTTCCAATTAAACCATAAACTTGAAAAACAACAAATTTTATAAAATCATTTTTTCAATATGAAACCTTTATAATGTGAAAATTATGATTTATTTAAAAAGAATAAAAAATAATTTGAGTTTAAAAGATTAATCATTCTTAACTTTATTTGTTATCATCAAAATCAACATTATGGAAACATATATGTTAACAGTTTCGTGAGGGAGAAAGGAGATGGGAGAGAGAGACGCTGAGTTTTGTTCCCCTTACGTGTGTGTGTTTGGTGTTAAAACTTTGCAGCAAAAAGTGGGTTTTATACTTTGCACAAAACACACCGTTTTGTGCAAAGTTTTGTACGAAGTGTTGTAAGAATATCGGCACCGAACTCAATAACCCAGCAGCTCTTCTCTTATGTATTTTTGCTTGCATGTCATTAGAGTCAAATGTTTTTATTTTTTGAAGCAAAATATTCCATTCATTCTATAGCGATTTGATGAGTAGTATAACACAATGTTAGCCTTTTTTATTTTTTATTTCTTTTTCATTCTAAAATATTTAATTTTAGAAATTTATGTGTCTAAAAGATTCTCTAATAGACACTTACATAATAGATGATCATTTTTTTTAAAACGAAATAATGGATTATAGACTTGCATCTAAGTGTGTTGATACAATTATTTAAAAAATAAAAATGATAGTTAGGACGGAAAATAAGAAAATTTGGAAGTAGATGATGAATAAAAAAAAAATAGTGTTTGGTGAGATAAGAGGATAATTTTGAAAATTAACTGGGGTATAAAAGAAAGTGGGGTCTTTCAAGATAATATGTGGGGTAGAATATTGCTGCTCTTACTCATACCTCGCTTGTTACAAAGAATATTTTGAAGCAAAATATTTAGGGAAATTTATAAAATTCGCCCAAAAATTTTAGGGTATTTTAGAATTAGTTAGTTAAATTTTTTCTACCATATGTAGCCAATTTCAACATTTGTGCACAACAAATACCCTCGTCACTCCAAAAAAAAAAAAAAGAACATTTTCATCACTCCTAAATCCAGCAGCACGATCTTGACTTTTTCAGCAACAACCAACGGCAGTTTGATGCGCGTTTGACATAAGCTTTTTCTCCGACATTATGTGGCTATATTTCCAACACTTAGACGACAGCTGGATGGGAGGTTGATGCAAGCTTCATCTCCAAAAGCAAGTTTTTTTTTTGTTTAATTAAGATTAGACAGTCATTTGAATGTAATTAAGTGTATATTTCATGATAGATGAGTATTAGGTTAATTCTCTATGAATTTTAAAAAGTATTTAATGAGACTTATAGTTTGAGAAAAATGGCACATGAGGTGTTTGTTGAGACGCCAATTAAATTTTGTTATCTTATTTTTTATAGATTATGTCGTGGGTTGATTGTGACTTGGTGCGAAGCAGTGTTGGCAAAGCATAGCAACATGCTTCCTTTGATTTTGAGCAATGGGCGGTTGTCGCCTAGGAGACAAGTGCCTGTCAGTCAAAATTACATTAACATGCTTGTTGTGATTTCATGCAACATGCACCTATGGCTTGGGAGATAGTGCATTTGCTCAAAATCATAGCAATACGCTTGCTTTGATTTTGAGTGGTGGACGTTGTCGCCCCGAGACAAGTGCCTGTTACTTAAAATTACATTAACATACTTGTTGTGATTTCATGCGAAATGTGCATGTCGTCTGCTTTTGGCTTTTATCACACTAAATCAAAGCAACACTTGTCGCACCAAAGTCACTTGCTCTACTTTATCGAACACAAATTCGTACCAAGCCACAATAAACCCACAACACAATCTATCAAAAATAAGATAACGAAGTCTAATAGGCACTTCAACAAACATCTCATATGCTATTTTTCTCAAATCATAATCTCATTTAATACTTTTCAAAATTCATAGTAAATTAACCATAATACTCATCTATCATAAAGTATACACTCAATTACATTCAAATGACGGTCCAATCTTAATGAAACAAAAAAAAACTTGCTTTGGGAGAAGAAGTTGTCGTCAATCGCTCATCCAACTGTAGTCTAAGTGTTGGAAATACAGGCGGGTGATGTCGGAGATGAAGCTACCATCAAACGCCCATCCAACTACCATCAATTATTGCCGAAAAAGTTAAGATTGTGCTAGTGGATTTGGGAGAGAAGAGAAGGTTAAGTTTTTTAGGTTTTGGAACGACAAGGGTATTGTTGTCCAAAAATGTTAAAATTGGCTATATAAGGTAGAAAGAGTTAAACTGACTAATTCTAAAAGGCCCTAAAATGTTTTGGCTATTTTTGTAATTTTTTCAAATATCTAGCCTATTTTATCATGGATTCTAATGCTTGAATTTATTATGAGTGATAATAGAGTCACAAACTCTTGTACAAATTTATTTTATATAAAATTATTTGGTATTAACTCGTTGGTTGAATAAAATACAAGATAATAAAAATAAATCATGTGGACCAAGTTAATCATGTCATATCAATTTGTACAAAAAAAAATTGTATAAGAGTTTGTAATTATATTATTACTCATTTATTATTATGAGTTGAAGTACTGATAAAATCTATTCATACTCTTACTATATATTTATATTTTTACCCGTAACTGATATTACCTAAAAAGACAATTATAATTATTAAAACTCACTTATAATGAAAATTCTTTACACCTTTGTATGTCTTCAAAACTTAAATCAAAGTCTATTTAACGCACGAAAGAAATTAATAGGACTTGAGAGATTTTCAAATTGATAGAAATAGGGAAAACTGAACATCCACATACTAATAAAATCTAAATACTAAGACTTTTAGTTTATGCTGGGGTTGAAAAGTTTTTTTTAAAAAAATGGTTTGGCTACAAAAAGAATGACCAGTAACAATTTCATCACCATGGCGTTATTACTGGGGTTTTAACGATAGATATGGATTTTTTAAAAAAAATACATAAATAAGTGGGGTGTTATAAACATTGTATAATATGTTTCAATACTTTATTAGGATTAGTTGAGAGAAGGGTTTTTAAGAGCTATTTAGTGAAGTGCTAATATTTTTACTGATTAACACTTAAAAGTGTACATGTAATAAGAATAATTTTATTAGTTTTTCACTTAAAGTGTTGATTAATGTGCTAATTATTCTTAAATTATCTGAACACTTCCCAAATCTATTTTTATGTTAAATTAATTTGTAATTTTGTGATATGTTAATTTAATTTTAATTTTATATTGTAGATATATTTCAAGAATAAAGAGGAGTTGGAACTAGAAGTGGGAACAAAAAAGAATTACTGAAGCCTTTTGAAATGCATTATTGAAGAGATATAATTAATAAAAATATATTTTAAAAAAAAGAATAAAAGGTGAGCAACCATGCTTTGGTTGCTCGTGATGGTCAAGTGGCCATGTTGCCACCTAACCATCATACCTTTCAATTAATATATATATTTAACATAAAATAAGATAATAATGAAAAAAAAGAAATGATGCATCCCTTGCCTATAATAGGCAAGGGGATGCAAGCGAGTAGGTAGAGAGGAGCCGAAGAGGAGGGTACGGAGTGAAGCTGAAAATTTTCTTTCTTTCTTTTCTTGTTTTTTGGTATAATCAATTCCCTTATAATATATTTCAAAAGTTTGTCAAATAAAAAGAGTATTTTATTTTCTTTCAATATGAGTGGCTAATTTTACTAAACTGAGGTGAAGGGTGAAACTCAATGTTTCAAATTATTAAATTAATTTCTCTTTTAAGTGAGTTTTAAGTTTATTTTATTATTTTTCGAGTTATTTTTATGTCATGTTAATTTATAAATTTTCTTACATTTGTATGGTATTTTGACATAATATCAACACATTAATATAATTGTGGCACATTAGGTACTTGATTCTATATTTATCCACACACATAGTTAGTTAAAATTAAATGACATAATAATTAATTGGTAAAAGTGAGGAAAAATATAAAAATGAGAGAGTATTTAAACTATAGTTTGAATACTGGGAGTAGATCTCGTAACCCTAGCGTATTTTTAAATTGATTTCTAATAATTTTTTTCCCATATTTAATTTTATTTATTTAATAAATTGATTATTAGATTTTAAATTCTCTATGGTTCGACCTCAAATTCACCGAGTTATATTATAATTAGACATTCTTATATTTGATATTAATAGCACTTTTGAGTCATGTCATTCGCTCTATTATTATGCCAATAAACTCTAACTCTCCTTTTTAATGCTTCTACAATTTCTCATTTAGGGATCCTAATTCTAGATTAGAGTAGAAGATTGATCGTTTTATTGAATGACATTAAAATTTAACAAGTTCGGTTGAATTTTATGATGACAAAACAAATGAAAGATCAAAAAGAGAGTGAGAGTGCACATATATAAACCACACAATGTGGTGATAGTGTGAACACAAAGGCGACGAAATTCCCTAATCTTTTTTTTTAAAAACATAACACAAAGTGATAATTAAATTCAATTTTTATTTATGTGAAGGTGGTTGAACTACATATCTTTACCAACTAAACTAAGCGATATTATTAATACACACAATATAATTCCTAATTTTCAACCCACCAAATCTTCCGCATAAAAGAACCCTCCACGGTCCAAAATTAGCATATAATCCAATGCACAATGAACTTAAAAAATAATAAGAATAAGAAGAAGAAGCAAATAAACTAATGAAAGGACCAAGTTGCAAATGTCAAACCGATCGCCGTCTACGTGTAAACATTAAGCGAAAACTTTTACGAGGAGTGCGTCAACAACACTGCAACGTGCACAAACAGACAGAACTAACTACCTTCGTAAAATTCCTATTCCTCCCCCCACAATCTTAGGCTTGGTTGTCGCCAAAAATTCCATTGGTGACCTTCGCGTTTTCTTCTCCATTCCATTCGCTTCTCTTATATTGCGCGTCACCACACACTCATTTTCTCACTTTTAGCCTATTAGAAATTCTCCCGGCATAACTGACTAACCAATTAACTAACCAACCCGGTCCCTACTCTATGATCTATTCAACACTTCAACGACCCACCACAAAAAAGCTACCAACGAAAACTCAAATTCAAAATACTCTGTTCCTTTTTTTTTTTTTAATTTTTTTTCTTTTTCTTTTTCCTGTCTTTTTGCTCTCTTTTGTTTGGACAAAAGAACAATTCTTGCCTTTTTTTGACACTCAGTGCTCAATTCGTTTCATAGATATAAATATTTTTTTTTCTTTCTTTTTTGTTCATTCATTAACATAAAGGATAAAGGGGCACTAAATTGGTAACATTTTTCGTTTGCTGGGTCTGTTTTGTTTTTTGTGTTTTCATTTTCTTTTTTCAATAAAGAAATTTTGGTGAGTTTGGGGGGGCGTTCAGAGAGTTGATGAATTGTTGATGTCTTTGGCTGTTGGAGCTGTGTCAAGTTCCAATAACATGGTTGATGAGAAGAGGGAGGAAGGTGAGAATAGTAATGTTGCCGTGGGAGCAGCAGAACCAGCAAATCTTCAAGAAGAACAGAGGACTAGCAGATATGTGACTGTGAGTGAAACTGACGAAGAGGACGACGACGACAGGGAGCAGGACATCCAGTTGGGTCCTCAGTACACTCTCAAAGAGCAGATTGAAAAGGATAAGGTTTGTTTTACTTAACGTTTTACATCTTTTTGCTACGTACAAATTTTGTTGATGAGCTTTATGAGTTCGTATATAGGATGATGAGAGCTTGAGGAAGTGGAAGGAGCAGCTCCTCGGAGTGTTGATTTTGACAACATTGGAGGTATTAATGTTCTTTTGGTTATGTTTTATATCCTTTTTTGTTAGAATTTGTTTTTGTTTTTAATTTCTTTTGATATATATATTTTTTCATTTTCATGTTGACTGTGTATAGCACTAATGGTATCTATCGATGGGTGCTAAAAGATGTGAAAGTTCAAGGCTTTCTTTATACCAGATAATATTAATCTCTTTGGTTTGTTTGCTGACAATAAATCTTAATCCTTTGAGCAATTGAGGACTGTCCTAACCTCTGTTCAATATGTTCATTGCTTCATTATATGTCACATTAGAAGACATATCATTAGATGAAGGGATATGTGCATCTCTTGCGTTTTTTCTGTTCTGTAATCAATCTCATTTGTATGAATTATATCCATTGAACTGAACTTGTCCGATTGCTTTCTCTCTAAGAAACTAAAGCTTAACCAACCTCACTGCTATCGGCCCATTTAATGTGCTTTTGGTTTTCCCTTGACTTGATGCAGAAACTCTTGAACCTGAAGTGAGGATCCTTAGCCTCTCAATTGTTGCGCCTGGCAGAAATGACATTGTGCTTGCTGTTCCAGAGGATGGAAAACCCACAGGAAATTGGTTTACATTGAAAGAAGGTAGTAAATACAGCTTGAAATTCACATTCGAAGTCAGCAATAACATTGTATCTGGCCTTAAGTACACCAACACCGTTTGGAAAGCCGGTATCAAGGGTAAGCAAACCACCTATGCTCGAACTCATGCTAACATTTTGAATGTCATTCACTCGTATTTTTTGCTCACTACAAATTTTATTTCAGTGGACAGCGCAAAACAGATGCTTGGAACCTTTAGTCCTCAGCCAGAGCCTTACATACATGAGATGCCCGAGGAGACAACCCCTTCGGGCATGTTTGCTAGAGGATCGTATTCTGCAAGAACAAAGGTTAGATCAAATGGTCAAGTTCTTGTTTTCTGCAAGTACTATTCTTTATGGATCATTTGATATTTTTCTTTATGTAACAAGTTGTTAGAATAGTCACATGCAGTTTCCTAGAAAGTTTCACTTTAGGATTCATATGTAGATTAACTGAAGTTGCTTAATTGATACATGATCTGGAAATTTCACTTTTGAAAGTATCTACCGTGATCTATTCTTGCTTTAAAGCTGCTTAATCAAATTGAATTAGCTTTCCCAGAAGACGTGAATGAGGCGCAATTTATGAGATTGTGACTCCTGGCATCACACGAGAGACGAGTTCTATCATCTCTTATCTGTTATCTTGTATGTTACATGTGAAGTGCGACCCACCAATTCATTCGTTGCACATATTGTTGTTTGGCCATGACTTGGGGCCATTTTGCTGTTTGCCTTGTATGCTTTAATCTTTATTGCCTGATGAAGACTTGAGTTTACTAGTTTTCTGATTTGTCTTTGTTCTGTAATGTACGACTAACTTGTTTAATTTCCAAGCAAACTGCTGACATAGCATGCCCAATGCAAATTAGAGTGCAATACTTTTTTTTAAAAAAAAAAAATTGGTCTTAATTTTTGCAGTTTCTTGATGATGATAACAAGTGCTACTTGGAGATCAACTACTCCTTCGACATCAGAAAAGAATGGGCTGCTGTTTGAACGGAGAACCTCGCATGGCTTCATCATCCACTAGTTATTTTTTCTTATACCAATATTATTAGCTCAAGATATTTCAATTCAAGCCTATTAAATTAATGCTTTTGCAGCTAAATTAATCACTTCACCCTACTCGCGGCAAATTCCCTTGACAACGGAAATATGCCTTTGATTCCAGGGATGCACGCCTCGCCTCACTGTTGGATGCTTGTTTCTAACTTTCATTTCTTCATTGATTGAGAAGACTGTAAACTATTGCTATTAATCTAGGACTTATTAAGATGTTAGAAAGCGGTTCAGTTCATGAGTTTTCTTTTGTTTCAAGTAATTGGACCTGCTTTTTACGATTGTTTTAGCTGCTATGCTAAAAGTTTTCTATTAAATTTCTTTCTGCAGACATTTTCAATTATGAGCTTAAGTTTCTTCAAAGCTATGTTGAGCACAAGACGATATTAATAAATACCATGTTGCTAATTGCCTGTTTCTTCCGGGTGTTTTTTTTTTCCCCTCTTTTTTTGGTAGTCAAATAATCCCTAATGCAACAAGCCTTTAAAATTCTTGGACTATGTCCCAAAAATTGCTGCCATTAAAACCTTGGATAGCCCAAGAGATGAAAAGAACCCATTCTTCAACATGAGCTCATACAAGTTGTAGGAGTCAAGAGACTATAATAAGACCCAACAAATTAAATAGGTAATGAAATTATCAGCTTGAAATGACAGAGGCAGCTACAAGCCTCGCTTGATAGTAACAGTAATCTCTCATCTTACTCAACCCATTTTATTTCCTCTTGCTTTATATTGATATGTGCAGAGAAACACATCATAGAACCTTCTCTTCAGCCTCTTCAGCCACTGTCTTTATATCATTGTGGCGTTACATTAATAACGCAGCTAAAATGTTTTCTGTAACCTATAACGTGACACTTATATATGATATATATTTATTAGTATAAAATGACTAACGATGGATTGCACTTGTTACTGGTTTCATGGAGAAATTTCAAAATATTTAGAACAGAAAATAAACAATATGTAAAACTTGGCTTGACCCATGTTAGATTAAGTCTTTAATTTACTGTTTTAACTATGATTAGCCCTTTAATAACAACCAAGTGGACGTTGACTAATGTGAAGAGACACTCAAACCCACCCGACACAAGTGATTAATCTGTTTTATTAAGAAAGCAGCATCCCTAGTAAAATAAATTGACTTGGTGTTGATTAATTTAAACAAGGTTCATATGACAAAATGCCCAATCTTAACCACCAAATCCATCGTATTTGATGACATTGCCATTGCACCTTCCCATGCCTAAATGACAAATCTCACCTCCCCAAATCAATGTTAGTGAAGTTATGTGATTAATAAATGTAATCTTAACTTAATTTGACCGCATACTCCATTGAGCTTCACGTGCAGCTTTTATGAAATTTGGCTTTTGGTCACTGCTTTTATGTGAAGGGGAAAGCTTTTGTGGCTCCAAGCCTCCAAATATTATTAAAATATTACCAAATTGAGAATAATGTATTCCTAATGCATGATATTTAATTTTTTTAATCTTTCGAGCTAAGTGGCTGGATAGTTTGAAATAAGTTTGTCTTTTGACACTATCATTAGATTCTTACGTAATAGTTTAAGCTTTAAAATAAATTATGCGAATATTTTTAATTATAATTAAAGTTAAGTTTTGCGTTCAATCTCCACATATTATATTAAAGTCAATCCACATGTTATGTTTGATTCAGTAATTTATTTATCCTAATTTTATTTTGTCTAGTTAAACCAAGTTTTACCTGAGAAACATTTCAAAAGTTATCTTTCATTTTGTTATTAGACTCTTAGTTAATTATTTAAGCTTGATTTCCTTAAAAACAAAATGTTTGCAGTCGTCGAAAATGGATTAAAATCGATGAATTATACTAATATAATTTGTATTTGTTACTTTCACATTCTATGTGCACGGACTTAAATGAATGAATGGTGCGTTTATTTTATAGGAATAAGAATGAGGTAGAATGAGAATGAATTGGGAATAAGAATGAGATAGAATGAGAATGAGAAATGAGAATAAAATTTCAATGTTTACTTGACAAAAATAAATGGGAATAAGAATATGTTGGAATGCCATTAATGTGTTTACTTGGCAAAATAAATGGGAATGAAGGAATGAAATGAAAATCAATTTACCAAAATACCCATAGTATTAATAATTAATAAAAATAATTAATTTATCATTATTAACAATATTATCATTTTGTTGTGTTGTTGTTGTTATTATTATTATTATTATTATTATTATTATATTATTATTTTTATAATTATTGTTATATTATTTTTATTAATATTATCATTATTAACATTTATTATTATTTTAGTTATTATTAATTACTATTACTTATTAATATTATTTTTATTAATATTATCATTATTAACATTTATTATAAGAATAATTATATTATTATTAAATTTATTAACTTTATTATTTTAGTTACTATTTATTGTTATTATTATTATTATTAATATTATCATTATTAACGTTTATTATTTATTATTAGTATTATATTTTATTAACTTTATTATTTTAGTTATTATTAATTACTATTAATATATTTTTATTAATATCACATTATTAAAATTTATTATTATATTTTAATTAATATCATTTTTAATAATATTTATAAATGTATGTACATAATATTATTATTATATTATTATTAACTTTATTATTTTAGTTATTATTAACTACTGTTAATATTATTTTTTATTAATATTATCATTATTAACATTTATTATAATTATAATTACATTATTATTATTAATTTTATTAACTTTGTTATTTTAGTTACTGTTAATTATTGTTTATTATTATTTATTAATATTATCATTGTTAACATTTATTATTATTAATATTATTAGTATTATATTTTATTAACTTTATTTTTTAGTTATTATTAATTTCTATTAATATTATTTTTATTAATACTATCATATTAACATTTATATATTATTTTTATAATATATTTATACATGTATGTCATAATGAAAATGACATTATTATTATTATTATATATTTTTATAATAATAATAATAATAACAAAAATAACAATAATAATGATAATATTGTTAATAATGATAAATTAATTATTATTTTTATCATTATTTTTATTGTTAATAATGATAATATTAATAAAAATAAAAATAATTAATAATAACTAAAATAATAAATTTAATAAAATTTAATAATAATAATTATTATTATTATTGACATTTAAAATAATAAAATTATTTGTGATTTGAACAACAGTAATTTAGGAAATATGAAAAAATTAAAAGAATAGAAAAGTAAATTTATGTTTCATTTTCATTCTCAACCCCACTATGAGAATGAGATTCTCATTCTTTATTCCCAATTTGTGTGAGACCCACATAATTTATTCCCATTTTAAATTCAATTTTATCAAATAAATATAACTTTGATTCTCATTCCTTATTCGAAGAAGTAAACACACCAAAAGAGTTAGGATTCCCACCAAATCGACATGAGACTTGATTTAGTGTATAAAATCTACCAAGACATAAAGGTGATTTGATTATTATCAAGCCCAAAAGAGAAAAATAAATTTAAAAGAATTGTTTTAATTATCAAAATTCTCAAATCACATTTTATAATGATATAATTCATGAATTATCTATAACCATAAACATAACCAAGGGATTTGGTAAAGTTAGTGTCGGCGGGAGTAAAACACAAGGAAACGATGTCGTTTACCGTGATTGCTAAAGTAAGCGATTTTGAGGTGGCGGGTGCACACGTTGGGCGCCGCAGCATTGGAGAACAACAGGTGGCATCGGCTTTTTGTGGGGTACACACAGGTCACAGGCGATGCTTGTTGGCCCAAACATCATGGTCGGCCCCATCTTGGCCCACTTCTACTCAAATTATCGGCCTACGATATTTTCATGATATTTTGTTTTTACCCTTTGTAATATTATGGCCGAATTTAATTATTTTCATAATATTTTGTTTTTAACATTTATATTTTGGCTTTAGTGAATTTATTTATTTACTTTTTTTTTTATAAAAAAAAGGAAAGGAGGTAGAGACATAACTAATAATACGAGCATTACTTGTCGTATTAATTGAAAGATAAATTTTGTATCTCAAATTTTGTAATCATAACTTTATTTTTTTTTCACTTTTTTTAATAAATAAATGTCCTTACTTTATAAAATAAAAATTTTCTAAGATCAGTTCGATTTAGTAAGCTGTAAAATTCCATGGAGACACATTAGCACGAGCGCAACGTACACCCCATCGGTATGACAAAATTTATTATGATAAATTGAAGTGGGATTATTCTTATCTTAAAGAATGACGACATTTCCATGATTAGGTAATTTTAGCAAGCCGTAAATGTATCACGCGGGCATGCTAGCGCTTATCATGGTATAGCCAAATTTATCATGATAAATTGGTGGAAACTCGACAATGATGTTATAGATTGCCACTGTGCATGAGTTGGTGTCTCAGAGATTTTAAAATACTAATTTGTCGACGAGTGATTAAGAAAGGCCACCCCACATGGACCACTTTTCTTCAAAGCAATTCCACTAAAGAAACCCTTAAAATGTTTATATGAGTTTGCCCTAAGCAAGTAAATTCCCAAGATTGGAAACTTTTCTTTGTCATCTTCCATGTGACAGATTTAAGACGCTACCACTAAATTTTATGTTAGGACTGTGTAATTTTGCACAGTAATTGTAAACCACCTACTCTTTTCACTGCCTCTTACTTTCCTTTTAACCTTCATCTCACAGCTCCCCCACCACCAGCTGGTGCCATCCCCAATCACGACTTTGTATCATTATTATTATTTTACTAGCAAATGTAAAAATCAAATCTTTATATAGTGTTAAGACAATTCATTTTTTTTCCAGCTAAACACCACCATTTCTCACACTCTCTCTCTCTGAATTCTACTTAGTCAGGTCAGTGCCTGCTCTCATTGTAATTGTTTTGCTTCACTTTTGGGTTCCAATTTATGATTTTGCACTTCATGCAGCTCAGAATTGTTTAGCTCTTCTGGGTTTGTTTTGCTTGGTTGATCTGGGATTCTAGATCTGTTTTTGTGCCCCATTCTTGATGTACATTGTGTGATTTTTCCCTTGGGTTTGACAAGACATGATCAAACTTGTAGCTCAAAATTTGATTTTGATCGGAGTTTTGGAGTAAAGTTTTGATCTTTTGGTGATTTTTGTTCTGTTTGGAATCGTATATCTGCTTTTGCATGTGCTTCAAATGCTTGCGTGGTCTCCACATGTCAGTTTCACTTTCTTGCAGCGTCTGTTTCAGTGGGATGAGTTGTTCAAGATCTGACTTTCTGTTATATCTTTGTAGAGGTTTGGTGAGCTGGGTTTTTCAGAAACTTGTTTGTGGGTTACGGTGTGTGGATTTTGTAAAACAGTAAGATTTTTATTGTCTTTCTAGACATTGGGGCTTTTAGATTTTAGATTTTAAGTGTTAAAATTTTACAGGCACTTACATTGTGGTTCAATAAGATTTGATCACAGGCTCTTGTGTTGATAGGCTAAGATCTAGCAGTTGATTGATTCTGGTTTTTGCAGGAATTTGGAGAGTTTGGTCAACTTAGAAAGCAACATAAAACTTCATGGAAAAAATGAAAGTTTCCATGGCTTTGATGATTAGTGCACTATTGCTTTTGTGCTCTTCAGCTAATGCTCAGAAAGCTGCTAGCCCTCCCACATTCAGTCCAACTCCAGCCCCGGCCCCGGCGCCTGAACATGTGAACCTCACTGATTTACTCTCTGTAGCTGGCCCATTCCACACGTTCCTCAATTACCTTGAGTCCACTAAAGTGCTTGAGACCTTCCAAAACCAAGCCAACAATACTGACGAAGGCATTACCATCTTTGTGCCAAAAGATGATGCCTTCAAGTCTCTCAAGAAACCTTCTTTAGCCAATCTCACACAGGATCAGCTTAAGCAGCTTTGTCTATTCCATGCCTTGCCACATTACTACTCATTGGCTGATTTCAAGAACCTTAGCCAAATGAGCCCTGTTAGCACATATGCTGGTGGAGATTACAAATTGAACTTCACTGATGTTTCGGGGGCTGTCCATATCGATTCAGGATGGTCTAGAACTAAAGTTAGCAGCAGCGTGCATTCAACTGACCCTGTTGCCTTGTACCAAGTTGATAAAGTCCTTCTCCCAGAAGCAATCTTTGGTACCGACATTCCCCCAATGCCTGCACCGGCACCGGCTCCTCATGTCCCACCGCCTGCTGACGCTCCATCTGAAGTAAGTGACGGTGGCGCTGCTTCTCCAAAATCTTCACCAGGAACAAATTCTTCTCACAGGAACATCAACTGGGGTATTTGCATTCAGCTGATTTTGGCGGTCTCAGGTTTGATGGCCTTGTTCTTGTAAGAGAAAAGAGGATTTCTATTGAGTCTCTAATTTATGTTGCAAGGATATATCTGGATGTGGTTCATTTGCTTTGATTTTTAAACAATTTTTTTATTACATAATGTGATTGAAACTTTGTATCAGAATGTGAGTTATTGTGTTACTATTTCTTCATTATTCAAATTAATTGTCATCTGTATGAGCTCTTTTGATTTATACTTGGAACAAACTCTTATGTACACAACCTTTTTTTTTCTTTTCTTTTGGTGTTTAATCTTTCCTGCCCTGGCGGGTTTTGATTAGTGGAGCTTTCAATGATAATATTGATTATGCTTCAAAAGACTACGGATAAATGATCCCTTTAAAAGAGACAAGCCAACATATGAAAGTGGGAAAAGCAATTGGCAATGACTCAAAAAGACTGTTCCATAATCCATTCATCTATTTAACAAACAAAATTAAGTGCAATTTACCAAGAAAGTTGGCAGGAAAAGGACGTGCAAATCATTCAAAACAGCTTTAAAACACCGAGGCAAGCAAAACTCCATGTGGCAAGTTAGTGAACACGCTAAAACATTTGAGGGAAGTTTAAAATTTGAATGCGGAGAGATGAAGGAAATGCTATTAAAAGTTTGAAGCATTAGGGAGTCGCCTTCCAGTAATCATCAAAACTACTCATAACATGGACCATCCACTGAGCCACACCCACATAACAAATGTTTTCAGGAGTTTGGCGATAGTCACCATCCGAATTTTTAAAGATTAGATGAGGCTGCCTGGTAATTGTAATCTTTCGTTAAATCCATTGGATAACAAGGAAAATTTGCGAAAAACTACCAGCCGGCCTATTAGCTCAGCTGGTTAGAGCGTCGTGCTAATAACGCGAAGGTCGCAGGTTCGAGACCTGCATGGGCCAAAATCAATTTTTGTACCCCCCAATTGAGCCCGTTTGAGATTGTTTTTAGTAGATCTAAAAGTGATTTTCAAAATTTAAAAGTTAATTTTAGTGTTTGGTAAAAAAAAATTAAAATCAATTTTGTTAAAATCAGTTTCACCTACAGCTGATTTTAAAAAATAGGGAAGAAATAACTTTTAGATTCTGATTTTAAAAATCAATTTTATCATTTAATACAATTCCGAGCTGTTTGAAATTATTTTTAGTAGATCTAAAAGTGATTTTCAAAATTTAAAAATTAATTTTAGTATTTGGTAAAAAAAATTAAAATCAATTTTGTTAAAATCAGTTTCACCTACAGCTGATTTTAAAAAATAGGGAAGAAATAACTTTTAGATTCTGATTTTAAAAATCAATTTTATCATTTAATACAATTCCATAAATATCGTTAAAATTATTACTTAAATCTAAAATTATCTTTATTCAAATTGGAAACAAAATAATTTATAAAAATTTTGTATTATAATTCATAAATATAAATTTATTGATATTAATTTATTGGTTGAATTATTATTAAATTTATTTTACTATATTATTAATTTAATTATCAATTGCTTTAAGATAAAAAAATTAAATAAATATATTATAAATTTTATTTTTAGTAAAAATTATTATAATACACAATTAAAAATATTATATGTACATATTTTTATATATATAAGTAAATTTTATCTTATATTATGAATATTTTAGTCATTTATTTTTTCTCAACAGTTTAACAGTAAAATTTACCAAACGTCCATAACTGTTTTCAAAACTCATAATATTTTTTAAAATAAAATTTACTAAATACTTAAGTAATTCTTTTCACAATTAATTATTTTTACAACATAATTAATAATAATTATTTTAAAAAATACAACATTCTCAAACTGGCCGTAATATTAATTGGGCTTATAAATCCAGTTTTATTGTGATCTCTTCACTCGCCTCCATTTTTGCTTTGTTTTCATGCTATTCAATGAAGCTTTCTGCCTCCATTATGAGGCATTGAGACATTTTGCACAAGAATCTATTAACCGCCTAAATGGAGCGTGTGTGTAATTATGATTAATAGTTCCTATTTATTTCCTAATTTAAAGAACTCGTCGCCAAAATGTCAACCATAACTTTGTATCAGAGTATGAAGGTCAATAAAAGAAATGAGTCTTTTCTTAATGAATCACATAAATGAATTTGACAATTGACGTACACCGCCCGCCGCCGACTGCTGCCGGCTCTCTTTACTACCAAAACCATTAATCAAATTTTTAATCAATCAAATCATATTTTACGCACTAAAGTTGTCTAAATTCATAAAAAGTGTTATTTAAAAAAAAAAGAAAAAAAAGGGGCATGTAAAGTTCAGCAGTCTTTTTTCTTTCTTTTTTTAAATTGATATTATCATTAAAAATATAAGTTATAAAATTTGCTGTACCTAAAAACTTAAGCCCATAATATAAGTTATGAATTTTGTGATGTGAAGATTTATAATGTGATAAAAGAGCATTAAACTTGAGAAAATTCATGAAAAAACACCTTAACTAATAACAATTCACTCGAAAAATTGCTAAATCATTTAAATGTTTAATAGACCGTGTGTATTTGGTTAAAAAAAATTGATATTTGGATTTCATCCAATTTTATAACCCTAAAAATATATATATTTTTTTAAAAAAATTACAAATAAAATTGTCTTTTAAAAATAGAAATATCCTCAAAATAGTAAATAACCAATAATAATGAAAATAAGAAGTTGCATTAAACATGTAAGGAGAGACATTCGACGATGTAAAATAAGAAAACAGAGAGGCTTTCTTCCTTTGTACGTGCATTTTTTCTATTTCACTTCCTGCGTCTTCGCGCGGGTCCTCTGACCAACACGCTTTTCTCTCCTTCATTCAATCACTCAATTTTTCATTTCCATTAAACATTCAACTCTCTAAAAATATTTCTCTCTTTCTCTTTCTTTCTCTCAAATTAAAAAAAAAATGAATGGAATTGAATGAGAGCGTCATTTGATCATCTTAGCTCTTGTACGTGCACGTTTGTTTCACCGAGGTTAGTTATGTTTCCTTCAAATCTTGATCGAGTTATTGTTTTTCTCAAAAGGGTATCGTTTGTTTTTACATTTTTGTTTTTTGCTCCATATAACGATGATACGAAAACAAAATGGTGATCATTTTCTTGGTTTCTGCATGCATTAGTTTATTTTTTGGTCTTTCTTGTGTATCTATGCTGATGTTCTTTTTGATACTAGCATTCAGTTTTCTTATAGGTCGATAGGAATTTAGACAAAACAAGGCCAAAATGGCTGGTTTTGTGGGTGTACTTGTATCTGATCCATGGCTTCAGAGCCAGTTCACTCAAGTGGAGCTACGCACTCTCAAATCCAAGGTGACTTTTTTCGTTTTTTGTAGGGTTGTTGTAATTGTTTATTTTTTGTGAATGTTTATTGACATGTTTTTTTTTTTCAAATGTTTTTGTAGTTTATTTCTACCAGAAGCCAGTCGGGTCGTGTCACAGTTGGTGATTTGCCGCCTCTTTTTGCAAAGTTAAAGGCTTTCTCTGAAATGTTTAAGGAGGACGAGATTAAGGCTATTATGGGAGCGTCACATACCAACATGGAGGATGAAGTTGATTTTGAATCTTACCTTCGGGTGAGTCTGTATTCATTCTAATGAGGAATTAACCAACATTTTGCTTCTTCTTTTGGATTATATGGTGTTTGGATTCTACTTTCTCGGTGCTAAAATTTAATGACTGTGGATGCTGGTTGATTCAACTCGTAAAACATCACCATGTTGGGGAGCAGTTTGGTTTACATTTATGTAATAACTTAGATTTTTCTCTCTTTTTTGTTTGATGAGTTATAGCTTTGCAAGATTGGAAAATCAAGATGTTTCTAGTGAAATACATTTTGGTTGGAGAGTCTTTTTGAATTTTATATGAGTGTCACTATGTTACACGGCTTTATTTACGTTTTCAATGTTTCTCATATTTGGCTGGTGCGGTTCTGGTTATAATGAAATGGAAGGATATAAGCCATATGTGGGATTTTGCTCATTGGCAGGCATATTTGAATTTGCAAGCCCGAGCAGCAGCAAAATCAGGAGGTTCAAAGAATTCTTCTTCATTTCTGAAGGCTGCAACTACTACTGTTCACCATGCTATTAACGAGTCTGAAAAGGCTTCCTATGTTGCCCACATTAATAGCTTCCTCGGTGAAGATCCATTCTTGTCGAAGTATCTTCCCATTGATCCTTCCACGAATGCTTTATTTGATCTTGCTAAAGATGGAGTTCTGCTTTGGTAGATGCACTGAACCCACCAGATTATTTCTTTCCTTATGAGTGGAAATATATTTTTTACGCTTATTAATTATTTTTTATTATTGTATGCAGTAAGCTTATCAATGTAGCTGTCCCTGGGACCATTGATGAGCGAGCTATTAACACAAAAAGAGTCCTTAACCCATGGGAGAGGAATGAGAACCATACCCTTTGCCTCAATTCTGCAAAGGCTATTGGCTGCACAGTGGTTAATATTGGTACACAGGACCTAGTTGAAGGAAGAGTAAGTTGAGCTTGTTCCAGCTATTATAGGGATCTGGTTATCATATTTTCCATTTGGTTTGAACTTTCCTCAAGATTTTGATTTTGTACTTTGATCTCTTTATATTTTGTAGCCCCATCTATTACTTGGATTGATTTCTCAAATAATTAAGGTATTCAACTTCAACTTTTTCCTTTGTATATGCCCATTTAATTCTATGGAACACTAAAAATTATGATAGAATCTTGTTTTGAGTTGTGAGAGTATAAGTCAGGCTATCTGTGACTGCAATTATTGATGGTGTTGCAATTTCATATGGTGCCGCAATCAGATTCAACTATTAGCCGATCTCAATCTGAAGAAAACTCCTCAACTAGTGGAATTGGTAGATGACAACAATGTAATGACATTTTCCTTAGTTTTCTACTTCCAATAATTTGAACTTGTGGGTAGCTTCTAGTTATGCTGTTGGATTCAGCAAAGATGAGATAATTTTTTTTGCCAACGATCTTTATAAACCTGGCAGGATGTTGAGGAGCTTTTGGGTTTGCCACCTGAAAAAGTTCTGCTGAAATGGATGAATTTTCATCTTAAGAAAGCTGGTTATGAAAAGCAAGTTACAAATTTTTCTTCTGATTTGAAGGTAAGTAAGTAATTTATTTAAGAAAACTCACTCTATATTAAGTATACTTAATTGCGGTATTAATTTCATTGCTGGGCTAGATTTGGTGAAGAACCAAGGATTCACATATTCTTTTTGTCAAGAAAACCATAAAATTATGATCTCACTTATTAAATTATCATCATAGACGGAAACATCCTTTAGTTCCGTGCCCTAAATACCTAACATATGAACAGAAAACCTATAAAAGTAGTTTTCTATTTTGTTATGAGGCATCAATATTCTAAACAAAAGTAGCGTCAAGGATGAAAGATAGGAGTCCTTATTACTCAGCAAGAAGTCAAATGCATGGGATACTGCTTTTGAATTGCAACACTCTTTTGCTCTGCTTATGACATAATCTTAAAACTTTTGCAGGATGGGGAGGCTTATGCTCACCTGCTTAATGCCCTTGCACCAGAACATTGTAGCCCTGCCACCTTTGATACAAAAGATCCTACAGAAAGGGCAAGCAAGGTCATTGAGCAGGCAGAGAAAATGGACTGCAAGAGATATCTCACTCCAAAGGATATCGTTGAGGGTTCACCCAATCTTAATCTTGCTTTTGTTGCCCATATATTCCAGCACAGGTGAACTGCGAGCAATAATGTTTTCATGTAGCTTGTACTTGAAGGCATTCCAGTTCATTTGTTCTTTACCTTTGTTTCGATTTCAAATTTTGTGCACAAGTAATTAAGAGTTAAAATGTGCAATCGTATGGTTCTTGTTAGCTTCCCACTGTTCATTTGCATTGATTTTCCCAAGCTTCCTAGTGATAGCTGATATTTGGCTGCAGTAGTTTTCTCATGGTATAATACTAAAAGCTGCTTTCATGTGTGAAAATGCAAGCTGCGGCTTGCTGTTTAATTATAGTTTCTGCAGTCTGTGTTAAAAGCATGTGTTACCCTTGCAGGAATGGGTTATCAGTGGATAGCAACAAGATTTCCTTTGCTGAGATGATGACAGATGATGCTCAAACTTCTCGGGAAGAGAGATGCTTCCGACTGTGGATTAACAGTCTTGGAACTGCTACATATGTCAATAATGTATTTGAGGATGTCAGAAATGGGTGAGGATTCTCTTTACTTTCTCAATAGTTTAACATTCTGTTGAAATTTGTTGAAGTTTACAACTTCTCCATGCAGATGGGTTCTTTTAGAGGTTCTTGACAAAGTTTCACCCGGATCAGTTAGCTGGAAGCAGGCAACTAAGCCTCCCATAAAGATGCCATTCAGAAAAGTTGAGAATTGTAACCAAGTCGTGAAAATCGGGAAGGAGCTAAATTTCTCCCTTGTGAATGTTGCTGGGAATGATATAGTGCAAGGAAACAAGAAGTTAATACTAGGTAAGTCTTCCACTTGTACGTTCCATTGGAAAATGGTGCCCTCCATGAAAAAAATAATTGGATGTTTACTTGTTCTTCCAAAATTATTTGCTCAGACTACTGTGTTAAATGAATACTGAAAAATGTATGAATCTTCATTTTTCTTCTCAGCATTTTTATGGCAACTGATGAGGTTTACTATGCTCCAACTCCTGAAAAACCTGAGGACTCACTCCCAGGGCAAAGAGATTACTGACACTGACATTCTAAACTGGGCAAACAGAAAGGTGAAGAAGGCTAATAGAGCCTCTCAGATTGAGAGCTTCAAGGTAACCAAGTGACTAATGACTTTATTTTATGATTGGATTCCACCTCTATTCCATGATTGATTGATTGTTTGGCTTTTGGTATGAACATTCTAATTTTAGGATAAGAACCTGTCAAATGGGATTTTCTTCCTTGAGCTTCTTAGTGCGGTGGAGCCGAGGGTGGTTAACTGGAGTCTTGTAACAAAAGGAGAAACCGGTATGCCATTATCTTAAAATTTCTGTACAGAGTTAGTTTTGATATTAACTGTAGACCTCGAGGTTGAAGCTGTGCCACCCTTGAGCATCAAATGGAATACCTGCCAGGCCTGTCCCACCTTTTGCACTCTAGCAAGCATTAGACTGTAGTAGAGATGCATGAATACGCTCTATACCTACATCACAGAGGAAAAACCTAATGTTCGATTTGATTGATGTTGCAGAGGAGGACAAGAAGTTGAATGCAACCTATATAATAAGTGTTGCGCGAAAGCTTGGGTGCTCCATTTTCCTGTTACCTGAGGACATCATGGAGGTAGGTTTATTTATGTCTACGTTATGATAACCACAACCACAATCTTATTTATATTATGAACTGATTAGCTGCCAGTCAGAAAGTTCCAAATATACAGTAATTCAGTTTTATAGGTGCTTGCAGATTTTATCCTCACTGTCTTTTTCCTAATGCAAGTTTTTGCTGATTTACTTGATGACTGGCTGAACTGGATTTAATCAATGCAATTTATAAGTCAAATGAGTTTACGCAAAACTTGAATTGACTTCTAACCTGAATTATGTGCACTGTATTGCCAGGTAAACCAGAAGATGATCCTTATTTTAACTGCCAGTATTATGTATTGGAGTCTTCAACAGCAATCAGACGAGTCCGACGACAGTGGCATTGATGCCTCATCAGCAGCATCGGGGGATGGCGAGATTGAAAGAACCCTGTCTGGTGACATTTCCAATTTGGCTATCAATGAAACCGCTTCAGATCCTAATCCTAGCGTCTCTTCACAGGTTGACGTTGAAGAATGACCCCGATTAAGAATGAACCCATATTTCACCTTATTAATTTTTGCCCATATTATATCATTTTCAAGAGAAGGGAATGAAGATCTCATTGCATTTGGCAAATACCCACACTGCTCCCCATACAAAGTGCTCATTCTTATATGCTTGTAAACAACACAGGTCCTGTAAATTTTGCTTCAGTAATTAGAATTTGCCATGCCTAGGATTATTCTTTCAAGGGGGTAAAAAATTACATTGATTACACTGAATAACGTGACATGGGGTGAAGGGCATGGAGAGAGTTTTTAATACTTCATCCTTCACATGGCATCAGATTTTTTGCAATACATAGAGCCCCTGTCCTTTTGAAAGTGGCGTTTCTCTATGCTACTTGTAGAGAATACTTTTAACTATTTTCTGAGTCAGATAATTTAGCTTGTAACTCTGCTCTCTTCAGGTGCCATTTGATATTTGCATCATTTAAATTGTACAGATACAAGCTAACTATTCCAACAATTGTAATGACGTTTGTCTCTATAAAAAGGACACATAGTAGATCCAGCATGAATCAACTAAAACAACTTGATGAGAACTGGAAAACTCATGTCATTTAAACTAAAAAATTTCCTCAAAATAAATCAACCTGCCATCGAGCAACTCAAGTTACAAAAACTCAACTGAAGCACTCGGAGTCTTACACATTTTAAGTTCTGTGTGCGGTTATAAATTTGGCATACTACAAACAGTCCCTTATTTATAGATCTGGAAAAAGAATGTCTATAACTTACATTTTGAGTGTTTTCTAGTTCATTTGGAGGTAAGAAGAGGAAATAGAGATTCGTGAAATTCATGTCTGGTGGTCTTCACCATCAACAGGGATCGGTTCAGATTTTTCATCCTTTGCAACTTGCATAAGCATCTCGAGGCGTTTATCAAACATCAATGCACTCTCGTCTCTCTTGTCAAGCTCAGCAGCCTCAGCTTCAAGCCATTTTTCTCTCAAATCATCAAGAAGATTTCCTTGGTCGACATTGATTGTAGCTCCAGGAGCACTTGGAACAGTTGTACGAAATGAAGAATCTCCGGATGGTGGAGGCAGCGTCAGAAGCATTGCTCGGAACTCATGTGTATCAGCAAATGTCTCAAAATTACAGGCTATCACCTCCAAACAGTACTCTCTTGCCTTAAAAACCCCGTACCTACAGAAGCGATTTCCATGTTAAAAAGGTCTGTAGTCACAACTGAGTCCATAATTACATATGTATCAATTACAGGGAACAAGGATACTGCAACAATTTGGATAAAAATGATCTAAAATACAAGGAGATACAAAAGTATGTGGCCACATGCATGAATGCACATTGAAAGGTGAAGGAAAACGAAAGCTGCTTCCCCAGCTTTATCCTTATGCCTAGTAAGGCGGAATATGAAAGATAATATGAACAAAATCAAGACTACCATGGACAATAATTTAAATAGGTTCCCCTAGGAGAAACTAATCAGCCAACTAACATTTGGTATTCCCATATGGACTCTGGGTAATGATAGAAGAAAAGAATCCTACAATTTCAAAAATAAAATATAAGTAACATAATAATCAGTGTTAATCAACAGTCGAAGTTCTAAGATAAAATGTCTTATTCGAGCGTTAACAAACCTATTGCATATCTATGCTTAAATTTGGAGGAAGGATTTTGGGATGTGGGAGACAGTAATTGCAAAAATATGTGGTCCACAACCCACAGGTTTATTAAAAGTTTTCCTAAGGTCAGACAAATTTGTTTTAAAACGACATAAAAGATTGAAAAAAGAAAAACCAAGAGAATTGACAAAGAAAAACAAACAATGGCAGCATACATGTCTGACAAAATAAGCCAATGGCACAATTCTGCAGGTGAGACCATTTCCAGGTGCTGCAACAGTACATCAGCCACAGCTCGCTTTAGAGGAAAGAGTAAATATCTAGAAGCAGCATCAAACATTTCCTCTGCCTGCTCATCAAAAGGAACAAAGTCAGGCAGATTTGATCCTAAAGCTACAAGCCATGTTGACTGAATTACAGCATACCTGATCGGGGTCTATATCCTTTAAACCATCAGTGTACCTGAACCAATCAATAAAGTGAATAAGTACCATAACAGAATAGTTTAATTAAAAGCATATCAGATTTAAAGTCCCAGAAGCCATATTAGTTGATTATGCAATGCAGAGTATGAGTAAAATGCTAATAGAGGCAGCATAGTTGGGGATAACTGATATCCATAATGTTGCAATCCAGAAGTCAAATCAAGACCATAGACAAATGTTTACATTAAGCCCAAGCTTTTGCAAACATAACCAATAAAACACTTACATATACTCGATCATCTTCTCAAATGTTTCCTTGCTCAAATCATGCTCTTCAATGCATGGAAGGATGTCACCAGGTAACCCTTCTTTCTCTTCATAAAAGTCCTTCATACGAGACAATCTTGCTTTAAAGTATTCCGACCTTGATGCTAAAACTACTTGATGGCAACGGAAAATCTTTTTATCAACTATTACGCAAATATCAGCAAGATCATCCACATGGTCACTGACATGCATTGCCTCAACACTAGATGATAATTTACAAATGCCATTATCAATATTGTGATCCATGTTGGACCTTGCTATGGAAATTTGAAGGATCCGAGACAAGGCAGCAGGAAGCCGGTCCTCTTCAGGTAGTGCTGAGCCTTGTACGATGAACCGTTTTTGAGAGTTGTCTACATCTCTCAGTGCCTTATACTCTGCATATTTTTGATGAATCAATTCTTTCTCAATAATCCTCTGCAAAGATTCACACTTGCACACCTTGCAAATTTTCACAAGATCCTCCATGTCATCCACTGCAATCTCTAGTCTATCAGAATAAAAGAAGTGGATGAGGCCGTAGAGGGCAGGATAAGACAACTTTTCTCTAGAAAATCTTATTTCATTACGGTATCTCCAATCAGTTTCAAACTTTCTTCTAAAAAATACGGACCGAGCACTTAGAATGACTCTGTGAGCTTCAATGGGTCTTCCTTGCACATAAAATACCACATCAGGGGGGAATGGATCGGAATTCGATGCCCCATTGGATGTGACACCTACTCATAGTACCAGATGTCAGATTTTTACCAAAACAAGAAAAAACAATTAAATGAACAAGAGAACATCCAGTTTCTGATGATGGAACTACTAGCAACAAGTATCAAGTAAGTGGGTAGCTAGTAAACATTAGTTGCTAACTAAAATGTAAAAGCAAGCATACCAAATATTTTAGCAAAAAGCATATAAGTTACAAACATACTCTTTATGAATAAATTTGGTCCGCATATCACTTTCTATTCTTTGGGTTTAGGGTTTATACAAATACTTAATCACTTGTTTTCAACTTTGCTCACAACATGTGCGGGTAAACATTTCAGCATAAACTTTAAACACTAAAACCAAACAAGTGAAAACAGAACACATAAAAAAATTTCCTTCTTTTTCTTTCTTTTATTATTTTTTTATTTTTAAAAAGAGAGATATTTTTCTATGGTGACCGAGAAAAGCAAACCAATTTACCAAATGAGAATTGAAGATCGAACCAAAAAGCTTGCTAACAAAAAGAAAAATATGTATCACCTGAAATCCCCAAAACGACCTCAGCCTCCTCAAGAAACTGCCGATTAGCTCCACAGCCTAAGAAGGTGTCTCTCAACGCCGCCTGCAACGGTCCTAACGGCGGCGGCCTCGCTTCATACGCCTTCAAAAGCTTCCTCACCTTCAAATTAAGCGCGGCGTAGTGACACCTGTCGCCATCGAAAGTGTGCTCGGAACAAATCGCGCCGCTCTCCAGTAACATCCTGGCGGCATCAAGGTGTCCGGCGAGGCAGGCGTAGTAGAGCGCCACGGAGTCCCACTGGTCACGCGCGTTGACGTTGACTCCAGATTCAAGAAGGAACCTAAGCCGGTCGACGTCACCGGCACGTGACGCCTCGAATACGTCGCCGTTGGGGACTTTCTTCAGCGGTACGGATGAGCTGAAGTCGGAGGCGTCGAGGTCGATCTCGTCAAGCTCCGCGTCGAGAGTTGATTGACGGTTTGACGGCATTTTGGTAATAATTTGAAGTTTAGCGGGTGTTTAGTTTTGTTCATGATTGGGTGGGGTTTAGTAAATAAGGGTTTAAGAGAAGGGGCATTTGCAATTCCTGGTGTTTCGGGGTTTTGTGAAAATTGTGTGTGGATTTAGGAAGATCAAGGAACACAAAGGAGCGAGACAGAGAGTGATAATTTGTAGGTGGTGGAGGGAGATTTCGGTTTATGTAAGCTGGGTATTTATGGGGAAATGGATTTTCCCGCAAATGATTTATTATAAGACAATATAATATTTCTGAACACTAATAAGACACATTCGTTATTTAATTTACAATTTTGATTCTTCAATTCCTAAAACACTAAAACTGTTATTTCTAACATATTAAATCTAATCAATATTTAGATTAATAATGATGAAATGAATAGTTTTTTTTTTAAAAAAAAATTGACTACAAATATGTGTAATGCTTTTTATTTTTTCAAAATATGCGATATACAAAAATATTGTAAAACATCTATTTTTGTTAATTTTTTTTTCTTGAACTCTTCTTCTTTATCATCTTCTCCATTTTTTAAGGTATTTATGGAATTTTTTTAATTACATTCCATTGTAAGTTATTTTGAGTGTAAAATCTAATATTAAAAATAAATAAAAAAATTTAATAACTAGGATTATGTTAAATAATTTGTTTACAACTTGCCTGAATTATATTGTAGTAAGTATTTGTTAAATCTCTTGCAATTGAGTATATATAATAGTTTTATTGGTGTTTTAAGTAAATAAAGTTAATTAATTAAAGTGAGTATATAAGTGTATGAATTGAGGATTTTTTTTAATTTTTAAAAAGTATACAAAGTAAAACTTAATTTTTTTAAAATGAGTATATAAGTGTATGAAGTAATAGAGTATTTAAAGTAACTTTTAGATTACAAATGACCCCTCTGTTTTTTAAAATAAGATTTTTAACATTAATTTTGTATATTTTTGTTTTGACATATGCAAGTAAATATAAATAATACATAATTAACTCTCTCTTTTTTTTCAAACGAAGGAAATTATGTTTTTAAGCATGTTATAGATACATATGAAATCTATATGGATTATATATATTTTTTAATGAAGTAATATTCCCGTGTTTTTATTCCAATTCTCATTAAGTGGATAATCAATTGCAAGATTTATGAAATTACTTGTTGTTCCATTATACCTTTCAACGGATTGATGTTTTCTCATTGTAAAGTTAAGGATTGATATCTTCTCCCTGTAAAAGTTGAGATACTACCTATAAAGTAAAAAGTAAAGTATATAATCATATAATTATAGCAAAGGGATTGATCAAACTTAACATAAATCTAAGCCCGTCCAATTCCAATACCTACAAAATTGACCGAAATTAAAAAAAAAAATACTTGTAAGATGAGTTTTTTTTGGAAACTCTAAGACATTTCATTTATTTGTTTATTTCACGTCACTCATATGACAAAGGCCAACATGTTTTGGGGCCAATTTCATAATGTTATAATTTTTTAAATAATTTATGTTAACTGTACTGTAGAAATAATCAAATGTAAATAAAATCAGTTAAAATATTTTATAAAATTTATTTTTAAAAGTGTTGTAAGTTTTAAAAACAATCTATGTATTTGGTATATTCTACTGTTAAAACTGCTGTAAGATTATAAATAACTAAATTGGACATAATGTGAATACAATTTATTTACATACTTACAAATATGTAAATAAAATATTTTTTTAGTTTGTATATGTAATAATTGATAATGAAAATAAATATTTTATTTCATTTACACACTTACAAATATGTATTTGGTATATTCTACCGTTAAAACTACTGTAAGAATATAAATAAGTAAATTGGGCATAATGTGAATACAATTTATTTGCACACTTATAATTATGTAAATAAAATATTTTTTTAGTGTGTATACGTAATAATTGATAATGAAAATAAATATTTTATATCATTTATTTTATTTTTTATTTTGTTATCTCAATATAATTAGTAGTAATAATAATATGTGTAAACGTAATGATTTTATTTCCTTATTAATAAGGATAAATTTGGATTTTTATAATATTATGAAGATATATGTGGAATTGCATTAAGTATAAAATTGATTCTTAAAATTAAATTTTAAAAAAATACTCATTCTTTACTTTTCAATATCTACTGTACGATCGGGTGATTTTACCAAAAGTATTCTTAAAAAGATTTACCAACATGATGAGAACCATCAAGGGAATACCATTAAAATTTCAAGTGATCATTTGCACATTTATAGAGGGCAAATTAAAAGAGCTAGAGTTAAAAATATGTAAGCTATTTTAAATGGATTAATTGAGAAAATATGGATTGAAAACGTAATTCAAAATGCTAGATATGATGAATTAGGTTTGGAGAGAAGACAAAGCATTGTTGGCATTATTCAAGTTGTTGGGCAGCCAAATACATAATTTGGGTCAAATGCAGAAATAATAAATTCAGAATAAAGCTGGTATTGTTTGAGCTAGAACTAATGTGCAAGTTATATACCATTGGAAAGATAATTAAGTTAACTTTCCATTGCAATTTAAAGAGTTGGTTTGGAGTTCTCTAGAAGGTGTTATGATCAATTTATTACAGTTTGTTCATGTTTGGGAATTCTAACTACTCATTTGTTTATTCAACTTTATTTATTTATTTTATTTCAAGTTTGTCAATATATTGGGTAAGTCTACCATCAATGATGGTGGACTAGCATTAAGTTTGTTAATTACTAGGATTAATTATGGTAGGCTAGCATTAAGTTTATCAATGATTAGCATTAATAATGGTGGGTTGGTGAAAACTTTTGAAGTATCTTTTGACAAACCTATGCTTGGAGGGTTGTTCTAATGTTTCCATTTGTATTTTTAAGATCTTGGGTTTCTATTAGTCTATTTAAACTCATCAACGTTGCTATATAAAAATTAAAGATTAATGTTATTTGAATTTGAAACATTATTCTTTCTTTGATTCTTTTGAGAATTAGTGAACTTATTAAGAATTTGTATTCTTGTGGCGTTCTAAATTTAGACTTATCACCCACTTTCTCATCTACATCTTGAGTGTGACTTTAATAACATTCTCTATATCTCTGGTTGATATTTTCTTAAGCATTGGGTTAATGTTTTATTTGTTTTAAATCTGTTTAGAAATTTATTGGGAAATTGAAACTTCAAATTAAGTGTGGGTTTCAAAGTTTCATTATGGGATTACATCAAAACATTATAATTAACTTTTAACTTTTTAAAATTACTTTTAAACCTCTAAAAAATTCCTAAACAGGTCCTTATAAGTATTAATAATTTTCTTATTTAATTAGACATGGGAACATTAATGTGGAACATAAAATAAATGTGACATATAGTGAAGAGGTGATTGCAGTAGATGCCTTGTAAAATTTCAAAAATTATTTAAATAACCTAAAAACAGTAGTTTATAATTTCGTGGATACACTATAAAAAGCACATAAAGTTATTAAATTATCCTAACTTAAAATATATATATTACATGACTCTTGTAACATGACTTATTTTGCTTTGGAGGCGACTACAACTTATTTTGCTTTGGGTCTCTTATAGTATATGTAATATCCCAATTCTTCTAAGGGTATTTAAGTTTTTTTATCTTTTTAGTAATCTTTTCACCTTAGTATAAAAAGAATAAGATTTCTTTCCCATTATGAGAGAGAGAGAGAGAGAGAGAGAGAGAGAGAGATTGGCTAAGATGAGGAAAAAATGACATAGAGGAAAAAAAAAAGAGATGGAGAGAAAAGAAAAGAAAAGAAAAGAAGAAGAAAGTCTTCTTTTTGGTTATGCCATGAACAACACATGAGATCAATTTGCATCGTTTGAATTGAATATTGTTAAGAGAAGATTGGAGATAAGTTTTAATTCTTGATTTTCATTAACTTGTTATAGAGAAGCATGATAAGATATTTGCAACAAAAGTAGAAACCTAAGATTTTGCAGAAAATATGCTGAGAGCATGTTATTTTAAAAATCATAATAATTTGTATAAATTAATTTTGATTCTGAACTTTTGATACGTTACACTAGACATCTTCTGGAATGTTTATTTTAGTGAGGAACATAAATTATGAAATTATTTTACCATAGCTAGACTTCTTCAAAAATTATGAAATTTAGACTAGTGATTTTTATATATGATAAGTGTGATTCTGGAAATTTTCATGATTTTATGTTGAAACAATAATTTTTTTTTATATTTTTAAAGCAAGCATGTCCAAAACATAAAACTTTTTGACAGAATTGATGATGTTTGAAACGTAAATTATTTTCAATAACTTTTGGAGAAATTAAGCTATGAAAGTTTTACCAATGAATTCATAATATGTTAGCATATTGTGATGGGCCGCTCAAATCTCTCATAATCGAAGGTTAATTCCCCGCACACGGGTCCACTTAGCAAAAGTCCACCTAGACGTGGAGTGCACTTAGAAACGGGTTGCGCTTAGAAGTGGGATGCGCTAAAAAATGAGCCACCAACACAAATAGCCAACTGTGGTGTGCTTTGCAAATCACCCAAGCCCGGCTTAAGATCTAGAATTCTCTATAATTGTAAATAAACTAGAAGTTTCTAGGTTTATTCACTTAGACCCTTGTATATTTATGCAAGTTGCATAGAACTCTCTAGACCTAGCACCCCAACACCTATAAATACGGGTGAGCCTCCTCATTTGCCCAACAACCACACCACACACAAAAACACTCAAGCACACACACAAGCTCTCTAACTTTCTTGTATATTATTTTTAGTGGGTAATAAACTTAGATTTGGCCATATTGCTCTACTTCTCTATATCATTTGTGCAAGCATTCTTGCATCGCTAGTCTGAGAAGTGTTCTAAGCTTACGTATCGACTTGTGTGTTAGAAGTCATCTAAGTGTCGCACGGGTTTGTTGCGCAAAACTCTCATCCCGTGACAAGTAGTATCAAAGTTAAGGTTTGCACCCACGCAAGCTAAACTCAACTAATAATGGCCAATCCTCCTAGCACAACACAAGAGGCGTTGTCAGTGTGGAGGTACCGGAGCAAGCACATGGCTGCGAGGAGGGACGCACACAAGCTAAGTCTTGCGGAAAGTCTATAGCCGCTTCCGTAGACACCTTGGAGCCTCATATGGCCATGCTCGAAACCTCAATATCCGTTGTCCAGGACACCATCAATAATTTAGAGGTTAGAGTCGACGATCTCGAAGGCAAGTATGGTGAATTCACGGTAGCCACCAAAGCCCTCATACAAGACCAAGCCGACTCACTCCGAGGGGAGTTTCGAGCATTCCATGATGAGCTACAGAATAGGGATGGCAATTTGCGGGCCTGGGCCGAGCTTTTTAAAGCCCGGGCCCAAGCCCGCATCATTCAAACAAAGCCTAGGCCCTTTAAAAGCCCGCCCAACTTGGACGGGCCGAATTCGGGCCGGGCTCGGACCGGGCTTGGGCTTGTTAAATTAATTATAAAATATTTTTTAAATTAAAAAAAATATTTAAATTAAAAAAATATTTAAATTAAAGATAATAATATAATATATAAATAGAATAATGGTCAAATACATGAAATATTAGTAATACAACCTAATAAAATAACAAATACTAATATAAAAAATTAAACTAATTTAATATTTTGAATTTTTTCTTTTTTATTTAAATTAAATTTATTTTTTATTCATAAATTTAAAAAGCCCGGGCCAAGCCCTGGCTTTTTTGCTAAGCCCTTGCCTAGGCCCAACATATGCGGGCTTTATAATTTTTAAGCCCATATTCAAGCCCACCCGTGCGGGCCGGGCCGGCCAAGCCGGGACTTTTTTGCCACCCCTACTACAGAAACTACGTAGCTTCGTGCAAAGCGAGCTATGAGCGATTTGTGTGGAGGTTGACGAAGTTCGCTCGAATTGGGCTTGGTATAAGTGCACACTAACACCTAGCCTGGCGTCCACAAGCACGAGTGATGCGCACTGGATCGACGTGCCAAAGCAAATACCTACGATGGTGCATGCAATGCCACCATTGTCAACAACTTCTTATTTGGGATAGAGCAATACTTTGATGCTATGGGTGTTCGCGATAAGGCATCGAAGGTAGGTATCGCGCCTACATTCTTTCGAGATGCCACACAACTATTGTGGCGGCAAAAGTATGGTGAGATGGGCAAGGGCATTTGTGCCATCAACACATGGGTTGAGTTCCAACATGAACTCCGCAAGCACTTTGCCTCAAGCAACATAGAGAAAGAAGCATGAATGCGCCTATGTCGACTCAAGCAAACTGGTAGCGTTCGCAATTATATCAATGACTTTGCTACCCTTATACTTGAGATCTCTGACATATCAGATAAGAACTTTCTTTTCTACTTCCAAGATGGCCTCAAGGATTGGGTCAATACAAATTAGATAGGCGTGGCATACAGACTCTCGATGACGCCATCGCTGTCACGGGGTCACTTGCCAATTACACCACCCAAGTCAAGGACAAGAGGCCTAGCCACGACAAAGGTGGGGAAGAAAACTAGAGGACAATGCCACAATCGCAAGGATTGTGGGCAGAATAAACCTCCTAATGGCAAGAGTGGGTAAAGTAAATCCGAGAAGCCGCTCAAGCCTCGAAACCCATCCTTCATTTGTAATGGCCCTTATTGGGTGCGTGACTACTTCGAGAAAAAATTACTTAATGCCCTCGTGGCACAGCTCAAGGGCCAACACACACCGACTGTAGAGAAACCCCAAATCAACATGGGTTCACTCCAATGCCTTGGCGCACTCAAGAGCCACCCGCAAAGCACCTACGAAGAAATGGCTTATGTACATAAGTGCATCCATCAATGACCATGCCGCTCGTGCGCTCCTCGACACCAGAGCAACGCTCAACTTCATCTCTGAAAAAGAGGCCAAGCGTCTAGGCCTCAACACAACCCAATATGGAGGCACCATTAAGGCGGTAAACTTACACACCAAGCCATTTGCAGGAACCACACAAGGTGTACACGTTAAGCTTGAGACATGGAACAGGAAACTCGATTTCTCAATAGTGCCGATGGATGACTTCGCAATGATCGTTGGCATGGAGTTCTTCGACAAGATCCATGTCTTTCCACTACTGGCCACGAACTACCTAAGCATCTTCGACGGGAGTAAGGCATGTGTCGTACTAGTTGAGCGCGCCCAACCTAAGAAAAAGACGCTCTCGGTCATGCAATGCATAAGAGAATTCAAAAAGGATCTCGACAACTTGGTCTTTATCCAGTAGCACAATAAGGTAGAGAATTTTGTAATTCCTCATAACCGAGTCCCACAACAAGTACAAGCCGTCCATGACAAGATCAGGACATCACGCCTCTAGAACTTCCAAAAAAGCCCCCACTTTAACGAGAGGCAGATCGCATGAGTTGGAAGCACAACAACAAGTGACACCGCTACACCCTGCGAGAAAAGAAAAAGACCGCATGCGTCGCAAGTAGATGAACCTCCCCGAAAGCGAGATAGCATAGGAATGCAAAGAAGACTTATAGTAAACCGCAGAACACGTCTAGAACAACAAGCACGAGTACGCGATGAGGTTGCCGTGAGTATAGGTGACGAAGGATTGTCACGGGCCGCTCACATCACCCGCAATCGGATGTCAATTCCCTGTACTCGAGTCGGCTTAATAAAAGTCCGCTTAGACGTGGCGTGTGCTTAGAAGAGAGTTGCGCTTAGCAACAAAGGCGAAATGCACTTAAAATTGGGATGCGCTCAAAAATAGGCCGCCAACACAAGTAGCCAACCATGGTGTGCTTAGCAAATCACTTAAGATTGGCCCAAGATCTAGAATTCTCTACAATTGTAAATAACGTAAAAGTTTTTAGGTTTTTCACTTAGACCCCTAGGATATTTATGCAAGTTGCATGGAACTCCCTAGACCTAATACCCCAACACCTATAAATAGGGGTGAGCCCCCTCAGTTGTCCAACAACCACATCACACACACAAACACTCAAGCACACATACAAGCTCTCTAGCTCTTTTGTATATTATTTTTAGTGGGTAATAAAATTACATTTGGCAATATTGCTCTACTTCTCTCTATCATTTGTGTAAGCATTCTTGCTTCGCTAGTGTAAGAAGTGTTCTAGGCTTACTTACCGACTTGTGTGGTAGAAGTCATCTAAGTATTGCACAGGTTTGCTGTACAAAACTCCCATCCCATACAATATGCTCTGTAAAATTTGAGATTTTTCCAATAAGACAATAATTTATTCAAAATGGGAGAACATGAATTGTTCTGTTTTGATGACTGAATATTGAGGGCATTTGAGGTTGAGTTTAAAAGTTATTTAAAATGAGATGTTTAAGGATATTAGAATTTATGATTGAGACTTGATTGTATCTAATAAGAAATTTATGATGATTTTTAGGTCAATGATATCAGTAGCATTTGTTACATGAGGATGCCAAGAAGTAAGTAAACTAAATTTTTAAATGAATTATAATAAAAAATATATATATGTTTGACATGTTTGAAAAACTTATTTTGATACACACACACACACACACGGATATGGAATTATATGTTCTGTCCATGTATTTATATGATGTGTTGTTATATGTTGTGTGTTTATGGACATGGGCAGATGTATGTGCGAAATTTCATTGGCATAAGCATAAAAATGCATTAAGTTTTCTATGAATGAGAAAGTGGATTTTAATAAATGTATTTTTTTCTTTATGAGATTTTGCATTGAGGGCTATATTTTGAAGTTGTGTGGGCACCACCGCTTGAGGCCTGACGTGTCGTGAAGTGCCACGCATGGTGCAAAGTGCCACATTGCAGGATATGTATTTTATTAAAAGAAAATGTGAAAGTTTGAAAGCACAAAAAAAAAGTTAAATGAATTCGTTTCACCGTATTTTGAAAAGATCATGGCATATCATCCATCTGTATTATATAGAAGTATGTACTGTATTTTGGTATAAGAAAAACTAGTTTGGTTTTTATTATAATTTATTGTGATTCATTTTTTAGAAGTTAGGATTAATTCGTGATGAGTGAGAAGAATGACTCCATTTGAGGATGGTAGATGGTTTGGCCAAATTCTTAAATTATTCTACTGTCTAATATACTTGAGGCTTGAATTGTTATAAATTGTAAAAAGTTATTTAAATTCATATGTGAGCTGTGGTCAGATTTGCCCTCAAAGTTAGGGCTGAGGTGTTATAGTATAATGAAATACAAAGTATTTAACAATTTTTTTTAATGAAAACAGTAAAAACTCAATGGTTTGATTATTTATCAATTATCACTTGATATATCTTTCATTTCTTGAAACATATATTCTATTTATTTTTCGGCCATGAAGAATAAGATACATGACTTTCAATTGTGTAATACATGACTTCTTGTAATATACGACTTCATAATGAAAAACAAAGTTTTCAAATCCACATCTTCATTGGTTTTAATTGCAATAGGTGGCATATGATTAAATATCTTAAGCTTGAATTCATTGCAAAATTGATATACCTTGTCGATCATGGTACTATTATCCTCTAGCCTCAGAACCTTTGAACCAATATTTATCTTTTTTTTTTAATCCACTAACTATTGAAAAAAATAGGCATATGTACCAAAACCACATATGTTGATACATAAACAATAATATCAAATTTATATATAAATAACTACACAACTAACATGACTTACATAATTGAAATGACCTACATGACTACATGACTTACACAACCTACAAGACTAGTCATTTAAGTCATATAATCATCATGGCACCACATTCCATGTATTACACTATTTCGAAACTAGTACATTATTTTATGTATAATTCATAATATTTTCCCCTTTAACATTTATTTAGCATCTGCATCTTGCTAAAAAATGTAATTAAACACAATAGATTATGTTCATTTGACAACATATGGGGAGAATAATGAAAAACATAACATTGTGTTATATGAAAAATATCATACACATACTTTTTCTAGGCAAATTGTAAAACTTGTAGATCTAATAATAATAACATACCTTCTTCGGTTACTTAATGAGTAATGCACTTTCTTTTAATTAAAAAAGCATGGGTGTTAAATATATGAATAAGTAGTTGTTTTGGTTGACAGGTTTTAAAGGATTATTTGAGTGTAATAAGAAAGTGAGAAAGAATAGTGCATTTGATATATTTGTTAAGGGTATTTTAAATTTTATTCACATTTTCTTAGTATATTCATATATACCAATAAATGGAAGGTACTTAAATAATTTTAAAAATATTGAAGGATATTTGATTAAAAAACCAATAGTGATACAAAAAAAAAAAAAGCAAACAATATCACCTTGGACCTAGATTGTGAAGCCACTGGAGTTTTGGCTTTTGCATTGAGAAAAACCAATATGGGACATCCTAAAGAGCCAGACTTAATACCTCAATCTCATGGGACTATCATACACATGATAATAGTTATCTCTCTTTTACTTGGTTGTATCATTTAAGATTAATGTAGTTCTTTTAGAGATGACAATGAGTATCACATGTTGAGATTTTAACAATTACTAAAACGCCACAACTCGTAATAGATTTTTTTTGTAGGTTTTGACATTTAAAATTATAAATATAAAAAAAACTAAATAATACACAAAAATTTTAATTATATAATTCAAACTATAAATTTATAATAGTAGCCTAAAATTTTTGTATAAAATATTCAGTTCTAAATTTTATCAATGTAAGTAAAAAATTAAAATTTCAATAGTACAACGAGTACATAAAATATATCAATCTATCACAAAATCTTTCTGTTGTTGTCAAATCACAATCACTAAGATTAATGCCTTGCTCCATTATTTAATTAATATACAAGTGTTGTTAACAATATTAACAAATAAATTTTAAACAACTCCTTATTAGTATTAGAAAGTGTATATTTAATAAAGTTAATATTATCATTTTTTCACTTATAGTGTTGATTAATGTGCTCATAATTTATAAATTATCTTAATGCTCATCTAATAAAATTTTATGTTAAATTAAATTATAATATAATAATTTTATCTTAATTTTATATTATAGATATATTTTAAAAATAAAGAGAAAATCGAAGACGAAAGTGAGACAAAAAGATGGATTTTATTATTAAATAAAAAAAAAGTAGAGTCATTCGGAATGTATTATTAAAATGTAATAAAGTGATGGTCAAGTGGTACTTGTTACTTTTGACTATTACTTCCTTTGTTTTTAATGTAAATAAACAAATAAAAAAAAAATAATAAGTAAAGATGAAGTTGCTGGTGTGCCTATAAAAGTGAAAAGAGTTCAAAGGCAGAGAGGAGGAGAAGAAGAGAAATGAGAGAGGAATGGAAGGCAAAAGCTTAGAAAACAATTTCTTCTCTTTTCTTGTGTAATTAATTTTTTTGTAATATATTTTAAAGTTTGTTAAAAAAAATGAGTATTTTGTTTGTCCATATAAATAGCTAATTTTTTAAGTTAAGGTGAAATGTGAATATCAATTACTTAAATTATGGAAGTAATTATTCTCTTAACTAAGTTTATAATTTATTACTCTAATTATATATTAAGTTATATTTTTCACTAATTATTTTCATTTCATTTTAATTTGTAGATTTAGATCCACTTTGAATCCACATGATATTTAGATATAATGATGATACACCAACATAGCTTTGACACATTATATACTTTATCCCCATATTTATCCATAAGTGATTAATTAATAATTAAATCATATAATAATTAAATTTGTTAAAATATAATTATAAGAGAATAATATGACTACAATTCGAATGCCAAGAGTGGATCCCATAACCTTAATACTTTTATTTTAAATGAATAATTTATTTTTCTACAATTAATTTTATTTAAATAATTAACTACTAAATTTTTAGAGTCCTTGTAATTCGACCTTAGACTCATGGGGTTATATTATAATAAAACACTCTTATACTTAAGAGTAATCAACACTTTTGAATCGTGTCAACAGTCAATTAAACAAATAAAAACTCAACTTTAGAAATACCGATAATATTAAACTTGAATATATATATATCATTCTCAGGTGCGATAGTTCTTTTTTTTTTTTAATACAGACACACTGTTAAGTCATGCGACTTAATTAGAGTTAATTTCCAATACAATATATGGCCATGTTGTTTAACAATATTAAAAACTGAATTCACTAAACCCTATGAGTTAAAAATATGTCTGAAAGAAAAAAAAGAGGAATTAAGAAATTAAGTCACAAGTAATTTTATGATTAAAATTAAAAGTTTAAATAATTAAAAAAATGAGTCGGTTGATAATCCGTAAGTTTAAATTTATTCCAAAACAGTTTGTAATCTACAAAATTAACCACATCAATCAAACTTTTGTGGATGGGTTTAGGTGGATTTACGAATAAGTTTACTATCCTTAAATTTACTAAAAAAGCAAATCCATAACTAGATATGGCCAATGAGTCAGGCCGGCATCAAAGTAAGGCCCTTGCCTTCTTGTGCTCGTAGTGCTGTGCTTAATTTTTTTTTCTTAGCACACGTGTCATGCCCACAAATAAACCCAACAAGTTTTTTTTTTAATTTTTTAAGAATGCATACTAAGTTGTTAGTATACTTTTTTCAAGTTTATCTATTTTTTTTTAGGTTTATACTTTTATTCAAATTTAATAGAATCGAAAATTCAAAACTCAAGTTCATATTCAACAATAATAAACAATAATCTAAGTGAATGTAATATTAATTACTAAATTTGACTTTATAGTATTGGGATTTTTTTTAGTACTTGATAGCAACAATAATAATAAATTTTTCTTAAAGGTTAACTTAATTGTTACCTTGGTCTTACATAAAATCAGAAATCATAGTTCACAATAATATTAATGCATATATATAAAATCATGCTATTTATAATTTTATTCATTAAAATCATGATATCAATTATTTATTTAATAAATTATAAATATAAATTGGTTATAGCATTTTTTTGAAACTAAGAATTAAATGAATTAAAAAATTCAATTTTAAATTAATTGTAAAATTATAATTTTTTCATATTTTCATTAAAAAATAAAACGTGTTTATTACAGACTTTTTCATCGTACCATTCTCAACACATTTCTAACCGTACCGTGCTTTTAAAATTCACATGACTAAAATTATAAGTTTAAGCTAACCCACATATGTATCATGCTCTACCACCTGCTGCACCAAAACATACTCATATCGTGCCATACTATACAAACACATATTGTATTTGTGCATACATCGTACCGTCCTGCCCATTGGCTATGTCTGTGCAGAACATTCATTTAGTTTTAAAATAAATTTTAGGCTGCACCACTCATGAGTTAACTAGTTCAAATCATCTTCGTTACTTTTAAAAACCTCGACTTACCCTATCTACCCTCATTAATTTTGTGTACTTCTTTAATCTCAAAAAAAAAAAAAAACAAACAAACAAAAGCAATTCGTCTATTTACTCTACTCGTTCCCCAGCGTTAAAATCTGGTATGTTTTGTCTCTACATCTCTTTTTATTTTCCTGTTCGCTTGCTTTAATTTGTTTAGAAAAGAATTAATGTTGAAAATAACAAGTGGCTATCTACATTTAGTTGCATAATAACAAGTTTAACGAATTGTTTCCAACAAGGATTATTATTTAAATGAATATCTTGTGAAATAGTTTTGTTTGGTCGCTGAACAATGTGGAACTTGACATGTGCTGTTTGTTACTTAGCAGCCACAGAGTTGCTCTCCAGTTAATTGTAATAGGATATTTGGTTGTATTGTTTTTGTGAAATAGAAATAAGTTAGATTTATTAGATGTTTTTTGTAGTTTCCAACATAGAAGTAGCGCCCTGTGATATTTTTTGTGACTTCTTTTAATGCAATTATGGAGCAGATAACTCATGGGATACTCGGAAGAGGATGATGATACTTTAACTCGCTATGTCTCAGATTATGAGTTTCTTGATCAAAAGAAGGAGTCAATTTCATTTTCTGTTTTGCCTCTTCAATGGGATGGGTGTGATATTGCTGGTAGTTCGGAAATGGAAGTGTTCTTACACGGAAATATTGGTGATGGGCCCTGGAATTTCAATGAGCGGGTTATAGCATGGAAGTTCGAACTCTCCTATGCACAGCCTGAAATTTGGGTGCTCTCCAAACAAAACAACTGGATAATGCTTCAAAGTCCAAAGAAGAGTTTTAAAAACATCGTCAGGACAATTTTGATCACGGTTCATTGGCTTCATTGCGTGAAACAGAATCATGAGGCATCTAGGAAATACATAAGGGAGCAGATGTTGAAAGTCTTCTGGTATATGTTTCTTTGATGATTTCTGTTTCTATGACATCAATTGTGCATGATTGGCTATCCATTTTGCAGCTCCTATGAGGTTGAACCTTCTGAGAATGACCTGTTGGATCACATGCCGATAATCAGAGAAGCTGCAGCAAGGGATAAAGATTTAGCAAATTCTAAGGTTTGTGCAGCTTCTGGTGTTTTCACACCCTTAAAGACAGTATCTTAGTGTCTAAAGATATATGACCATAGGAAAGAAGCTTAATCTTCGAATGCTTTTTTTACCTTTTTTTGTATGACTGTGAAAGAAATCATGCTTAATATCATCTTGTTGTACTCTTTAGAATTTTCTTCATAAAAGATTGATAGTTTTTCATTGGATTAATGTTAATTATTTCAACATTAGAATTTTCCGTTTTGTTTGAGCATCCAAAAGTTTTTGTAAAGTTGTATCAAATGACACATACTTAAAGGAGAAATTCTGCTGCTTATTGGAATTGTTTTGTGAATAAAATTTTAAAATAAACAACAGGTAGTGTTTGGCGCAACTAATTTGTGGAAATCTAATTGCTACTATAGTTTTTAACTATCTCTATGTGTTTCCTGTTGGAATACTGTGTCTGATTATGTGGTTACACCAGAATCATCTCAGGTGATCAAGTTTACCATTTGCCTATAGCATGTAGGTATTTACTGTTCTTTGTAATGGAGATTTGTCAACTTCTGTTCTATGCATAAATAGATATGAATGTATATTTAATCCTTTAGATGGAACATTGTCTTGACAATTAGTTTTTTGAACAGTTCTTGCTATCTTGTATGGCAAACCACCCCAAGACAAATACTTTCCATGAGGTTTGAGTACTCAAAACTGATTTCAATCTTGCTTGTACATTATCTCCTTTTCCTTCATTAAGTTCTCTTTACAACTTGTTTTTCTTCTCATTCTTCTATTAAAGATCTGAATCTGGTTGATTACACAGGATGTTCGAACAACAGAGAAACCAAAGGTCATCGTTGATTGGAATGAAGACGAGGACAGTGAAAAAGTTGATAAAGATGAGAAATACTTTGCTGTTTGTGCTATTTGCGATGATGGTGGTGATGTTACGTTGTATGTCTTGTTTTATATTCTTTTAACATTTCTATTTGTTTCTCTTGTTTATGTTTGCCATCTTGGCAGGGATATCTTCTCATTGCTTTTATTTACTTATTTATTTATTGTTTTGCGTCATACTCCTGTTATTGTGGCTAAATCAATGTAGAAGTCTGTAATTTCTAATTTTTTCCCAATACTATGCAAATGGTGAAATAAGGATGCCTAAAAAGTGATATTTTTCACTTGCATTGTTTATCCATGAAGAGGTTATGCTAGGACCAGCTATGCTATTTTAAACAAACTTGGGTGTTGAAGTGGTTTTACTTCAAAGAGAATCCCCACCAGATGACGAAATAGGAGAAAATTTATTTAAATGCTTGGGAAATGTGCAGAGAGGATCTAAGAATGTGCTGGCCTCAAGGAGCGCTTGAAACAAGAGTATGATAAGAAATGTGGATAGAGCAGGTGCAAAAGGACATTATTCTGCAAGATGTAATAGATGCTATTGTTTTTGGTGTAGTGAGTGGTGCAATATAGATATTGCTAACTACCCGTTTGTCTTGTGCTGGAAGCTTGGTTGACTTGACTGAGTTCACTAAGCTGGTCATTTCTTTTACCCTTTTTATCTTTATGTCTTGTTTACGATCCTACCTTTAGAAGGTCGGTACTATTTGTATCTCTTTGCTTAGCCAAGAATTAACAAATTGGATAGTTTTGCTTGATCTTTTTGTTTGTTTTGGTTAATTTGTCGTGAAATGATGCAGTTGTGATGGGAGGTGCTTGAGGTCTTTTCATGCAACCATCACTGCTGGGGAAAATGCTTTATGTGAATCCCTTGGTTATACTCAAGCACAAATTGATGTATGGATCACTTTGTTTCCATATATTTAACATTCTTTTCTTTTCTTGTTCTTTTCTGACCTTGAACAATTGCTCGGTATGTATGCAGGCAGTTCCAAACTTTTTGTGTCAAAATTGTCTATATCAGGAGCATCAGTGTTTTGCTTGTGGCATGTTAGGCTCTTCAGATAAATCTTCTAGTCAAGAGGTATAATGTTTTGCCACTTTAAGGCCTTGACCATGTGATTTGTGTATTTTCCTTTCTTTGTAGAGCATAAAAACACTTCATATGTTGGACTTATATCAAAGTTATGCATTGAGAATTTGGGTTCAACTCTGTTACTGAAAAATTTCTGATAGTTCACATGATCTGTCAAAAACCTGAAATTATTTAAATTTTTTATTCATATTTGAATCTCGAGTGTGCTGGGGACTACAACCTTGACATCTAAAAGATCCATGCTATATGAAACTTGTAGGTCTTTACATACTAGGTGGGGGGGTTACATATGTGCTTGCTTTGTACCTTGTCGATTGATATTGATCAGGATATAGCAGTTTTTGTTAAGTTGAAAGAATGATCAGCTTGGGATGATTGCAAAGTGCAGAGCGAATGATGCTATACCCACAATGCAAGAGCTGCCACAATGTTACAGAATATGGTTTTCTCATCAATCATATTGGCCACTCAATTTTTATCTTTACCACCTGCTTGGCTCATGGTCCATCATTTATTTTGTAGTCTCTATTGGTTATTTCACTTGCATGTCTATATCCATTTCAGTCATAACCCATGTAATCTCAACTCATCCTCTTGATATCACATATTGGATGTCTTCTTAAAATAAAACCCATGTTGCAACTTTTGTTCTTTATGTCTTCAAGGTCTTCCCCTGTGTTTCTGCTACATGCGGCCAGTTTTATCATCCAGAATGTGTCTCAAAGCTGCTTCACCCTGATAATGAATCTCTAGCAGAAGAACATCGAGAAAGAATTGCCGCAGGAGAATCATTTACCTGTCCTGTCCATAAATGTTTTGTTTGCAAGCAAAGTGAAGATATGAATGTTGAAGACTTGCAGTTGGCCATTTGTAGACGTTGCCCTAAGGCTTACCACTGAAAATGCTTACCCAGGTATGTCCTTGTTTTCACATCATGTATGTGTATACAGCTTTTCACGAAGTTCCATCTGCAAAGAATCTGATTTTATTTCATGAGTAGAAGGTCTGAAAGCTGCTTTGGTTTTCTGTTCAGGGAGATTACATTTAGTGATGCTGATGAAAACAATTTTCAAAGGGCTTGGGTGGATCTGCTGCCAAATAATCGGATTCTAATATATTGCTTGTAATTGGTCATTTAAGTATTATTTTTATTCTAATAACTGTTCTTTTACCCATATGTTATCCATCAGACACCTAATGGTTGCTAAACACATTAACCAGGGAGCATAAGATCATTAGTGAAATTAAGACCCCAGCTAGGGACCACTTAAAGTTTCCTGGTGTTGAAGGAAAAAGAAAGAAAGAGGATTTGGAGCTGCTATTGACTGAAGAGAAGGATGTGGCCTCGAAGAGAAATATTGTTTCTGAAAGTTTTGTTGCAGATAAAACTGTAGTGAAGAAGCTGAAATTGGCAGAGGTGTATAGCGGAGCCGATGTTGGTATGTCTAATTCAGAGATCAAGAAAAGATGGCGTAGACAAGACGTGCATTCCCTCAAGAAACTAAATATTACTGACACAGGTAGAAAGTCTTTGAAAGATATAGCTGACAAAAGCAAGCCATCACTAAGAAAGGATAGCACATTGTTGAAGTCCAGATCATTTGTAGTTAAGCCTGGGCATGGGAATATTGATGGCAGTAAAATGAAGAATTCCATTTCTGATAGGTGTAGGATGGAAAAAGTGAACATTTCACAACCTTCAGTTGATGCAGAAATGGAAAAGGAGTAAGTTTCTTTTCTTATGGAGGGTACAAATGCAAATATTTATTTCGTTTTTCCTTTAGAGTTAACAAAAATTCTTATGGTCATTTTGTAATATTTGGCTTTTTTTTTCCCCTATGTACAGACTTTTGGCTTTAATTAAAGATTCCACTTCATCTTTTAATGAGGAAGATTTCATGAAGAGCCATATAGTTCCAATTACACATGCACATCACTCAAAACATTTATTGGAGAAATCTATTACCTTAGGATTAGTGGAGGGTTCTGTAAAGGTAAATTTAAATGATTAAACATCAAATGTGCTGCTTTTGATACTTATTGCCTGATAACTAGCTATTTCTTTCAACATGTTTGCAGGCCGTTCGAGCAGCTTTGGAGATGTTAGATGGAGGATGTGATATTGAGGATGCTAAAGCGGTTTGTCCACCAGAAATTCTGTGTCAAATTTTTCAGTGGAAGGTTTGTTCCTCCACAACCCCACCACCCCCCTGCCCCCACAAATTTAGAGATATTAATAGTAGAACTTTTACTTTGTGTAGTATTTTGCTTCTTAGCTATTATTTTACTTGCAATTTTAAATGGTTGAGTTTCGGTGGGTATCTTCCATACAGTCATGTTAGCTTTGATATGATTTTATGGAAGACTACTTGTTGGTTTTCAGTGATGAAGTATCTGTGGGAAAGAAGTATAAGCTAGTAAGAAGTGACTCTTATTGTTTGTGCATTATAATTGATTTCCCTCTTCAAGTGAACTAATATATATTGGCATGTTTGAATCTCGTAATTTTAGCACCTCTTGCATAATATCTTGTTTCTACATTTTTTTAGCCTTATCATTATTACGAACAAGTGTTCATAATCAAATTACAAAAATTTTAAGTTTTGAATGTGTGGATTCCTTCTCAGTCATGTCCAAGTACATTGTTCCATACCTATGGATCTCATTAAAATTATTATTGAAAAAGAAAAATCTACATAGCCTAAACTTACAGGGAAGGCAGATATTAAGAAGAATTTACCTAAATAATTTGTAATTGAAGCTAAAGGGCAACCTGCTATTTTTATTTGTGAAACATTTGCATCAGATGATATTTCTGAAATCTTTCAAAATTCCAACAAGTGTGCTCTATATATTAGGTCAATCTTGCTGTTTTTCTTTTTCTTTTTTTTTTAAAAGAAAAGAAAATAGACATTATTTGAAGGTTGCAGCATGATTGTTTCTCATGAGACAAAATGATGAATCTCAACTGCATTTCAGTGTACGCAATTGCATAACAATATAGCTTCCCGTTTTGTCTTTTGTACTGGCAAGTTGACAAGGCCATGTTTTTCTTTTAACCTAATTTAAATTTGATGTACTGAGAAACCAATTTTAACATGTTTATTATGGCTAAAGATTTTACAGTAGATTTTAAAGCAATGACTAGGGTACTTGAATATGAATGCTGATTACTTTCTCACTTTCTGTAGAGGAAGCTTGATGTTTATCTTGCACCTTTCCTCCATGGCATGCGCTATACTTCTTTTGGTCGCCATTTCACCAAAGTAGAGAAGCTTAAGGAGGTAATGATATTTGTTTATTTTTCAGTTTTGTTGTAAGTAATTGGCCCTGTATTGAGAATTGTCTTCATTGATAGAATCTCTTCATGGTTGAAGCTTTTCCTTTTGACAAGCATCACTATGAGGATCACATCTGCTGTCTGTAAGTCAGCTCAAAAGCTAGAAATGTCACCTTTGGGTCATAACTATAATCAGGAAATGATATGCCACTGGTAGAGGTGTGAGGCCTGACTGGAGCACACCATTGCATGGAAATTAGATCAGATGTCATACAATTGTATCTTATTATTTCTTATGGTTCCAAGTTTTGATAGCTTAATTTCTTGTAGTCTTTTGAGAATGCTATTGAGGTTCTGAGGGAATCCAAAATAGTCAAAACATCTCATAAAGAAAATAGAGTTTGAGAAATTGGATGCTTCTTCAAAACACTATGACTAATGATTGATATATGATATAACTATGTTATAGTTCAACTCTTTACATGCTTCAGTAGCATAATGCTGTTTGTTTAATAAATTATAGTGCTATGTTGACAACATGAGCTAATTCTGCAGATCGTTGATAGGCTCCATTGGTATGTCCGAAGTGGAGACACAGTAAGAATTTATATGCCCTATTTGTATATTTAGATTTCTTATATTGTTCTGTTGTTTCTGGTTACCTGATTGTGTCATTTCCTCAATCTATGTCTTATTATTATCCGGTGAAACATTCTGTCATAGTTTTTTTTTTTATCTTTTATTATTATTATTATTAATATTTTTTTTTGGGTTGGTTATTAGTCTCTTTAGATGTGAAGTTTAATAGTTCAAAAGACGTGCCCCTTTCTTCATTGCCTCTTACATCTGCCATTAATCATTTCAAATCTTGTTTTGCATACTCAATTGAAGCAGTAAGAAGCTAATATGCCTTCAATCGCTTCATGACTTCCTCATGCATTTTTATCCTAAAAGTAAGATTGAAATCAAAGTGTGATTAGGCATTTCTGAAATAGGGTTCAGGTAGTTGGAGTTAGAAAGCAATTCACCTTTTGATTCTGGCGGTTAAGACAATGGTCCATTAGAATTTTGAATAGGTTGCAAATAAGATTTCCTGAACATTGGAATCGTTGTGTTAAGGCTATTCCCAAGTCCTTAGATTGTTCAACAAGATCATGTAGTTGAGACTTTGGACGTGCTTTTTGCTCGTCCTATTTTGCGAATGAAAATGTTGTCTTCTTACTCACACTAGATTCCTCTTGAACAGATTGTTGACTTCTGCTGTGGTGCTAATGATTTCAGCTGTATGATGAAAGTAAAACTTGAACAAATGGGAAAGTCATGCTCATTCAGAAATTATGATCTTATCCAACCCAAGGTAGTTGGATACTCGATATATGTTACCCTGTGTTGTCGATTTTGGTTGTGCAAACTCTGTTCAATTTTTTAAATTTAATTTAATTTTTTTCCCTGAAAATACAAGGGTTTAGTTTGAGATAGGAAAATATAGAAAACAGAATTGTTCATATTCCCCAAATGGTACGAGTCCCTTTGTCGAGGGTTGAGATCATTTCATTATTCAAACTCCTTTCGCAAGAGATTGTTACTTCGCTTCATGTTGAGATAGGTTATTTCTGTCAAAGTGCAATTGCTGATCTAATTCTTGATTACCATCTTGATTTACCTCTTTTCTGCATAAAACCCAAAAGGTCGGCTATGACTTATGGTTGAAATGTACTTCTGCTCAACAAGGTAATCATGATGATAATGACCCCCTGTAACCTCTGAAATATCACAAGTTTCCCCGTAGTCATTTTCGTATTTCCTTCCTTTTGGGTGCCTTATTGATCCTTTTGATGCAGAATGATTTCAGTTTCGAAAAGAGAGATTGGATGACTGTCAGACCAGAAGAATTGCCTGATGGTTCTCAACTTGTAAGAGATGAGAAAAAGACTTGGCAAGATGTTTAAAGATTTTAACTAGTGCATAGTCTAATGTTCTTTTTCTTAATTGTTTGGCTATGTAGATCATGGGGCTGAATCCCCCCTTTGGGGTTAAAGCATCTCTTGCTAACAAGTTCATTAGCCAGGCTCTGAAGTTTAAACCTAAGCTTATCGTTCTTATCGTTCCACAAGAAACCAGAAGGTAATTACTTGTCTTATCTCCAATTTAAGACTTATATTTGCTCTCTTTCACGGCGGGTTCTGCATTTGTTTGCTTCTTTACCAGACTTGATCAAAAAGCTTCATATAATTTAATTTGGGAGGATAATGAAGTTCTCTCTGGCAAGGTATTTTATCATTCGCCACCTTCTTGAATCTAATTAGATTATCAAGTCAATGATTATGTTGAGTGACTTGTAATATTTTATTTACTTTCAAGTCATTTTACCTACCGGGGTCACTGGACGTGCATGACAATCAGTTGGAGCAATGGAATTGCAAACCACCACCACTCTATCTTTGGAGTCGTGCAGATTGGACAGCTTGTCACAAGAAAATAGCATTAGGGCGTGGCCATATAACTGTGGAAGAATAGAGGCATTGAGAGAATTATTTTTGTAAGGAAGTGATCAGGTGCCTGTAGTTGTGCATCTTATGGTGCTCTATCTTTAAAAACAATATTATGGAGTTTACCCTTTACATCTTTTTGTGTCTTCAATGTGGGTAAAACGTAGTCAATTTGTACCTTTTTTGGAGCCTTATCATTATTAAGCACAAATGTTCGTAATCAAATTACCAGAGTTTTAAGTTTTGAATGTGCAGATTCTTTTTCGGTCATGTTCAAGTACACTGTTCCTTAGCTATGGATCTCATCAAAATTATTACTACAGAAGAAAAATCTACTTAACCTTCACTTACAGGGAGCGTTACTTATGTATAAAACATTACCATTAGATGATATTTACTCCTGTAAATTCCACTGAGAGTGCTCAATATTAGGTTAATCTTGGGTTTTTTAAAAATATGTATACGAGCTTAATTACCAATGGTATTCAAATAGTTCTCTTTATTATTTTTTATATTAAGGTATTATATCGAACAGGATTTTACAGTTTTTAAAATTTAAAAACAATTTTTAATTTGTGGTTGTATCATTACTTAAATGCAAAATAACAAAAATAAATTATGTAGGTTAAGAAATATTTAATTCAACCAATTTTATTATGATATATCAGTTTGTACAAGAAAATATATATATAAGAATTTATGACTGTATCATTACTCATAACTTTTTAGTTATAACCTATGCAAAATAGGTTTCATATTGATAGATTTAATGGTTTGCTTAAAGGGTCTTCATCATTTACCGATTTGTTGAATAAACAATGTTGGATCAGTGGTAGGCACTAATGGGTTTTCCAAGTTGTGGTTATAATAATTTTAAATTGTTTTCTGGATAAATTTAATGTGCAATAATTCATATTTTATTGACTAGATTAATAAAATATAATAAATTTTTAGTTGATTAAAATGTACGCTCGTTGAATTGTAAATAAATTATTTATTCATGTTTAGATTAATGCAGTGACATCTTACTCAATATATGTAGGTTGGTGTAGATGATGTCATTTATGAGGTGCAAAAAGCTTAAAGCAAGAGGAGCAAATAATTCAACAGTTCGAGGCAATCAAATGCTAAGAAGCAAAGTGAAGGGTCATTTCATATCTGAAACCAAGGTTAAAAACCTCAAAGGGCAATACAATGATACAGGTAGTGCCCTGATTCAACTGCATATAGATTGTATCGGTTTATAATTTACATTTACTAGCTACCCCATACCGAAAATCAACAGACATTTCTCTTCACAATGGGTCTTCCAAATTTTGCAAAGACGAACAAATTTGAGACAGAAACAAAAGAAGACGTCCATTTAATATCCCATTCTCCAGAGGGGCAACATGCCCCTACTTGGATATCTGATACATTCCTAGGTTTTGATCCAAAGATGCTATTTGTCATCCATTTTAAGGGAGTTCAGTCTTCTCAACCTCTGATCAAGTTCTGCCATGACTGCTGGTTCTTGCTTTTTCCTTTGCTTTGATATCGTGTTGGTTGTCATTGAGCCAATTTTATCGAATGCAACCTGCCAATTTTCATTAACAATGATACATATTGAAAACTTTGTGGTCACCCCAGAAACAATAAAAGTAACTAAATGAGGATGAGGAAAGGATATAGTCAACATGCTATTGTGGTGCATGGCCGGCCAGAACATGAAAACAAAAAATTCATCTATATAGCTTTTAACTTGTGTAAATAAGCTTGTTTTATTCTGTTCATGTTAGCAACCTCAGTTTGTTTTATTCTGTTAATGTTAGCAACCTGAACTACTACAATTGTTGTTAATCCTGGTTACTAGCCCTCAAAATATTGTAATGAAGTAAGAGGGATTGATAATGCTTTTTCTCTTCTGATTTACCCTGAATGATCTCAGCACTCATAGATTCAAAAGACAGAAAAGTAGAAGAGAGGAAGATTTTGCCTAACCGTCAATAATTCATCGGGATCAAAAAGGTGATGGGTGGTTCTCTGTAAAATGTTAATTACATCACCAACATGATGGGTTACAAGCAACTCGTCTTCCCTCATCTGCAATAATTAGCTTCAATTCAATACATTGTTGTCTGAGATAATGGATATTTTTGAGTAAGGGGCATTCAGTAAGCTTATAAACTTGATTTAGGCAAACTTAAGTATAGTCAAGAGTTTAATGTCAGAAGAAACCGCACCTTAAAGATAGCCAACGCTACATGAAATAGAACCTTTGCTCCTTCGTAGAATAGGACATCCCACACTCGAAGAGTTGTCTGAAAATTGGTGCAAGCAAAGGACAGATTTCTCAGTAACAGTACAACCTCCAGCTAATTCAGTGTATTTGGTACAAGCAATTGAGATAAAGACCAAATGATAGGTAATCAGAATTTGTCTCACCTCTGAAGGCAAACTTTTAGAAAAGAGGCATAAGAACCACTCAGTGGCAACAAGGGATACATCAAAGTCCAATGCTTCCAAATGAGAGGCAATCCTGCGTTTTTCTTCTGATTTTTTAATAGATACCAACAAATTAAACATAAATATCAAGAAATTCTTCATAAATGAGTGCATACCTAGGGCACTGTTTAACAAGCAAATCTTTGAAAACCCTTTGCTCAACGTGGCATCCTGATAAATTATTTGTGTAGCAGTCATTAACTAAGACATTCTCTAGAAGGACAGCAAGCATCCAAAAGGCATCTTCCTCTGTTTTCATCACAAGCAACAACAATGCTGCAACATAATTCAAGCCCTGCACAATAATATTTCAACTCTGAGCTATGAAAATTGGCTTATTTATTAGGAGTTAAAGATCACTTGTACTTTAGAAAATAGTCACGAAGTGAGATAATGTGCTTTAGGAATTGATCACTCAGCATAAGAGCATCTCCAAAAGCCTCTATAAATTTTACTCTTTAAATATTTATTTGCTTATCTATGTGGCAAATAGAAGGGGAAAAAAATATAATAGTCTCCAAAAGACTCTTCAAATTGAAATAAATTAATATTATTTTAATCAAATAATTATTTTTTAAAAGGAAAAGTCAATAGCAATTAAAGCACTTCTCTCTCTTTCTTTAATGAAAAAATAAAATACAAATATAAAAGAAGAGAAAATCAATCTTATTTGAAGAATTTTAATTGGAGTGTCTTTTGGAGCTTTAAATATTAATGTGACTCTTCAAATAAGTAATAAAATCTTATTTGAAGAGCCTTTTGGTGATGCTCTAAGGGGTGCAATTAATGATGCAGTTGGAAAACTTTGGCAAAACAATAATTATCACTGGGAAACAAGTAAAGCATGCTATAATTCAGGGCACATGATCATAGTGACTCTGTCTACCATATCAATCATATTCTACGAAAGCTATGATATCTGGTACCCAACAATCACAGGAGCAAGATGTCCTGTGGATACAATATGGTTCAACCAACAATAAGACTGGCAATAAGATGGAACAAACTGCAACTTCAGATAAGTTAAACTTGTAAACAAGTATCACAGCCATTTAGCAGAATCGTGGAACAGAACTTATGCTGCCACTGCCCCCAAATGTTAATTCTAAAGTCAGGGAGCTAGAATTTATAGTTACAAATTCAAACTGCAAACTTACAGACACAAAACATGAATGAGTATCTTAATAAGGTAAGGCAGTGCAATAAAATTATGACTGTTATTGATAAGTTAGAAAGAAAAATGTATAAGCTGGTGAGATATTTTTCATCTATGAGTGTCATTTAATCTAGAGCTAAGGGCAAATGAACACACCTGACAGTAGCCAACATCAGAATCACGGAAAGAATACCCAACAAGAACACGCCTGAGAGTGGCATGACCATCAGGAGTATCCAGCCACGGGTGACCTGGGAAGGTCCGCGGTAGATCCTACACACATACAGAAAGAAGAAAAGCAAAAGTAAGGAGCAATTATGGTGGCAATACAACCAATATCTCATGGGAAAAAAAAAAAGAAAAAAAAACTTAGAATGCAAAAAAAAAAACAGAAATTAACCCACTTTAAAAGAAGACACAACAATAAAGAGAAAGCAAGGACTACTAAGTCTCCCACTCACCCTTAAAAAATCATCCTCCATAACATAACTTTCTCAATTGTGATGCTCATATATCATAATGCTACAGATGACAATTCTGCAAGCTGTTTTAGAATCACGACTCTCTGAAGCTAAAAAATCTACAAGAGATCTTAAGACACTAAAAGTTTCTCCCTTCCCAATTCAACTAGTTCAGATCAAAGCTGAGCAGTGGCACGCCTAACACACAGGTCATTTAGTGACTTTGTATTTATACAATAAGAATATGGATAGATAACGATGGTAATGCTTGAAATAAGAGAGGAGAGATCAAGGTGAAGGTCTACGTCTACGTTCACTTCCTAAAAAAGCATGGTGCTGTAACCAAAATATGAACATCACATTTTGGCATCAATAATTCAATGTTTGTGATCTAATGTCCTCAAAAGCCCAGATGATAGAATTTGTAACAACTAAACAAGAACACGAATCCTGAACCATTTGGTGCCTATAATTCATCCCACGAAACATATTCTTCAAAATTACAATAGCAAATAATGCTTTGGACCTCTCTTATCCAAAGAACATAGAAAAACAACCAATCATTTCCAAAACAAATTCATAATGCAAACCACATATCTTCCAAAATAAAGCGAACCTCAGAATTGTTCATATACAGAATCATTTGCAAAGGAAACCATTAAAAGGCACTCACATGATCAATCTGCTTGGTAGCAGGCGTGACCTTCCCTTCAACAGCCTTTGTCAAATCATTGTAATAACTCTCAGGCACCGTCGACTTCTTTTTGGCTGCACCCGAAAGCGAAAACCAAACCTTAGGCCTAAGCACAGGAGGAATTCCCTTCCTTATAAGCTTCTTCAATGTTATAGCATTAGCCAAAGATGATAACTTTAGTGATGATTTGAGGGCAATCCCTTCAGATATTGAAGCAATCTGAGGCTGCAAATACCAATTAGCACCTTTGCTGGCCTCTAAAGCCCACCAAACACGCCCTTGTTCTCTCACTTTCTCCCTCACCTCATTTAGCACATTAACATCATCAACATTGCCTTCAACAGTGAACCCATAAAGGTCTTGAAATTTGACTGTGATGTTTGCTCTTCGTGCATGAATGCTTGGTCTCAAGAATGGAATTTGGGCTTGCAATTCTAAGGCCAAGTCCCTTTTGCTTTGAGTACCATACATTTCTCCTCTTTTATGTGATGGATCAAGAGAAAGAGATTGGTTCTTGATTGCAAAGATCAAGAGGGTATAGTCAAAATTAGGAATCTTTACAGTCTTGAAACCATGAAATGGTCAATTCATGCAGCCCTTAATTTGAAAAGTGAAACAAAGAGAGAGACTTCAAATGGGTATTTCAAAATTTGGATGCAGAGGAGTTACAAACAAGGTACATTTCAAAAAGCTTTGCATTTCTTATATGGACACCAAAGTGCCATTAAAAGTTGGATTTTAAACTATACTGATATTAAAAAATAAAAAAGAGACAATTATTCAATTAAATTAAAAACTCTTCATTTCCAAGAAGGTTGTTTGAGGATCAAATGGATTTTTATTGAAAACAACAGAAACGCAGAAAAGAAAAGGAAATTTTTTATTAAAAAAGAGGGGAGAGAAAACACAAGCAAAAGCCCAGAAAAAAATCTTCCTGCTAATGCTAATCCAGAAAATAAAAGAGAAGAAGCAAGGAAGAGTAAAATAAGAGGTTCAAAGTATTGAAAAAGGCCCGAATTTTGAGGGAGAATTCAAGCAAGGACACAGCGGAAAAATAGGTGGCTATGGCTAGAGATAGCTTCCTCTCTTGTGACTTGTGAGGAATATGTGATAAACCTGATCGGGGACTAGATTGAAAGTAACTTAGATTTTTTCGGGGTTAATGTGAAAATAGCTCAAAGTATTTGAAGTAAGAATATATTTGGAACGTTTTATTTTAGAAATTTTAGAATAGCATTGAGAAAGAGACGTTGTTGTTGGCATAGGATTAGGACCTGTTGCTGTTGGTAAAAATACATTTTTGAATGACTAAGTTACCCTTATAATTGAAATGTGATCGTTTTGAGACTTTCAATATTTGCCTTTCACAATTTTTTTAATATTACATAAATGAAAATTAAACCAATCAACCCTAGTAATATTGATATTTGCAATTTTTGAACCTGAAATTTTTATACCAAACCATCCCTAAAATATCTTACAAACTTAAGTTAGTAGTACCTACATTTCAACTTAAAATTTAACTGCAATTTTTGAATGCTATTGTAAAAAATGATATTTATATTCAAATACACTAAAAATATTTCTGAGCTCCTTTAAAAATAATTTCATAAAATAATTTTTATAAATAATAATTTTTATATAAATTATCTGATTAAATGATCTAATCATAAACACTTTCCTCTAACGTCATAATCATATTGCTTATCTCTTGAAATATTTGGTCTTGATTTGTAAGCATAGAAAATAATTTTTCACATTATGAGTTAAGAGTTAAAATAAATAACTATAAACTCTTTTCATGATGGATTAATAGATATACGTAAGTAAATAATGATAGATATATTTTAAGAAAGTGTTACTTTATATGATGAAATGTATGTATAACATAGAAATATTCAATTTAGAATACTATACTTTGTTAATATTTGAGAAATCATTAAATCGTATAATTTAATAATATATTGACCATAAAAATTTTTAAATCACATAATTTAATATAATAATATTATACTATTAAGTTATATGATTTAATAATTTTTTAAACTTTAATAAAGTATAAGATCTTAAACTGGATTAGATATTCCAAAAGTAATGAATCAGTGCAATTCAGACTTTGGAGGCTAATTTCGTCATTCTAAAAGATTCAGACGCGTTTTGGCTCTATAGAGAGAGAGAGAGAGCGGCAATGGCATAAAAAATAACAGTAAACTAAATTGGATAGCACAGCAGACTGGCCCGCAGCATGATTGCCTTAAGTTGTAGCGAGCTGGCGCGTGTGGGGCCTCCTCGTCCCAGTGGGCCTCCCACTCTGATCGCGCGAATGGTATCACGTGGGAGCATCTTGAGATCCCACGTGTCAGGTGTCTGTCTTCTTACTGCCTGTGACAAAGACAAGAGAAGCGTTAGAGGTTTCCACACGTGTGCCGCTACTGCAGCGTTTCAATGAAACACTGTTCGTCTATTGTCGTTCATCTCGCAATTCTTCATTTTAATCGTTTGTAATTTTATTCACAAATCACAAAGCCACAAAGGGACACAAATATGTCTAATGTTTTTTTTTATTATGGGCCGGCTTACATAACAAGAAAATGGGCCGGTCAAGGTGTGGGCCCCATAGAGAGAAACCAATTTGTTTATATAAAAAAAAAAATTTCCTGGATTTGCAGATCACTTACTTAAATATAATCTAGATTTTTTTTTATATGAAAAATAATAATGTTTCTCGTATAAAGTTGTTCCAAAATTAAATCCAAAAAACCAACCAAAATAATGCCATATTTTTTATAGTTGTCGTGTGTTAAGTGATTGTTGACTTCTATATTTATTATTAATGGAATTATTTAAGTTAAAATAACCTTATTTCTTATATAATGACGACTTTAGTATCATGTCAATTACTCTAAATATTAGCAGTAATCTTATTAATTGTTTAAGAATAAGTTAAGATTTAGGATTTTTTTTATTTCTTAAATATTGATTTTAAATCATTTATTAATCAAATTTCAAACATTTGAGTTTATATAATTCACTTGTAACTGATAAATTTTTTATTCAAATTCTTGCTCTCTAGTATCAGTATTATTATAATAACATTTTGTACTTTAAATTAATGTAATAATCACTCAAATGTAATTTTTCACACATAAATCACCATACGAGAATAAATTAATTTTGTAAGTAATCACTTCATCCATTATCTTTTATTTTCGCCCTTCCTTTCTTTTGAGTAGTCTATAAGTTAATCACTACATAGATGTGGACAAGTGTATTAGCTAATTTAAGTATGTGCAAATGATAACGCTATTCAAAGATATAATTGATGCATCTTCTTATATATATGGACCTATTTTCATCATTTGGGTCTTGAGAAGATATTAGATATTTTATACGAAAAATAATTGTATTGAGAACATTGGATAAAAATTGATTAAGTAGGTCCCCTCACCCTGGAATACTGAAGTAGCTAGTTGCAGGTTCTACTGTCTTCATAAGCTTGGTGGGTCTCATGCATGACACTTCATGTATATGCTGTCTTCTTAAGAAAACGATATATTGAAAATGAACAAAAAAACAAAAAAAGGAAAGGTAATTGCAATGATTTATATTAATTAATTAGGGATACTTGATCCCATGATTTAGATTAATTATCATTTCACATTGATGATTTTTAATAAATTAATTTTTTTAATCATCTAATGGAGTTTGTTGCTTGAAAGGAACGTATGTCGAGTGTTCAAACTGAGCAGCTATGAGCCTACGACCAAATCTAGTCTTGGGACAAGGTTTGCTTCAAAAGAAATGTGCTTGAAGAGTTCAAAGAGTTTTTATAATCTTAAAGGCTTGTTAAGATGAATTTGAGAGAACCTTTATATTGTTATGGGTTAATTTTGTTTTACTCCTCTAAGAAATGACAATCTAAATTACTATAAACCTCAACTTACCTCTCATTTTTGTTAATTAAGAAAATAAAAAAAATTCACCAATTTTAATGAGTAAATTGATGTTTACAAATGTGAATAAAGTGGTTCAAACCCCGTAGACGCATTGTATGGGTTTAATTTAAATTTCATTTCTTGGAGTTTCAAAGTTTGAGTGAGTGCAGTTTTTCTCCAGAATAGGAGTTGGGTGTCCCTCAAATATTTGAAAAGGTTAAAAAATCTAAGTAATGTCATATCAGAATTGATTGTAAACTAGTTTTAGTAATTTGTATAGTGTAAATATCATGAGTAATAGTTTTTCTAAAAAAAAATTGATGTTTACAATAATTTAAATAGTATTTTAAAGATTATCTAAGGTAATCCAAAATTTACTTGTTTGTTCATTAGAATACTTTTTCATAGAATGAATTTTTTATTTATCTTATCTTATTTTATTTTATTTAATCTTTTACTTCTAGATATTAGATAAAAATGAAAAATAAAATTTATAAACCCCTAAAATACATTTAAATTTTTTTATTAAAAAATATTTAAAATACGAAAAAAAAAATACATCTACGATAGTACGTCATTCGCACAGTATAATTCAATAATTAAATTCTGCCGGTATAAATTGGTTTTAGAGGTTTCGAGATAAATTCATGCTAGAAGCAATTCTAAACTTTTTCGTGACAGAAAAAATCACAATGACATGAGAGGAAGACTAGTAACTTAAGGTCCAAGATCCTTTGATTGAACGGCCCCTTCAAACTCAATGGAAATTCATCATTGTCCCTTTAATAGTACAATATAACTTTTCCCCCCATGGTGGTGCCATCAACAAATCTTTAGCATGAAGACTAGACCATCCCTTGGGAAAATTCGTAGAGCAAAATTGAAATAATAATATTATTGCCATTATTGTATTGAGTTCATGAAGTTAGCCCTATAAACTATATGTATGACACATAAAATACATATATTTCTACATATGTATTTATTATATATATTTTTAGAGATGAGAATTCAATACTATAGAGAACCTTGAGAATGCGCTATTAGGGGTGGGCAAAATACCCAACCTAATCCGACCCAAAAAAGGTAGGGTTCAGGACGAATCGGGTTGCTATGGCAACCGGATCGAATGAGGAAGTGCCAACCCAATCGGGTTGTGATTGGGTCAGTTTAAACCCGACCTAATCTGAATACCCGATCGGGTCTTCCCAAAAAAAAAAAAAAACTCATTCACCCATTACACTTTACGCTTTACTTTACAGTTTATACATTACACAATACACACACACATACACTGCACACCAGACGCAGACGGTAAAGGGCAAACCCTCACAGCTCACAACCCACAAGTACTCACAACAATTCACATACAGTCACACACTGTGAAACACACAAACAACACACAGAATAGAACCAATATGCTGTGAGTGCTGCCGAAACCAAAGGCCTGAAGTCTGACTTTGAACCCTCTTCAATTTGCTGCCGAAATTGACACCCAACAGGCGATCTGCTGCCGCGATCTACTGCCATTTGCTGCCGTGAGTTGTTGCCATCTGCTGCCGCGACCTACTATTACGAACTGCTGCCGTGAGCTGCTGCCATCTGCTGTTGTGGCTTAAGCCTCCAACCTGACCCGACCTGAGCTTTCTCCTTTGTGTTGTGGCTTTGTGACCCGAACTCGTTTTTGAAGATTTGAAGTTTCATAATTTCAAATTCAATATTTCATGGTATATATATATATATATAGTTTAATAGTTATATATGCTAAATTATTAGTTATTTAAATCCAATCCAACCCGAATCAGTGACCCGATCCGAATTATATTCGGGTCGGGTCACTAATTCGGGTTAAGTTCGGATTGATTATTGTCTAACCCGAAAAACCCGAAACCCGATTGGGTTGACCCGAACCCGATTTTACCCACCCCTATGCGCTACCAATGACCCAATTTTTTATTTGAGTATTAAAAATTTCTTGAATGTATAAATGTTAAATATAATTTTGAACGAAGTTTACTAATAGCGGATGTGCAATGGCTATGACCAATTTAGTTAATTTGTCAGCACCGTCTCTTAGAAAATTTCGTTGTCTTATTCGCAAGTCATAAACCTAACGTGAGCAAGTGTATGACAGCGGCACATAAGTTTGAATAAATTGGTTTTGACATACCTAATGAATCACATATAGTTGATTTATTTATTTTTCTATAGGCTACGTGAACTCATGACCCCGCGACCCTAGCTATAGCTCATTTGAGTTGTAGGAAGCATGCTTTTTGAATTAATTAAATTAATAGCAAAGACATGCATGCTTGTTAAATTTTTGTTGGTCAAAAGCAAATCAAAGTTGTTCAACCGCTCAAAAACCATTAAAGTTTCATTGTCTTCAAATAAGAAATGTTTACATTTACTGACCTAAAATTATAGATTAATGTAATCAATCCCGTTATTTTCATTAGAAACGTTCAATGATTGACTGATTGTTGTGAGTAAAAGTTTGTAATGGGCACATGCTTAGATTTATTTTAATGCCCATATTTTAATCCTTACTTGTAATAAAAATTTATAATGAATTAACTTGTCTAATTATTTACTATAGTAGAATTAGTAAATCATTCAAAGGAGACTTGAGACTTGGAGCATGTTTGTTCGTCTGAGTTTTGAGTCTTTTGACCTTATATAATCTAATCTAATGCTTGAGTTACTTTTTCTCAAATGGCGTTGCTAATGATGTGGGCAAATTGCACATTCAGGCCTCGCCCATGCTTTGATAAGTCCAATAAGCTTTTACTGTATTAAAATGGCTTGTTTTATTTTATTATCGTACCTCATATTATTCTAATTGCACCCCGATCACCCACTTAATTAATCTATTCAAAAGCGCCATGGCTGAAACTCAGAATCACGAAAAAAGAAAAAAAATGGGTGTCAACAAAAGAAATCCCATTGAAATGGGGATTAACAATAATAAAATAAAATAAAAAAAATACAAGTTGCAGAGTGGGGTTATACGAATAAGTTTTAATTGAGCATATGTGTTAAAACAATTTTATATTATTTTGAAGATGGAGTTATTTGATAATTTGAAATCACTAAATTACTCATTAAATTTATTTATTAAATAAACTTATTTTAAAATTTTAAAATTTTAAATTCTACTTAACAAACTCATCAAAATGTCTAATAAACTCTTACTGAACCCAACTATTATAATAATAATAATAATATATTTTTATTGATTAAACCAATTAAATTCATTTAAAAAACCCTTTGTAAATGCTTAGATTTATTAGATTGAAAACTAAACAGAAATAAATTAAAAATACTCTTAACTATATAATTTGGCGCAAAAATTCTAAGTGTAGCGAGCAAAGGCCAAACCAAAATGGCTAGAGCAGCTAATAATGGTAAAAGTGAAAGCCCTTTTTCATGGTACCACTACTTAATTTTGGGAAAGAGTCTCCGGTAGTTCCTTCATTTCACCTTTGTTTTCTTCGGGGAGGTTTAATTTTGATGAGAAGCTAGGGCCTAGGGTACTAAATAAAAAATATTAGTTTAGGGTTTAAGAAAAATAACATAAAGTTGAGTGTAAACATATCTTTAAAAGAGTAAAAATTCTTTTTTTTTTAATATAACTACATTTTAGTGTCAAGATTTAAAAATTATTTTTAAAGTGAGTACAATAAATAATTTGATAAATTCAAATAACCGTATTGAAATAGGATTAATAAAGGAAATGGATTTTAAGAGATATTTGGAGGAGTGTTTTTTTTCTTAATCCTATTTTAATCATTTTGTCTTAATCAAATAATAGGATTAGGATCAATTTGATGAGTCCCACTCTTACTTGAAATGAATGAACAAGCCAAAGTGGAATGAACTGGACTGATACTTCAACTAATTCATGGGTATATTTAGGCACCCATTTCCAATGGCCACCATCCTCCACAGAGAAGAAATGTTGATTCACGTGTGAAGGGGATATTTTATATGTGTAAATGTCATACATATATATATATATATATATATATATGAACAAGTTGGATAAAGAAATTAATTTGATTAAGCAATATTCTTTAGATTTATTAGAAGTACTAAATTCCGAGGCAGACTTGTCGTTGAAGATTAATTCAATGTCCCCTTCCATTTCCCCATAACAATCAAATGTATTGGAGGAAGATAGCTAGCTCACCTAGAATTTTAGGTAACTATAAGTCATTCATAACTCATAAGTAAACCCAAAGCCTTTAAACAAATTAATTACTAATTAGCAAGAAGAGTCAAACAAACAAACAAAGTTACCCTCGGGCGTAATGCTAGCCGTATACTTTTGAAAGTTTCTTCCTTCCGACACGCCCTACCGAAAACAATTACTAGCGTGTGTGTATATATATATATTCCCAATACTTAATTATCACGATGCATTTATTATTATCACAATAGATATTTTAAAAATGAAACCTCCTTCCACACACACACACAAAAAGATATATATAATTTGAAGGAGAAATATCGATTAATAAATAAATGTATGAGTGAAAATATTACTTTTCATCAAGATTCATCATTAAGGCTTTTTCACTAATGTACAAGTAATCAAATACGCAGTATGGGAACGTAGATAATTTATGATATAAAAAATAATAATTAGTTGTGCTTTGAGAATGATTGATGTTTGCATATTTCATTTGGGTTCTTTTTGTTTTTAATACTTTCTTTAAAAATTTGGGTCATTTTGATTTTATATTTGTAATTAAATAATTGTCATTTGGGTTCAGAATAAAAAGTTTTAATTAGACACACCTAATTATAAATTATTTATTTGAAATTATTTTGCACAATGCCGTATTATACACATAAAAGTATGTACATACGGTATATATCCTTCAGGTAACGACACATGTTGGGCAGATAGAGGAAAAAAAAAACGAAATTTAGATTAAGGACAAAATAATGTGTCAAAATAACAATTTTGATGCATGTCAATATCAAGGGTTAGGTGAAGGCCCCCCTTCACTCTTTTATACATAAATCAAAAGAGAATTACCACAACACCATTTAGAGAAACCATATATAATTAAAGCATATATCGGTTGATAATCAATATTTTTGTGAACGTACATCTGATTGAGAAAAGAACCGAAAAAGAACAAATAAGAAAAACAAAAGAGTTGTTTGTCTGCATTTCAGTCATTTTTATAATTTGACTAATTACTGTTTAGACTTTTAATTATGCAACCAAAAAGTATGATGCTGATGAAATGTACCAAATGTTTTTATAATTGGAATTTGATTTTAACTCTGTACCAGCCAAATTATACACGGACCTTGTATTGACAACATGAGCCAATGTGCCAAAATAGACAAAAAAAGAAAAAAAAAGGATGCTTTTTGTTATTATTATTATTATTATTAAATTTCTTAGAACGTGTTCATCATAGCAGAGAGGCCTTTATACGATCAATTATGCAAAATTTGAGTTATCTTTGAAAGCGCTTAATTTCAATTTAAAAAAAAAAAAGGATGAATAAATTAATAAACATGGAATGAACTTTGTGATTCTATGATTTAATTTGGCGATCTAATTAAAAGTACCTCCATCATCTTATTTCTTTGCTATTTAATCTCTTTCCTTAACATTTTAAACATTCTACATACACTTTTCGTAAACTATTTCCCTCTACTACTTCCCCCCTCCGGAAAAAAGAAAAAGAAAAACAAAGACAAGAAGAAGAACATAAGAACATCAAATAATGCCTGGCTTTCCCATGTACGCCGTTGCCGTCCGGTGAATATTGTTTCACCTGAAACAAGACTTCTCTTTGCAAATCGTATATCATCAACTCCATAAATACATATAACAATAAACATAGTAATGGTGCTTCAAAAAGCTCACCCAAGATCATATTTCTTCTTCTTCTTCTTCTTCTTTTTCTTCTTCTTTATCATCCTAAAAACAAAGGAAAAATGAAACCCAAGAAAGCAAAATGAAAAGAAAAAAAAAAGTGCTTTTGGAAATGTTCAAAGATTCAATGGAAAATTAAGAGATGAAGGTTGTAAGAGAGAGAAGATGACGAGTCTCTTCTTGCTAATGTTTTGTTTTCAAATTATAAAAGTGGGCCAAGAACAGGCCATTTTGTTTCACACGTCGGGTTGCTTCTCTTTGTCTTCCCACTTTTTAATTCATTAATTAAATTAAATGACTTTCTGTGTGTTTCGATTTCTTTTCAACAAACCTGGCCTTGATTTCGGGAAACATCAATTTAAATTTCCAAGTTAATGATTCGAGGAAGCTTTGAGTATTTTGTTTTCTCATTAATTATTATTGTTATTTTAAAGAAATTAATGTGACGCCTGTCTGATGGTTTGATGATATAAATTGACGTTGATCTAATCTTTTTCTTCGATTTAAGCGCAGAAATTATGGCAATGTTCAACAGTTTTCTCGTTTGGAATGGTTTATTGACAAGATCAAAAGGTTTGGTTGATTTTATGCTAGCTGTTTGGACGATGGTGGTGCTCTCGTCAATTAATTAGGTTATAGTTTTTTTTTTTTTCTTTTTTTCAATGTAAGCATAAAAATCAGATAAAAACTAAATCCTTGTTCAAAATAAATCAATAGTAATTTAACTTTTTCCCTGGAAATTGGTGGTCAAACAAGCCATCAATTTGTCAACTTCTGCCGATAAATGATTTTTGTTGTTACTTCTTGAAGTCTTTGAAGGGGTTGGAGCTGTGGCCCGCAACATTTTCTGAAATATCTTTCGCTCAAGTGATATGTCTTGTTGCAAAAAGTGTTCCCGGAAAGAAGACGTTATTTTAACAATTTTTAGTTTCATTAATGTTTGTTAAAAAAAAATGCCATTTCATTAAGTTATTGAATGAATAAAAATATTCCTACAAAGTCAATCCTCAATAGACTTCAAATATTTCAACATTTTGCTTTTACAATGAAAATATTACTTTAGTCTATAAACATTTCTTTTGCCTAAAATAATTTTCAAGTACGTCATGATTCTCAATTACTATATGCGAACTACAACGAATTAGTTAATTAATATAGACATGTATAATTTATGCATAAGGTTATGCTCCTCATTAATTTTTCAAATTAAGATCTTCGTTTTTTGTTATTGTTGCCCACATACGTTTGAACTTGTTATTGATTCAAAATTTTTTTTAATTAATTAACAAGTTGTATTTACACTGAGAAAAGTGTAGTTCGGAGGAGACCACCAATGACCTTTTTTTTTTCCCCCGCCTCTCAATGTAGTCATGGACAATAAAAACAAATTAGCCTGGTTGTTGTAGGTTTTGGACCTTTTGGTTGCCTCAATGGGTAAAATGTTTTATGACGATACAAGAAATTTGGAGTTTGAACTTGACTCAAATCTGCAAAGGAAGAATTTAGAGTAATAATAGTAATAATATAATGAAAATAGATAGGTTGTTAAATTGATATCTTCAAAGCAAATATAAATCTTTTAAAGAGGAGAAATTAAGTTTTTTTTTTTTTTTTGTTTTCTCAGTAGGAGAGAAATTAACTTACTAATATATCGACATATTTGATTGGAAAAAATAAAAGAAAATGAGAAAAGAAAAAAAATAAAGAAAAGATGATTTTATGTCAAATCAAACATTAAAATTAAAATTAACAACCGATCATCCTATTTTTTTTCTAATCAAACATAGGCTAAAGATTTAGATGCATGGATGGAGCAATTGTCTCATGTATCGGAATTAGGATCATAAACTCTGCATGATTAACAAGGAGACTTGTCGTGAAGAGGTAAGAAACCCGACAACACCTCCACCCCCCGCAAAAAAAAGGCGACAGTAACCTATTATTGGAACAAAGATTTTTGACCGGCAGAGGCGGGTTTCAGCTTCAGGGATGCGACCGAATAATCTATTAGTAAATTGAACTAACTTAATATAATGTGGTGAAATTGTCGCCCAATGCCTTTGACTTTTTATGTTTGTTTGAAAAATTGAAATTGAAATTACAAACAAATTTAAGTGAGTATCGAGTGGGACTTGACTAGCTTACAGAATCTGTAAGCTACAAACTACAGCATCAGCCGTTGGATGTGGTTGGATGTGGAGTGAGAAACTAAACAATAGAAAATCGGATGGTGGGATGACGGGAGATGTTTGTTACAGAATCTGTACCATAGACAGGTCCGATCGAGTGAGTAAAAATCGTGCCTCAGAAAAGGGAGAGTAGTTGAATGGAATCTTGTCCTTGTCTACGGCATCTAATTAAGATAAGACTAGGCACTAGCAATGTTCTGCTAACGTTATCGAAAGACTATTTGACAAATCAGTCATGGCGATGCTTTTTGTGCGCTCCCTCTGACAATAGAGAGGACTGTACAATCAAGAATGGGCCGACCCTTTAAATATCTCTACATTAAGATTAATGGAACATTTAATTGTAAGTTGACATATGCTTTCTGATCTCAAATAGAAGAGGCTTTTATGGGACGAAGATGTTTCTTTAAAGCTTTAACCATACTGAAAAACTAGCACATATATCTTAAAGGATATGTAACATGACTTAAGATATAAATTACGAATGTATGAATTGTTCTCGATCTAATAACGACATCCTTATTCTGATAAAGTAAGGATGTCATAAAATAATAAAAAAAAAGATATAAATTTTAATATACTAATAAAAAAAAATTCTCTAATGCATTGAAATATATAATTTTTTGTAGCAAAATCGATATGTTGTCACTATAAAATGACTTATATATATATAAATCATTTATATGATGACATAATCTGAATATATGAGATGATCAAACCAAGCTTAATCTATCTAAAAACATAAGGAAGAAAATCAAACCCTACTAATGTATACACATATATGGAAGGATTTGAAGGGGAGTTATCTATACCATCCAACTCTATTTATCAAAGTTATTAACAACTAATAGAACAAAAAAGAAAAAAAAATAAAAAATTTGAACATGCACTAGTCATAAAATATCCACTTGTCAATGTGTTAGTGAATCAAATATCACTTGAGTGTAAAGCTTATGGTTACAGTGTAGCAAACAACATCAGATTATGCTCCTGAGTTGATGTGCCAAAAATTAGTTACTAGGTCCAGCTTGTATTGAGCATGGCACACGTGTGAATAACAGAATTAGAATCTTATAAAATTCAATACTATATATATATGTAATTGATTGACATTTCTAGTTAATGAATTGAGAATCTTTTACAAGCTTCTTCTAAACATATTCTTTCATTTTCCTTTAGTTTCTCGCTTGCCAAACATAGTTACTTCAATATTCTTTCATGGTATCAGAGCTTGCAATGGCAAGCATTAATCAAAATAGTCCTTCTTATAGCTTTGTTACTCCTATTAAGCTTGATCAGAACAATTTTATCTTATGGCGTTCATAAGTTTTGGTATCAATCAAAGGCAATGACCTAAAAAGCTTTATTATTGGAGAACATGAATGTCCAGAGCAATTGATCTCTTCTAAAAACAGTAATGGAGCTGAAGATTCAAATAACAATAAAGCTAGAGCTTCGATTGAATCTATATCTATAAATCCAGAGTTCAACCATGATTGACTGTCAACCAGTATGTTTATTTCTCAATGTCAAGCTCGAATTCAAACTCTTGGGGTGTAGATTAAAACTATTAAAAAATGATCTATGAACATGACTGATTATTTTGCTAAAATCAAGCGCATAACAGAAACCTTAGCTTTAGCGGGAAAGCCAGTTGAGTTGAATGATTTTGTCATATATTTATGTGTTGACTGAACTTGACTCTTCTAATTATGAGTCTTTAGTAACTGTTGTGTTAGCTCGAGGTGAAAAGCTTACTTTAGATGAATTGTATTCCTTGCCTTTTGAGTCATGAAAACATAATTGAATAAAAGAGAGGAAGAATTGCTAGTGATGTTATGCATAATATGTTTGCAAATGTTGCTCAGAGAAACTTATATTTTGGAAAAAATAACGATGCTTTTCAAAAGAATGCTGGAGGTAACATTGGAAGGGGAAATAATTCAGGTTTTGGAAGTTTTAATGGGGGTCTTAATGGTGGTGATAACTCTGTAGATATTATTTGTTAGATATGTTTTATTCCAGGGCATAGTGCTAATAGATGCAAGAACATATATAATTCATACTTTTTGCCTCAAAAAAATTATGGCAGAGGAAATTTTAATGGTGATTTTAGACCAAATCAAGGTTAAAATTGTCTAGGAAGATCATTCAATAGTGCTGGCAGAGGTTTTGGACCCAATTTCGGAGGTCTTAGACCTAACTTTGTCAATAACTATTCATCAATAAATTCTAGTTTTCAAGGACATATGGTGTATTATGATAACATATCTGGTGCTACTTGTATATACTATTTTTTTATTCTTAGTTCATCTTCTTCTGTGTTTGCAATTGGAGATGGATCTCATGGCTTCAATACCTCTGATTCCTCTACTTCAGAAACTTCAATTCCAACTCCTGAACTTATTAACGATCCATTTTAGTGCATTTATAGTGGAGCCACCAATCATATCACTAATGATTTAGGTAAGCGCTTCAATTTTCAAGTTTATACTAGTTATGAAAGGTTGTTTGTTGGTAACAGAAATGCATTGCTCATTAAACACATTGGATCAATTCTACTTACCACTACTAATTCTGAACCTTTACACTTTAATCATGTCTCACATGTACCACATATCACTAAAACTTTGCTTAGCATTTTAAAACTTCTAGCTAACAATCCTGTTATGAAAAGAAATAAAGTAATCTCTTTTTTAGCATTCCGAAGAAGTCGTTGATTGAGCGGTATTGTTGAATTTGTTGGAAACTTGTGCTTTATTAAGGCAATGAGCATAGAGATTACATTGCTTGAGGGAGTTACTACAAGAGGACTGTATAGAGTCAAAAGTTTTTCATCTCAATTTGGTGCAACAAACTTAGCTTTTCTCAGTTTTGTTCCTCTAAATAATCCAAAGTCACTTTTTGCTTGTTGTTTTATTTTTTCTTCTCAAGAGTCAGCTGTTATCAGTTTTTCCAACCAAAATAAGAAGTCATGTTTGTTTACCTCAACAATAAAATCGGTTGATGTTAATCTTCTTCATAGAAGACTAGGACATCTAAAATTTATACTCTTAAAACTATACTTAAAGCTTGCAACAACTTTGATAATTTCAATAAAACTGATGCTTTGCACATCTGTAATGCATGTTAATTTGGCAAACATCATATGTTAAATTTTGATTTAGTTGCTACCAAAACAACAACACCTTTACAATTGATCTATGCTGATCTTTGGGGACTTTCACACATTTCTTCTATTCAATGTTACACCTATCATCTATCCATCTTAGATGATTACAACAGTTTCACTTGGATATTTTCATTGAGTGCTATATCCGACGCCCTTGAAGTGTTCACTAATTTTAAAAACTATATTAAGAAACATTTGCAACTTACTATCAAAATAGTTCAAATTGATTGGGGATGGGAATTTAGAAACTTTTCTTCCTTGCTTACTGTCTCAGGCATTCATTTTAGGCATCATTGTCCTCATATACATCATCAAAATGGGAAAATTAAAAGAAAACATCGACATATAGTTGATATTGGTTTGACATTACTAGTATAGGCCCATTTACCTTTAAAATTTTGGTGCAATGCATTTCATATTGTTGTTTTCCTCATCAATCGACTTCCAACCCTAGTTTTGAACAATATTTCTCTTTTTCAAGATTTGCTTAATAAAAAACTAGATCATTCAATCATTCAATACTAAAAACTCTTGGTTGTGCATGTTATCCGATTCTTTAGCCATATAACAAACATAAGTTTGACTTTAGAATTAGCGGATGTCTTTTCATTAGCTATAGTAATCATCATAAGGGGTGTCAATATTTATACTCGTCAAGAAATGTTTGCATTTCAAACCATATTACTTTTGATGAGTTTTCTTTTCCTTATATTTCTGGTGTTGACTTTTCTTCAGTCTTAGATAGTTGTTCATCTTATTCACCCAATGAATCTGTGTCTAATTTTGTTTCTTCTTCATGTGTCTCCTTTTGTTCAAATACCAATTCCTTCAGCAGCACCTTTAGTAACTATCGTTGATGTTTCTGTCTCCTCCTCACATAATTTTTCTGCTCATTCTGACACAACTTCATCCTTTCATTTACAATCCACTTACTCCTCTCATCATTCTTCTCCACATAACTCACAATTTGATGAGAGATGAAAATTACAACAAGGAAACTCTCTTTAAGAGTGAATATACAAATGATAGCTCAATGAAGATTTAATCTATGATGATTTTTAAATTTGAAACTCAATATAAGTTGTGTGCACTTGTTTATGCTTGGTTAGGTTACCAAAAATGAATTAGATTTGAGTTTATATAGTTTGAACTAAAAAACTAGCCATTATGCATATTTTGGTGATAACCGGCTTACCGTTTATGGAATCTGGTTAGCTGCTTTTATGTTACCGTTACAGTAAAAATTTGAATTTCAGAATATCCAGCATGCCACTTTTCATATCCGGTTAGCTGCTTTAGAAATTCGGTTAGCCACTTTCGAAATCCAAATAACCGCTTTTTTTCCAGTAGCATACTGCCCAAAATCCGACTAGTCGTTTGTCACATCCGGTTAGCCGCTTGCTACAGTAACCAGTACAATGCACTATTTTTCAAAATTATAGTTTGACCCAAAAACTTTATAAAATTATATTATGGCCCACAACGTTATATTATTTTGCAAATATGTCTAATTTCAGAATTTATAAATAATGCTTGCTATTCCCAAAACTTGTTAAAATTATGATATGGCCCAAAATGCTATGAAACGTTTCCAATAAGTCCTCCAAAATTTCAAGCAATACTTGTTAATTTCAAAGTTTTTAAAACTCTTTCAATTAAATCATAAACTTGAAAAACAACTAATTTCATAAAATTATTTTTCCATTAAATATAAAACCTTTATAATGAGAAAATAATGATTTATTGAAAATGTATAAAAAATAATTTGAGCTTAAAAGATTAATCATTCTTAATCTTATTTGTTATCATCAAAATCAACATTATGAAAACATATATGTTAACAGATAATGCATCTCAATATAGAAGCATTATTGGAGCTTTATTACAAGTCACTCTTACAAGACTTGAAATAGCCTTCTCAGTAAACAAATTAAGCCAATTTTTGTCATGTCTTAGGAATCATTATTGGGAAGCATGCAAAAGATTGCTGAGATATTTGAAGGGTACTATGCATTTTGGATTGCATTTTTAGCATTGTAGAGCTATATAATTGAATTGTTTTACAGATTCTGATTGGGTTTAAGATAAGGATGATAGAAAGTTAGTTGCTGGTTTTGCACTTTTTCTAGGTCCCAATTTGGTTTCATGGTCATCAAAGAAACAATCACTAGTGTTTGGATCAAGCACAAAGGCAAAGTACAAAGCTTTAACTCATGCTACATCAAAGGTGATATGGATACAATCTCTATTAGGAGAATCGCACTTCCAACTTAGCACCATGCCTATGTTGTGTTGTGATAATTAAGGAGCAATTGCACTAGCATATAATCTTGTCTATTATGCTAAGACAAAACATGTTGAGCCTGACATTTATTTTATTAGAGACAAAGTTTCAGCTAAACATATACAAGTTTGTTTTATGCTAAATGCAAATCAAACTGCTAACGTGTTAACCAAGGTTCTCACCTTTAAATAATTTCATTAGTTGTTTAGCAAACTAAATGTTCATGCTGGACATTTCAACTTGAGGGAGACTGTTAGTGAATCAAATATCACTTGAGTGCAGAGCTTGTGGTTACAAGGTAGCTGACAGCAGCAGATTATGCTACTAAGTTGATGTGGCAAAAATTAATTATTAGGCCGAGGTTGTATTGAGCATAGTATACATGTCATCAACATAATTAAAATCTTATAGAATTCAGTACTATATATACACGTAATTGATTAACATTTCTAGTTAATGAATTGAGAATCTTCTACAAGCTTCTTCTAAACATTTTCTTTCATTTTCCTTTAGTTTCTTGCTTGCCAAACATAGTTACTTCAATATTCTTTCACAAAGGAGCTTTCAAATTTATGGGAGTTTAGATTGATTATTTTCAAATAACAAACTGAATGTTTCTAGCAGGACCTGCTCTAGCACATTAGCGGTCTTAGGTGAAATTTTTGTATGGGGCCTTTCTCTATTTAAAAACAACAATTCTTAAAACCATTGAATAATCTCATTATTTTATTTTAATGAAACATAAGAAAGACATTTCATTTATATTACAAATAAAATCACATTTAGTTTCATAAGTTTCATAATACAAGCACCAGTTGATCAACATTTTCAACACCAACAACAAGCCCTCAAATCAAAAGAATGCATGTAAATTAATAGCTTTAAAAACTGACAATATGAATGCTACTGCCTCCTGGGAATTCAAACTATAGCAGGAAAATAGCAAATATCCTGAAAACTCCATCTGTGTCATAAAATCACATATTTTGTGATTGGAGCATATGAGATGCAGAATTCAATTAATGGGAGAAAATAATTAGAATCCAATAATTTCGAATTTGATCACTGGAAGGAGATGAGATGATTAGATGAAACTTGAATTATGGAATTGAGAATGAATATTCTAGACTTTCTTGATAAGGAAGAGAGAATTGAAAAGGCAAAGGATTTGGGCGTTGCTTTTAAGGTGTTTAATTGTAAAAGGAATATTGAAAATTTTATTGAAAAGTCAAAAGATAATTATATTAAATAATTAGTTGTGAAAATTGAGTCTTCTTAATTTTATTAAAATTATAACTATATTAACTAATTGTGAAAATTGGGCCTTTTTATTTTTCGGCTCTAAGTGGGTGCCTATTCAGGCTAACAGCGGAGCCGGCCTTAGTTTCTAGCTATATTATAGAATTAGATTTGGGTTGCGTTCATGAATAATTGATAACTCTCGAATACAAATTTGAACCGACAGCTGTTGGAGCTACACGATTACGAACAAATAAGAACATGAGAAAAGTGAATATGAACAAGACTAGAGGAACTTGCTAGCGTTATAAATTTGGAAACTAATGAATTTTATGCCTAACATACAAGAATGCTTATAACTAAATTTGAGGCTTTCTGAACTTTTGAAAGGCCTATTGACCACGTCATGATACCTCGACAATTTTTCCATTATAAAAATAAGAAACTGATACTTTATTGCATGAAGCACAACTGCCCAAGATTTACAAGTACACAAGAGTTACATTTACATGGACTATTGTCCTCAACAGCTCAACTTCATGGAGCGTAACCCTTGATGATGCTCTCTCTTGCTTGCATAGGGTACACGTACGCAACCCATTCACACAGTTTTATTCTTCTTATTACTTTCAGCTTACTTAATAGTATCACTTAGTCTATGTTTTTAGGTGTTGTGAGGCTTGGTCGGCTTCACTTGCCACCACCACCGCCATGGCCTCCTCCTCCTCCCCAATGTCCTCCACCACCGTGGCCTCCCCCCCCTCCTCCCCAATGTCCTCCACCACCGTGGCCTCCTCCTCCTCCTCCTCCCCAATGTCCTCCACCACCATGGCCTCCTCCTCCTCCTCCCCAATGTCCTCCACCACCATGGCCTCCTCCTCCCCCTCCCCAGTGTCCTCCACCGCCATACTTTTCATCACCTACTTGTGAGTTTGATTGTTTATCTGCTGCCTCCACTGCGCATGCACAATCAACACGCATTAACTTGAGTTACGTACCATATATTTTGTTAACCCTGTAATTGAGCGGATAATATATCCACATATATTTGATATATAAAATGAAATTGGAAAGAATTAAAGAAAACGAATATTGATGGGTCTACTAACAATTTTCGGGCATGGCATTAGCGTTAGTCTCATAAGGGTTGCGATTCGTTTCCTTTGCTGCATCCACTTCTGCACGGATTAATTAAAAAGTTTTCGTAAATGAGTTCAAAACTTAATCAAAGCTTTTTAAATTGGATGCATGCATGCATGTCTCCTTATTTCATAATATGACACGTGCCTATTTATTTTATGTAGCTCTACACAAATGTATACACGATAGTAAGCCGTGGAATCAGATTGAAGAAACTCATTTTGGGAAGTCATTAAATATTACTTCTGAAACTAGGAATTTACGAGGATCAAATAATAAAAACATATCTCAAAATTAAACGCCAAAATAAATGGGTAAATATTCCTAGTCTTTTCAATTTGATTTTTGTGGACATGTCAGTGGTATTACCTTGAACGCATTGTATATTTTTATTTCAAAAGAGTACATTTAGTTTAAAAGTTTATGAGAAAGATAATTGAAAAGAAAAGAAAAGAAAATTCTTTTCTTTTATTTGCTTTCACCTTTGGATGTCGCGGCAGCCAAGATGGATGGGATGGGAAGGACAACGGCGAAAAGAAGAACAAGCAAAAGCAAATTAACACTCCTCATATTCATTTGCCTTACGAAGACAAATACTAAATACTAGAAATAGATTTTAAGAAGGATGAGAATATGGGGGCTTCCTTAGCAAGTATTTATAGTGCTGGAACGAAACAAAAACCATTAGCCATATACGGCGCCGTTTACCAGTTGTCTGTTGAAGAATTAGCTACTTCTGTAGACTTTCAAAGGCCTATCTTCTTTTCTTTGACAAAAGTAAAAAATGAACAAAGCTACTACGTACGTGGACGTATTTGAGCTGAGGAGTGACAGAAAGTGGTGCTACTCTCAAGCCACGCGTCGAATACACTTGGACTCTTAATAACGCTACAACCGCACCAAAATTTTGTTTCATTTCATGCAATTTTCAACAAAAAAAAAAGATGAGAACCCATTCAGCAGGTAATTGTATTTTTCCCTCGTCTGTTATATCGGATCCCAACTTTATGCCACGCTTAACAACCAGCGTTCACTCCAGTTTCATACATAGCTGAATAACTTCGGAAATTCTATCTTTTTTTTATGGGTAGAAGCCCTTCAAATCTATTAATGAACTCACATGCCACATTACTTGACATACAATTAAACTATGTATTTATAATGATGCCTTTAGCCCAAATATACATTTACAATAAAAAATCTAGTGAAACTTTCTAAATGATCAGCTCTATGATGATCTGGTCTAAATATCCAACTTAAGAGTAAGTTGAATCTATTTTAAAATATTTTGGTGGCTCCATGAACTTTTCCCGAGAGTGAGATTTTTTTTCATATATAATTAAATAATTGCTGGAGTTATTTATTGATTTTTTTTATATGTTACATAAATGAAAATTAAATCTCTCGCCAACCCATTGAGCACGAGCCAGGTTAATAAACAAAATGATTAATATTTAATTATAATAAGTGAACAAATGTTATAAATTTATAAGTAAATGTTGCTATTTGAAATAAAGTCTGTCAAAAAATTGATAGAAACACACTCAAAACAACGTAGCTTTGGGTGAGTTTATTTTTTTATTATTTACATCTAAAACAACATTATTTTCAATGTGTTTATGTCAGTATTTTATCAGACTTTAATTCTCTGAATATTTCTTTTTTGAAAGTTCGTGAATTTTGGGAGACTATTTTGTCACCATCTTGTAACAATTAAATACACAATTTTTTTCAGCCATCGTCTATATATAGTGTTGTTTGAAAATGATATTAAGATAGCATTTGTTTCCTTTATTGGAATAAGTCTATAGAAACAGAGTCTGAAAACGATCTTTGTAACTTGAAGCCATGCATCAGCTGCTGCCACAGCCAAAGAGGTGATATTCCTTAATCAATAACCTAGATGTAGCAATCACCATATTTGATTTATTGTTTAGTTTTTATTAATATTGTTTGATTCTTTGTCAAGCCTTATACTAAGATACTAACTTAAAAGTTGAGAATTGTATTAAATTTATATTATTAGCTCTATAATTATTCTCAATCGATGTAAATATTTTTCTCCATCAAATTTTACCTTAAAACTTCTAATGGTTTTAACGTCTACTAATTTTCCAAATTTCAGAAATTAGCACTGTCAGATTTGATTTAGTCATGAACGATCTTGGTTAATTTTGTAGCCTATGTTTTCATTTTGTGAGTACAGATGTCATTTTGCAGCCCTTGTTTCCAATTTTATATTGGGACTACAGGTGTAATGCATATTCGGTTGGTTTGAACTTTGAACCTAAAACCAAATTATAAAATGCACAAAATAAAATATTTTTGATAAAAATAAAGCTAAAATAAGTTATACACGTTTTCTCTAGACTACAAATTATAAAATACACAAATTTTGACAATAATAAAATTAAAATAAGTTATACACATTTTCTCATAGTTCATTGGCAACCTATGTGCATGGGTTCGAATCCCAACTATGACAAGATTCGAACCATCTTGCTACTAGGGACTATCTATCTCCATGCTTAGATATGATTGTAAATATAAGTAAAAAGCTCCAATTGTAATACGTTAGTATATATAAAAACAACTATAAAATAAATGATAAAACAATATGTTACGCGTTCTCCAAAGCATATTAAGTAAAATATAATTTTCTATCATCTTCTTCTTCTCTCTCACCACATCCCACCTCCAACTCTCATTTTCTTCCTCTCTCTCTCTCACCAGAATATCTTTTCCCCAACTCCCATCTTCTTCTTCTTTTTCTACTTTTTCTTCTCTCTCTCTCTCTCATCTCTTTCCTCTCCTCTCTCTCATCTCTCTCTCTCTCTCTCTCTCTCTCTCTCTCTCTCTCTCTCTCTCTCTCGTCTTTTAGTTATGAAATCAGTTTTGTTAAACTTTGAGAATCTATTATATGGTTCCCTATGCTTTTATCTTTTCTCCTTTGACAATTAGAGCAATAATATTGCTCGAATAAGAAAACTACACCCAATTCATTGATGGGTGTACGTGTAATAAGGATAAAATTATTAGTTTTCACTAAAAGTGTTGATTAATGCGCTCATAACGTATAAATTATATTAATGCTCCCCAAATAAATTTTTGTGTTAAATTTATTCGTACTATGTTAATTTTATCTTATAAATGTTTTTCAAGAATAAAATTGGAGTTGAACCTAGAAGCGGAAACAAAGAAGAATTACTGGAGCCACTTGAAATGCATTATTGAGGAGATGTAATTAACAAATATTAAAATAAAAATAAAAAATAATTAAAAAATAAGTGGGCAATCATGTGTTCCTGACCATCACATTTCTCAACATTCATTTATATTATAAAAATAAAATAGTTGAATAATAAAAAATTAAATAAGAATAAAAAGAATGAAGTGGAGGCAATTGTTGCCTATAAAAGCCAATGAAGGAGAAAAATAGCTAGTAGAGAGAGCTGAGTCGAGACGTGATAAGAGAGCGAAGTTGAGGAATTGTGTCTTTTCTTCTTTTGTTGTGTAATCAACTTTTTTGTAATATATTTCAAAAGTTTGTTAAATAAAAAAAGTGTTTTATTTTCTTTCAATATAAGTGACTAATTTTACTAAGCTGAAGTGAATGGTGAAGCTCAAAGTTTCAAATCATAAAATTAATTACTTTCTCAAGTGAATTTTAAGTTTATTTTATTCTTTTTTGGTTATTTTTATGTCATGTTAATTTATAAATTTCTTTAGATCTATATGGTATTTTGACATAATGTCGAGACATTAATATAGTGTGGCACATTAGGTACTTGATTTCATATTTATACACATACATAGCTAGTTAAGAATTAAATGATATAATAATTAGCTGGTAAAAGTGAGGCAAAATATAAAAATGAGAGAGTATTAAAATTATAGTTTGAGTAATTGAGAGTGGATCCTATAACCTTAACATATTTTTAAATTGATTTCTAGTTATTTCTTTACTCGCAATTAATTTTTTTGTTTTAAAATGACAACTAGATTTTAAATTCCTTGTGGTTCGACCCCGGACTCACCAGGTTATATTATAACTAGACACTCTTATACTTGAGAGTAATAACACTTTTGAGACGTGTCAGTGACCTATGCAATTCCAGTTGTAGATGATAAATGAAGATTTTTCAAATGGATGTGAAGTCTTTTTTCTTGAATAGATTCCTTGAAGAAGAAGTTTACATCGAACAACTATTGAGTTATGTGGTTAAAAGACATGAAGACAAAGTTTTGAGATTGAAGAAAGCTCTTTACGGGTTAAAGAAAGCACCAAGGGCATGAAATAGTAGAATTGACAAGTATTTTCAAGAGAAATGCTTCACCAAATGCCCATATGAACATGCTCTCTACGTCAAAGAAAAAGATGGAGATATTTTGATTGTGTGCCTGTATGTGGATGATTTTATCTTCACTGGAAGTAATCCAAACTTGTTTGAAGAGTTTAAGAGAGTGATGATCAAAGAGTTCGAGATGACTGACATTGGACTGATGGCATATTACCTCGGCATTGAAGTCAAGCAAAAGGAAGAAGACATATTTATCTCCCAAGAAAGTTATGCAAATGAGATTCTCAAGAAGTTCAAGATGAATGATTGTAAGCCTATAAGCACGCCAGTGGAATGCAGAGCTAAATTATCCAAACATGATGAAGGCGAAGATATAGATCCAACATTCTTTAAAAGTTTGGTTGGAAGCCTACGTTATTTGACATGCACAAGACCATATATCCTTTATGATGTTGGACTTGTAAGTCGATATATAAAGAATCCAAAGACCACCCATTTTAAAGCTGCAAAAAGAATCCTTCGCTACATCAAAGGAACAACTAATTTCGGCTTGTTATACTCATTTTCTAATGACTACAAGCTTGTTGGATAGAGCGATAGCGATTGGGGTGGAGATGTAGGTGATCGAAAAAGCACCACAGGATTTGTGTTCTTCATGGGAGATACTGCTTTCACATGGATGTCAAAGAAGCAACCAATTGTCACGCTATCTACCTGTGAAGCTGAGTATGTAGTTGCCACATCAAGTGTTTGTCATGCAATTTGGCTCAGAAATTTGCTGAAAGAGTTAGGTTTGCCACAAGAAGAGCTAATCGAGATTTGTGTTGATAACAAATCAACAATTGCCCTATCCAAGAATCCAGTCTTTCATGATCGAAGTAAACACATAGACACTCGCTATCATTTAATAAGAGAGTGTATTGCAAGAAAAGAAGTGCAAATCAAGTATGTAAAATCACAAGATCAAGCAGTTGATATCTTCACTAAGCCACTCAAACAAGAAGACTTTGTAAAATTCAGAAGTTTACTTGGTGTCACAGGATCAAGTGTAAGGGGGGGTGTTGGATTATAAACTTGATCCAAATTGAATAAATGCAAGCCCAACTCATGGAAGATTCCATGAGTAGGTATGATTGGTGAGTTTTGAATTATTTGTGTTAGGTGTGGTAGGTGTGGTTGGTGAAGTAGGTGAGTGGTAGGTTTTAATGAATGGTGATGATTTATGTAGTAGTTGAATAAATGAATGGTTGTAATTAGTTTGTATCATGTACAAATACCCCCTCTCCCATTTGGTTTAAGTATCAGGTGAAGTAATAAAATCTTTAAGGTGTAGAGAGTGAAAAATAAGAGTTGTAATTAGTAAGGAGTGTTGTTGAAGAAATAAAATAGTGTGTTTTTATTTGTAAATTCTCCAACATTTTCTTCATCTTCTTGTTTCGTCTCCTTTGCTGTATCTACTGCACGGAAGTTCAATTAAAAAAAAAATGTATAAGCGTTCTCAGACATTCAAACTTTAAATTGGATGCATGGAATATTGCATGCAATAAAATTTGTACTTTAAGGCAAGGGCTTTACAAAAATGTAATTTGTAGTTTCTTTTTTAATATGTATACCTCGGCAGAATAAGGGAGTTTAAAGGAATGCTAAAAAAATGTAACTATTCTATATATATAATTGCGTCAACTTTTGACCTTAAAGCAAAATAGAAAATTATTTTTTGATCGACAATGTCAAATACATCTAGTGTTAAAAATGAATACAGATAAAATCATATATATCCGCTTAATACATAAAGATACTAAGGTGACGTTTGTTTTTTAACTTAATGACTTAAAGTGAGTTAATTAGAGGTATTTATTTTTATAACTTAATGAGACTTTTTAGATAATTTTGATTTAATAAAATAAGCTAATTTTTTTGGCTTTTTACTTAATAGAGAAATATGAATTAAGTCAATTACTTACTAATGTCAAAAATATCCTTATTTTATAATTTATTTTTCATATTTATTCCAAAACTCACCCATAGATATTTATCCCACATAAAAATATTCATATTTTTTCTTTCTTATATTATATACGATAAAATTTAAAAGTTATGGTATTTTATATATTAAAATTTGAAAATAATTATATATTTACTTGAATATAGTTTTACTTATAAATGTTAAAATATTATGGTATTTAATATATTATTTATTTAACATTCAAATTTAATAAGGATACAAATGTAAAAGTATATATTTTCAGCTTTTTAAGTTGAAAAAAAAATAATTTAATACTTATTTTTTCGAGATTCAGATGAAAAAATAAATATATTATTTCAGATTCAGACATTCAGATCTATTCAGAATTCAGACTAATTCAGGTTTATTCAAATTTCAGACAAAAAAACAAACGCCACCTAACATTCTGCAGCTAAGCAGGGGATGAGAACAGCTAGTGCAAACCGAAGAGCTAAGAGAGTAATAGCCTTGGTCTTCATTTTGCTTGCAAATTAAGATAACCGTAAGTCTTAACAGAGAGAGCTTCTAAAAATGATATCAACACCCGGGCTCCTTTAGCCATTATTTATAGTGCCGAAGCAGCAACACATACTGGTCACTAAGAGGAAAGTGAGCGGTTAGAAGAAAAGTGAGAGTAATACAGTTTTTTTGCCCCCTCTTAAAAATCTTCCATGTACAACATCTTAGCTAGCTGATGAAGATTTTGGCACCTAGTCCTAGTGTAGGAACTTGGAAAGACTTGTCTCTTTCCCCATGACAGAAATCAAATTTGAGGAACGCCATTTGGATTTGTTTGAGCTGAGACATGACACGTGCTATTTTGGATGCTGAAACTTGCAACTTGTGAGCATGCATGCATGCATGGCAGGTTGTGTTGATGGTACCTTGCGCCGCTTCTTGATGCTCAGGAGTATAAAAGAGAAGGTGACAGCTTACCCTGCTTCTACTAAATTGTACAATTTAGTGTTGGGCAACTGGCAAATGAACTCCGAAGCTTATCATCTGGCACAGACAAGAGTATCAAGACATTATTATAAATGCAAGTCGTGGTGTAAGATTATTTAAAGATAAGTACAAATAAGATCTAAATTTTTAGTTAATTAATATTATATACACATATATCAAAGGATTTGAAACATGAAGAAAAATACATGTTTCTTAAAACAACAGGAATGTTTCCATGATTGTTTTCTTCATCTGTATGAGTACGGTTTTATCTCTATCTCTCTTACTACTCCAAAAGGTTTACCGGTTGTGTCAATTAGATCCCATGTAGTATTCTACTTATTTGGATGCCATAAGGAGTCAACATCCAATAAGAAAAAGAAAGCAAAACAAATATTTTCTTGTTGATTAGGGGCGGGATCGCACGTGAGATAATTAATTGTTTTTATTAATATATTAACATGATGAAATTAAGTTTCTACAAAAAAATTACTAATAATGTGATGTTACTCTAAAGTTAAATACTTTCATTTCCTAGGAGATAACCTTTCTGGTTTTCTTCTCTTCTTATGGAAGTATGACATCAAAGGATTTAATTCCCTCACACATGCTTTGGAGGTAGAAATTCCTCTAATGGGATGTAGTGACGCTTCCTTTCGTGGTTGTTAATTAGTTTTAGTTGATTGGATCAGTTGCCACGCATCATTTAGAAAACAATTTTGTTACAATTTTGTAAACAACAATGCCGTGATCCTAATATTTTTATTCTAACTGATTTCACATTTATTTATTACATTATATAATAGTTATTTTGTAAAAAAAAAAAAAAAAAAGAGTGAAACCTCCTGTTATGAGAATTCCCCTACTTTTTCTAATAATTTTTTATTTAATTTTTCAATTAATAATGATTAAAAGTTTAGTCAATTAATTAAATAATTAAAGTTATTCTTATTCCCAATATTTAATAACTATCAAGGATAAAACGGTAAGATTAAAAAAAAAGTTGATACTTAAGAAGGTTTGGATGCATTTTAAAACATTAGGGGTTTTGATTAGTTTAGTGAAACATCAGATTTCGATCTTTTCCCATTATCTTAAGTAGTTATGCAATTTATAACCAATAAATGTATGACACGTATATTTGAGTTACAAATTGAGATTTAATAATAATTCTACTAGTTATGAAATTTATTATCCAATATATATGTGAGACATATTGTTGGGATACAAATTGAGATTTAAATATTCTTCAGCATTATTAATTTTGTAAAACAACAATGATAGACATACGGTTGTAGAAAATAGTGTTGTCTCATAATTACTTATTAGCCTTTATCACTTCTCTTCCAAATGATGAATTTTTTATGGTGCCGTATGACTTTGGGATATAAATTTTGTATCCCGTCTTTATGACTTTATAAGTGTATCGCTACTTCATGATCTAGAGCCAATGTAAGCTTTTCTAGTGCGTTCATCAATGGTCCAGACTAGAATATGTGTAATATTGACCGTTTTCCGAGCAGCACCTTTATTTTTGCACATTTTTCTTTGAGGGAGGGAGGTAAATTGTAGGTATAGGAGGTTAATATCACTACATTTACATATTTATGTGTAGGATTCTTATTTTCAAAGTGACGAAGATAGAATGAAGAGAATTAAAAAAGTCACTTTGGTTTATAATTTAAATTTTAATTGTTGTTATTTATATTGTTAAGAATTAATAATTTAGTGTTTGGATGACTGTATATTTTAATCTTATAATATAGTTTGGATTATTTATTTAATTTTTATTTATTAATTATATTTAAAAGTCAAATTCATATTTAGTTTTATTAGTTATGAATTCATTTATTATAAGATAAATAAATAGTCGATAAATCTACATTCGATTCGAATCATTTATTAATTTTATTAAACAAATTAAATAAATTAAATCAAATATTCATTTAATAAATGAATCAAATCTGAATTTTAAAATTTTAACTCGTTTTTAACCGAATTCATTTACGATTTTATTCAAATTTCATTTCGTTTTGTTAGCCCAATCTAAAGACTCTTCCATCTAATCCAATTAGATACCACCACGAATACAATTACTACAGGATCAAGATTTCAAAAAATAAACCAGATAAGCAGAAACTAACAATAGTAAATAATTAAATTGATATCATAAGTAGGATCACAGACCATTCAAGGTTTATTTATTTCTTTCTTATGATGCATTAAGCATCCATTGATTTATTATACATAGGACTTGCACACGGTGCATGCAAGGAAGCAACTGAAGCGAGGCAGTTATATATCCTGCTTTAGTTCTGAGGTTCAGCCTCAGTTTGGGCATTGACCGCCTCACCGGCATAGGAACAACACCTGCAACCTCTCCCATAATAACCACGGCCACAGCAACCGTAGCGGCAATATCCTCCACCGTAATGACCACCGCCACCACCGCCATACCCACCACGTCCAGGATATCCTCCGTATCCACCACGGCCGCCACCTGGGTATCCACCATAGCCACCGCGGCCGCCACCAGGGTACCCTCCATATCCACCATTATACTTGGCATCATCTACTCCATTAGTCTCTCCAGCTACCTCACCTGCATTCGTATTTATGGCCAATATGCATGTTAATTATCTTACTTAAATTTTAAAATAATATATGCATAGCACTATTAATTTCCATTTGTTCTCAATCATCGTTTTTGCAGTTTTGAAGGATAAAGCTCATTACTTTTTTTTTTTTAAAAAAAAAAAATTCATAACACATTCGAGTTTTAGCCAAAACAAAAAATAAAATATTGATAGATGTATGTTACGTACCATTTTTCTGATCATCATTAGAAGTCTCAGCAAGATCTCTAGCTGCCACCTCTGAAGAGATGAGAAGAACAACAAACACTAAAAGACCTAACATAAGGAAAACTTTAGAACCCATTTTTCAGGCAAAAGAAGAAAAGACAAGGAAAGATATTATTTAGACTGGTGTGATGAAAATAGTGATATAGTATATCTGTATTTATAGGCTGATCGATGATGATAATAATAGAGGTGAGAATTTAGGCACGTAGCCATAAATAAAAAAGTAGCAAAATGCATGCAGTTGGTGGTTCGAGATTTGTCTTCAACGATCTATGTTCCTTCATCTTATCCGTAGAACTTAAATGTCAATTAATACTGCTTGCCTAGTGTCATAGCACAAAGTTTAGACGGGCTGACGGGGACTTCGAATTTTTTTTAGAATAAACGACAAAGCTCTTAAGAAAATCAGTTAGTAGGATATACGTACGTTGAGAAAAGTCAAGGGAGATCTACGTACGTTGAGAAAAATCAAAGTAGATCTTCTTTCCGACATTGAATTAATGTGCCGTTTAGGTCAACCAGGATAGGTAGCGGAGACTCCTTTTTTTTAATTTATTTATTTTAAAAAGCAATGATATGCGCAAAACAAACACACCTGGGTGGGTTCAGAGTCGGGTTTAAGTCGGGCTAAATCATCTTTCCCATTTTAATTTTTACTTTTCATTTTTAAAAGATAAATAAAGCCAATATTAATTTTTTAATTAACTCTTATTTCATTTACTTTTTAAATTTTGTGACCAACGAAAATAAAATTACTTTCAAAATTACTCCATAGGTCTCACGTGCGGGACAACGAAGGGTGCGGTTGATAATTGTAATGAATTCAAAAAATAAAACTATAATAAAAGTGCTGCAGGCCGGTCAATCTAATGTTAATGTTAACGGATTAGATCAGTTGGGGCAGTTGATAGCTATTGAATGCTCTTTATATTTATATTTATGTGATTTTGTTTTGATTAGGAACGATATTGAAGTTTATTAAGAAAAAGAGAGAAGGAGGATTACAAAGTCATTCATATGAAGCCGACATTTGGAGAGACACAGACATCTTTAAACAAACTTTTATAAAGTGAAACAAGAGTATCATCCCACTAATCATAAACATTAAAACTTAATCCCAAATTAGTAAGATTGTCAACCACTGAATTGCCCTCCTTTTATATGTGGGAACTAGTAAAGTGCTTTCTATGAATTAAGCTCAAATAATTTAACCATCTGATATGCAGATACGATGGCGGCTTGAATCTAGTATTTGTAAGATAAGCTAAAGCCAAAGATGAGTCACTCTCCGACTAAATAAGATTCCATCCTTTCAAAGCTACAAGCTCGACTTTAAAAATGGCATATATCTAATCTCTACATATAAAGATAAAGATATTTGATGGCCAAAAGGCTTCACAGAACAACCCCAGAAAGCACCATTGAAACCGAAACACGGCACCATAAGCTGCAAGACCCGGGTTTCCCTTCACCAAACCGTCGGTGTTGATTTTAATCCAAGGAGCTCTTGGTGAATGCCAAAAGACTGAGATGATAGATGAGGACGGACGCTTGGAATAAAATAAATGCAAATTACAATTAATAGGCCAAGATGTATCACCACTTCGTGGACTAACCACTCCAAAAAAGCCAAGGTGGCTATTAATAAGATTTTTTGCATGCTGAAATAGCAATGATCGATTCTGAAACCGAAGGCAATTTCGTGCTTTCCAAATATAGTAAATTGCAACAAGGCAACAAAGTCTCTATAAATAATTAAGAAACATGGCCATTGAAGGTAGTCTAAAAAATCAAATTCCTTGGAACAAGAACATCCCTATTATTAGAAAATGACGATAAAAGGGAGGCCAATCCAACCCCAAAGGTGATGCCCATATGAGCATTCAAGAAATAAATGGGCTGATGTTTCATCGGTAGAACCACAAAGTAAGTCAGTCGAAACCATTGGAATGCCGTGGTTCCAAATATTATCACCAGTGGACAACGGTTATGGAATAGATGCCTGGCAAGTTTGGTGAACTACACTGGAATGTAGTGATCCCATAACAACTTACGCTAAGGCTAGTTGCAATGGCTGATGATCCGTAAAGAAATCGTAAGAATTAGATAAACTCAAAGAACCATTACAGGAATGCATCTAAAGTAGCTTATTGGGCAAAGAGTCATTGGGAAGATAAACAGCCACTATTTCATGCAATAATTGAGGGAACAAAGTGGCAACAGTAGACTCCAAGCGTAAATTAGAACCATCAATATTCACTGACACTATGATGGATTGACTCACTCAAGCATCTTTCTATAAATTAATAAAACAGCCATTACCAACCTGCCATCTACAACCGCCACCAAAGAAGGCATCACTAATCTCAAACCATACCAAAGAGAAAAAGACTTGGAAGACATGACCATGAAGCAAGAGAAAATTCAAATCTCTTTTTGACAAAAGTCCTCCAGACAGAAGTGGAATCAACAATAGATCATGCAGTCTGCAGCAAAGCAGCACGGTTCAAAATAAAAAGATTACGAATACCCAAATCGTCTTCCTTCTTAAACGAAAACTCCAGAGATCACGCAACCGTCACAAGTTTTTTCTAGTCACAAGAACCTGACAGAATAAAATTGTGAACCCATGCATTAAGGCGATGGAGCAGAGAAGAAGGCCATAAATAAACCATAAATGAATGCAATAATATGGAACCTAGAACATCATGAACCACCTGTAGTCGCCAAACGTAGAAAGCAATTTTCCCTAACACCCTTCTAATCGACTTTGGACCTTGTCGGTAATATTTGAAAAAATTCACGCCGAGGATTGCCCTTGAAAATAGGCACAACAAGATAGGTAAAAGGCGCGGAGCCTTCTTGAAAACCAAGCAAGGAGCGAAGAAAAGTACGACGACGAGGGTCAGTTTGAGTACAGTAATAAGTGTTTTTTTCTTAATTAACCCCCTGTCTCAAAGTGGAACTACAATCTTGACGAAAGGCCAGAAGGTGCTAAATAGATCTACCATCACCCTGAATAAAAATTAAAAAGTCATCTGTGTATAATGCATGGGTGGAACCACCCAATGCCTTGGCGTTGAAATAGAATAAAGCATCCCCTACGCAAATAAACAGTGGAGGCCTCTACTTAAAAGTTAAAACTTCTTCAGCCAGAAAAACAGTAGAGAATATAGAGGATAACCTTGGTGGACACCACCTGAACAACTAAAGCACTGTTATCAGATTTGTTAATGGACCATGCTGAAGAAAACTAAGGATTGTACAAGGCACTATCTGGTCTCTGCTCTATTCTTTATCGTGTGGAACCATTGTCCAGTGTGAACAAGCTGTCTTCAAAGAGCACATGACAAAATCCACACGCATCTATTATAGCCGCAAACTCATCATATGAAACATTACAAGGAAGCCAGAAATCCGACCCCATTCTTTTCATGAGCTCCTAAGATTGCATTAAAATCATACACCACAAGAGAAGGCACTGCAAGAGATGCGTTGATAGAAACCTTCCAACGCCCGCGGCGACACAGCAGAGTTGTGACCACATAAACAAAAGTAACACTACAAGAAACATTAGCAAGCATAAGGTTCAGAGAAACCATTTTAGTGGAACAATATTGAATTCCCTACTAAGAAAGTCTGGATCTGCTGAAAACTAATTAATTCCCCTTTATTATTAGAATAAATAAGTTTCAAATTTAAAGAATCCAAGTGCAAGTCCGGAACCATAGATAGAGAAGTCATAGGTTCAGCAACATATAATAAATACCGATTATGCATTCGGCATAAACTAGCCAATTCATTGCGGGTAACGGAGTTCGCTCTACCCCATACATTCAAGTAGACTATCTTCATTTGGAAAAATTTTGGATACGACCTCTGCTTAAATGGGGCGAACGAGCCGTTGCAGAAGCGTCTTGCCTTGCACGTGCCTTCCGCTTTTCTATCAGACTTTACAGCAACATGGGTAAAACCCTCAGGATCTTGGTTTGCCGACAAAGGGAAAATAGTTAGCAATATCCTTTAATAACGTGGGGCAAGGAGAAACATTATCATTCACAAAACTTTCCAAATCGGCAGCAGGATTAACAATCGAAGAACAGGGAAACTTAAGCGGCATTAGAAGGATAAGTATCTATAACCTCATCCACAATAGCAACAGATTGGCTTTTTGGAGCAACCGGAGCATCAACGTGTGGTCAACGTCAATGGCACCCTCTTCTAGTACGTCAGAATTTGGGTCAGACATAGCAGGCAAATGAGGTCTGTAACACCTGTACATGGGATGAAAGCCAAAGCATCACTAGGCTCAGTTGAAGCACAATCAGAGGAACATTCATCTTTCTCAATGACACACTTAACATCATCAAAGGACAGATAGAAGTCGAAGGCGTTAGCAGAACAGGGCGATAAACCTTTGTAGGCTCCACTTGCCTCGAATCCACGCGCTCTTGGTCGTCATCTTTCATAGTTGAGCTAGACTTGATTTGGTGGAATAAAGACGCTTGATGCTCAAAGAGTCCACACATATTGAAGAGCGAAAGAAGATTTTCATGATAAATCTAAATAAAAAAGAATAATCTGCTCGTTCAACCACCAATTAATATGGTGGAATGGAGTGTTAGAAAATTGATGGGTGAAGTAGGGTAATAGCTAAAATGAATTTGGAGAAAAATGAAAAATAAACACATTAAGAGGACACAAAGTTCACTTAGTTCGGCTCTAATCAACAAATACAAAAGAAAAAATTTTACTAGTAAAAAAGAGTTATAAGTATTGTAATATTTTATTTCATAACCCAAAACCTCAATATATCCAAACTCTCAAATCATTAGATACACAAGAGCTTATTTGAACTCTTATTTCTCTCATTTAACTGTTGATTTTTCTTTCTCTAAATAGAGAAGAATAACTGAAGAATGGGATGTTGAAGAGACGATTTAAAGTCTTTATTTGTAAGCTTCTAATTCTATCTTTCCTTAATATTTAATATTTAATATTTTAATAATAAAGTTCAATTCTTTTAGTGCCGCATTTGCAATTTCTACAATTGTAACGCTAAATTTTTTACATTCTCCTACTTGGAGATATTTGATTGAGAATCAATCATATCTCCACACTATGCTTTTTGTTTCGCCATTGTCATGTTACTTATGTTCCTTTTAGGCTACAAGATGATCTACTACATGCAAGCTTGTTAACATTGATTGACTTGGTTAAAACACCTGTTGGGTTCTCTTTGTAATGAATTTTCTTACAAATCCACACTTATCTCTTCATTACTTCTTGAACAATGTGGTATTGCACCCTTATATACTTTGTCTTAGAATGAAAGGTTGTAATCATTTTAATGTACAAAACACTCTGACTATCACAAAACATAAGAATTTTTTCTTATTTGTGCCCAAGCTCCTCTAGTAACCTTTGCATCCAAATAGTATTTTTGCAAACTTGTGTAGCTACTGTTTATTTTGCTTTTGTTGTAAATAAAGCCGCAATGATCTACATTTCCAAACTTAGCTTATAGCTCCTCCTGCAAATGTAAACACATAACTAATAGTGGACTTCTTTTTATCAAGGTCTCTTGCAAAATCTGAATCCACCTAGCCCCTGACAGTAAATTCTGATCCTTTGTAACATAATGTAACATTTGAGGTTCCTCTAAAGTATCTTAGAATCATCTTCACAATTTTCCAATTCTCTCCACCATAATTCGCCATATATCTATTGACGCTCCCACTGATTGTGCAATATCTGGTCTAGTACATATCATAGAGAACATCAAACTTTCTACCACTAATGCATACGATATTGAAGACATCTCCTTCTTCTTTGCTTTATTGCCAGGACATATACTTGAGATAGCTTGAAATTAACAAAAAAGTGGGTAAAGATTGACTTACAATCTTGCATATTGAAGCGCCGTAAGATTTTCTTCAAGTAATTCTTCTTGTTATTCTATCTGGATTAATTCACATCCCTTGAATCTTGTTTCATGGTGTCAAGCCCTTCATATGAAACTTCCTAGCTAATTGTGCCTTCAATTCTTGGAGTCGATCTTTGTTGAGGCATGCTACCAACATGTCATTCACATGCAACAAAATGATGAAATCCATTTCTTTAAAATTTCTTGAATATATGCAAAATGCATTGAACTGAGTTTGTTATATCTAAGACTCATGATAAATGAATCAAATCTCTTATACCAATACCTTAGCGCTTGTTTGAGATTGTATAGATATTTATTCAACCTGCAAACTAAGTTCTTCTTACCTATTTTAGCAAAAATCTTTTAGTTAGAGCATATAAATTTCTTCTTCAAGTTATCAATGAAAAAATGCAGTTTTCATATCTAATTGCTTTAGATGTAGGTCAAATATAGCACGTATAACCAAGAAGGTTCTGATAATTGGAAGTCAAAACACTGGTTCGTTAAAGTCAACACTTTCTTTCTGAGCATATCCTTTTACCACTAATTTTACACGATACCGCTCTACCTAGCTATTACCATAGCGTTTAATCTTGTAAACCTAATTGTTTCTAATGACTTTTCTTCCACCTAATAGTGGTAAAAGTTCTCATGTCTTATTCTTATACAGAGTCTCAATTTTTTTCCTACATTACAGTTATCCACAAAGTAATATCTTAAATGTTCAAAGATTCATGAAAAATTGATGGCTCTCTATTATTTATTAGAAGATAGTATGCAACATTGATCTCTATAAAATACTCTGATTGCCATACCGGCAGTTGTCTCTCACGAGTTGACTGGTGAACTTATGGATTCTTAGGCTCAAATGGTTCTTGTTCATAATGCTTTGGTGCTTCTTTAGAAGAATTTGAATATTTATTTCTCAGATTATTTTGCACATATACCAGTACAATCTCTGATGTTTCTTTTACTGTGCTATCATCCTCATCTTTCTTTTGTAGTTAATTTTCTATAAAGATGATATCTTTACTGATGACAATCTTGGTAGTAGTGGGATCCCGCAGATAATATCCTTTCACTTTATTAGCATATCCTAAGAAGATACATCTCTTAGATTTTAGATCCAACTTTATTCTTTCTTGGGTATTGTACATCAATCAGTTGGCTTTTCAGTCTACATCTTCGTTGATGTCTTCAAGTTAATTGTTGTTGATGGGGATTGATTAACTACATAACAAGCAATTTTAGGTGCTTCTACCCAAAATAAGTTAGATAGACTAGCAATCCTTGGTATAACTCTTATTCTTTCTGTAAAAGTCTTATTCATCTGCTCTGCCATTTTATTTAATTGAGGAGTGTATGTCATTGTAGACTGTTTTTAAATACATTATTTCTTATAGTATATAAAAAACTAGCTATATGTATATTCTCCACCATTATCTTCCCTTAAACACTTGATCTTTTTTTCTAGATTCAAGTTCTATTCACACTTTGTATTTTTTGAACATTGGAAATACATATGAATTTTTCTTGATTAGATATACCTAATATCTCCTGGAATAATTATGAATGAAAGTTACTAATTTTTAACCTTTCAAAGACATATCCGACGATTTACAAACATTAGAATGAATCAAGTCTAGAATGTATTTGTTTCTAGTATCAGATTTGCTGCATTTTAATTTGTACTGCTTACTTATAACACAGTGCTCGCAAAGCGAAAAGTTCATCGCTTCGAACCTTAATAGCAACTTTTAGTCAAAGAGAATCTTCAAACCTTATTTAGACATATGGCCAAATTTGAGATGTCACATCATCACTGACTCTTCTCCATTTGACGCAACAGATGCATCTGTTTCCTGTAGTGTTTTACCTTTAAGCATGTACATATTGACACTGATCTCCTCCGCCTTTATTAATACAAACACGTCTTTGATAGTCTTAATGATTTCATTTTTCCACATAAGTTTTGCAGTCAAGACTATCTATTTTTCCTGAAGATAAAATATTCTTCTTCAGGCCTTTCGCGCGTCGTACCTCTTTAATTGTGCGAACTGTACCATCAAATATTTTTATTTTTATAGTACCAATACTAGCGATTTCCAAGGCATTATTATCACCCATGTATACAATTCCTCCTGAGATAGGTTTATATCCGTGGAACCATTCTCTCCAAGAGGTCATATATCATGTTGCCCTTGAGCTTATAAACCTGATGTCAACTAACTACTTCCTACCTTCTGCAACAATTGTTGCCTTGCTGTACAGAGTTTCACCATCACTATAAGTACTTGCCATATAACCCTGAGTATTTGATGACTCAGCTTTATTCTCTCCACTCTGTTTATTTTTCATTTACTCTTTCTTGACGTGCCCTTTTTGCTATTGACATTTTTTAACTTCTCGATTTTAATCTACCATGATTGTGACTTCCACTAGAGCCACGTTTCGTTGATCTCCCTCTAGTAATTGATAATGCTTTCACTTGCTTGCCTGCCTTACTTGTTTTTCCTTCTACTTTCTTCATTTAATAGATAGTCTATAACATCATCGAAGACTAGACTATCTGTTCAATTTTTGTTCTTCAGATTCATGATGAATTGATTATATGAATTTAGAAGACTTTAAAACATAAGCTCTACACATTCGTTTTACTTTATTTTATGACTGAATATTGTGTATTGTGAGTTACAAAGATAGTCTTTAAGATATTGATATAGTCGGTCGCTGATATAGATTTTGCTATTCAAAGAGTGTAAAGTTTTCTTTTAAAAAAATATTGTTGTGTAGAGACTTAACGTCGTACAATTTTATGAGAGTAAATAACACTTCATCAATCAGGAATAAATATAGATAAATAATTGTATTACCGTCCATCTCGCTCCACTTGGTATCATCAGTTATCTCTGTAGGTCTTTTTCCAATTGCTAACAAGTAGTCATTTTTCCTCAAAATAACTTTTATCTTTATTTTCCACAGTGAGAAATTATTTTAGTTAAACTTTTCAATTGCGTATTTTGCTACCATTGCTTTTCACCACAAATTGCCTTTGATAGGATCCACTCTCACTGTTTCACATGAATAGTAATCATATATATGAATAATACCATATATGTGAACAGTACTCAGGCAACCAAAACTCTAATACTATTATTAGAAAATCGATAATAAAATTGGACAAAAATAAAGAATAAGCATACAAAGATAACACCAAAGTTTACATGGTTTGACTTTTAGCCTACATGCATAGGTGAAGACGAAAGGAAAAAGTTTACTAATGAAAGTTACAAATATTGTAGTATTTTGTCTCAAAATCCAAATCTTCAATACACCCAAACTCTCAATTCAGTAAATACTCAAAAGTTTATTAAAACCCTCATTTCTCTGACTTAACTCTTGATTTTTCTTTCTCTAAATAGAGAAGAAGAACTGAAGAATGGGATGCTCAAGAGACAATTTGAAGCCTTTATTTATAGGCTTTTAATTCTCTCTTTTCCTAATATTTAATATTATATTTAATACTTTAATAATAAAGGTTAATTCTTGTGGCACTAAATTCGGTGTCGTATTTACAATTTCAACAATTGTAGTACTGAATTCAGTGTAGCCATTTTTTACAAGGAGTGAAAGTGAGATAAGAAAATATAAAAAATAAATTTTTGGGTTCAGTTATTTTGTATGTTAGGAAGATGAGTGAGTGTTAAGGAGAATTAAATTGTTTGCCTTCTAGAGGGTATTTAAGCAAACAATATATATCAAGTAAGGGTTCCAATACAAGGTTGAAAATTTGTATTCAACTCACTATACGAATTCAGTTCATGTTATTTTTCCTACCAAAATAGATTTAGCTTTTGAGGTCATTTTTCGGCTTCAACATCTTGGTTCCATCTATGGTGAATGGTACGAAGTCATATAAAATGGCAAGATTCATCAGAGGGCAAAAAAAAGTGCAATAGAACAAACTATAAAGGGCAATAAGAAAAAGCTAAGTTCAGTTTCAATATAATTATTCCATATAAACAATACTGAGGAGCATGAAGAATTGATTAATCATTGCTTTGTTGATTGTTAAGCATGATGATATTTTATACCTTTTTTGCTGAGTTGATTGAATAAAATATTCAATTTCTTTTCAAATAAATGCTAATTAGCCAAAATTAATAAATTTGATCGAGCAATAGCTAAGAATTGAGTAGAGATCAAGAAAATGAGTAAGATTAGTAGCCACTGATTTAATGAGTTAGTTGGATTGGACCTTATTCCATCAAAAGGTTTAGTTTCTAGGATGCTTTGGGGTGACTCATTAGGTTCATAGATTAGCATCTTGTTCCATGACTTTATTTACAACAATTCAACAAGGTGATTTTCAAACGTCACGGCAGCAATGCCACAAGATAGCCAAAAAGCAACTTTGGAGGTGTAACAACATAAAAAATATTCTAGTAACATCAACAGAAGCAAGTAGACCCAGAGGCAAAACAAGAATTGCTACAACAATAGCCCCACAGGAATAGTAAACTCAGGTATTAGCAAAAGATTTCCAAAGTTCAAAAGTCAGTTTGTTGCTGATTAGTAACTTTTCCATTAATTATTATTTCAACATTACATTTTTAAGGCTACAAGTTAGTAAATGAGGTAGCAAATTAAAGAAAGAATGAAAGCTTCAAAGGTCAAATTCCTTCTGTTAAAGTATGAGCTTTAAACTGATTTCCAGGAGGTCAATCGTCATGTCAGTTTGTGGTTATATTGGTATACGACATGTCAGTTGTAAAGCATACAAGTCTGTATGACAAACTTGTATTGTCAACCAAAAGCTTTAAGTAAAGCACGCACATGTCACGTGCTCTCACTTACTCTGTACGGCATTGAAGATCGTCGTTTTGGGGAAGAGTTCAACACGTGTCCTCAAGGCTGTTAAATTCAGTTACCATAGGCGGGAAAATTCTGGGTTCATTAGCTAACAAACCCATATTACAGTTGGTTGACAGGTGGTCTTTGTAACGGGCTTCAAGCTAGTATAAATAATCTAAGGGATTGGGAAATTAGGGTGTGTGTTGCTCTTAACTTTGTCTCTAAACTTGTAACTTGTTCTTTGTTATTGAATCAAAGTTGTTGCTCTGTTCTTCAGTGAATGTAGGCTGCCTCCAGCCGAACCACTTATATTTGTTGTTCTTTGCATACTGTTTTTGGGTGATTCTTTTATATGAATTTGATTAACCTTTCTTTAGATCTTAATTAGAGAGTTCAACTAGATCATGGAGATTCTTGATTGGATATTAAATCTGATTTAGGTTCAATAAATTGGTATTAGAGCCTTATCTGTGATCTTTGATCCAAGAAATAGGAACCTCTAAGTTTGAGGTAGAAAAATTCACTGGAGAAAACGACTTTCATCTATGGCGGCTCAAGATGAGAGCTCTGTTGGTTCATCAGGGGCTGGAAGAGACTTTGGGTGATCCAAGATCTGAAAAGAAGCCCAGCAAACTTTCTGATGAAGAAATGCGAGATACTTTAGATAAAGCTCATAGCACTCTAATCTTGAGTCTGAGAGATGGAGTTCTTAGGGAAGTGAGAGATCAAACAACTGCTGCAGGCCTCTGGAAAAAACTTGAAGATCTATATACCAAGAAGTCTTTAATCAAAAGACTTTGTACCAAAAAGAGGATGTATACTTTGCAAATGGAGGAAGGAATCTCTCTGGCAACTCACATTGATAGTTTTAACAAGATCATTATGGATCTTGAAGATATAAATGTGAGTCCTGGGGATGAAGACAAGGCAATAATCTTGTTATCATCTCTCCCACTATCCTATAAACACTTTGTAGATTAACTGCTCTATGGAAGACAGTCAATATCAATGGCTGATGTAAATGATTCTCTCAGTTCTAAAGAAGTCACAAAGAAGGCAGAAACAAGAGCTAGCGAAGGTCTGATGGCAAGAGGAAGACCTGAAAAGAAATAATACAACAAAAGAAAGAAAAAGGGACAAGTCAAAGTCCAAGAATAAAAATCTGAAATGCTTTTATTACCATAAAGAAGGGCATTTCAATAGGGACTGTCCAGATAGAAAGAACAAGGGTAAAGAAGGACATGGAAAGAATGGTGATGCTGTTGTTGCATCCGAGGATGAGGGCTATGACTCAGTTGGTGTCCTTTTGGCTTCTGAAACTCAGACAAACAGTAAATGGATTCTTGATTCTAGATGTTCATATCACATGTGCCCCGATCAAAATCTTTTTACTACTTATAATTATTTTAATAGAGGTGAGGTTCTGATGGGGAATAACACAATGTGTAAGGTCATTAGGTTAGGAACAATTAGATTTAAGATATTTGATGGGATGAATAGGGAGCTAAGAGAGGTAAGACGTATTCTGGTCTAAAGAGGAATTTAATATCTCTAAGCACTCTAGATCAGGTTGGATGCTCCATTAAGGTTGAATCTGGAGTAATGAAGGTTGTTAGAGGGTCTATAGTGATTATGAAAGGGAATAAGCAAAATGACTTATATGTGCTTCAAGGCACTGTTGTAACTGGAGATGTCAGTATTTAAGGAAGTATAGGTTTGGATAAAACTCTCATATGGCATCTAAGGTTAGGACATATGAGTGAGAAGGGGCTAAAAATTTTAGAAAAACAGGGAGTCTTAGGGGATGATAAGTTGGGGTATCTGGAGTTCTGTGAGTATGTGTCCTAGGCAAATCCCTAAGAACTAGTTTTAAAACTGCAGTGCATAACACAAAAGGGACCTTAGATTACATCTATTCAGATCTGTGGAGGCCATCACAGACTGTTTCTCTAGGTGGAGCAAAATACTTTATCTCCTTTATAGATGATTACTCGAGAATGAAATGGGTTTATGTCTTGAAAGGCAAAGATGAAGTCTTTGAGAGGTTTAAACAATGGAAAGCCTTGGTAGAAACTCATAGTGGTAGGAAGATTAAGAGACTGAGGACTGATAATGGGCTTGAATTCTGCAACCAACAATTTGATGATTTCTGCAAACTCAATGGCATAGCAAGACACAAAACAGTGAGTTACACTCCACAGCAAAATGAGCTAGTAGAAAGAATGAACAGGACTTTGATGGATAAGGTCAGATGTTTACTGATCCATTCAAAGCTTCCTCAAACACTGTGGGCTGAAACCTTGATAACAACATGTTATCTAAACTTCAAGACACCAGTAGAGATGTGGTTAGGAAGGGCATCAAATTATTCAAATCTAAAGATTTTTGGTTGTCCAGCATATGCACATGTCAAACAAGGGAAGATGGAGCCAAGAGCACTGAAATGTGTATTCCTAGGTTATCCTAAAGGTGTCAAAGGTTATAAACTCTGGTGCACTGAAATGAGGCCACCAAAGTGTATAATTAGTCGAGATGTAGTCTTCAATGGGTCAGAGATGTTAATGAAGGGACATCAAAAGGATCCTGCTAAGCCAGAAGGAGGACTTGACTCACAGGGACAACATTTGAAGGTGGAGTTTAAAGGTAAATCAGCTCTGGACTACCATGATGAAGCTGAAAACATGGAGAGAGAAAAAACTGAAGATATCAGTGAAATTTCTGGAACTCATGCAAATATTCAAGACTATCAACTGGCAAGAGACAAACAAATGAGAGTTATTAGAACACCTAAGAGGTTTGCATATGCAGATTTGATAGCATATGCTCTAACAGCAACCCATGAGCCCAAAACCTACAGAGAAACTGTTTTAGGAAATGATGCAGATAAGTGGATAAAAGCTATGAAGGATGAAATAGAGTTATTACACAAGAATAACACTTGGGAGCTTGTAAAAAAACCAGAAAACAAAAGAGTAGTAGGCTGTAAATGGGTTTACAAGGTCAAGCAAGGTATATCAGGGGTTGAATCTATGAGATATAAGGCTAGGCTGGTTGCCAAAGCCTACACACAGAGGGAGGGGATTGATTTTATAGAAGTCTACTCACCTGTAGTTATGCATACCTCAATAAGAATGATCCTAGCTCTGGTTGCAGTTCATAGCATGCATCTTGAACAGATGGATGTTAAAACTACATTTTTACATGGTGAACTTGAAGAAAAAATAATAACGTCTCAACCTGAAGGCTTTGAAGACCAGTCAAATGGTGATTGTGTATGCCTTATGAAGAAATCACTTTTTGGCCTCAAGCAGTCCCCAAGACAGTGGTATCTCAGGTTTGACAGCTTTATGATGAAACTTTGTTTTCAAATGTGTAATCTAGACTGCTGTGTTTATTACAAAGAGATATCAAGAGACATGGTTTATTTGATTCTGTATGTGGATGACATGCTTATTGCCAGCAAAAGTATAGAACATATAAATTTTTTAAAACAACAACTCAAAGGTGAATTTGAGATGAAGGATCTGGTACTAGCTAAGAAGATACTTGGAATGCAGCTAATCAGAGACTGGAAATCTGACACCTTGTTTCTTACATAGGAGGAATATATCAGGAGAGTACTTGACAAGTTAGACATGACTACTGCCAAACCAATGCAAACACCATTACCAGCCCATTTCATATTATCAGAGCAGTAATGCCTAATAGCTGATGCTAACAAATCTGAAATGATGAAAATACCTTATGCAAGTGTTGTAGGCTGCTTAATGTATGCTATGGTACTCACCAGACCTTATATAGCACATGCAGTCAGTGTGATCAGTAAGTATATGTCAAATCCTGGAAAAGAACATTGAAGGTTGTAAGGTGGATACTCAGGTATCTAAGGGGAACTTCTGGGCATGGTCTGATATATGGGGGACATAGAAGAGATGATAGTTTAATTGTGGGATATGTGGATGCTGATTATGCAGGGGACTTGGATGGAAAGAGGTGTTTAACTGGGTATCTGTTCACATTCAACAATTGCACAATAAACTAGAAATCACAGCTACAGAGTGTAGTGGCTTTGTCCACAACTGAAGCAGAGTACACAGCTGCTGCTGAAGCCATAAAAGAGGCAATATGGCTGAAAGGTATGTTGAAGGAGCTTAGAGTTAATCCAAGGTTTGTGGTGGTACATTGTGATAGCCAAAGTGTTATATGTCTAAGTAAGAATCAAATTCACCATGAAAGAACCAAACACATTGACATTAAGGTACACTTCATCAGGCTGGAAGTGTCAAAAGCAACTATGATGCTTCAGAAAATCCATACAGATGACAATGTTGCAGATATGTTGACTAAAGCTGTTCCAGGAGCTAAATTCAAATTATGTTTGGATTTGGCTGCCATATGTGATAATTAAAATACAAATGGTGGGAAAGAAGAGTAGCAGGTCATGAGAGTTTCAAGCTCAAGGTGGAGAATGTTAAAGTATGAGCTTTAAACTGATTTCCAGGAGGTCAACCGTCATGTCAGTTTGTGGTTATATTGGTATACGACATGTCAGCTGTAAAGCATACAAGTCTGTATGACAAACTTGTATCGTCAACCAAAAGCTTTAAGTAAAGCATGCACATGTCACGTGCTTTCACTTACTCTATACGGCATTGAAGATTGTCATTTTGGGGAAGAGTTCAACACGTGCCCTCAAGGCTGCTAAATTCAGTTACCACAGGCGGGAAAATTCTGGGTTCGTTAGCTAACAAACCCATATTACAGCTGGTTGACAGGTGGTCTTTGTAACGGGCTTCAAGCTAGTATAAATAGTCTAAGGGACTAGGAAATCAGGGTGTGTGTTGCTTGTAACTTCGTCTTTAAACTTGTAACTTGTTCTTAGTTATTGAATCAAAGCTGTTGCTCTGTTCTTCAGTGGATGTAGCCTACCTCCAGCCAAACCACTTATATTTGTTGTTCTTTGCATACTGTTTCTAAGTGATTCTTTTGTATGAATTTGATTAACCTTTCTTTAGATCTTGATTAGAGAGTTCAGCTAGATCTTGGAGATTCTTGATTGGATATTAAATCTGATCTAGGTTCAACACCTTCTAAATTAAATTTTTATCTCACTTGCACATCAAACATGGCTAGCACTACAGAAATACTACATATAGGTTGATGTCCCATATATTTCCTTTTTTTTCAAAATTTATATGTTTTGTTTATAAAGCCTTGACCAAGAAAGTATTAGTAGCAGAAATTTCTTATTAAAAAAATATGAGGGAAAAAAAGCGAAAGCTACAAAAAAAGCTTAAAGGTGTTCGTCAAGATTCACTTAGAACCTGCTTGGATATCATGAATTTGTAAATCTACACTATAAGAAGAAGGGAATCAAAGTGAAGTATGCAGTCATTAAAAAACCATTATTCGTAAAGACTCTATTCAAGGCACCTTTTGTAAACTTTAACTCCATAGATAATATTTTCACTTAAAGTTTGCTTGTTGGCTTGAACCTCTTCTAGATTGATTTATGGTACTGGTTATTCATTTTATTTATCTTTGACAAAAATTGGGTTAAACTCTAGTTCTACAATTTGTTATCAATCTTGATTATACATGTAAGTCATAAAAGCTATAGTGACAAAAGGCTCAGTATGATACTCTTATAGAGAATGACTGTTTTTCAAAATTAGTGTAATGTTTACAATATTGCTCATCTAAGTCCTAAATGCATGAAATGATATTTTCTTTAACAAAATAGTAACTAAATGTTTATAAGTTATGTTACGTAATATAACAAGTGCATGTTATAGTTTCATAAATAAATTTATTTGCTTAAGAAAACCCTATCCATCCAAGGATTAAAATCCTTTCAATTTATTCAATATAAACATCCAACAAATTAAAGAGCTTGAATTTGTGTGTCTGTACACACACATGACCGTAGCTCAGATAATTATATATGCATAGGAAAATATTCAATATTAAACATATCTACATTTGTTTTCTTGAAATGAATGACTATAATAATTCACAAGGCAGAATTTCCAATAATTGTTGAAAAATGCTAGAAGTATGAAGCGGTTAGCACAAATTGGTTATGGCCAAGTGCTGGCCAGTGGCTGACTTTAATCATTGTCTTTGGACACAAAATGCTTATAGGTGACTAAGAAAAAAAAGCATGTTGTTTATACATAGTTTGATCTTTAAAACATTTTCTTAACATGGTTGGAACTTGTTATAGTTTTACTGTTATTTCTCGGATTATGTTACTGCATAAATTATTCTGCAGGATCATGTGCTTGCCGTTCATACTTAATTAATCATGTGATTGCAATCCAAGCTTCTGAATAATATGCTTGCCTTTCTTACTTGAGAGCATGTGATGCACACTAAGGTTAAGTTTGTTTATTGTTTACCATCGTTTAAAAAATTAACTGTTTGCCTTTGATGCTTGAGAGCATAACCTTTTTGACTGAACTACCTATGAAGGTTTTATGCAAAAATTAGAACATAGGCCATTACATAATCATAATATAACGCGATATCTACCAGTGTTCGATAAAATGTCTATGAGTTATAGATCATAGAAATGTCTTGTTAAGTATACCAAAAAGAATGCAATCAAGAATATCAGAAGCAAGGAAGAGAAACAGACGGTAAAGCTTCAACAAAATCTGAAAAAAAAAAAAAGAGTAAATACTTGTAAACTACCTAAATGAACCACTCTTCCTTTGAACCCTTCTAGATTAGTTACCCTCATCCGCATTCAACTCCCATATTGCCGGATCATTTTTGCCTGACTTCTCAGCTATTTTCTCTAAGGGTAATTTAGCGTCGCCCCCAGTTGTTTCGAACTTTTGTACCGCCCGCCCACATTTTTCGACTAAGTGCACTGCACCCCCATTTCCGTCAAACTACCGTTAACTTAACACGAAAAAAGGGTAAAATGATAATTTCATATAATATTAAAATAATAAACAAAAAACTAAAAGAAAAATACTTTTTGATCTTTAATTCTTTTTTTCCCCCTTCTCTCTCTCTCTTTTCTTTTTTTTTTTTCTTCTCTTCTTCTTGTTGTCTTTTTTCTTTCACTCTTCTTCTTCTTTCTTTTTTCCTTCTTCTTCTTCGCCTTCTTCTCATTCTCCTTCTTCTTTATTTTTTTTTATTCTCCTTCTTGCCTTTCACTACTACTACTGCATGCCGATGTAATCTGCCGCCATCTTGAATCGACAAAAAACAAAATGGTGCACGCTGCGTGATCTGCCGCCACTCGAAACCGTCGCCTCCACTGCTGCACGAAACCGCCGACGCCATCGCCTGAAGCCTCCGCCGTTCTTGCTGTCTCTATAATTTACTTTAGGGTTTGATATCTTAGTTTTAGGGTTTTTGATTTTTGGTTCCTTTTTGTTAAATTTTCTTGGTTTGGGTTTCTTCTGTAATTGAATTTTACAGTGAAATTTTGGTATAATTATCTTAGGTTTCTTTGTTACTGGGTTTTGTTGGGATTATTGGAATTATTTTGTAATCTACTGATAATTTTGTGTTTGATTTTTTTCTTCCCCTTTGGAATCATGTTTTTCTCTTGTATTGGAGTTTATTGGTTTTACAATTATGTTATGATAATGAAATAAGAAAAAATCGTTTCAAAATAATATTGAAAATCTAAAAACAGATATTATTATAATTAATAACAGCTTAAACCATTGGAATTAACTGATTTTTTGACGGAAATGGGGGCGCGGTGCACATGGTCGAAACTTGTGGGTGAGCGGAACTAATTGTTGAAACATGTGGGGGCTAACGATAAATAACCCTTTAATGACAAATTATTTCTCAACATTCTTCAGTTACTGTAAGCTCCAAGCAATCACACACATAATTTGTGGGTGTATGTATGTATAAGCTCTATGTGTGTGTGTGTGTAAAAGCTATGCAGATTATTAGCTCTCCGTACATTTTTGTATGAGTAGTTAAAAATTATCAATTTGTTTGTTAAGTGGTGGCTACCATATATTTCATTGTTTTCTTTCATATGTCTTATCATCCAAGTACTTATAATTGATATCATCATGATTCTCAGGTATTGAAAAAAAAAACTAGAGTTTTTGCTTTGTTATTACCAAGAATCAACTAGCTAGAAATCATGAAATTTTGTTGTAAGTGAGCTGAACATAGTACATTATGAAGAAAGGAATTAATTAGGAAAATTCTTAGGTTTATATTTTTCTTTTGTATAATTGTCATCTAATGTGTTCAGCTCGAATTTGATCTTAGTTGTCTTGTTGGGGTCTACTACAACATCTATACATTCAATTCTACAATTTAAGATTGATCTCAATATGTTTAATTCTACAATTTAAAATAGGCATCTAAATATTTGGTTCTATAGTTTGAGAAAAACACCTACATATTTAATTCAACATTTTGAGATCAATATTTACATATTTAGTTCGCTAATTTTATTTCTATATTATGAGATATATATCTACAGACTTGATTTTATAGTTAAAGATTGATATTTACATATTTGGTTTTACAATTTAAGATCAACATTTATTATTTGGTTCTATAGTTTAAGATCAACATCTATATGTTTAATTTTACATCTTGAGATCAACATATACATATCTAGTTCTACAATTTGATATCAACATTTACATGATTAATTCTACATTTTGAGATGAACATCTATCTTTGATTTTACATATTTAATTCTACATTTTGACATCAGCATCTACATATTTAGTTTGACACGTTTAATTCTACAATTTGAGATTTATATTTGTATGTTTGATCTTATAATTTAAAATCAACATTTACATATTTGATTTTAAAATTTGAGACTGACATCTACATTTTGATTCTACATATTTAGCTCTACATTTTGAAATCAATTCGACACGTTTAATTCTATACTTTGAGATCTATATCTGCATATTTAATTTTATAATTTAATATTGACGTTTACATATTTGATTCTACAATTTAAGATTGACATCACAAATGTACATATATGATTCTTCTTTTTGCTTCTTTCTAGGTTTTCAAAACCAATTATATCTTCTCAATATTGAAAACTAGGAGATTGGTGTTAAGTTTTGTCACACCTTCTTATTCTTGAAAACTAAGGGACTTTTGTTGGGTTCTTTCATGTGAACCAACAACCTATGTTAGGAAGATGGGCAAGTTTTAAAAGGCTTGAGACTTGAGAGGTATTTAAGCAAACAATATAGAAAAGGGCAGCAATATAAGGTTGAGAAACTCATGCTCAGCTCATTATACAAGTTTAATTCTCGTTAGTTTCCCCACCAAAACAAATTCAACTCTGAAGGTCATTTTTTTAGCATCAATATAAATATATATATATATATAACATGTCCCACTTCGTTTTGATTCATGGAACAAGTCATAAAGCATGGTGCTGGTATAAGCTACGATGTCTTATGGAAACATCAGGTTATGTGACATGCCTTGATCTTACAAGTTCCAACATTGATCCAACTGACGCTAGCACTATTTTCACTTTCAAGGAATACAATAAGCCTCTCCCTGACTTCTTGCTAAACAGAAAAAAAATAAACACGAACTGCAAGATTGAAACTCACGCATTTATTCATCAAGCCTCTATGCCATTTTATAATATAAGTGTTGATAATTGATCAGTAAAAAAAAAGAGATAAATCTACATAAACTTATTATTATTTGGATAATAACAACAAAATAATAAATATCCCAAATAATATAATTCCTCTTATCTTCTAGCCAATTCAAAACCTTTTCATGTGCTAGATGTGTAAACACAGTTGAGTAAGCAGCCAGCCCAACTTGTTATGCATGTATAGTGAATTCTAACATTTTATCACCCTTCGTTAAGTGCAAAATTTTGGGAAGAACATGAAGCTTGTTTTGAAGGTTTAGTCACAGCTGAGTGCCTTTATAAAAATATATGCAGGTTGATGTGTTGTGGCAATGTAATGCATTTCAATTCTATTCTTTCTAACAATGTCTTTTACAAAGTGCACATCTATCTCTACGTGCTTTGTGCACGAATGATGAATTGAATTAGTTGCAAGAGAGGTTGCACCTGTATTGTCACACTATATAACTAAAGTATCCATAACTTTGATATTGAGTTCTTGGAGAACTAACATTAACTAAAGCATTTTAGCTGTAGTATTGGCAAGGCTTGATATTATAATTTTGTTGAAGATTTTGCCACTACATTTTGTTTCTCTGAACTCCAAGAAATTAGATTATTTCCTAAGTAAATGCAATAACCTCCAGTTGAAGTACTATCATCACATTGCTTGCCCAATCGACATCAATGTAATCAGTCATCGACATTTGTGTAATCAATCAATTCCATCTTACGTTGTGCCATGAAGTATAGACCATAATAATTTGTAGCATGTAAATATCTCCAAATCGATTTGCAAGTTAGCCAATGTGACTTCAGCAGACATTGCATGAATTTGTTGAGTTTCTGTATGACAAAAAAGATCTCTAGACGTGTGATGGTGACATATAATAGTGCCCCTATAACACTCCTGTAAGGAGTAATATCCAAGAAGTCATCACTTCCCATCTTGGAGTATTTCACCCTATAATTAAGATATCATAATGAAAACAAAAATAACTTCAGATTTTTGTCGTAGAAAAAATAAAGATGTGTCAGAATTAGAACTGTCAAATATCAAAGTTCTGCTCAGTTTCTCAAACCAATCCCTTGGAGCTTGTTTAAGATTATATAATGTCTTTCTTAGTTTACAAACATGACCTGGTTTTTCTGCATCAATAAATCTTCCAGCTGCTCTATAAATACATCTTCGTGCAACTCACTATTGAGAAGAGCATTATTTACATCAACCTATATAATTCTTTAATTTTTCATAATTGCAATACTAAGAATTACTTGAATCGTGGCTAATTTCACTATAAGACCAATGGGTCATTGAAATATAGATCTGGTGTTTGATGATGCCCTTTCGCTATTAACTGTGCTTTGAACTTTTCAACAGTACCATCTGCTCTCTACTTTACTTTAAACACTCATTTATTGCCCATTATTTTCACATTATCTGATGGAGGCACTAACTACTATGTATTATTTTTTTATTAAAGCATTAAACTCAGCCTTTATGTGGTTATCTAAATCTCACTCAACAAGGTTTTTTAAATCTCACTTCAAAAGATTACAAGATGGAGCTTTCATCTATTTATTATTCTATATCAACGATATGTGATAACTCTATGAAATGAGAGTTATCATGACACTTTTAAAATTAAATCAATAATACTTAGAGAGTAAATTATGTGTTTCTATTGCATTTTTGTTACATTTGCATAAATAATTATTTTAGTCAATCTTAATAAGTTTTGCTCGATTTAAAGTAATTTGTGCTCAAATTGTGTGCATAATTGTAGGTTTCTAGAAGCTTATAATTCATGGAAGGAATGCTATGCAATAGGCTTGAAAAAATAAAGAAAGAATATGGCTACAAAAGAGTTGAAACAAATCTGAAATAGTGCAGTTGTTGTAGCCGTTGCTGTAGCAATCCTGGAATAATTCCGCGCGGGATAATTGTAGAATTGTGATCTGCAGTTTCCAAATCTGACTTATGCGCGACTTAGGCTTCCGTTTACTCTAATTTTCAACTATAAAATAAGCACACATCATAAGGAAAAGGGGGGGCCGCCACCCAAGGAGAAAAACACAAAGAAACAAAAGAAAAACACGATTCAAGAGAGAGATTGAGGGCTGCATGTTGTGCAAATTTTATTAAACTCGCAAGTGCACGAATTTATTGTAGTATAGATCAATAGTGACGAATGATGATCCCACGAGGAGGTGGATTTTAATTGTGTGTAGAATTAATTTTGTAAATGGGTGATTGAATTTGTGGTGGAAATGATTTGGAATATGCTGAAACTTAAATTAAAATTGCGAGAATAAATTCTAAAATTGGAATTGAAATGACGAGAATAAATTGAAGAGAATTCTATTGAAATGACGTACTTGGGCATCTGGATCAGTATCAACATGCATCATGGGCTAAATAATCCTTATTAATGTCAATTAAATCATGAGGGGAGAATCCACACCTCATGAACCACGCTCTAATCAATATGGTACTAAGGGTTTACCGTGCCAAATAATAATAACCTTATACTAGGGAGCCGGTGAAACCAGGGCGGTATTAAACAAGAGTATTATTATTTGTCAACGAAAAGTCAAAACATCCACAAAAATTAGAGGGGAAGAGAAAATAAATTTACCAAATTAAGCCCATGACACATGTTGAGACTTCACCTTCAACCCAAGCTTGAAAGAAAATTAGCCACTTATAATTGAACTGGGGGCAAAATGAGAATTTATTAAAATACATAGAAAATACAAGATAGAGAAGGAATTACAGAAAATGGATCCCAAAAAATGGATTCAGAGATATCAAATTAGGGGGGGAGGCCCCTTTTTCATAGATACATGGAGTAAATCCTAGCCATCGGATTAAAAACAGTTTGGACGCTCAAGATTGCGCCACATCATCAGTCAATAGTACGCGGTTTGACCACGCGGATGAACAATAACACGGTTTGACCCAGGTTGAACAGTGATGCGGTTTGGTTGAAAATAATCTTGTGTGATGCATGTACCGTATGCGAGATTTTTGGTCCACTGATATGCTGCCACGTCACCATCAACAGTACATAAGAATTTTAGTCCAACAGGATCGTGACACCTCATTAATCAATGCCATATCATCGGTCAATGTCACGTTATCGATCCGTCTATGTGAGCAGTGTCATGAACAGTAACGTAGACAATACTGTATACGTGAATAGTACCGTACATGTGAACAATGTCATTTTTCCTTTTATGCTCCTCCTAAGGTTTTCAACCGTCCTGAGTTCAAAAGTGATGTCTGTTTTACCGTTTGATCTCTCGTTTATTGTGAAATGACCATGATGCCCCTAAAATACATAAAATACTTAATTAAAATAAAACACATATAATTAAATTACAAGAAGCTTAAATACATAAAAGTAAGGGTTGTTAGTAAGATGTGAAATATAAAATGACGATTTTTTCCTTTATAAATATACATTTTCTAACACTCAACACATCCCCCAACTAGCTTATTGCTAGTCCCTAGTAAATAAAGCGAAAATAAAATTCAAATCCAAAATGATTTTTTTTTTTAGAAACACTCGTGTTTATTCAATCAGATTAATGATATCAATCAAATAAAAGTATAAGCATTATCTCCAGTCTAAAGGAACACCACATCCACATCAACCATCCACATGAATAAGTTCAGTAGATTTTGTCATAGTTACTTTCAAGAATGATATGTCAAACCCAAAATCTCACTAGAAGTAGTGACACTCTTACAAAGAAATTAAACTCAATAAAAACAGTCACTCCAATGAATGGTAATTGAGAGAAAATAATAAAGAAGTGATATCACATGCTCTCACCAAGATGAAATAAATATGCCCTCAGCTTAGAAATAATACGATCTCAAGTCAAACAAAAATGATAGTTAACTCAATTTATTTATCTTTTTATTTATTTATTTATTTATTTTATTATGCACCACTACATCTTTTTAACCCATATAACTAGGTTCTACTTCATACTATAGTTCCCTAAAATTAAGAAGGACTTTTATTAGGACGTAACGTACGCTAGGAACATGGTTAACAAAGAAGAGAAATAAGGAAAATAAAGTGTATGTTTGAGAAAAATGCAGAGGAATTTTTTTTTTTAAGTTGTAAGGTGGATTTCACCTATTATTATTTTTTCTTCTTTTTTTTAAACAATTTTTTTTTTGCTTTTGCTTGGCACAACGTCACTGGACAAAATAATTATTTATAGTTTTCTCAAACATAAATGGGTGATGGAACTTATAAGACATTAGGTAACACTCCAAATCGGAGTGGGTCAAGATGATAAGTTTAACAAATAAAAGGTTTTTTTTCTTTTTTTTAAAGGGCTCAAAATAGGTTAACTATGGATATTTCACAAAAGAGATAGATAGAAAGGCTCAAACGGATCAAAAATGACATTTCTATCGTCTTTTAGGGCTCTAAATAACCTTCCATATTTACTAGTTAGATGGGCCTCCAAATGTAACAACACACATTTTTTTTCCTTTTTCTTTTTTAATTTTACAATTTTTTTAAGGGTTAACTCAAAAGAAATCTAGAGATTGTGTATACAATAAGAAACTGCTAAGCTGTATAAGGAATGGGCAAAAGGGTTACTCTAAAAAAAAATGATAGGCTCAAAAACTCACTTGACACTTATTTATGACATGTTCATTCCTTCAAGCAACTCATATTTGTCTCCGACATCAACATGTAAAGTAGTAAACATAGCGTAACATCACTTTCATACCAAAGATAATACAAATACTAAAAATTGAAATTAATCATGTTATCCAATGTTAAAACAAATCACACAATTTTTTTTTCAAACAACATCCTACCCCCCAACCTATTCTAAACGTGAAAGGAAAATATGCATGCAAAAATGTGAAAATAATGCAGAAAAATTAATTAGAAAAGTTACACTTAAAAAGAAAACGATTTTTTTTTTTACTAAGATGATGCGTTTCTAGAGGCACTACACTCCATATTCAGCCATCTTTGACTCAAAAATTTTAAAATGTATATTTATAAAGGAGAAATTAAAAAAACTGAACATAAAAACTTAATAAAGAAAAAGAAAATGTCTGAATTTTTTGATTTTTTTTTGAATTTTTTTTTCAAACGATGAAGATGCGTTTCTAGAGTCACTACACTCCATATTCAATCATCATCAACACAAAAAGTTAGCAACAGTTAGTTTCTACAACAAAAAATCAATAAAAACGTAACCAAGATTCCACAATTGTAAAAAAGAAAATCATCATTTTACATTCCAAGTCTTACTAACAACCCTTACTTTTATGCATTTTACCTTTTTGTAATTTAATTACGTGTGTTTTATTTTAATTAAGTATTTTATGTATTTTAAGGGCATTATAGTTATTTCACAATAAAGGAGAGATCAGACGACGAAACGGACATCACTTTTGAACTCAGGACGATCGAAAACCTTAGGAGGAGCATAAAAGGAAAAATGGCACTATTCACATGTACGGCTGTCTACGTTACTGCTCACGACACTGTTCACATAAACGGATCGATGACGTCGCATTGACTGATGATGTGGCATTGACTGATGATGTGGCATTGACTGATGTGGTGTCACAATCCTGTTGGACTAAAATTCTTATGTACTGTTGATGGCGACGTGGCAGCATATCAGTGGACGAAAAATCTCGCGTACGGTGCATGCATCACACAGGATTATTTTCAACTAAACCGCGTCACTGTTCACCCGGGTCAAACCGTGTTACTGTTCATCCGCATGGTCAAACCGCGTACTGTTGACTGATGACGTGGCGCAATCCTGAGCGTCCAAACTGTTTTTAATTCGATGGGCATGATTTACTCCATGTATCTATAAAAAGGGAGCCTCCCCCCCTAATTTGATATCTCTAAATCTATTTTTGGGATCCATTTTCTGTTATTCCTTCTCTATCTTATATTTGCTTCGTATTTTAATAAATTTTTATTTTGCTCCTAGTTCAATTATGAGTAGCTAATTTCCTTTCAAGCTTGGGTTGAAGGTGAAGTCTCAACATGTGTCATGGGCTTTATTTGGTAAATTTATTTTATTTTCTCCTCTAGTTTTTGTGGATGTTTTGACTTCTCGTCGACAAATAATAATAGTCTTGTCTAGTACCGCCCTGGTTTCACCGGCTCCCTAGTACAGGTTATTATTATTTGGCACGATAAGCCCTTAACACCATATTGATTAGAGCGTGGTTCATGAGGTGTGGATTTTCCCCTCATGATTTAATTGGTATTAATACGGATTATTTAGCCATGATGCATGTTGAATACGAATCCAGATACCCAAGTACGTCATTTCAATAGAATTCTCTTCAATTTATTCTCGCCATTTCAATTCCAATTTTATAATTTATTCTCGCCATTTTAATTTATAGTTTTAGCATAATCCAAATCATTTCTACCATAAATCTAACCACCCATTTACAAAATTAATTTTACAAACAATTAAAATCCACCTCCTCGTGGGATCGACACTCGTCACCATTGATCTATACTACAATAGATTCGTGCGCTTGCGAGTACATTAAAAGACATCACCTAGGTGGTGCAACACAGAAGAAAATATTTACAGGCGGAGAGTTAAAACTAATTTGTACTTCTTACTACGGCTATTGTCATCATCATTAGTTGGACGCTCCAAGACAAAGGTCTAGGGGTTGGGCTCCGGTCTATAAGCTTGTAACAGATCAAGTAGCTCATTAGCAGTGTGAGTACAAATAAAAAGTTTTTCGCATTGGAAGGAATGAAATAGTTTTTTATTGCATGGTTAAGAAATGCGATAAAGCCATCATAAAAGTTATTGACATTTAACAAACCGATGAGTTTCTGGTGAATGTGCAGATGGGCCCAAGATACTAGTGTGATAAGTGCCTCTAGTGTTGCAAGATCTCCTAGAAGGAAAATAAAAGCATCAGCATGATTAAGCATTTCAGTTATTCTTTCTTGCATACCTGAGACGATTAACTCTTCTCCAGTCGATGAGTCAGACAAACTGCCCAATGGTTTTAGGGCTCTTGGGATGATGCCTAACACTTGATTTCCTCTGACAAAAGCAGCTTCTGAGACCATTTTTTATAACACTTGGTTACCGCCTCCATACACTAAGTGTAATTTTCTCTCTGCTATGCTTCGACCAAGATCTACTGCTGCTTCAACCAAGATCTACGGCTACTTCAACGAACTCCTTATGTTTGTCATAATTAAATCCAGAAAGCACACAAATTTTCTTGAATTGTCGATTGGGAGTAGCTGTCATTGGGATACTTCTCAAAAACAATTTGTAAGTGCTTGACAAAAAATCATATTTAAGAATCTTGATGACAGTAGGTCACATATGTGTATGAGGTAGCATGTCAGTGTCAAATAAAGCGTAAAGCACATAGCTCGCAAGTCAAAAAGAAAACAGTAAAAAGGAAAAAGCAAACAGTAATAAAATTATTAAAGATAATAATGTAAACAATAAAACAACAGTGAAATGAAATAACAGTGAAGTAAAAGGATATTTACAGGTAGTTGCGACTGTAGCTCACATCTTCCTTTAGTTTTACGTTCAGAAACGGCTTGAACGCCCTCTATGGGTCGAGGATGGGCTTCCCATCCAATTTTCTTATAAACTAGCAAACAAGGTCGTTTATAGTCAGATTCCCGAGACTATATCGTCCATACTCTTTATGGAATAATGAACATAACTGGAGAATCGCTCATTACACATATCCACTGGGATGCGTTTCAAGAGACTGAAGGATATCATCAAATGACTTCTTATTCAAGTCATCCCTAATGAATTGAACCTTATCTTTCCTGTTATCAGATATCATTCCTAAAGAATATGGGTTTTTATCGCAACTTATTCTGGCACACTTATGACAAGCAACAGAAATTCTTCGAGCTCGTCGTTTTCTTGCATAATTTTTTTTACCACAACCAAGCATGTATGTAATAAATTTTGGAGGTAACTCACCTGCAATCGTACTTTCGCCTCAATTAACCAACGGATATCAGCAGGTATGTTATTCCTCATGAGCAATCACATGCGTTCGGATCGAGCTTTATAGATCGTAAGGAGGGCATTCTGAGGAAGTGAAGGGAATCGCTTGTGAAGCTTCGCTAGAATCTTGTTTCTTTCCATACCTTTTGCCTCAGAATATCAGTTATTATGGAAAACTGAAGTAACTGACTTTATTGTCACGGAGTACCGTTATCCGCCACTTCACCGGGGTAACAAACTAAAGCACACAAACAGAAAAATAAATTAAAACACACAAAGAAAATTAAAATCGTCCTCTTATTGAATTTACCTCAAGCTCCAATTAGATTTCATAAACACTTCTCTCAATGTCTCTGAGTTGGCTTTCTAAACCCTCAACATAGGATACTAACTCTGGTGGTTGAAGAGCCCAAATACGATGTGTTTTACAAAATTGAATCTGCCTTTTGAGATGAGTTTTGACACATTGAAGTGGTTTAAGAATGTTCAGGAGGAACGGTCTAAGTATGGTCCTCATGATTAACAATGATAAGAGAAAAGTTAATGGTAAAATAAACACACTTATGGAAAAATAATTTCAATTAACAAAAGAATAATAAAAAGAAAGAAAAAAATCAATTCAAATCTGGTGGGTCACTCAAATTTATTTCGGTGTTTTCTCCATGTGGTTGGTACTCTAGATATGGCTTTAATCTTTGACCATTAACTTTAAACGTGACATCATTTTTTGGGTCCTTAATTTTAATTACCCTATGTGGAAAAACAGTATGTACAATGAATGGGCCAGACCAACGAGAGCGTAATTTACCTAGGAATAGGTGCAAGCGAGAATTGAATAAAAGCACTTTCTGAGCTATAGTGAAAGATTTTCTTATAATTTGCTTGTCGTGGAAGACTTTCATTCGTTGCTTGTAAATCTTGGCATTTTCATATGCATCATTGCAAATTTCTTCAAGTTCTGGCAGTTGTAATCTTCTTTCTAAGCTGGCTTGCTGCATGTCAAAGTTGAATTTCTTGATGGTCCAATATGCACGATGCTCGAGTTCCACAGGTAGGTGGCAAGCTTTTCCGTACACTAACCTGTAGGGTGACATCCCAATCAGGGTCTTGAAAGTCGTTCTATATGCCCATAATGCATCATCAAATCTTAATGACCAATCTTTTCTGTCTGGCCTCACCGTATTTTCTAATATGTGCTTTATTTCTCGATTAGAGATCTCAACTTAGCTACTGGTTTGCGGATGATATGGGGTCGCCACTTTGTGTGTGATTGAATATTTTGTCAAAAGAGCTTTAAATGCTTTGTTACAAAAGTGGGCACCACCATCACTGATTATTGCTCGAGGGAATCCAAAGCGTGAAACAATGTTGCTTTTCAAAAATTCTATCACCACTTTGTGATCATTGGTTCTACATGGAATCGGTTCTACCCATTTCGATACGTAGTCAACAGCAACCAATATGTATTGATGGCCAAAAGAAGGGAGAAAGGGTCCCATGAAGTCGATACCCCATACGTCAAAAATCTCAACCACTAAAATTGGATTTAATGACATCATGTTCATTCGTGTAATGCTCCCCATTCGTTGACACCTACCACATGAAGAACAGAAAGTGTAAGCATCTCGAAATACAGTTGGCCAATAGAAATCACATTGTAAAACTTTAGTCGTTATTTTCTTAGCGTTGAAATGGCCTCTACAAGCTTATTTATGACAGAATGAAAGGATATTCTGAATTTCACTTTCTGGGACACATCGTCTAACAATTTGGTCTGCACAATACTTGAACAAATACGGGTCATCCCAAAAGAAATTCTTTATCTCTGCAAAGAATTTATCCTTTTCTTACTTAGTCCAATGCTCTGGAAGTTTACATGTAACAAGATAATTAATTATATCAGCATACCAAGGTAATACTTCCACACTCATTAATTGTTCATCTGAAAGTGACTCATTTAATGTTAAAGGTTCAGAAATTGTGTCAAAATGGAAAAGAGAGAGATGGTCTGCTACAACATTTTCTGTGCTTTTCTTATTTTTAAATTCCAAGTCGAATTCCTGCAAAAGTAACACCCAACGAATTAGTCTAACTTTTGCATCTTTCTTTATGAGAAGATATTTAAGAGCAGCATGATCTGTGAATACAATTATTTTACAACCAATGAGATAAGATCGAAATTTTTTCAATGCAAACACTACTGCTAGTATTTCTTTTTCAGTAGTTGAATAGTTCAACTGTGCATAATTCAATATCATACTAGCATAGTAAATAACATGGGGAATTCAATCAACTCTTTGTACTAACACTGCTCCTACTGCATAATCAGATGCATCACACATGAGTTTAAATTGTAAGCTCCAGTTTGGGGGCTGAATGATGGGTAATGATGTCAACAACTGCTTTAATTTTTCAAATTCCACAAGACATGAATCATTAAATATAAAAGGTACATCCTTAGCAAGTAAATTGCATAAGGGTATAAAAACTTTGCTAAAATCTTTAATGAAACGTCTATAGAAACCAGTATACCCAAGGAAAGATTTTACTTCTCTGACTGTTTTGGGTGGAGGAAGATTAGAAATGAGATCCACCTTGGCTTTGTCAACCTCAATACCTTTGCTTGAAATGATGTGACCGAGAACAATACCTTATTTTACCATAAAATGACATTTCTCCTAATTTAAGACTAAGTTCTTCTCGATACATCTCTGCAGAACTAGTGTTAGATGATGTAAATATTGATCAAACGAGTCACCAAAAACAGAAAAGTCATCCATAAAGACTTCAAGAAATCATTCAACCATATCAGAAAAAATACTCAACATGTATTGTTGAAATGTAGCAGGTGCATTACATAATCCAAATGGCATCCTCTTATATGCAAAAGTGCCAAAAGGGCAAGTGAAATTGGTTTTCTCTTGATCTTTTAGAGTTATGGGAATCTGATTATATCCTGAGTAGCCATCTAGAAAGCAATAAAATTCATGGCCTACTAATCTATCAAGCATTTGATCAATAAATGGTAAAGGAAAATGGTCTTTACGTGTGACAGAATTCAATTTTCTATAATCAATACATACATGCCATCCTGTAGTTACTCTAGTTGGTATCAATTCATTATCAGTATTGGTAACTACTGTGACTCCTGACATTTTAGGGACAATTTGTACAGGACTGACCCATGAACTATCAGAAATGGGGTAAATGATACATGCGTCTAATAGCTTAAGGACTTCAGTTCTAACAACTTCTTTCATTTTAAGATTTAACTGACGTTGCATTTCCTTAGTAGGTTTAGCATTTTCATCTAGGTGAATGTAATGCATGCAATCTACAGGGTTTATACCTTTTATGTCTGCTATGGTCCATCCTAATGCCCCTTTGTGCTCGTTCAAAACATCCAACAACTTACCTTTTTGTTTGTCGTTTAAAGATGATGAGATGATTACCAGTATAGTACTTTCTTCTCCCAAAAACGCATATTCCAAAGTGTTGGGTAATGGTTTGAGCTCGAGTTTCGGTGGTGATTCTGATGATGAGATGAGTTTCTTCTCTGATGGTGCTAGTTGTTCAACTCTTAACTTCTATTTATTAATGTCCATGGATGGTGTTGAGTCAAGTAGGGCATTGACCTCTTCAACCGATCTGTCAATATCAAAATCCAAACCAAAGTGAGTTAAGCATATTTGTAAAGGGTCATCACTAAGGTTTGAAATAAAAGTGTCATCAACTAATGCTTCAATTAAATCCACATCAACAATTCCATCATCTGCATTGTGAGGTTGTTTGGCAATGTTGAAGATGTTCAGCTCCATAGTTATGTTGCCGAAGGACAACTGCATATTTCCAATCCTGCATTGAATGTGAGCATCCGCAGTTGGCAAGAAAGGTCAGTCTAGAATAATGAGAATGTGCTTTCTTGAGTCATGTATTAGTTGAGTGTCAATTACAATGAAATCAACAGAAAAATAAAACTTATCTACCTGGATAAGCACGTCCTCCACAATACCACGAGGTATTTTCGTGGACTGATCTGCAAGCTGTAATACCACTAGAGTTGGGTATAATTCTCCAAGTCCAAGTTTCAAAAATACTGAGTAAGGCAACAGATTTACACTAGCTCCTAAATTCAACAAAGCATTCTCAATTGTGTGATTCCCTATACTACATGAGATAGTGGGGGAGCCTGGGTCTTTACATTTTAAAGGAATTTTTTGTTGGAGTATAGAACTAACATTTTCTATTAAAAATGCTTTCTTTTGAACATGAATGTTTCTCTTTTTAGTACAAAGGTCTTTAAAAAACTTGGTATAAGATGGAACATCCTTTATAGCATCAAGTAAAGGGATGTTAACACTTACCTGTTTAAAGATTTCAAGAATCTCACCTGTGGATTTTCCTTTTTTCCTTTAGCTAACCTCTGAGGAAATTGAGGTTTAGGAACATATTCTCATGGGTTGGTTTCTTCTTTTTCCTCCGGTGGTGAGTCCTCAACATTCACAGGTACAATTTGATTTTCTTTTTTCACCTGGCATCTCCACTTTGTTGTCGACTTCTTTTTTTTTCGCAAGGTCATGATTGCTTTAACCTCTCATGCTGCTGTGGTGAACTGGTACTTGCTTCATGCACTCATTTAGGATTAGGCACTAGTTGACTTGGAAATTTACCTTTATCAACAGTCATTGCCAAGATCTGAACTGAAGAAGTAAGTTGTACTACCATCTTCTCGAGGCTTGAAACTGATTGGGCTTGTGAGTTGAAACCTGCTTTCAACTCATTTCGTAGTCCATCAATGGTGCGGTTATGTTGCTCAATCGTAGAGCGAGTAACATTTTTGAAATTTTGGAATGCATCCTCCCATGGTCTGGGTTGAGAATAGTTCTACTAGTTCTGCTTCTGATTGTATGATCTAAATGGTGGCTTCTTTGATTCCCGAAGTTGACTCGCCAATGTGAACCTCATTCACTCCTTTAATTCTTCTAGTATTCCAAGTGATCGACTCCGTTGTTGGGAATTATCCGCTTGTCGCTGGAAGAATTCCTAAATTTCTGATGCACTGTTTGAAATTAGCTCTCCTCCACTTGTTGCCATTAGTCATTCTTACACATTCGGCAATAATCCCTCCAAAAAGTATTGGCAGTGGTGCCATTTCTCATACCCATGATGTGGACACTTCAAGAGTAGCCCATTAAATCGCTCTCATGTTTCGAAAAATTGTTCGTCCTCTCTCTGAGTAAACTTCGAGATTTCCCTACGAATAGCATTGGTTTTATGCATTGGGAAATATTTATTCAAAAATTTAGTTACCATTTGTTTCCATGATGAAATGCTATTGGCAGGCAATGTATTAAGCCATGAACAAAGCTCTATCTTTTAAAGAAAATGAGAATAATTTGAGTTTAACATTATCGTCTGAAAAATTTTTGTATTTAAAAGTTTGACAAATAGCATGAAAATCATTCAGATGATTATATGAGTCCTCATTTTTTACGCCATAAAATGTGGGGAGACAATTTAGCACACTAGGTTTTAGTTCAAAACTCCTAACAGCTACATTTGGGTATCTTATGCATGATGTGCTCAAATTAGTTAAGGGATTAAAATAGTCCTTAAATAGTCTCTCCTGTGATGCTTGTAAATCTATTCCAAACTTATTTTTAACGTGCCTGTGTGTGCGAAGTGTTTTTTCTAATTTAAGGTCTACAGGTTCAAAATTAGGTGATAATGATCTACGACCATGCATGCAAGGAACACAAAATAAATGGGAACAAAACAAATAAAAATAAAGAGGAAGGAGAAATTACGATACTAACCTTATCGCGCTATTACAACCTTACTATAAAAATACACAAAAAAAATACATGAAATAAATTAACTAAAAAAATTAATAAGATAAACAAAAATTACAACGAAGAATAAAAATAACTTGAAAATTAAATTACAAAATTTTAAAGAAGAGAAAAAGAAAAGAAATACTAACCTTTAAATGTAGATTCACTTTTTTTTTCTTTTTTTTTTAAATTACAAGAAAACAATTAAAAGAAATTATTCACAAAAATTAATTCTAGGAATTAAAATTACTTACCTCCCTGGCAACGGCGCCAAAAACTTGCTATGTAAATTTTATTGAACTCGCAAGTGCACGAATCTATTGTAGTATATATCAATGGTAACGAGTGTCGACCCCACGAGGAGGTGGATTTTAATTGTGTGTAAAATTAATTTTGTAAATGGGTGATTGGATTTGTGGTGGAAATAATTTGGAATATGCTAAAATTTAAATTGAAATGGCGAGAATAAATTGAAGAGAATTCTATTGAAATAACGTACTTGGGTATTTAGATTCGTATCAACATGTATCATGCGCTAAATAATCCTTATTAATGTCAATTAAATAATGAGGGGGGAATCCACACCTCATGAACCACGCTCTAATCAATATGGTGCTAAGGGTTTACCGTGTCAAATAATAATAACCTTATACTAGGGAGCCGGTGAAACCAGGGCGGTACTAGACAAGAGTATTATTATTTGTCAACGAAAAGTTAAAACATTCACAAAAATTAATGGGGAAGAGAAAATAAATTTACCAAATTAAGCACATGACACATGTTGAGACTTCACCTTCAACCCAAGCTTGAAAGAAAATTAGCCACTCATAATTGAATTAGGGGCAAAATGAGAATTTATTAATATACATAGAAAATACAAGATAGAGAAGGAATTACAGAAAATGGATCCCAAAAATGAATTTAGAGATATCAAATTAGGGGGGAGGCCCCTTTTTATAGATACATTGAGTAAATCATGGGCATCGGATTAAAAACAGTTTGGACGCTCAGGATTGCGCCACATCATCAGTCAACAGTACGCGGTTTGACCACGTGGATGAACAGTAACACGGTTTGACCCGGGTTGAACAGTGATGCGGTTTGGTTGACAATAATCATGTGTGATGCATGTACCGTACACGAGATTTTTGGTCCACTGATATGCTGCTACGTCACCATCAACAGTACATAAGAATTTTAGTCCAATAGGATCGTGACACATCATCAGTCAATGCCACATCATCGGTCAATGCCACATCATCGATCCGTCTATGTAAACAGTGTCGTGAACAATAACGTAGACAATACCGTACATGTGAATAGTACCGTACATATGAACAGTGCCATTTTTCGTTTTATGCTCCTCCTAAGGTTTTCGACCGTCCTGAGTTCAAAAGTGATGTCCGTTTTGCCGTTTGATCTCTCATTTATTGTGAAATGACCATGATGCCCCTAAAATACTTAATTAAAATAAAACAAATATAATTAAATTACAAGAAGCTTAAATACATAAAAGTAAGGGTTGTTAGTAAGACGTGAAATGTAAAATGATGATTTTCTCCTTTATAAATATATATTTTCTAACACTCAACACTGCACAAGAGGAGAATTTGCATAAATAAATCAAGAACTCAGTCTTTCTTATTCTTCTCTTGTTTTCTTGTTTACTATTTATTCATGGGGTTGTGTTTCATGGCCAGAACTTTGTTCTTTATTTTGCTTTTACAAACCATGAACTAAATTTATTTGTGGTTGAGTGATAAACAATCTTGATGGTTTATTGACTGAATATATGTGTTGCTGCATGTTTGCTGTAGCAGTTTGTTTTGATAATATTTATGTTTATTCATTATTTCAGTTGATCACCCATTTAATGATACAAGTTAGGAGAGAGCAGCAAAATTGCCTATCTTAGTGGAACATATCAGAACAATACTTGATCTTAAATTGAGTTTCTCGGATTGAGTTTTACTTGAGTCTCAAAAGGGCCATGCTTGATTTAAGATTAGTGATGAACTAGACATAGGGATTCACCTTGTAGGGTAAATAGAACCTAAGCGTGTAATGCTATATCTTATGTTGACATAACAATTGATCACTGTTAGATTACATATAGATATAAGATATCCAACATGCGATGGCTGATAATACATATGGATTCTGCCTAGTGCTATAGCAGATACTGCAGCAACCGAGCCAACCATTAGAAAATAGTCAAGACCATTAGGAGAGTTTATTCACTCAACTACTCTATATTCTCATCGTTTTTATCCTTGAGCTTGACGTAATAATTTACTTTGTTGCATTTTATTTATTACGTTTTTATTTTAATTAGTATAATAGTTTCACCAATTGTTTTATTTTATTTTAGCACAAAATTTTGCACTGTTAATATTGTTGTAGCAAATCTGATAACATCAATCCCTGTGGAGACGATCTTGAATACTCATCACTTTATTACTTGTTGTGTATACTTGCACATTGACACCAATAGCATTAGTATTTATAAACCAACAATATGCTTATAGTTTCGAAGAATAGAGCTGAGATTAAGAGATTAAAGAAACAGTTGGCTTTTGAATTCAAGATGAAAGACTTGGGTGATGCACAGAAAATACTTGGGATGAAAATTCATAAAGACAAGAGGAATGGGAGCATGTGGTTGACTCAAAAGTCTTATTTGAAGAAGGTGCTAGAAAAGTTTGTTATGGATGACAAAACCAAATCAATTTCTACTCTTTTAACTCCTCATTTCAAATTAAGCTCTTCTTTATATCATTTTTCTCAAGAGGAGCGTGACTACATGGCTCATGTTCCATATGCTAGCTCTACGAGTAGTCTTATGTATGCTATGGTGTGTACAAGGCCCGATATATCTCAAGCCGTGAGTATGATTAGTCGATACATGCATAATTCGGGTAAAGACCATTGGCTTGCAGTGAAATGGATTCCTTAATATTTGTATGGAATAATTGATGTTGGGTTATTATTCAAGAAGGGTTGTGGTCAACAATGCGTTGGGTATTGTAATTCTGATTTCGCCAGAGACCTTGGCTAGTAAAAATCAACAACATGTTACGTATTCACATTGGGTGGAGGTCCAGTTAGCTGGAGGTCAATTCTACAATCGACAATTGCTCTGTCCACTATGGAAACTATCTGGTTGAAAGACTGATTAGGTGATTTGGGAGTAATGTAGGAGAACATTGAGGTCTTCTGTGATAACCAAAATGCTATATTCCTAGTGAAGAATCAAACATATCACGCTCGGATGAAACACAGATGTGAAATATCATTATGTAAAAGAGGTTATCGAGAGCGGTGTTGTATTGTTGAGAAAGATTGATACCAAAGATAATCCATCAAATATGTTGACAGAGATGATTTCAGGAGTTAAGTTTTACCATTGCTTGAAACTAATTCAAATCCTTTGAATGTGTTGAGTTTGAGAATTTTGAATTACGGTTGGCTTGATCACAAATTTTGGGTACGTAGGCAATCGAAGCAACGCAGCTATTCTAGATCCTTATTAAAGGATTACTTTGGGGATGATGGTTCACTAGTAGTCGGCTAAGATTTTAGCAAAATTTTCACCGAGGTGGAGATTTGTTGAAGTCAAATGAAGCTTTTTTGGCCAAATATTGGAATTTGCCAATAAACTTGACAAATTGGCAAAGATTGGATAATTTTTTAATAAACTTGACAAATTGGCCAAAGAATCACCTAACACCTTGACAAATTGTAAAGAAGTATGTGCAATAGTGTCATTGATTTCCTATAAATAGACGGGCAATTCTTCATTTGAAATCATCCCAAAATTTGAGTTTAAACAATTCAATTATAGAATTGTTAAGAGAGTGAGTAATTGAAGAATTTGTAATCGAGGGATTTTTCCTTTTAAGTGTGTGAGAGTACTGGGTGTATTTGGGTTCTAAGAATTGAGGTTTCATTACTCAAATATTGTACTCTAATAATTGTTATTAATACAATTATTTTCTCTTATTCCTATGGACGTAGGCATATTGCCGAACCACATTATATTGTATGTCCTTTATTTTCGGGTAATTATTTGGCGCACTTGATTCCCCAATCCGCGTACAACACTATTAACTTTTGTTCCATAGTTATAGTTTTTTTTTTTCATAGCAGTTGTACCTTAAAAGGTACAGTACCTCAATTCCAAACAGATTATTAATTTTCTTTTAAATTTTAGGTTGACTATTCTAAATTTCAGTTAAAATTCTAATGAAATAGCTTGATTTTGATCAAAATTTTGGGACATTAATTATCACCATTTGATGATTCTTGCGATGATTTTTCTTCGTTGATTAGTTCAACTCAAGTTTTAGATTATTGAAATTTGCTTACTGTTGTTAGTTATGAAACTTAAAGTTATGATAAGCCTGTACAATATTCATCTTTTCATCTCTCTGATTAGTCAGGCTAGTGCTTATTGTTCCGTTTTCCTGTGAGAATTTGGCAATTGAACCTTTTAATCTAGAAATAATGCTAATAAAGCTAGCCATATTCGACAATTGGTTCTTGATCAAGTCATGCTGAATTAGCTTACAGTGGCTGAGATAAACAAGGTATCATTTTGTGAAGTGTTTACCATTGCGATCCTAAATTGATACTGATACTAGTGTCCTGAAATTGTCATAAGGAAAATTAATTTTGAGCTGACAACATTAAGATTTTTTTTTTCCTTCTATTTGTGAAGGTTTTGCAAAGAAAATAGAGCTCAAGCCTTCTCGTTTTCAATGATGATTTACAGGTAATAATGTTGCAAAAGCTCTTGAAATGTTAGAACGCTTATTATCTTATTGTGTTTCTCTTTTAATTTTTCCCTAGCCATGCCCTTAGCTTAATGGTCTCATGAGCGTGATTTTTTGGTTCAATGATACAAGTTAAATTTCTTCTTAGCGAATAATTATAGTTAAATAAAATTTTTTTTAATAATTACTTTTTCCAAAATCTGTTGGGCGTGATCGGTTTGATTATAGCCTTTAGAATAAATCATTACATCTCTCTAGATAATGAGGCTAGGCTAGTGATTCATCATTTGTTTTTTCTTTTATGGTTATGACTTATTTCAAATTTCTACCAAAAATTTTAAAAGAGAAAAATAATATAAATTTTAGGGATGTTATCATTTTCCCACCTAAGTTTTTCTGACCCATCAAGTTAGTACCAAGGTTTAGTGAAAATTGTATATCACCATCAAACATTTACGCTGTTTTCACTTTACCACTATTCCATTAATGCAGTTAAAAATTTGTTGATGTCATAAGGACATTTAAGGAATTCACACTAAAGGCAAAACACATCATTCAATTGTGAAAGAGATATTATCATTTGTCCACCAAAAGTTTTCTGACGTATCAATTCAGTACTAAAGTTTCTTGAAACCCACATTTTACGATCTAATGTTTAAGCAATTATCATTTTACCACAAAAAATTAACACAGTTAAAAATTTGCTAATGTCATGAGGGCATTTAAGGAATTTTATGTTGAAGCCATAATGTTAACATGATCATTGAATGATGAAGTGTTAAATATAGAATATTTGGCTTGTCATTGTAGTATCTAAAATGGCTTAGGGCTGCCGGTGTTGAATGATATTATCAAAACTAAAGTGTTTGGCTTGTATTACTTGAAATGTTGATATTTAAATGCATAACAGCATGTTCATATAATTAATAAAAGAAAAGTCAATTTTTTAATATAACAACTACTTTTCTAGGATAATTTTTGTTGGTTGTAATTTCTTTCTTTTCAAATGACAAAATCATCTTTTATACTTTGGGTTAAATATTAGTTATTTTTAATGTTTTGGTAGTAAAGTGATAACATTTTAAATATTAGGTAGTAAAATATAATTTTCAAAAAATCTTGGTACTGAATTAATATGTCAGAAAACCTTCAGTGGACAAATGATAAAGTTCTCTTTTGTAATTTCTTTCTTTTCAAAAAGAAAAATCGTGTTTTATACGCCAAGGACAAAATCAACTTTTAACTTATATTCCATTAAATATTAACTTATTTTTAACGGAATGGTAGTAAAGTAATAACAGCGTAAACGTTTAGTGATAAAATGCAATTTTCACCAAACCTTGGTACTGAGTTGATGTGCCACAAAACTTTCGTGAAAAAATCATAATATCCCTATATTCTAGGATTTTTTGTGTTACATGATTTGTTAGATATTTCTGAGAACATATTTCAATTATTTCATATAATTACTGAAAGGAATTGAGTTTATGTTGCTCTATTGTGATTAGCCCAATGGTGCAAAAATGGAATTTTTTATACAGTTATGTAATAGTTGTTACTTTGCAAAATATTGATCATGCTCTATTGTTTCTCCTTTGATTACTGTAATGGTGACGTTCAATTTTCGGCCTTGTTCAGTGGTACAAGTTAAATTTCTTATTTGGAGAATGATTATGGTTAAATAAAGTTTTTGTTATTAATTACTGTCTCCAAAATCTAATGGATACTTTTGCGTAGTATTTCAATCTCTTGAAGGTATACAAGAGTGGAGTGAATTCCGAGCAACTAGAGACTTTCATATAGAGAAAGAGGCAAAGAGGAGACCAAGGAGACAACTCTATCAAATCCAGATGAATCGCACCTTGGTAAAAAAGGTATTTCTTGATCAATTATTTGCTAATTTGATGATAAATAATTTACTAATTTTTTGAAATAGAAATAATGGAGTTTTTTAATTAATTTATTACTTACATGCTAGGTTCTTGTTTCTATTTAAGTCCATTCAATAGAGTGTTAACTTATTTTTGTATATGTTCTAATCTTATGTCATTTTTATCGTAATTTATAGTTTTAGAAGGATAGATAATCTCTAAAGAAAAATCTTTTGGTGACTATTAAAATACATTTATTTTTCACATTGTATAAGTTATACATATTATGTGTTCTTTTTTTCCTCTCTCCAACCCTGTCCTTTTCCAATGACTAACTTGTAATGTGCAGCCTTTTACAAACAGGTTTTGAAATTTTGGTTGGTAAGGATAAAAACCTACTTTCAATATACCATAAGAATGGCTATTCTTTGTTAGTATTGAAATGTAAAGTGTTCTTATTGAACCATAGTTTTGAGAATTAATGCTTAATTTATATTCTTTCTAAAAAATGATGAGTCATTTGTCATTTAATATTGCAATGAATACAAGATAGGTTATATGTTTTCCTTAGTATATCCTTATCTTGTTGGTATTTCGCATGATTGGATTTGTACATTCTATGAGCGCGAAATTTTAATTGTGAGTTTATGACGGCATTAAGCGGTCGTAACGTTTTTGTAATGGCTAAATAGCCGTTACAAAATATACTTTGTAGTGTGAGAATTATGGTTAGGAAGCATTTGCAACTCTCTCATATGTAACCCCTCTTTGCCATCACAAAGTCATCACAAATCATATATGACGGCACGTAGTGCCCACATAAAAAAAAATTTCTCCTAATGATATGCGATAGATTTTTAGGATAAAAATTTAGGTACTCTTTTATTTTCTTCATTCATAACTTAATTTAGTGATCATAGATTACTAGATGATAAATTAATTAACGATCTTAATTAACGATTTGTAATGTTCATTTTTTATAACTGTTTTATTTTCACTTGGTGCTTTTTGCCTATCGATATTTTTTAAACTGTCTTAAATCTACCCATTTAACGTTTAACAGGAGTGGATATGTAAGATGTATAAGATTCATATCATGGGGGAACTTAACAGCCCCTGTTGGGATTTAAAGTTTATTTAAATATATTGTATTTGGTCCATTTAAAAATTTAAAGGCCTTTTTAAACTTACAAATTTTTCTTTAAAATATGTTGTATATTTGGTCCATTTCTTAGTTTGTCATATATGTTCTGGATTTGAAAGTGATCCCTAAGTCATGATTTAATTGATTGATATATATAATTTTCAAAAATATTAAGTCCAAGGTCACCGGTTTTTAACTTCTTAATTAGCCAATCGATTTCAACACTCTTTTAAAAATAAATATACATGGTCTCTTTCTCACGTTCAGATAAAAATAAAAAAAATATTAAGACTTTCTTATATGAACTAAACAGGTTCAATTGAGTTAGAGTTCTTTGATTAACTAGATTTCTTATTATTTGTGGTAAGTTTTATATGTTTGACTAGCATAATTATAATAATTTAAGTCATTGTTTAAAACCAACAAAATTTCAAATTATTGATTAAGTTGACAATGAAGTTATTAGAGTATGTAACTTTTCTAAAATTGAAAATGAGTCAAGGTTAGTCATAAATATGTTCAAAATCATTAATTCAATAAAGTTGAATAATTTGGCACCTAATATTTTTGGTCGAATATTTTTGTTAATTATATTTATTAAGCCCTCCTAAATAATATTTCTGAGTCTGCCACTGATTTGTACATTAAATGATCATGACATCAAAGTGTGGAGGAGTTTGATAGAATTTTCCGAATATTTAAACAAAAATAAGACTCCACTCATTTAATTTATTCTTGCTTGCATATACGTGTATATAGTTCTTACATGAAGCATCATTAGAAGTAAGTAACTTATTACAACGCATACAGCATCATTTATTTAGATATATATATATATATATATTATATGGTGCACAATCAGTTGTGAGGCTTGGCTTCACTCTTCAATTCGCTTCAGCAGTCTCTCCAGCAAATTAAAGAGTAGCACGAACTACAGCCTCTTCCGTTGTAACCACTGCTACTCAGCAACCGTTGGGACAGTACCGGCCGCCAGGAGGATCGCCATAGCCGCCGCCGCCAGGAGCATCGCCATAGCCGCCGCCGCCAGGAGGATCGCCATAGCCACCGCCGCCAGGAGGATCACCATAGCCACCGTACTTAGCACCGCTTACTCCATTTCTCCCAGTGGCCTTCTCAGCTGCAAATTAATATTTTACAACAAAGTGTTATTTATATGGCTATACATGTAAACGCGTATCCAATTCAAACTCCAAGGGACTGCCTTTAGTATACTTACGACACCCACTTTCATGGCTAATAACTTGTAAGGGTTCTATCTATTACAAGAAAAATTCATGCAAGTAACAGATAGATACTCCTAAATATATAATTAATTAACTTTACCATTTTTCTTGTGATCAATGGAAGTCTCAGCGAGGTCTCTAGCTGCCACCTCCGAAGATATGAAAACAATAGCCACCAAAAGACCTAAAACAAGGAAAATTTTAGAGCCCATTTTTTCTTACTGTATCAATATAAGATTATTTCTCGAAGAAGGATATGATAAACTTAGTCTGTTCGCTTATCTTTATTTATAGACGGTTTAGGGAGCTAGCAAGCGGTCCGAGTAGTTGACGACAATTTTTTAACTTTTGACCCACTTTGTTGTCATTATTGACTGGTTCTATCACCTATTCATCAACTCCCAAAAAAAAAAAAAAAAAAAAAGCGACAATAACTTTTTTCACTTAGAAAAAAAAAACCACTATCACACCAGACATAATTATAATGGTGTATTAAAAATTAACCTCAAATACTTGGATCACATACCAGAAAATATATTTGGATTATTGATCATTGAAAAACGTTATATTTGTCGTGTTGAACTATTATTCTGGACTGATACATAAATTTTATCAAAAAGTTTAAAAATATTATCTTAGGTCTTGTATCTAAGATTTTTTAAATTGAATAGATATCAATACGAAACCGTTATAAAGTAAAAGTAAATTTTAGAAAAATTTGTAATAATATATTCTGATATTTGAGAGAGGAAAAAAAATTCATTTATAGTTCATTTTTTACATTAAATTATAATTTTTATAATTTTATGCCTTAATATTAATACTTTAATTAATAATCAAAAAACTTAGTTAAATTTTGATTAAATTATAAAATTGTTAAATAATTGTAGTGCAAAATTGGAAATAAATTTAATAAACATAAAAAATAAACTAAATTATGCTTAATTAATATCATTGACGTTGATAGGTATAATAAATAATACAAACATTTTTGGATCATATTAATAAAAAATTATAAATTGTAATATTACAATATAAATTATTATAATTAAACATATTACAATATTTCAATATTTTGTAGTTAAAATGCACAACCACCTTCTAGAGTAGTGTACTAGTGTGTGCATTGACGGGAGTCACCGGACGTGATAATTACGAAAAAAGAGTCTTCTTTCATGTCGCATGTGAACGTATCGATCTTTGCTAGAGGCAGCCGTGATAATTACTAAAATACACAACCACGCATTGCCTGTTAGCAACGACAAAAATTCATTATCATTAGTACACAAACAGATGATTCGTTACCCGTTAGCTACGGCAAAAACTCATTATAATCAGGAACGACTTCGAAGTCAATATTCAATCCAAGCCGTTAATTAGTCTCCGATAACCTATGTTAGATAGCTTTTAATCCATCCTTTCTGCCCTTGTTAAATTAAGGTTGGTTTGGTATTGATATGTTGTACTTTTTAAACTAAAGTTGTTGGAAAAAAAATTATAATTAAAATAAAAATTAATAATGTATAAAAATTTAACTTTTAAATCATTATTTTGACACACTTAAAAAAAATATTATAAATTTTTTTATCATAAAAGTAGTTGATCAAATTAACATAGATTTTATGTTACAACAGCTATTGTTTATCAAATACTTCAATACTATAACTTTTAAACTAAGAGAGCATTTGTTTTTCTAACTTAATGATTTAATTGACTTGATTTGAACCACTTATGTCATTAAGTTTATTTATTTTATTAACTTAATGAATTTTTAGTCATTAAGTTATCAAAGTATTAGGCCAAATTTTTTTACTTTTATCAAACTATTAGGTCAAATTTTTTAATTTTTTACTTAATCTAAAAAGTCTGGTGCATCATTACAACATATTTTCCAAAATATCTTTGATTTTCATCTTTACCTAAATTACACTTACTAATCAAAATTATTATTTATCTCTATAACTTGTGAAAATATAGTTTGAGATATTTTTATTTTTATCTTCTTATTTTCTTCAAGTTTACATTATTTACTTTTGTAAACTTTTATGGGTATTTTTCATATAAAACATCATAAAGTGCAACAAAAATTGGTCAATCTACTCTATAGTTTAGAATATAGCAAGGTTGTATTCATTTGAACATAATGTATATTGTAAAAAAATATTATATTAATTATATTTTTTGAGATGTTTATTATTTATTTAACAATAAAATTTTTATGGGTCCAATGTAAAATCACTTCATATCAAATTTTTTTTGTTGAAAAAAAATCAACTTGTTATTTATTTTCAAAAGTTCAGAATAAAAAAATATAACATTCAAATTTGAACATTCAAGTCTATTTAAAATCCAGATTAACTTAAATATATTCATTTCCCAGACAAAAAGATAAATCTATTTAAATTTCAAACAGAAAAACAAACATAACCTACAATTACCTAATCTTAATATCAAACAGAACCTAAATGCATGTTTCACAACCTGAACCCATGATGAGGTGAAAGCCCCCTAGATTATTGAACGAAAATCTGTGCAACAGCCGATGCAAACGGCTTCAAAGATTTAATTCGATTGAAATATCTTTCAGGATAATCATGTTATCGAACTGGCAAGGATGATGAAGGCACTTGTTTCAAAATACATTTGGGTTTATATGATTCAAAGACGAGTTTGCATCAGTCGTGGTCCTTGTGGACTTAGACTTTTCTTAGCTCACTCAGGTACCCCGCTTTAGAAGGAGAAAAAAAATCAATCGAACTTTTCCTTTTTAGAAACACACAATTTTGCTTATATGGTTAATAAATTAGTTATCAATAATTAATTAAAAATATAGATACCTATGCTAGAGATGGATTATATATATATATTCATAAGAATATAAATGGTTAATTAATTAATAAGCTCGCAATTTTGCTTGTTAGTGGAAATCTCAGTCGGGTCTCTAACTGCGAACCTGAAGAGATAGGAAGAATCATAGCCACTAAAAGAAGAAAAATCCGAAAGCCCATAGTTTTTTTTAGGAAGAAAAATAAAATTATTTGTGTTTTCTTATATCTCTATTTGTGGTGGCTTTAGTGCCAAGAATTTATAACATTTTGACAGTGTCGCGTCATGTTTGACTTTCCAGTGCTACATTGTTAGTTGTTAGCTACGGAGGTAGTCATATTTCAAGTTCAATCATAACTTTGGACTAAATACTAAGAGGAGTTGGGGATGACCATTGACACAACTTGCAGTGGGTTTGTCATTATTAAATCTATATCTATATAAAATTAAATTACTAAACCTGCCCATAATTCGCTGTGGGTTTTATTTTTTTAAGAAAACCCACACGTTCCAAGATTTGATAATTACCAACCCACAATAACACCGAATAAATTGTTTGTGGATTTCTACATTTAAATCATAAATGTTCAATATATAAATTTTTAATAATAACTTAAAATTCCACATAATATATTCAATTCTAAATTTAATCATTGTAAATGAAAAGTCACAAATTAGTATCTAAAAAATAACAATTATCATTTCATATTATTATTCAACACAAGCTCTAATAGAAGATATTCATTTCATTCACCGCGATCAGCACTCATCCAACACGATTACTACAATAATGATTAAAATTAATATTTTCTAAAGAAAAATACTTTTTAAATACTAATCCGAAGAACAAAATTATAATAATGAAATAACCATGCATTAAGTTAAAAAAAATAATAGTCCATAAAAATTATAATAAGTAAAATTATAATAACTATATAAATATATTTTTAGATTTAAATATTTTTCAATTAAAATTAATTAAAAAATGCAGGTATCCGTCGGATATTTGGCTAATACCAAACCCTCCCACAACCTAGTGCGAGTTTCAATTTATAATATCAAACCCGCACACAACCCACAAAATTACCTGTAGCAAGTAGGTTTTGGCAGGTCGGATGTGGTGATTTTTCCGTTGTATACATAAACTTAGGGATGTCTCATTCCCATCCCTTTATTTTTTTGGGACAAAAATTTGTCCTAGTCCCTTCCCCTTAAATATCTCGTCGTATCCCATTATCCTAAACAATCCCCAATGTAAATAAATTATGACCTTTTCTTTTAAGGATCATCATAATTCAATATAGTAAAAACTTGAATAAATACAAAGTGGAATAATCAAATAATAGTTTTATTTTTATTACATGCACATTTGAATATAATTTCATGCTAATTCTTTTAATTGCCTATTTACTTCCATTGCATATTAATATTAAGGCTTGCGCTTTAAAAATTATAGATTTAGACAATAACCAACTTCAGTCATGTTAAAATATCTAATAATTAAATAATATAATAATAAACCAACTAAACAAAGTTGGCAATGGGATGGTGACATGATTTTCCAATCCCAGTCATGTCTTGTTTATGTAAGTGAAATAAAAAAAAAATTGCTCACTTTTGTCCCTTATTCTTTTGGCACAAAAATATGTCATAATCTTGTTCAAAGGGAATAGGATTCCACAAGATTCCATCCTAACAGGAAAAATTGTCATCCCTATTAAGACCCAAACTAAGTTACTTGTAAACATTAGAATTAAAGCAAATTTGAACAAGTTTGGCTTTTCTTTTGAATTAATTTGTATGTTAACTGTTAAACATTAAAATGAAAACTATACTCAGTTGATAAATTTTGAAATGAAAGCTAATCAATTTTAATTTGAGTAAGCAAACTCACCAATGGAATAGGATGACAGGAGCTTCAACATGCAGGAACAAAAAAGTTTTCCGACAGAACTTCACAAGAAAGGCTATAGTAAAAATTGTAAAATCAAGATCAATATCTATAATCACAAGCTTACCTGAAAAGTTGAGAAAGAGAAGAAGAAGAAGATCCCTAGCGTTTTACACTATTTTCTAATGACCAACTAAGGTTTTGAATGCCGGCACAAGCCAAGCGAGATTGGGACTGATCGACTAAGTTTTCTTTTTGGGGAAAATAATTTAGGGTTTAGTTTTTAAGTAAATATAAATATTAAAATAGTAAATGACTTTTTAATGGCACAAATTTAGTAACAAATATGACGGCAGTCTTGCCATCACATAAAGGGAGCTACCAATGTTCACAAAGTTAGATATATATGCAAAGGCCGCCTTTGTGGTCACATGAGGGGTAACATAAACCCTATTTTCTTGCATTGAATGTCTTGGGTGTATTAATAATTTGAATAAAGTTCATTTAATCATACCATATTTATTTATATAATCATCATGTAGATTTACAAAAAATATAATTACAAGTTATCTTTTCATTAAATAAAGTTGAATAATTTATCTTAATCATGTACAAATTTACTAATTTTGTCATGCACCACTTGGAAAAAAAAAAGAGCCAAACGTGGGTGATTTCAAAAGCAATAGTCAGCTGCCTGCTTCACCACTTCTCTACATGCCAGCTTCACTCCTTGCTTACATGTGGATATTTCACCAGCATGCTTCACTCGCGAGTCAGTGGCCATGTATATATAATTTGAAATAATTGAAAGCAGCTCTCATTTGTGCTTCCATTTTCGAAGTGAAAGCAAGACCGAGAGAAGAAAAGAAGAGAAACCAAGAAAAAACAGAAGAAAAAGAAAAAGAAAAGAAGAAAAGAAGAGAAAGGAGGAAAATGAAGAAGCCGAGAGTAGGGAAGAGAGAAATTGAAAAGAAAAGATATAGAAAATAGAATTGGATAGTTAGAATTATATTCATTGGATCAGTGGGTAATAGATTTATGAAATTTAAGTAATTATATTATAGTCTGCATGATACGTATAAGTTTTTATATCAGTTCTAACAGTTAATTTTCGAACCCTGCATTTTATGAGGAACTTGAGAGTTCAGAGACCCACAACAGCCCCAACAAACCCCGGAGTGAAACATGATCTATGAGTGGATATTATTACTATTATATATTCCGTGAAGCATTTATGTCTGATAATATGATTTAATATCATGCTATGATTACATGTACGCATATTATATGTTTGATTGAGTCATGAGATATGATTGTCAGTCGCCATATATGTACCCTTCCCCGTAGACTCTGTGCATGCGTATTGAGAGTTAGGGTACTCTACCCATGCGATGTAGCTAAATTCTGCCAGGTATTGAGAGGTTTTTCCCCCGCTCTACTCATTCGATCATGATCCCGATGAGTATTGAGAGTTATTTCCTCCAGGTACTATTTGGTGCAGTTTGTGATGTATGCATGTATGAATTCCATGTTTGCTGATGTATGATATTCAATGTGGAGTTATGTCACATGATTATGCATGAGCACTAGTACACTATATTGTTGTTGTTGTTGTTGTTATTATTATTATTATTAATATATATAATTACACCCACTCACTGAGTCACAAGCTCACTATTTTTCTATTTACCCATTTCCTCCCAAGATTCCGCAGGATTTCGTACATATCAATTCTAATTAATTGAGGTTAGGCCACGAGACACATTGTTGCATGTCTTGCATTTTGAGCACGTTTATGTTCCTTATGTTTTATATGTAAATATATTTGTATTGTCAGTATGTACAATGAGACATGACCTTTGCAAGTTTTGAATTCATATATGGTTTCAGAAAAGGCACAGAGGTTGTTATGTGTTTATAGGAAAGGCCATATTATTTTCTTGAATTAAATTTATACCACAAGTTTTAGTTATTAGTCCGCATGATTCGCCTCAAATCCGACATGTAGGTTGGGGTGGGTCGTGTCAAATTTAGTTTAATTAAATTGAACTAGATCACAATGAGATTTAGTTAAACTTTGCAATAGCTGCCAAACTTATTAAATCTCATAAGCATTAATTTTACTTCAATTATAATCTTCAGTTAATTATAGTTTCATGATTGTGATTTTTATACCATTTGAGGTCTCGATGGATGCGAAATATATTTATACTATTTTAGATAGCATACAATTATGGAGGTTGGTTCCAGTCTTCTTGTAAAGTAGATTTAGAATTCATTTAGGCTTCTGATCTATTAAATTGTTAGTGACTAGTTCGAACTTGAATCATAACCAAGGAAGATTGTTGCTGACAAATTGTGATCTATTAAATTGCTGGTGACTAGTTTATGTCTTGGGTGCTTGAATTACGACTCCAAAAAAGTAAATGTACGATACCTAGTGTACAATAATTTCACATATTTTGTAACAGTTGTGATTCAATGATTTCTACTACAAAATATTTTTTAACCAAGAAGTAATATGTGAAAAAGGGAAAAACATATTTCAAGAAGTTGTGAATGCAGTTCTGTTATTAAGTGTGTTCAAGATCTAGCCCAATTAGATTAAATTGGATTCGAATTTTTATTGGGTTGGATTATATTGGATTGTAGTTAGTTGTCGGATTGTACCAAATATAAAACTCATATGTGAATTGACTAAATTATTATTCATTGGATTGAACATCCTTTTATATTATCGAGGAAAAAGGTCAAAATATATATGATATACTGATTAACAAGTATTGAAGTTTTCTTCATAAACCCCAAATTTTACATGTGTTGATCATGAAATTATTTCATATGCCTTGGATGCTCTAAAATTAAGGAAAATATTCTTCTGCCATTGTTATTGGCTAGTTGAGAGTGTTGTCGGTGATGAAAGAGGTTTTTTTAAAGGTAAATTAGAGAAATAATGACATGTCATGAGAAGAATAAAAAAAAAATTTGAAGGCAAAATACTATAATTGTCACATGTCACTTTGGATCCTCCAAACCTTAAAAAAAATTAAGTTATGAGAGTCCGTGATTTATTTGGTTCATCGATTAAATTATGTCGGAGCGGAGTTGATTTTTCTAATATCGAATATCTATAGACGATATAATTGATTAAAACTTTTTTTCTAACCGCATATCTATAATTAAAATTCTAAAATCCATTCATGTATACTTCTTATGTAGCATTACAAAGTAGGTACTTTATAACGCATAAATTTAAGCAACATTTATTTAGTGAAACAAATATCTTTGCATCAACAACAACCTCTAGCAGCACCTGCAACCTCTTCACTTAAAACCACTGTTAGTAATATGCCCTAAAGACCAATTGAATGGTGTTTATTTTTAGGGAATTATTGTATTTGAATAGCATTTTAATATTTATAAAGTGGTAAATTTATCAACATTCATAAATTAATTTAATGAATATAGTCCAAGAAGTAAAATAGTTAAGGAACACATTCTCGAGTTTGTCGAGAATATGAAACATGTATTATTTGTACTATACTTCTAAAATAGTTCCTAGTAGAGGATTTATGATTGGACGTCATAAATTCCTATAAAAACTAGTATGTGTTATAACTCATTTATGGTATGTGATACTAAAATGGATGGTGAGTTTCATATCATTAAGATGAGATATCAAGTCAAACATATAGGTACTTGTTGCGAGAATGAGTTCACTAAACTTGACCAAATATAATAACTCATATGGTTTTGAGTGTTAATGACTTATTATACATTGTGATAGATATTGTGTTTAGTAATGGTCTTTATACATGAGGCATCACAAATGTCTTGTACATAGACATCTCTAATATGTGAAAAGCATAAGGATTGATTCCTAATTAATGAAGAAATCTACCAATAGCTGTCATGGTTCGCTATGTATAGAGACAAGTGTATGGTCAAAATGGAATTTATCACTTTGTAATATACAAAAAGGATATCCTTGTAAGATAATATAAATTGGTATGAGAAATCCTTGGATAATGTGAAATATATTTGAAGGAGTTCAAATTATATTTTTCATACCAAATTCATTTAAATTTATTTTTGAGATAAAGCATAAATGTTTAACAAACTAAGCCATAAGCCGTGCTTTTCTCTGGACATGGATGATGAAGAGACCAAGACATAGAGAAACAATGGAATATATTTTATAGATCCAGCAATTCTTGTTATTTGGGTGGTTGTGAAATACTGCTAGGTGTCACTCATAACTTGTAAAAAACTTAAGATCATTATTAGTAAAGCATATTAGCAATGCATCTTAAGGTCATTAGAAAAGTTCTAATTAATGACTAAAAAGTTTACCATCATTCAATGAATAAATAGTTATCATTAAAATAGTTCTACTACCTTATAACAAAGAACCTAAAATGTCACACATATAATAGAAATGAAAAAAAGAGTTACTAGAAAATGAAAAGTTAAATTTCCTAATTTTAGGAAAATTGGTATTTATGGTGTGTTTATTTCAGGGTTTAGGGAATGAGAATGAAGGAATGAAAATAAAACACATGTTTACTTGGTAAAATGTAAATTGGGAATGAAAATAAATTATGTAGATCCCACACAATTTGTGAGTAAGGAATGAAATCTCATTCCCATAGAGGGATTGGGAATGAGAATAATGAGAATGAAACTCATGTTTACTTTTGTATCCTTCTAATTTTTTCATATTTCCCGAATTACTCTCTTTCAAATCACAATTAATTTTATTATTTTAAATGTCATTATTATTATTATTATTAAATTTTATTAACTTTAATATTTAGTTATTTTTAATTATTATTATTATCAAAATTCATTAATTTTATTATATTAAATGTCATTATTATTATTATTAACTTTATTATTTTAGTTATTATTAATTATTTTTATTAATATTATCATTATTAACATTTTTTTTATTATTAATTTTATTTTTTAATTAATATCATTTTTATAATAATATTTATACATGTATTTAGTTAATGAAAATTATATTATTTAATACTATTGATATTTTGGTAAATTAATTCTCATTCTCATTCTTCATTCCCATTTATTTTGCCAAGTAAATACATTAATGGAATTCCAGCACATTCTCATTCCCATTTATTTTCGCCAAGTAAACATTGAAATTTTATTTTTATTCCTCATTCCCATTCCAGCTCATGCGCATTCTCATTCTCATTCTCATTCTCATTCCCAGTCTATTCACATTCCATGAAATAAACGCACCATTATATTATAATTCATTAAGAATAAATATATATATCTAAAATATGATTTGAGATTGAAATTTAGATGTTCCATAAATAGTTTAAGGAACAAACTAAATTTCATAAATCCTCAATTAAACATTCTGTATAAGATCGAATAAGTAAAATGACCATATTAGATATGTTTCGATTCATAAATGATTATGGACTTCTAGACCAATTTTGGGTTTAGAATTTTGGGCTTTTATTAGACCTAATATGGATTAGGAAAAGCCATAAGAACATGTCACAAAAGAAGCCCACAATTAACCATTTGATTTTATCAAAATGGGCTTAATTAATTAAAGACAAAATTAATTAATTTAGTTATTTATTTATTTAAAATTAATTTGATTAAATAAATTATTGAAGTGATAAGATCACATTCAATAAAGAATGGCTTAGTGGGTGGGTTTAGCTCATGATAATGTTTGGTGTCATTATTTAAAAGATAATGGTGGCTTTATTTGGTGGAATGAATGATTATGAACTAGCATTCATGTTTCTTCATTATCTCTCTCATTTCTAAACGAAATTTGGTAATTCCAAATCCTATGAACTCCTAGAACATTTCTAAGTGTGGACTTGATTAGAGGCATTACAATTGGGGTGCTTTAAAGATCTCAAATCGTGCAAAAACAGAAGCTGTTCGTGCAGTGGTCTATTTTCTAGACAGTGTTTGTACCTTGCTGTTTTCAGTCATTTTCTCCTATCTCACGAAGTCGTTTCTGAAACTACAAATGAGGTAAATAAACTTTAATCTTTCCTCTTGATTTTTGTTTTTGAATGAAGTCGATCCAAGGTTTCTAGAGTTTCCGCCATCCGTTGTAATTTTACTGCGTAAAAGTTGCATTTTTAGGAACCTCATGGACAAATATTGTCCTTCAACCACCACCACATCAAACGTTGGGGCTATTGCAGCAGCCACGGCAGTACCTCCAGGGCTTGGCAGTACCTCGTAAGTCAGAGGAGGATTTTCACTGTACTTGGCATCATGTAAATATCATCATGTCATTTTTGGTGTATTAGTTATTATATCAGTAATTAAAATATTATTATGGACAATGATTCGTCTGTCCTGATTTAAAATTGTGTTATAATAAAATCCAACTTAAAGCACATAATATTGCTATATACGTTGGAATATATATGAAAACAAAATTGATCTAATTATTGTATGCTCACCATTACTGCTAATCTAAATTAAGAAGATATATAGCAAGTACTGGAACCTATATTTATAAGCTCAGCATTTTGCTTGTAAACGGAACTCTCAGCCAGGCCTCTAGCCGCCACCCCTGAAGCGATAAGAACGAACACAATAGCCATTAAAAGACCGAAAACAAGGAAAACTTAGAGCCCATTTTTTTTCGTACTGAGCGAAATGATAGAGGATTATTTATTGAAAAGGATATGATGAAATATAATAGTACTTTCTTAATTATCTCCATTTACATTAGTTTTAAGGAGTTGGTGGTCTGAGTAAGCCACCAAGAATTTTCAAACTTATGAACCATAATTAATGTTACTTTTTGGTGTCCAAATGACCATATTGCTCTGTGTGAACATTTTCCATCTATGCAAGCTGCACCTTCATATACAACTTGTTTCAAGTGAGCCGTTGATTCCTCTCCAAAATATCAAGATGATGACAGTTCGCTTCTATGGCAATAAATTAAGAGCAATGGTATTGGTAGGTATCCCGATATTCAAGTTTTAATTTGATTATCAATTTATATGTTTTTATTCATTGATTGGTGGTTAAGTAATTTTATTAGTCATAAAATCCTTAATCAATTCAAGTTGGGACTCAAATATTGGAATTCCTTAAATTATTGATAAATTAAATGTGATTTATAAGCTTGATAAACTAGTCTATGGGTTAGATTGGGATTTCAGTGGCTAATTAAATGATTTACTTTTGCTATGCGGATGATATAAACAACTTATTAAATTAGCAGTTTAGTGTTTGATAAAGTGTGTTGTTGTGGTCACTGTAAGTTTGAAAAGTAGAGCATATGTGTTTAGTAAACTTTATTACGAAAGTACTATTTTATTATATAATGACCAAAATATATAAGTTTAAATTGCCTTTTATTTTTAGAGTATGTTTAATAAATTGTTTAGACATGTCTTTTTTTTTCTTTTTTCTTTAAGTATGTAAAATTACATAATGTGGGAAAAAAACTCAATTAAGTAAAATCTAATGAGCTTCATAATATGTTACATAAATATGAATAAAATTCATACTTATATATAATCCAAATTAAAAAAAAATCAATATGTATTACATTCACATTAAATTAATAATGGAGATAACACACAATAGTTATGATAGTAATTTAATTGTGGCGGTAATAGGATATCTAATGGTTATATATTAGGATTTATGGAAACGTAAGATATAATTGTCTTTTTGTAAAATACTAAGGTTATAATAGGAACTTTAAAAAATGTAGTGACTTATTTAATAAGTTGCTTATAAAAAGCAACCTCCCACTTGCTTTTAAAACTTGCTGTCAAAATGAAAAAAAATTATAAAATAAGCTACTTTTACAAAATTTACCAAACGTTTTCTCTATCTATAATTATGAAATAAACAACGTATTGAGTTTTAACCTCAATCCCAAACGGGCCTGTATTTGTCACGGACTTAAGACTTTTCTCATCTCAAATAAGTGAAACACTTGTGTGGGGTTGGCACACTACAAGTATGTTGTGATAGAAGGTCAAACTATTTAAAACTTACTATTTAGTAGGTTTAAGTCCTGCTAAGAGACCCACAAATTAAAAGATACAAGACCCATATCATTTAAAAATATTTGCTAAATTTGTGAGTCTCACCATGAGGCCCATCAAACTTGCCATTTAGTGCAAAGATGATGTGTCACCTTCACACAAATCCTAAAAAAAAAAAGAACTTAAACTAAAAATTTATTTTTATTTTTTTAATAATTACTAAAGTTAGATTTTCTTAGAGGGTGATGATGTTCCATCCCTCTAGTTACCCACTCCAAAAACATAATTAAAAAAAAATTCACATTATTTGTAATAATTTCAAATGAAGAAGAAATTTGAACAACGAACTAATTAAATCCTCTTTAATTATTTGAAATTATAGGTACAAAAGCACATGTTTTGGACAATTTAATTATTTTATGTTATAAAAATAATCAAATTAAAATTATGTTAAAATAATATTAGTGATCAACTATGGTAAACAAAGTTAAGTAAAGAAAATGATGTAACTAATTGAATAAACTTATTCTTTATTTTAAATTATTAAAAATGTGATATTTTTGTAAATGATTTTTTAAATCAGGATGGATTTACACAAATTGTAGGGTGAAAATATCTCACCCTTTCTTAGGAACCATAATCTATTAGTCTTTTAATTTCACAACTAAATGCTTTTTTAGTCCTTACAAATTGAGCTAACTATTTAAGTGGTCTTTGTATTTGTAAAAACAATTCAAAACACCCTTATTTACTTTTGTAGTTGTTGGATCTATTTTCTTAAGATAAAAAAGTAATGGATCTACTTTCTTAAGATAAAAAAGTAATTATGTCATATATAATTTAAAATTCAAGCAAATCTATACATGCAACAGGTGATAATTAAGTATATATTAAAAGATACTCACATATAATATGAACCGTTTAAGCACTTTTTTAAAATATGTAAACTATATAGTTAATTGACTCAAACTACAAGGACTAAAGTAACATTAATCTCATTTATGTAAGAGGTGTGAATAGAGACTCATATCTAATTGTTTTAAGAGTGGGACTATTAGCACCCCTCCAGAATCTTATTAAAACCCATTTTTCAATTATATTTCATTTAATACTAAAGTATCCTTTTTTAACGAACACCCTTTTCATTTATGAATTTTTCAGTTTCTAAAAATCTTCTCACCCTTTTTTAACGAGTTCTTTGAAAAAATTGGTTATAGTTACTGATTATGGTGGTTTGTAGAGACGCTTTTGGGGGATTTTATTTTCATTAAACTAAAATTATCAGAAGGCACATTATAAGTTATGGATTAGAAGATATATACTTTATGCATTTTTTGAATTTTTAGTCAAGAGCTGAACTTTTAAGAGATATTTAGCATGAATTCATTTAAGGAAGAAGAAAAGGATCTTGGGGCTTTTTTTTGGTGGGATTATTCATACAAAGTCCTGTTCAGAGTTTCTGCCTTTTTGTGTTGGTCTCCTTATATTTTTGCTAAGAATACAAAGATTTAGATGTGTGAAGAACACTTATGCACTACTAGAAAAATAGTCTTTACTGACTTTAGAATAGTGTCAGAAATTACTTTCACTGACACTTGTTAATTGTGTCAGTAATCTGGGAGTCAGAAAAATAGTGACACTTGTAAGTGGTGTCAGTGATTACTATTACCACAGTATCACCGATATTATGACACCATAGTATTAGTAGTTATTGATATTTTATTAGTGTCTATAATTACTGTTACCATGGTATCACTAGTTAATTTATTTTAAAAAATAAAAAATTGAATTGGATCATTGCCTATTGATTTATTGGTAAAATTAAAAGGCACAACAAAATAACAAAAAGAAATTGATTTATATCACAAAATCTTTCATTTCACATTTAAATATTATTAGTATATATTACAAATTCCAAAACTTCAATAACAAAAATATGAGATATCCTACTCTTATAACTAAATAATCCAAATTCAATACACAAAAATTTCTACCATCCAATCAAATGCCTACTACTTGTGACTAAATTTAATAAATCTAGAAGTTAAATTGAGAAGGATGGCTGCCTTTCACTCTTTGAATATGAGTAGTATAATTGTGTTATCACACCAGCAGCTTCTCCATTCAATAGACTGTATGGGTTAGGATATAAGTGAAGTTGAGGAATAAACACTTCAAACACATTGATCAAATCTGCATATGAATACATGGAAAAGAAAAAAAAATTAGCTGCCAATATCTAGCCATTAGAGAAAACTATATTTGCTTCTCACATGATAAAACTATATAAGTTAAAATTGCATATGAAACTGTAAAAGTAGCAGCAAGTGTTTGAATATATATTAAATTTAAAATACTAAATATATCAGAATGATACTTTCCAGATTTTAAGTGGACATATAAGTCAACAACATATTAAAATTTGAGACTATTCCGATATCATTAGGCTGGTGTTTGATAGGATCAAACATTAATGAACAATTCTGTCAAAATTGCATATGAAACTGTAAAAGTAGCAGCAGGTGTTTGAATATATATTAAATTTAAAATACTAAATATATCAGAATGATACTTTCCATATTTTACATGGACATATAAGTCAACAACATATTAAAATTTGAGGCTATTCCGATATCATTAGGCTGGTGTTTGATAGGATCAAAGATTAATGAACAGCTCTGTCAAAATTGCATATGAAATTGTAAACGTAGCAGCAGGTGTTAAATTTAAAATACTAAATATATCAGAATGATACTTTCCATATTTTACATGGACATATAAGTCAACAACATATTAAAATTTGAGGCTATTCCGATATCATTAGGCTGGTGTTTGATAGGATCAAAGATTAATGAACAGTTCTGTCAAAATTGCATATGAAATTGTAAAAGTAGCAGCAGGTGTTTGAATATATATTAAATTTAAAATACTAAATATATCAGAATGATACTTTCCAGATTTTAAGTGGACATATAAGTCAACAACATATTAAAATTTGAGGCTATTCCGATATCATTAGGCTGGTGTTTGATAGGATCAAAGATTAATGAACAGTTCTGTCAAAAGAAGTTACTGCAGAGACAGCAGAGTTTGAAAAATCATTAAAAATAAATTACAAATTCAATCAAAATAAAATTTTCCAGATTCGAAGTATGCAAATAGAAGTGTAGTTTCGCCGAATTTCAGCTTATTCTAACTCTGTTAGACTATACGTTTGCAATATCAAACATGGTACATATGTAACTTCTAATAAAATTGGACAACAATCAACCATATTGAGAAATCCATTCAAAATCAAATATAAACCCAATTCATTCCAAAATTTGCTAGAATTAAAATGTTCTCATTTAAACTTAGTTTAATCAAACTTTCAAATCAATTGAAAGTCATTTAGTCAAGTTCGGAAACAACCAAGTTCACAACAACAGTCAATTAATCCTCAAATTTTCAGCATAATTTGGTAAACTATTAATTAATCTTTTACCTCAAAATCAAGTGTCCAGCAACTCGAATATCATCAATCCCCATATAATAATTTGAACTTCTACCGTCAAATGTGCTGATTAATCAAAAAACTGAAATCAAGATGAAGTACTGAATTGAGTAGAAGAATAATGTAAGAACCGAGAACGAAAAGGTTAGGGGTACTACCACCCAATATTCACATGGTAGCTAAGTATCAGAATTTAGCCAAATATATAATGATTATCTTGAGATCAACTAATCAATTCACAGCTCTTCCATAATGGGAAAAAATAGTATTCACCCAAAAAATCAACAATCGTATGGACAATACTCACCCATAATTTTATATTTATCAAGTCTAGAGGCCAAGTTCAAGAGAACAGAAGCATCAGATGTTTTTTGAAAGCCGGTGGTGTAATGAAGGCGGCGCCACATTTTTCAGCCATTGATTTGAAGTCGACAATCTAGATTTTCCTTGCCACAAATGAGAAACCCTAAAATTAGTTGAATATAATTATATTGAATTTTAATCAAAATTAAAAGAGGAAAAGAGAAATTACCGAACGTCAATAGATCTTGACTTTCTATTGGAACCTGCTAAAGAGTACTTCTTAGTTAAGGATCTGTATCACGTTCCCCTTTCATCTCCTTCACTTTCTTACCCTGAGGTCTTATCAACCTCTTAGAAAGGAAGATCTGGTTAGGACCCAGACGCCCACCCCCGGAATCCGAACTGGATTTCGTCAATGAGCCGCAAGGCTGGCTAATCGTACGCAGCAGGCTCGAAGACCCCTGGTTCTGGAAGGCACATGAGTCCGAACACTATGTTGAATGTGCTGACACGCCGGAGTTGGCTGCTGGCACAACAGGGTGGTGCCTTACCGCACCGCAGGCGAAGTTCAAGCTCTGAGTCGGATTTGCCAGCAGAGTAGGAGGAGAAGGCTGGTGGGTAGAAATTTGTGGTTGTTCGTTAAGGTTTCGTGACTGTTCATCTTTTTGCTCTGATATGTCATCGTCTCAGGATAAAGCGCAGTCCACCAAAGATATCTCTCTCTGTCTCTTCATCCAATCTCATTAAAAATTAGTTGGCGTGGTAGCTTACAAAATGACACTAGAGAAGTTTTGTTTTCTCTCAATTTTAATTTTCAGAGACTTCATGAGAGAGGCGGCGTTAGAAGTTTGGAGAAGTTTAGGTTTAGGTTTAGATTGCAATGGATATATTTTATATTTTTAAGACTTTAATAATTAAACAAATAAAAAATTTTAGGCTCAGCGGTTTTGCAATTGAAAGTAAAAGTTTGAAGTTTATAGATCTTGGGTTCGAGTTGAGGCGAAAACAAAAATAAAATGATAATTTTTTTGCTATTGATACCTTAGCGTCAATGATTTCTGATGTTTAATATACTGACACTATAATATCAGTGATCTATGATACTTGTTTGTTAACACGGAAAATGCCCCAAATGTATGAAATTACTAATACTTTTTAATAAAGTGTCACAATACAAGTGTCAGTAAAGACTATTTTTCTAATAGTGATGCCAATTGTTGGAGAAAATTTAGATGTGTGATCGGAAGCCACATTAAAAAATGAAGGTGGCTAGTATTGCAATTGAGTATGAAAGCACTTTTTTCTCCTTTTTTAAATTACATGGACTACGAACCTTTATTATTATTATTATTATTATTATTATTATTATTATTATTATTATTATAAAGAAATTGAAGCAGTTATCCACAATAATGAAGGCACATGAAAATAAAAGGGAACGCCTTCGTGGAAAGTGTTTAATTCCAAGAGTATTTAGTGCACTGGAAATATTTGGTGGATGGTAAGGTTATTTTCTGTAGCATTAATTATGAATTTATAAGTTGTCTGATGTTGCATTTGCTATGTCTTTAGTAGGTCATTATTGTACACATTCTGACAGGAGGGGGTCAACAAGAGAAAAACCTAGCTTTGATTACAAACATTATGAATTTAGACATTAAAAAAATAAATAAATAAACACATAGGAAAATGTTGAATGCTGTTTTGATAGAAAGTTTTACACACAATATTTGATCAAATAAAACACGGAGCAAAGAGGAAAGTGGTTGCACAATTTACACAAATTACATTATCAGAGTTTTGATGTGTGTGTGTGTAGTGAAAAAAAAATTACAAGGTCAGCTAGTAATTCTTGGATGAATGAATATCAATAAATTTCATAGTGCAAAACATAGATGTCCATTAATCTAACAATGTTCATTTGTATCTATTGCAGAAGTATTGTTGATCACTTTCTTATCATCTTTAAATGAAGCCGTGGTCTCCTTTCTTCTTAGTTTGAGGCAAACACTACTTCTTCTTTCCCCTATTGGCGTGAGGATTTTCAGTTGGATACCCTATAAATTAATAAGAAACAAAGATTACGATAATAGATTAAAAGGATAAAGAAGAGAAAGAGGGAGATTGGTTCCTTTGATTTGTATACTATTCATGGTTACCGAACTGGTTATATAGGATTTGCTTCATTGACTTAAACTGTGTTGTTTTAATGCAAAAGTAGTTGATTGTGTAGGGAGCTTGAGATGGATAATGAATAAGATTGCTAATATGATTTTTTGATGTGGATTACTTGTGTCACAGCTTTTGATTGTAATGAAAGATGAGCAGCAAAACAATTGTGAATGTCGAGCTTATTTGAATTTGAGGCTGTAAAAATGGCCAAATATTTTAAGTTTTTTTTTTTAATTTTGTACTTTGATTTATGAATCGGTAAAGATAAATGGGAAATTTACCCATTTGACCATTTTTCAACTTTTAAAATAAAAAAGACTTGACTTCAGTTTTTCTTACAATAGCAACCATTTATAAGATTCTTAGACCAAAATACCCCTAAAACTAAATAAATAAACCCCCAACTCCCAAGCAATAGCCGAATATCTCCACACACCACCAAAACACTCCTCATTTTACCTCTCCCACATTATCCAACTATCACTCGACCTTCCTTTTACCTAACTCACATTCATTAAACTAATATATTTATCCAAGTATTGAAGACAAAATCAAGCAACAAACTAAAAAGTAATAAGAAGTTAAGGTTAATATTTCTTCAATCTTTATCTTTTATTTTTTTATTAGGTTTCATACAAAAGATTAGTTGGTCATTTTATTACAATGCGGTTACATTAAATGGTTAATGTGAGGTCATAGATTTATAAATTAGTAAAATTTCGACAAAATCCGACAAAAATGGGTTTTGAACGATGTTGAAGATGAAACCTAGAATCCAGGCGACAAGTACATGTTGCCCTGGCGACAAAACGATCGTCCAAGCTTAGAATGACTTGTTGCCCAGGCGACATATATGTGTCGCCTGGATTTTGGTGTTCATCATCCAGGCGACAAAATATTGCATGTTGGGAGATCAGTGCTCGCATTGCCTAGTATACAATATTGTCGCCAAGGCGATAGTGCTGTCATCCGAATCACCCGAATTTGTTGATAATTAGTTATTTATTTAATATAGTTGGGCAACGCAAGCGTGTCACCCACGTTGCTTAGCCTCCCACGCCATGCATGCCCATTTGGTTAGGTGATGGGGAGAAGCCACTTGCCTTACCCAAGCTTGACATGGCCAAATTTTAGGCAACACGGGCAACCATCCACATTCTTGATTGGCCGACACACCAACCTTCTCATTAACCTAAAAATAATTTTAAGTTTTGATTAATAATTTCTTAGAGGCATTTAAACAAACACTTGGTGTGCCATTTATTGGATATCTTAATCTTAGAAAAACTCTAATATTTTCATACGTACCCAATACACAACCTAATGATTAACTATGATCAATGATGAATCAACCAGGCAATTTTACCAAAAAAATTACTTTAAATTAATGAAAAAATTTGAGAGAAAGTACCCACGCCGCCGAAACCGTAGGTGAAAGAACTTGCTGGGACCAAAATAACTCACACAAATTGCCACTACAAGTGAAGGAAATCGCCACTAGAAGTGAAGGAACTCGGCGGAAATCAAGAAATGCGGCAAGTGAAGGAACTTTGTGTGGGTGTAGTTGGGGCGATAAGAGATATTTTTAGGTAAATTTTGGGTCAAATGTTTGGTTTGTTTTGTTTTGAGAATTTAGGGTTATTTTGGTCTAAGAGCTTTGGAAGTGGTTGCTATTATTAGAAAAATTGGGAGTAGGGTTTTTTTTATATGAAAAGTTGGAAAGTGGTCAAATGGGTAAATTTCCCAAGATAAATTGATATTTCTTAAGGGTAGGATGGTCATTTACACTGTTTATAAACGTTGGCGCCTGTTTTTCATTGAGCTATTACCTTATAGATCTGCCTTATGTCACGGCCTGGTTCGTTCCAACGCTATGCCGTGCGGCCTTAGGCGCCAAATTCGCACTCTCTTGGCCCTAAGTCAGCCTTACACCCAAATCCGTTGCTGGATTCGAGAAGCGGAAAGAGGATTCACTCTAACACACAAATGTTGGGAGGAAAGAACTTATGTTGCTCGATAGAATGCCCACAAAGCTATGTGTACTGGAATTCTATATTGCTTTTTGATATATCTTTGGCCAAATGAGGCCCTCTTCTATTTATAGAGTACAAGAAAGTATCTAGAGAGTCTCTAGAGTAATCACAACTACCACCTAAATAGATTAATTACATAGAAAATACCTACATGCTCTATACAAGTCTCCATAGCTCTAGAATTCTCCATGGGCCAGGCCATGTGGAGGCATGGGCCATGACATTCTCCCCCACCTATTCCGGAGACATCCTCGTCGACTCACTGTGGAAGGGTTTGATCTTGTCTTGGAACTGCCACAGATCGTTTGCGGCCTCCCAACTTGTTTCGCTCTCGGGTAGTCCCTTCCATTTGACGAGGTACTCTTGGCATGGCGGAAAACTCTTCTTTCGAACCACACAACTACCCACGAGTGTAGATGGCTCTGATACCAACTGTCACGGCCCGGTTCGTTCCAACGCTATGCCGTGCGGCCTTAGGCGCCAAATTCGTACTCTCTTGGCCCTAAGTCAGCCTTACACCCAAATCCGTTGCTGGATTCGAGAAGCGGAAAGAGGATTCACTCTAACACACAAAAGTTGAGAGGAAAAAACTTATGTTGCTCGATAGAATGCCCACAAAGCTATGTGTGCTGGAATTCTATATTGCTTTTTGATATATCTTTGGCCAAATGAGGCCCTCTTCTATTTATAAAGTACAAGGAAGTATCTAGAGAGTCTCTAGATTAATCACAACTACCACCTAAACACATTAATTACATAGAAAATATCTACATGCTCTACACAAGTCTCCATAGCTCTAGAATTCTCCATGGGCCAGGCCATGTGGAGGCATGGGCCATGACACTTAGCTTTGGTTTTAATGGTATAAGGGTATTTTGGTCATTTAATTTAGTCAACAAACGGTCCAATTAACAGTTCACTAACAACAAAGGAGAAAGTGGAGATACGCTGATACAATCTCTCAAAAGGAAGATACAACAAACTTTAGGGGAAGTAAAAGAAAATTACCCAACATTGATACCATTGTTGTTTGTGTCAAGTTGACTGATTGGAGCTCCTAAATCAATAATGAAGTGGCACCTCTCTTTCGATAATAATATAATGACAATTATTAAAGAGAACAGTAATAATTGTCATTAAATGATAATAATAATAATAATATTATTATTATTATTATTATTATTATTATTATTATTATTATTGTTATTATTATTATTATTATTATTATTATTATTATTATAACTACTAATACTACTACTTAATAATGATAATGGTAATAATATTTATAAAAAAAAATTTACTCTTTATTTTCTTAGTGAATAAATGCTTAATTGTAACTAATGACATTTTAATAACTTTATAATCTATTTTTATCACAAAATAAAATAAATATATCAACGAAAATATAACTCATGCCGATTGTAATTTTAATAACTCAAGTAAATAATTTATTCTAATTTTCATTCCTTCGGTTGTTATCCATTTTGATTCCGAATCATTCCAATTTCTATTCATAAATAGCATACAAACGGAGGGTACAGTCAGTTCCATAATACTTCAATTAGACTAAATTTTAGTACGAGTATTTTGCAAGTAATATTTTTAAAATTTTATCTCTTGTGACGCGGCTCTCAAATCTGATTTGTAAAAGATGACGATGATAGTTTAATAAGTAAATTTTAATTTTTTGATATATTTTGCCAAAGTTTTGAAACCTATCTTTAAAAAAAATAATTAATCAAAGTAGCATTGTTGGTCTGTCAATTAAGCAACTTTATTTTCGTTTATTAAGCTTTGCCTAAGCCGTTGGGAAAAGAAAAAGAAAGTGTATCTAGGCCGTATCATTTCAATCCAATCATTGACAAGGGCTTCCATTTCCAGGCATGGATAAACTTTTGTCGAATATCTTAAGAGTCTAAGCAAAGCTTTAGTTTCCATTCCTATCAAGCAAACCAGTGCCTAATTGCCGCATAAATAGACAAATTTAGTTATCATTTTCAGATCCAATAATTAATGATAGACAAAGACATTGTAACTTTTTAAAATGATGAATTAAAGCTCTAAAAATGTACTCATTTATTCATAAATACTTCTTTTATATAAAAGAAGTATTATTTTTGTGAACAAGCAGCTTACATTGCACTTACAAAACAAAGAAAAAAGGAAAAACAGAATGAAGCTTACATCGCATAAATGTAAGCAAGATTATTTATTTATTGAGATACAGATACAACTTTATTATGGAGCTTCAGTTTTGAGGCTCGGTTTCAGGCTCAGTATCAACAGCCTCACCAGCGTAAGTGCAGCACCTGCAGCTTCTTCCATAATAACCACGTCCACAGCAACCGTAGCGGCAGTGGCCACCGCCATGGCCCCCACCACCGCCATAGCCCCCACCACCGCCATGGCCCCCACCACCGCCATAGCCCCCACCACCACCATGGCCACCGCCGGAATAGCCGCCACGGCCAGGGTATCCGCCGTATCCCCCGCGATTGCCCTCAATTTCATGTGTCTCTGTGGCCTTATCAGCTGCATATGTATTTACAACGTGTTACATAATTATTAGTAATGATTAATGCTAATATTTATTTTATCTTGATATTATTTATTTTGAATAATAATAAACACACGTTAAATATGTTGTTTATCTAATATCCCTATGGCTTATTATGATTAGATATTTTAATATAATGTGGAAAAAAAAATCCATGAATGAAACATAATAGTTAATTACAATTAACTCAGTGTTATCAAAGTGCAGATTTGAGACTAAATAGTGCTATTTAGTTAGAATACTTCATTAAATTATTATAAAATTTCAAATTTGTATTTTAAAATATGTTTTTATAAACTAGACAGCCGTTTGTTATATAAGCTCACCCTTTTCGTTGTGATCAATGGAAGTCTCGGCCAGGTCTCTGGCTGCTACCTCAGAAGAGATAAGAAGAGCAATGGCCATTAAAAGGCCTAAAAGAAGGAACAATTTGGAACCCATTTTCCTTTTTCTTGCTTGAGAAAACTATCAATGAAGGATTGGAGAAGGATGATGAAATTTGCGTTCTCATGTTCTCTATTTATAGTGGGAGGGCTCATGAGAGAAGTGTACGATGAATTTATGAGTCATGACCCACAGTGTGTGTTGGCCGTTGAAGATCTACTTGTAGAAATTATTCAATTTTTTTAATTGAATTTGTCAGTACTAGAAAATCTAATGTTTTCACCTACTCTAAGTAATTATGTCGACCAATGGATTCATACTAATACTTGGTCCAGAAGTGGCCAAGTGTTTATTAGGAAAAACATTTCATATTAATTGAAAATAATTATTAAATTAAAAAATTATTAATTTTTAAATTAATTTTTTAATATAAATTAGTTACATATACTTTTATGATACTTTTAACTAATAATTTTTATTTTTATTTTTTAAAAAATTACTTACATATTTAATGTAATTACATTCTCAAAATTCGAATAGAAAAACTAAATTAAATTAAAACAATCTTTTACCAACTATTTACGCACTTATTCGTAAGTAATTGTTTTTCGTTTTAAAACATGGCACAATGTCTCTGTAACTCTTTTATTAGAGCTGGGTCCATAGTCACCACTTGTTATTGGACACTAGTAGTACGGAAAATGTGGCCTTTATAATGCGATGACTTTAAGAGGCAAGATTTAATCCAAGCCGCGAATTGGTCTTTCATTATGCATTCAGGATGAAGCCACCCTGTCATGATAATTGCGACCCATGTGCGCGACCTGTTAATGTCAGTTGTGCACTTGTACAGTTCTTCTCCTCACAATTGACTTTAAAGCCACGGCGTCTACAGTGTGGATAGGATAGAGCTAATTTAACTAGAGAACGCGATGAGTTCAATAATGCCCATTTCGTGTCATGTTTCGTTCTTCACGGCATTTCGTCGTTAATAGGGGCGGCTCAACCCTTTAGGAGACTTTAGCCAAATTGTTTTAACTATAACATCTTAAAAATTTAAGATTATATATATATTAATTTTATTATTAAAGTTATCATTTCAAATCAAATTTTCTACATTTTTAATTCATAAAATTATTAATTTTCTTTTTTAATTTTGCCAACATATCTTTCTCAAATGATAACGTAGTCTAGCCTATCTTAAATAAGTTTTTGACAATTTAGTTTTGAATTTTTTTTCAAAAGTATTTTTATCAATATTATAAACAATTTCCTATGAACAAAGTACACAATTATTTTAGAAAAATAAAAACAACACCCAATAAACATAGTAATATTTTTCACAAAGGAATAAGACAACTAAATAACAAACTAAGTAAGAAGAAAATGTAAAGATAAAATCTGAAAATTTGAGACGAAATCATTAATTAAACTTTAATAGTTTTAGGTGTAATGCATTAACCAATGACCATGAAAAGAAAAAAAAATAAACGATTGATTTTTTTTTTCTAAAAAATTATTTCTAGAATTTAAAACAACAACTGATGAACAATGTTAGTGAATTAGATGAAGCTGGAGCAGAGCATGTAGCTGGAGCAGAGCATGATGTTGCTATGTAGCTGGCTGTATCAGATCAAATCATTAAGCTGACTTGTCAAAGTTAGTTAGCTGGTTGAGCTGATGTGTCAAGTTAGCTATTCAGCAAATGGTTATATATTGCAACAATCTCGTGTGAGTGTTAAGAGATTGTAGCTCAATATAAATATCAATTTGTAGTTATTAAACTGTAAGCTTGGTATAATAAAAAGATAAAAAAACAGTTTTCTTTGCAAAGCATTTCTTTTATTTTCTTTCATTTTCTAGCCTACCAAACAATATAGAACTAAGTTTCTTTCAAACAAGCATATAGTTTTTGTAAAAATTTAAAACACAACACCCGATGAATACAGTAATATTTTCATAAAGAAATAAGACAACTCAATAACAAAATTAATTAAAAATATAGTAGAAAGATAAAACCTAAGATAAAACCTGAAAATTTAATATGAAATCACAAATTAAGTTTGATGATTTGGGGTTTTATGACTATGGAAAATATAAAAATAAAATAAACTGTTAATTCTTTTTCTAGTAATGCATTTATGGTATCATTGTTTTAGGAGAAAATATTGCTAACAGGTAAGTTCGCAAATGTAGGTTTTTTTTTTTAAAAAAAAATAGAGGTAGGAATTAACAATGTTTTAATTAAAATTTATTAATTTAAGTTACAGAGAAATTCTATAGGAATTAAAACTATTAATTCTAGAGAGAATTTATTGGAATTTTGATAATTCATTTAAGAAAAGATAATTATAAAGCAATAATAAAATAAACTAATCATGATTGAGTTAGTTGAAATTAGAAATTTATATATTTTTACTATAAAATAGTATGTTTAAAATAAATATAAAACATTAATCTATAATAGGGTCTTAAGGTGGTCAACCATCTAGTTGTCTAGAAAAAAAACCACTCCTATATAATTATCAAGTGCGGATACCTACATTTTTTTTTAATGTGGACACGCTCTTAAACTATGTGGTTCAAGAAATTAAAAATAAATTCTCTTAAATTTTATAGTTTAATATTGTGTTTACATAAAAAAAATATATAAGAGCGTTTGCCCTAGAGAAATAGTAATAATTTGTGTGTGTGTGTTGGGAATAATTTAATTATTGAGAAATTAAGTCAGAACCAAAATCTCTAATTTTGGAAGCTAATAATTATTGGTTAACTGATTTGATAGTTAAAGATTTACAATCAGTGAAATGTAACGTTTATTAATTAATTTTTTGATTTAACATATATTCGATCAAAGTCATCTTATGCTTTAGTTGATTATCTGACCTGATATTTGTGTGTGATAGTTGATCTAATCGTACGTGTGTAATCAGTTGATGTCAAAGGCAATACTTGGATAGATTAGCTGGAGATACGATCATCGATCCTTATGTCGTTTAGCACGAAAATGGATAGATTAGCTGGAGATAAGATCATCGATCCTTATGTCGTTTAGCACGAAAATGAAGTGCACGGCATATCCAAACATGCTCCTTTTGATTAGACTTTTCACATTTTCATGATCCTCCGGCATCTAATACTTCATATCCAAACATCCTCCTTTTGATTAGACTATTCACATTTTCATGATCTTCGGATATCTAATTGGAGGAGATTGTTATCTTACATGGGAAGAATTATATTTTACATAATCAGTTTATTTTATTAATCTCTACAATTTCAACCGTAAGATACATTATTTTTTCACAACCATTTGATAAAAATTTAATAATTATAAAAATATAAAATAATAAAATCACATTATTTTCACAATTGTTGAATTTTTCATCAACAGCTGTAAGAGAGAATTATCCTAATTGCATTGATTTTAGATAAATGAAGTGGCTACTTTTCTTTTTTCTTGTTTCCAAAGAGTGAAGAAGATTCTGACAATGCCGCACCCGTCATATTAATTGGTACTTAAAAAAAAAAGGACCTAAGGAATTTTGACGCTTAATCCACTATATTAATTAAAATTTTATGTTAATTGGTCAATTTGAATTACTAATTGCATACTATCGAAAAAAAAATTATCATAAAGTTTTAACAATCTTTTAGCTTGTAACATTTTCAAAATTAAACTGAAGCATATAACACTTACGAACGAGTTCTGAATTATGGCAATTAACAGCTACAAGAGTTGGAGAGGACACTAGTGAGTTTGGAAGAATAAACAAAGACTAGGAGATAAAGTTACGGCAGAGATCAACATGTGATATTTTGGAGTCTTTCGTGAAAACCTACAGAAAAAATATTGCCCATAAATCCACTATTTCTGTGAGAAAATCTTAAATATATGTAGATGAATTTATTATTAACTCCCTGCCGTGCATTACTTGCTCCAGTGTTCACAATAGGTAATTACAAATTGAATTTTGACTCGATATTATATACTTCATTTTTGAGTCACCTATTTCACTAAATCCTCATCGTACATGTATTTTTTTTTTTTTTGATGTTACAAAGAATATGGGAGATTATTAATTTCTCCCCATTAAAATTAATATACACTACTTACTCTTTTATAGTTTTCGTAACTATCAATCATCCTTTTGATAGCATAATTTTGCAGTTTTTTTAATTTTTAAATACGTTTTTATTTATATTTATTATAAATTAAATAAATTGTATGAATGGAAATTAAAACAAAAAATTAAGCACTAAAAATACGAAATCTATGTTTTGATGTCAATAATAATAATAATAATATTGTTTTATACTTTTCATTATTTTTAACTATTTTTCTTATAATAAATCATGAAATAAACTACCCATTTAGCCCATTTTTCCTTTGAATTTTTTTTATGTTAGGGGAATGTTTAGATATTATAAAAATTTTAAAGAACTATGTGGTATATATTAATTTGAACATGGAAGAAATTGGCAATTTCCCAAAAAAATAATGAATAACTTTATAGTGTGTTTACTAAATGGGATTTAAAATGAACTGGAATCAGAATGAGATGGATTCTAAATGAGAAATTAGAATCAGAATAATTTATTTATTTGAGCTGTAAGAATCAAAATTATAATGAGCTGTATTATCATTAATGTTGTTTACTTTATCTTGGAATCAAAATAAAAATGAATTAGTTAGTTTCAAATGACTAAAATACCCTTAATCAACTGTTATCATAATTTTTATTCTGTATTTTAATTATTGTGATTATTATTGTTTAAAAATTATTATTATTATTATTTATTATCTTTAATAACAACATTATTGTTATTAAAATTAATATGTTAACTAATTGTAATACACTTATCAACAACAACAATAATAGTAATAAATTTCTAATTTCTAATAATCATTACAAAATTGTATTTTAATTATTATGATTATGTTTATTACAAAATGATGATGATGATGATAAAAAGTATTATAATCGATTTTAAAATAATAATAATAATAATAATAATAATAATAATAATAATAATCAAAACAACAACAAAATAATTGGAATAAAAAATCATCATCAACAATACAATAATATAAAAAATCACCATCATCAATTTCTCAAATAATAGTAATAATAATCATTATCGTTTTTGCAAAAAAAAAAAAATCATCGTCGTCGTCTCAAAAAAAGAAATCATCATCATCATGGGTTGCAACAGTTGCCGATGGGGGCGAGATGTCTATCGCTTCTGTGCGAGATCAGTTGCTGACGCGTCAGGGACTACTGTTTCCAACAACGGCGGGTGTTGCTGCTGCGATTTGGGGAGCTACTACTTTAGTGTGCTAAGGCCATCTCCTATGCATAACATCATTTTAGTGTAACATCAACACCAAAAATATACATTTTTCACATAAAATTACTATTTCCTCCCCAACCCATTTACACCAAATTTTACACTAAAAAGAATACTTTTCTTTTTATTTCTTTAATTCTCAAGAATTAATTCAATTAACACAATAAATATTACTATTAATATAGATAATTAAGTAATAAGTAATTTTATATCGATTAACAAAAAAATAGAAAATTATTAAATTTACATTTAATGAACTAAATTAGTACATTATGAAAATTAAACATTACATTAATATAGAAAAATACAATAACAATAAATAACAACAATAATATAGAAAAATACAATACAATAACAATAATACTATAGTTATTTGAATTACTAAATTCATCCCACAAATGATCAATTAGTGTATTTCGGGGTGCAATGTGAGTCTCTTTATCTTTGATTTGTTTGTGTCGAGTAAGAAATTAAGATTTTCAAAATAAACAAATTAAGATTTTGCAGAGAAGATCTCAATAAGGCCAAGCATCTCAAAATACTTCCAATAATATTGGCCAATATTTTGATGATATTGGAGGATCTAATAATGATCCCCCACATTACTAAATAATTGTTCTAATTATGCTAGTAGTAGTAGCTTTTTTAATTTTTGTTAATTTAATTTTGTATTTTGAATTTGTAATATGTAATCTAGTAATTAATGTTATTGGCATTTTATTTTTATTATAAATTTTTGTGCTGAATTTTTTTATTTAAAATATTAGTATAATTTCAAAAATTAAAAAAAATCAAAATTAAAATAATAATAATAATAACTTAAAATATTATATAAAATAAGACATATATGTAAGTAAGATAAAATAATAAGGATATTTGAGTCTTTTTTCCCTAACACTAAATATGGTGTAATGAATACTGTTGCACCATATTTGGCGCAATACATTCATTACACCATATTTGGTGTTGATTTTGGTATTACATTGGAGAAGCATTTTATACAAAAAATGGTGTAAAACGTGATTTGGTGTTAGGTTTAATGCTACATTGAAGATGCCCTAACGATGCAATTTGTGTTATTGCTCGATGCAATTTGGGGAGCTATTGTTTTGGTGTCCGATCCCAGTGCTGTGATGGAGGCCATAAATGTTTAGCTGCGATGGAGGCTTGTTTACGAGAGTTCAATAAAGGCTTCTTCAAGTGATGTGGCTGAGATGGACGCTTTCTCAAGTGTTCGAAATGTTTGCTACTTTTTTTTTTTTCTACTATTTGTATTTTCAAAATTTTTAATTTTTGGTGGGACAAATTTGGTAATCTTACGAACGGAAAACTGATTCTCAGTCCCCTTTGCGAATCACTCTTTCATTTCCCATTTGCAAATTGAGATGGACCCCATGGTTTTTATTTTAATTCCCACCTTTACTAGACACAATAAACGACATTAATATTTTCTATTTCCTAATCTAAGAAGTATACACATAATTAGAGATGCAGTTGTTTCAAATAGCATAATTCATTAGAAATTCAAGAGCAAAATCTTTGTGAACTCAATAATAGGTCTAAGAAAAATCAAAGAGTTTGCTTAATTATGAGAGAGAGATTTTGCTAGCTTGCAGTCTGTAAAATACAGCCCCTTATAAAATGAGTGATTGGCACACCTTTAATTGCTTGTTGGCCCACCTCTAGTTGTTTTAGCTTGGATGTGCCTTACATAAACTGTAAGGTAGCAAGACCCGAAATATGATGAGATAAGTCTTACTCTGAACAGAACCGTACGTCATGTATGACGCAGATCGAAATGACATTGCTTTTTTGCATTGATGTTGAATCCAATTTCATTAACTGACGTGGGGACTCCATGCACGTGATAACGTCATGGGACACAATATTATTTTAACATTCTTTGCATCTTTTTCAAAATTTTCAGCAGCTTCTCGCTATCAATAAATAGGGCGAAGCTGCAATGATCTTATCACCGGGTCTCAAGTAACATCACAGTGATAAAATCAAGCTTAGTAACTTCTTCTTCTTAAGAGAAAACAATGGCTTCATCTAAGATCACTTTGTTTTTTTCTTACTTGTTTTCTCTTTGATCTTGTTCTTTTGCCATCTCTTCATATGATCACTCAAGTGAGTAAATCGACTGGGGGAGAAAAAAAAGTAATAATATAGCTACAATTTCTTTTTTATAAACTGATGTATCATGACTTAATTAGTTGGATTAGATATCGTTTAGTCCACATGATTTATTTTTAATTATTTTATATTTTTATTCAACCAACAAATTAATATCAAATCAATTTGTACAAAATAAGTTTGCATAAGAATTTGTAGGTATATCATCACTAAAAAAAAAAGAGAGAAAAGAAAATACTACTATCATTTTCTTCATTTCTACGCATGTATGAAATTATTTGCGTTTTAGCTTTCTATAGTATGTGTGCTGTGTGTATTAATTTCTAGATCTGCACAATAAACATACAACGTCATTTGTTAGCTAATATTTATTAGTTAATACACGCCCACACACTCGTAAATGATACATTCCTACAACAACAGTAGATTAGAAGTCATAACATTCAACATATCTACCTTAATTCATGTCATGAGTGAAAATACAATCTCACATTGTTGTGAAAAAATTAATATACTCGTAAGCGCACGAATCTAGAGATAGAATAGTGGTAACGAAGTCGATTCCATAAGAATTGTTATAAATTGAAAAATCTAATTTAAATTTAAATTAATATTAATTCTAACCTAGTTGAGCAAATTGAGTTTTAAGAGAAATTAAACTAATTAAACTAAGAAAACAATTAAAGCAAATGAGAATTCAATATGACAAAAATTACCAAAGTTCCATAATCCACCACCATTCAACTAGTAATTACCTAATTATTAATTAATCCTCAATTTTAGAGTGATAACTTGAAATCAATCTATGCCATCTCATGGATATAACAATTAAGCCCAAGTAATTAAATCTAATATATGTTCTTTTTCTACTTAATAGTATGATATCTAAGAATCTCATGTAAACATATTGAATAACAAAGAGTCAAAGTTTTCCTAAGCACTCTATGTAAATAATTTAATGAAATATATAGAATTAAAGATAATCATATATAAACTTTATAGATCCAAGCATAGATTTAATCAAATATTAATCCTAACAATCAATAATGCATGACAGAATTGATGAAAATAACATTCAATTAATAATGTAAAACAAAAACCATAATTATTAAAGTACACATGTAAGAATTAATTAAATACAAAAATAATTATTTCATTAAATAGGATTTCATTCTTAACCTCAGTATAAAAAAATTAGCTAAATATATTTGAATTAGAAACAACAAAATAAATAAATTCAGCCATGGAAAGCCGAATCGTTGCTGCTCTCGCTATTCTTCTTCTCTGCTCGAATTGCGTCTGCACTCTTTTTATTCCTCTCTGGCGGCTACCCTCTTCTCCAAAAGGCAAAAGCTTACTTTTATATTTTTCAAAGTGGGCCACTTTCCTTTTAATTCTAAAGCCAAAAGGCTTTGCCTTTTAATTTGCTCTCACACGTGATCACCCTTAGAATTGTTTTAGGATTCCTTTTCCAATTATGAAAGCCAAGTGCAGGTCCTTTAACTTGCTTTCCAAATATTACAATGCCATACACGTGCAACTTAACTAAGCTAAAGCCAATGTTATGGTTAACGTGCTGGATCAATTAATTTACTGGCTTCGGTTTCCTCGGCTTCACTTCCACATGCATGTGTGTCTAATTGCTTCTGAAATCAATTAATTAACGCTTCCGAAATTGAGCTCCAGTTCGTATGAGCATTAAACCCAAATCCGTTGAGCAATAATTATCCCCTCCTAAAAATATATTTTATACTTTCACCGTATATAAATCCAGAACATAAATATAACTATGTATTTAACAATATCATATTAATTAACATAGCTAGTAGAAGTATAAATATTGTATCAAGAAAATATGAAAGTTTTTCTACCTTGAAAAATTGAGAAATTTATTAAATAAAGGGCAGAGATACATCTAATCAAGAGGTATAATGAGCCTTACCCCTTAAGATGACTAAGAAACTGATATACGAAAATAAAAAATTAACAGAGAAAGAACTATGGAAATGGCTATCAAAAACATTAATGAAGGAATCCGTTAGGATTATTAAACAACACGTGATTTATATCCCAAGAAGGATGGTCAAGCCAAGTAAAATCAGAAAAATCCAGAGTCAAATTAACTAGACAATCAACAATACTATCAGCTTCCCGATTCAGTGTGAGAAATCCGATAATGTATCATTTCAACAAATGACAGTAATTCAGCCACATATTACTGATGGTATAAGGAGGATGCAAAGATATATTGCTGAACAATTACAAGTAATAAAAGATGATGAAGTTAGCATCCTCGTGATCTCTATTTATAGTGGGGTAGCTCATGAGAGAGGAGTGTGATGAATTTATGAATCATGACCCACGGTGTTGGTTGGCTGTTGAAGTCTTGAAGATCTGCTTGTAGAAATTATTCAGTTTTTTTAATTGAAATTGTCAGTACGTGAAAATCTAATGTTTTCTCCTACTCTTTAAGAAAAAGAATCCACGACGATTTCGGTTAATTATGTCGGCCAATGGATTCACACTAATATTTGGTCCAGAAGTAGCCAAGTGTTTATTAGGAAAAACCTTTCATATTAATCGAAAATAATTATTAATGTTGAAATTAACTTTTGAATATAAATTAGTTACATACACTTTTATTACACTTTAAATTAATAATTTTTCATTTTTTTATAGTATGTTAACTTATTTTTTATCTAAAAATTATATTGAGTCTTAACTAATTTATATTCAAATTGAATAAAATTACTAAAATAATAAAATTCTCTCAATAAATATTTAACGTAATTATATTTTCAGAATCCAAATAAAAAATCTTAATTAAATTATAACAGCTCCTTTACGCGCTTATTAGAAACTAGTAGTTGTTCGTTTTAAAACATGGCACAGTGTTTCTGTAACTCTTTTATCAGTGTTGGACCCATAGTCACCACTTGTTACTGGACACTAGTAGTACGGAAATGTCATCTTTATAATGCGATGATTTTAAGAGGCAAGATTCAATCCAAGCCGTGAATTGGTCTTTCATTATGCATTCAGGATGAAGCCACCTTGTCGTGATTATTGCGACCCATACGTGCGACCTGTTAATGTCAGTCGTGCACTTGTACAGTTCTTCTCATCACAATTGACTTTAAAGCCACGGCGTCTACAGTCTGGATAGGATAGAGCTAATTTAACTAGAGAACGCGATCAGTTCAATAATGCCGATTTCGTGTCACGTTTCATTCTTCACGGCATTTCGTTATTAATAGGGGCGGCTCAACCCTTTAGGAGACTTTAAGTAAATTGTTTTAACTATGCCAGCCTTAAAATTTAAGATAAAATATACATTAATTTTATTATAAAAGTTATCATTTCAAATCAATTTTTTTATATTTTTAAGTTATAAAATTATTAATTTTTCTAAATTTTGCTAACATATATTTCTCAAATGATAACTTACTATAGCCTATCTTAAATAAGTTTTTGACAATTTAGTTTTGAATTTTTTTTTGCAAAAGTATTTATATCAATATTATAAACAATTTCCTATGAAAAAAGTACACAATTATTTTAGAAAAATAAAAACAACACCCAATGAACATAGTAATATTTTTCATAAAGGAATTAGACAACTAAATAACACACTAACACTATTAGAAAAATGGTTTTTACTGACATTAGAATAGTGTCACTAATTACTTTCAGTGACACTTGTTAATTATGTCAGTAATCTGACAGTTAGAAAAATAGTGACACTTGTAAGTGGTGTCAGTAATTATTGTTACTATAGTATTACCAAAATCATGACACCATAGTATCAGAATATTATAATACTATATTAGTGTTTGTGATTACTGTTACTACGGTATCAATATTTGATTTACTATTTAAAAAAATATATAAAATGACATGTTACCCATTGATTGGTTGATAAAATTAAAAGATAGTACGAAATAACAAAAACAAACTCAATTTATATTGAAAATCTTTCATTATATATTCAAATATTATTAGTACATATAACACATTCTAAAGACTTCAATAAACAAGACATTTTGTTCATAATAGAATAATCTATACATGAAAATTTCTATCATCCAATTAAATTCTTTCTATTTGTAGCTGAATTTATGGGCTAAATTTAACAAATCTGGAAGCTAAATTGAGAAGTATTATTGCCTTTCACTCTACTAAACATATGTAGTGCGATTGTACATTATCACACCAACGACATCTTCATTTACCGGACTGGATAGATTAAGATACATGGAAAGTTGAGAAAGAAACTCTTTAAGCACATTATCGATATCTGCAAAGGAATGTAAGGAAAATTAAAGAAAATGGTTCCCAATTTCCAACCGCAACAATAATTAACAAGCAATAAAAAACAAAAATTAACCAAAAAAGAAAAAAAATTGTTCCAAAGCAAAAATATTCATAAGCTAGTCGCAAATAAACAAGTTTTCAATGTAACATCTAGTTTCAACACAAGTATGTTGCTTTATCTACATATATCGATTGACTTTATTAGCTAGTTAAAAGCTATCACAAATGCTCTATTATAAACTAATCAACAATCACTTCCTTAACCTAATCTATTCAATCTGAAAGTTTTGTTAACAAGAAGGCAAAAATATAGAAGACCTCATTGCACATTCAATTTGTATAATAGACCGCATTGCACTTCTCTAAGACATTGACTATAATGATGATAAATGAAATAATAAGAGCACATGAGTGACAGTTGACACATAAACAAAATAACAAAAGGTACTACATACCTTTTATGAAGGAAGCCAAGTTCAAAAAGTCAACAAATCAAAATTAAAGCCTATCCTTTAAAATACGAATAGCATAAAAGTGCCCTCCCATCAGGTTCTCATGTCATGAAATAAATAATGATTAGGAGATTCTCAAACATTTATCTAAAAATAGGGTAAAATATAAACAAATCAATCACAATCAACAGTTGCATTTAGTAATAAAATTGACTATATAAAAGAAAATACTATTAAAAAGCTTTTATATAGCATCAACCTTAACTTTTTTATAACATCTGCATATAGCCATTTTTTATTTCGTGATTAGCCATTTTTTCTTCAAAACTAGTCTTTGTTTCTTATTGCTTCTTGCCATAGATAATCTTTCTCAAGAGGAAATTTCCAACCATTTTGCCAAAAGAGCCTGGTTTTTGTTATCCAAATTACTAATTCCTAACCCTTACCACCCGCCCCCCTTTTCTTTTGCCAAAGTAACAGTGGCCATTTATCTAGGTAAGAACCATGAACTTCATCGAACCATTCCCACAAATAATCTCTCTTCAATCTTTCTAGTCTTGTAGCTATTGAAATACTAACTAGGCAACCCAAGAGGGGGGGTGAATTGGGATTTGAAAAATATTCAATTCTAAAACAAAACTCAATGCAAATCCAAAACTAATTTAAAGCAATAACAAATAAATCAATCACAATATAAAAGAGTAAGGGAAGAGAAAACAAACACAATGATTTTTACGTGGTTCGGCAATCCCCGCCTACGTCCACGCCTCCAAGCTCACCGGGCTTGAGGATTTCACTAAGCTAGCCTCCCAAGGCTTTAAACGCTTACAATTGACTTCCAAGGTGTCAATGGACCTTTACAACAAGAGATTATCCCCAATCTCTTAACCCAAGTGTATCCCAACACTTACAATCACTCAAAGTAAAAGATTACAAATTGTTTTGCCTCTCACAATATATAAGATTACACAATGATGCTTAATATGTGAATAGATGAAGCAAGAATGTGTTTAAAGCTCTATGAAGATTGTATTCTCGAATATAAGCTCAATGGTTGTGTTGTGATCAATCTTTGTTTGGATTTGAATGAGCTTATTTATAGTTGGAGCTGAAAAACTAGCCGTTATTCACTTTTCGCTCACTGTCGGCTCGCCGTTAATGGATGTCGGCTCGCCGTTTATTTGAACAATGTGACCGTTGGGCTGGATTTTCAAATTGTCGGCTCACCGTTAACTGATGTCGGATCACCGTTAGTGATGTCGGATTGCCGTTAGCAAGAAGTCGGATCGCCGTTAGTGTCCAGAGGCTGATCTTCAATTCTGTTAGATGTCGGCGAGCCGTTAGCAAGAAGTCGGATCGCCGTTAGTGTCCAGAGGCTGATCTTCAATTCTGTTAGATGTCGGCGAGCCGTTAGCAAGAAGTCGGATCGCCGTTAGTGTCCAGAGGCTGATCTTCAATTCTGCTCGCTGTCGGCGAGCCGTTTATTGAGATGTCGGATCGCCGTTTTCTACAGTGACTGCTACAGTGACTGCTACAGTGAACCATTTTGTAAAATAACAGTTTGACCCTCAAATTTTATATAACTGTACTATGGCCCAGAACGTTATAAAACTTTACAAATAAGTCCAATTTCAGAATTTCTAAATAATGCTTTGTGAATCCCAAAACTTTCTGAAATTATGATATAGCCAAAAATGCTATGAGACTTTTCAAATAAGTCCTTCACCAAAATTTCAAGCAATACTTGTTTATTTCAAAGATTTCAAAATTCTTTCAATTAAACCATAAACTTTGAAAAACAACCAATTTCATAAAATCATTTTTCCATTAAATATGAAACATTTATAATGTGAAAATAATGATTTATTTAAAAAGAATAAAAACAATCAATTTCATAAAATCATTTTTCCATTAAATATAAAACCTTTATAATGTAAAAATAATGATTTATATAAAATGTATAAAAACTAATTTGAGCTTAAAAGATTAATCATTCTTAATCTTGTTTGTTATCATCAAAATCAATATTATGGAAACATATATGTTAACAATCTCCCCCTTTTTGATGATGACAAACATTTCATGTATTTAAAGAATGATTCCACAAATTGCTCCCCCTAAATATAATCTTCTTTTACAATTTGCCAATTAGCTAAATTAATGATTTAAATACATGGATTTTTCTCCCCCTCATCATCAAAAAGAAAAACTTAATTGGCAAAGAAAAAAAATCAAAATTGTTTTTAATAAATTTGAAACATGTATTCTTCTCCCTCTTCATCATAAAAAGGAAAACGTAAAGGAAAAGAATAAGAGTAGGAAATTTGTTACCCATGTTGTTTGAGTAGAAATTTCGACAAAATCTCCCCCTAACAACAAGCATCACCTCAAATACAAGATTAGTAATATTACTCACAAATTATGAGCATATCTCAAAATCATCAAGTCATCACCATAATCACATATCATCAAAATCATCAAAAGAATACTCAAAGTGCATATTATTGTCCCCCTTTTGACAATATTGAAATGATATATTATTTTGTCTCTCCCTTTGGAGGATAAAAACAATTCAAAATGCATATTTTCCAAAAACATATCATATGCTCCCCCTAAATATATGGCCAATTTAAAATTTAACCAAAATGATTTTATCCAAAAATATATCATATTTATCTCCCTCTTTATAGTAAAAAAAAAAAAGATGGATAGATGCAATCGAAGCAAGAGCAAAAAAAAAAAAAAAATAAGTCGATAAAGATATTACCAATTTTGTGCGAGCAAAAATTTCGACATAGTCTCCCCTTAAAATGCACAAATCCTCAAATACACAACATAGTTAAAAACACTTCCATATAAGCTTAAACAATATCAACAACTCCATCAATTCATCAAGTAATGCACATATAATCATTAATCATCAAAATCAATATGAATTCCCCCAACACTTGTAACAATTAAATCCGAGAATTCCATAATCATATATCAACCATTAAAAGAATGCTCAAAATGCATGTTATTTCCCTCAATTTACATCATTAAAATGATTTATTATTTTGTCTCCCCCTTTGGACAATAAAAATGTTCAAAAAACATATTATCCAAAATAGAACAAGTAATAAGCTAAGCAAGGGAATGCAAAAGTCATAAGAGTATAATGGCAATATATAGATGATCAAAATCAACAAATGCTTAAGAATCTCAAAATAGATGTATTTCTCCCTAACATCTCATATCTCCCTCTTGATCATCAAAAAGTCAAGATAAGCACATTAATTCCATATTATCCAAATATAAAACATCCAAATAGCAAACAATAATCATCATCAATCACAATGAAAGCAACAATGCATATGAAAATGTAAGAGCATAATATAATAGAAAACTATCGTAAAATCCATAAGGAGAACACAATTAATGGCATATGAATTCATACATATAATTCATTTATCATGTATATATTTTACACAATCATGAAACATATAAGCATTCAAAACTTAAGAAAATGCAGAAAGGTCAATTTCAAAATAAACACTGTATTGATTGAGCCAGAACTAATGTGCAAGCTATATACCGTTGGAAAGATAATTAAGTTAACTTTCCAATAAACTTTACAGAGCTTGATTTAGAGTTCTCTAGAAGAAGTTATGACCAATTTATTACAGCCTGTGCAGACTCATGATAAAATGCAGAAATGTCAAATTCGGAATAAAAACTGTATTGATTGAGCAAGAAGTAACGTGCATGCTATATACCATTGGAAAGATAATTAAGTTAGCTTTCCAATAAATTTTACAGAGCTGGATTTGGAGTTTTCTAGAAGGAGTTATGAACAATTCATTACAGCTTGTGCAGACTAGAGATTTTCACAATAATTAAACATATAAACATTCAAAAGTGAATAAATTAAACACACCACTTAACTATCATGCTTAAACACTTCATAAACATTAACATCAAACAAATCCATCATGATAAATCACTCAATATTACACACAATGATTATTCCATCATGTAAACATACAAGCATACTTTCGCAATTTCATTTATCATGATTCATTCAACAAAATTAATATGGCAAGAATTGTTACCAAAACAATTAAATTATCTTGCCTCATCTTTTTCTCCTAGATCATGCTCAAATGATTATCCTCATAAGCTTCATCAAGGAACTCTCCACCATTCCTTGTTTGTAGTACCTACAAAAAAATATTCAAGTTGTGTGCTTTGGTACCCAAATGCTCTTGGGTCCTTGAGTGTTAGCAATGGTTCCTTTTGGAACCCAAACACATTTTACTCCATAATACACATTTCTTTTAATAGGACATCTATTCTTCATATGACCATTTTGATTGCAATAATGACATACAATTTTATGATCATTTGTGGAGGTAGCCTTAACAAAATAATTCTTATAATATTTTTGTTTCAAGTAAGGCTTATACCCAAGTCCTCCTTTATCAAACACACATTTTTGTGAATTAAGCATGTTATCCAACATCTTTTGCCCATTTGTGAATTTCAAAACAATTTCATTGAGCTCATTACTCTTTCTTTTAAGCACTTCATTTTCTTTCATCAACTCATCAACATGTGATTTTTCATGCTCATATGAAATACTTTGTTTACCTTTAAATGATGCAATTCTATCATGCAACATTTTATTATCTAACTCTAGTCCTTTAATCTTTTCATTTAATGAATCATTGCATTTTTGTAAAGCATCATTTTCATTTTTCAAGTCATCTACATATGATTCTAGATGCTCATGTGAAGTGCTAGATTTCTCATTTGATAATGCAACTCTATCATGCAATGTTTTATTCTCTAATTCTAGGCATGTAATCTTTGCACATAGAGATTCATTTTCATTTTTGAGCTCTACCATTTTCTTTTTAAGACATGCATTCTTTTTACCAATTTTTATCCAATTATCATGCAATTCTTCAAAAGCATCATATAATTCATCATAAGTAAAAAGATCATTTACCTCATCAAGATCATCATCCGATTCATCTCCAATTGCCATAAGTGCCAAATTCGACACTTCATGAAATTTCTCCTCGCTCGTAGTCTCCTCATACACAATTTCAAGCTTTCTCCAAATTTCATAAGCATTAGAACAATTTGAAATTCTATGAAATTCCTTTTTATCTAAGGCACAAAATAAAACATTCATGGCCTTGGAATTTAAAGACATATTTTTCTTATCCAACTCACTTAAAGCATTCTTCCTAAGAATGAATGAACCATCACAAACTATTTCCCATAGTTCATAATCTAAGGCTTGTAAAAATACTCTCATCCTAGTTTTCCAATAAGGATAATCATTTCCGTCGAAAAACGGAGGTCTAGTGATAGATTGGCCTTCCATGATGGTTGAGCTAATTTGGGTTGCTATGGATCTTTAACTCTAGACGGTTAAGTCTACACAAGAGCACCTCGCTCTGATATCAAATGAAATACTAACTAGGCAACCCAAGAGGGGGGGTGAATTGGGATTTAAAAAATATTCAATTCTAAAACAAAACTCAATGCAAATCCAAAACTAATTTAAAGCAATAACAAATAAATCAATCACAATATAAAAGAGTAAGGGAAGAGAAAACAAACACAATGATTTTTACGTGGTTCGGCAATCCCCGCCTACGTCCACGCCTCCAAGCTCACCGGGCTTGAGGATTTCACTAAGCTAGCCTCCCAAGGCTTTAAACGCTTACAATTGACTTCCAAGGTGTCAATGGACCTTTACAACAAGAGATTATCCCCAATCTCTTAACCCAAGTGTATCCCAACACTTACAATCACTCAAAGTAAAAGATTACAAATTGTTTTGCCTCTCACAATATATAAGATTACACAATGATGCTTAATATGTGAATAGATGAAGCAAGAATGTGTTTAAAGCTCTATGAAGATTGTATTCTCGAATATAAGCTCAATGGTTGTGTTGTGATCAATCTTTGTTTGGATTTGAATGAGCTTATTTATAGTTGGAGCTGAAAAACTAGCCGTTATTCACTTTTCGCTCACTGTCGGCTCGCCGTTAATGGATGTCGGCTCGCCGTTTATTTGAACAATGTGACCGTTGGGCTGGATTTTCAAATTGTCGGCTCACCGTTAACTGATGTCGGATCACCGTTAGTGATGTCGGATTGCCGTTAGCAAGAAGTCGGATCGCCGTTAGTGTCCAGAGGCTGATCTTCAATTCTGTTAGATGTCGGCGAGCCGTTAGCAAGAAGTCGGATCGCCGTTAGTGTCCAGAGGCTGATCTTCAATTCTGTTAGATGTCGGCGAGCCGTTAGCAAGAAGTCGGATCGCCGTTAGTGTCCAGAGGCTGATCTTCAATTCTGCTCGCTGTCGGCGAGCCGTTTATTGAGATGTCGGATCGCCGTTTTCTACAGTGACTGCTACAGTGACTGCTACAGTGAACCATTTTGTAAAATAACAGTTTGACCCTCAAATTTTATATAACTGTACTATGGCCCAGAACGTTATAAAACTTTACAAATAAGTCCAATTTCAGAATTTCTAAATAATGCTTTGTGAATCCCAAAACTTTCTGAAATTATGATATAGCCAAAAATGCTATGAGACTTTTCAAATAAGTCCTTCACCAAAATTTCAAGCAATACTTGTTTATTTCAAAGATTTCAAAATTCTTTCAATTAAACCATAAACTTTGAAAAACAACCAATTTCATAAAATCATTTTTCCATTAAATATGAAACATTTATAATGTGAAAATAATGATTTATTTAAAAAGAATAAAAACAATCAATTTCATAAAATCATTTTTCCATTAAATATAAAACCTTTATAATGTAAAAATAATGATTTATATAAAATGTATAAAAACTAATTTGAGCTTAAAAGATTAATCATTCTTAATCTTGTTTGTTATCATCAAAATCAATATTATGGAAACATATATGTTAACAGCTATCCCACAAAGAATTTTGAATAACAGAAACAGATCTTCAAGCATATAAACATGCAGAAATAATAGTTAATAAGCAGCACACATATACAAATGATAACTCAAAGGAAATAATTTCTAAATAACTATTTGTGAAAAATGTAAACTTATGTTGCTCTAAAAGGTTACATGTTTTGTACCGTTTCTTGAACTGTTGAAGGTACACGAGGCAATTGCCCTGTATTGTAATAAGAAAGGAAACAAGTAAAGGACAAGGATGAGTTATATGGCTGATAACTTTACACACATTGCTACTAAATCTTAAGAATCACAAATCTCAAAGCATGGAACTGCATTGTGATAAGACTATAGAAAGAGGCCTAATTCATACCTAAGTACTCAATAAATAAAGAAAGAAATGAATTCCATCACCTGCAGATGCTAGGGAAATATGTGTAAGTCTACCAATGACAATTGTTGCCAGTTGAAAGCTAACGAGATCCAACCAATCAAAGCATAGGTTTTCTATTAGAGATAAAATTTATGTTAGCTAGTCATGCCCACGAGTAGCACAATGGGACATGTAGTTCAATGTTGCCTTCTTACCCAACTGATAGACACAAAACACAAGAAAAATAACCACACACAATAGCCAAACAACACAACAGTGGTTCTCAGTTTCCATAGAAATCCATTAGATAAAAATTAAAATGAACAACTTTCCCAAACAATACTAAAAGTTATAGGTGAATGAAGTAAAATTGAAAACAATGATAAAATTTTTGTGATGAAATAACTAAATTTCTGCAATGAAATAATTCTTCCCTTAGATGAAAAAAATTCTAGTTTTATCAACTAGTCAATAGAAGATTGTACATATTTAGAAAAGAGGCTGGAGGCGAACCTAGAACAACAACAACAGGTAGTATGACTGCAGCTAGTGGAGCCATATCAAAGCCACTGCTCCGCTTGTTGCAGATAAAATAGAAAAGGTAAAAGAAATAATGAACAAAGACATAAATGCCATACTTATCCTAATTTTATCTGTTCACAGAATGAAGATAACATATCTCAAAAGTTGAACATGTAAAGCCTTTCCCCATATAATCATTAACAAGGAACTTTCACAGTTTCACCACCTCAATGACCACATTTAAATTAATTTGTTCTATACCTTTTGGAAAGAGCACGGGAAGGAGAGAGTGATTTAGGTCGATTCCTCAATCTGTCACTTGAATGGGAACACGATCTATGTCTACGCCTTCTTTCTTTGTCTCTATTATACTCACGGTACCTACAAAAAAAAGTGATTAATTTCAAATTTAGGGTTTTTGTTTTCTAATTTATTTGGTTCTTTTTTCAATCATTTAATCGATTTTATATAGATCTGATCTAAAAATATAAAAATCAAGAAATTAATCACTCTTTTTTTTTATAATAAAAAAATTAAATTACAACCTGATTCCCTCATTTTCTACAATTCACGAAATAAAGAGATAACACATGTCAAAATGTTTCAAATTTAATCTAAAAATAGCTATCTACCGCACATACCTCGCTTCTTTACTTTTATCTTTATTATGAATGAAAAGAACGGCAGCTGATGGTCGCCTGGACAATGATGACGAGCAACGATGAGAGCCGAAGCGAAATGACCGCGACAAATGAGAGGCGATATTGCCACGGCGAATGAGAGACAACGATTATGAAGACTGGATGACAATCGCAAGGGGAGGCAAAGCGACGACCGCGAAGACTAGATGATTGCAGTTTGGGCAAGGCAGTGAGATAAGAGATCGTGTTTTGAGAGTTAGAAAATTAGGGTTCTTTCATTTCTATTTACAAGTTCTTTTTCTAATTGGTTTTTTGTCTTTATATACATTTTTTTTGGCTAATACCTTAAAAAACAGTTACAATGGTTTTTTTCTTAAATTTAAAAGCTTGATTGTTGGAAGTCTTGGGTTTGAGTTGTATGTGGAACAAGATTAGAATTATTATATTTTTTCAACTGATACTTTGGTGTCAAAGATCTCTGATGTCTAACTTACACACACCATCGTATCAGTAATTTGTGATACTTAAATGTTAAACACGGAAAATAGTCCACATGTATGTAAATACTGATATTTTTAAAAAAGTGTCACGAGTTAAGTATCTGTAAAGACCATTTTTCTAGTAGTGTAAGTAAGAGGAAAATGTAAAGGTAAAATCTAAAAATTTGAGACAAAATCATTAATTAAACTTTAATGGTTTTAGGTGCTAAGCATTAACCAATGACCATGAAAAGAAAAAAAAATAAACGATTGATTTTTTTGTAAAACATTATTACTAGAATTAGAAACAACAACTGATGAACAAGCATACAGTTATTGCAAAAATTTAAAACACAACACCCGATTAATACAATAATATTTCATAAAGAAATAAGACAACTCAATAACAAAATTAATTAAAAATAGAGTAGAAAGATAAAACCTAAGATAAAACCTGAAAATTTAATATGAAATCACAAACTAAGTTTGATGATTTGAGGTTTTATGACTATAGAAAATATAAAAATAAAATAAACTGTTAATTCTTTTTCTAGTAATGCATTTATGGTATCATTGTTTTAGGAGAAAATATTGCTAACAGATAAGTTCACAAATGTAGGTTTTTTTTTATTAAAAAATAGAGGTAGGAATTAACAATGTTTTAATTAAAATTTATTAATTTAACGTTACACAGAAATTTTATAGTAATTAAAACTACTAATTCTAGAGAGAATTTATTGGAATTTTGATAATTCATTTAAGAAAAGATAATTATAAAGCAATAATAAAATAAACTAATCATGATTGAGTTAGTTAGAACTTAGAAATTTATATATTTTTACTATAAAATAATAGATTTAAAATAAATATAAAGCCTTAATCAATAATAGGGTCTTAGTCAACCGTCTAGTTGTCTAGAGAAAAAACCACTCCTATATAATTATCAAGTGCGGATGCCTACATTTTTTTAATGTGAACACGCTCTTAAACTATGCGGTTTAAGAGAATTAAAAATAAATTCTCTTAAATTTCACAATTTAACATCGCGTTTACACATAAAAAAAAAAAGAGCGTCCATACTAAAGAAAGAGTAATAATGTGTGTGTGTGTTGGGGATAATTTAATTATTGAGAAATTAAGTCAGAACCAAAATCTCTAATTTCAAAAGCTAATAATAATTGGTTAACTGATTTGATAGTTAAAGATTTACAGTTAGTGAAATGTAACGTTTATTAATTAATTTTTTTATTTAACATTTATTCGATCAAAGTCATCTTATGCTTTAGTTGATTATCTGATCTAATATTTGTGTGTGATAGTTGATCTAATCGTACGTGTGTAATCAGTTGATGTCGAAGGCAATACTTAGATATATTAGCTGGAGATAAGATCATCGATCCTTATGTCGTTTAGCACGAAAATGAAGTGCACAGCATATCCAACTCCAAGCATGCTCCTTTTGATTAGACTTTTCACATTTTCATGATCCTCCGATATCTAATTGCATTGATATTAGCTAAATGAGGTGGCTACTTTTCTTTTTTCTTGTTTCCAAAGAGTGAAGAAGATTCTGACAATGCCGCACCCATCATTTTAATTGGTACTTAAAAAAAAAGGACCTAAGGTATTTTGACGCTTAATCCACAATATTAATTAAAATTTTATGTTAATTGGTCAATTGGAATTACTAATTGCATATTATCGAAAAAGAAATTATCATAAAGTTTTAATAATGTTTTAGCTTGTAACATTTTCAAAATTAAACTGAAGCATATAACACTTACGAACGAGTTCTCAATTATGGCAATTAACAGCTACAAGAGTTGGGAGTGAGTTTTGAAGAATAAACAAAGACTACGAAATAAAGTCGCGGCAGAGCTCAACATGTGATATTTTGGAGTCTTTCCTTAAAACCTGCAGAAAAAATATTGCCCATAAATCCATTATTTCTGTGAGAAAATCTTAAATATATGTAGATGAATTTATTATGAGTGATGATACAGTCACAAAGTACTTTTATACAAATTTATTTTGTACAAACTGATGTGATATTAATTTATTAGCTGAATAAAAATATAAAATAATATAAATAAATCATGTGGGACAAGAGATATTTAATTCAACTAATTTTATTATGCCACATTAGTTTGTACAAAATAAATTTATACAAAAATTTATAAATATATTATTACTCATTTATTATTAACTCCCTATCGTGCATTACTTGCTCCAGTGTTCACAATAGGTAATTACAAATCAAATTTTGACTCGTTATTATATATTTCTTTTTTGAGTCACCTATTTCACTAAATCCTTATCGTACTTGTATTGTTTTTCGTTTTTGATGTTACAAAAAATATGAGAGATTATTAGTTTCTCCCTATTAAAATTAATATACACCACTTACTTTTTTATGGTTTTCGTAACTGTCAATCATCATTTTGATAGCATAATTTTACAGTTTTTTTTTTCAAATACACTTTTATTCATATTTATTATAAATTAAATAAATTGTATGAATGGAAATTAAAACAAAAAAATTAAGTACTAAAAATAAGAAATCTATGTATGTTTTGATGTAAAAAAATTAATAATAATTTTTTTATACTTTTCATTATTTTAAACTAATTTTCTTATAATAAACATATATTTTATATTTCCAAGATAAATCATAAAATAAACTAGCCATTTAGTCCATCTTTCCTTTGAATTTTTTTATGTTAGGGTAATGTTTAGATATTACAAAAAATTTAAAGAACTATGTGGTATATATTAATTTGAGCATGGAAGAAATTGGTAATTTTTCAAAAAAATAATGAATAACATTATAGTGTGTTTACTAAATGGGATTCCAAATGAATTGGAATCAGAATGAGCTGTATTCAAAATAAGAAATTGGAATCAGAATAAAAATGAATTAGATAATTTCAAATGACTAAAATGCCCTTAATCAATTGTTATCATAATTATTATTTTGTATTTTATTTATTCTGATTATTATTGTTCAAAAATTATTATTATTATTATTAATTATCATTAATAACAACATTATTATTATTAAAATTAATATGCTAACTAATTGTAATACATTTATCAACAACAATAACAATAATAATAAATTTCTAATTTCTAATTTCTAATAATCATTACAAAACTGTATTTTATAATAATAATAATAATAATAATAATCAAAACAACAACAAAAAAATTGGAATAAAAAAATCATCATCAACTATACAATAATATAAAAAATCACCATCATCAATTTCTCAAATTATAATAAGAATAATAATCATTATCATTTTTGCAACAAAAAAAAATATCATTGTCGTTTCGAAAAACAAATCATCATCGTCATGGGCAGCAACAATTGCCGATGGGGGCGAGATGTCTATCGCTTCTGTGCGAGATCAGTTGCTGACGCGTCAGGGACTACTGTTTCCAACGACGGTGGGTGTTGCTGTTGCGATTTGGGGAGCTACTACTTTGGTGTGCTAACGATGCAATTTGTGTTGTTGCTCGATGCAATTTGGGGAGCTACTGCTTTGGTGTCCGATCCCAATGCTGTGATGGAGGCCAGAAATGTTTAGCTGTGATAGAGGCTTGTTTGTGAGAGTTCAATGGAGGTTTCTTCAAGTGATGTGGCTGAGATGGATGCTTTCTCAAGTGTTCGAAATGTTTGATTTTTTTTCTGTTATGTATATTTTTTAATTTAATGTATGGTATTTTAAAAATTTTAAAATTTTAGTGCGATAAATTTGGTAATCTCAGAAATGGAAAATTGATTCTCAACCTCCCTTGGGAATCATTCTTCCATTTCTTATTTGAAAATTGAGGTGCATCCCATGATTTTGATTCTAATTCCCACCCTTACTAGACACAATAAATAACATTAATAATTATAATTCTAGATTTTGATTTTTTAATTCGAAAAATACACACACCATTAGAGATGTAGTTGTTCCAAATAGCATCCACATATCACATATCACATATCTCTTGAGAATTAAAATTCATTAGAAATTCAAGAGCAAAATCTTTGTGAACTCAATAATAGGTCTAAGAAAAATCAAAGAATTGGCTTAATTATGAGAGAAGGATTTTGCTAGCTTACAGTTTATGTAAGATACAGGCCTTATAAAATGAGTGATTGGCCAACCGTTAATTGCTTGTTGGCCCACCTCTAGTTGCTTTAGCTTGGATATACCTTACATAAACTGTAAGGTAGCAAGACCCGAAATATGATGAGATATGTTCTTTTTCTAAACAGAAGGGTACGTCATGTATGATGCAGATCGAAATGACATTTCTTTTTTGCATTGACGTTGAATCCAATTTCATTAACTGACGTGGGGACTCCATGCACGTGATAACCTCATGGGACACAATATTTATTTTAACATTCCTTGCATCTTTTTCAAATTTATCAGCAGCCGCTCGCTATCTATGAATAGGGCTAAGCTGCAATGTTCGTATCACCGCGTCTCAAGTAACATCACGGTGTCTCCCAAAAAAAAAAAAAAGTAACATCACGATGATAAAATCAAGCTTAGTAACTTCTTAAGAGAAAACAATGTCTTCATCTAAGATCATTTTGTTTTTTTCTTACTTGTTTTCTCTTTGATCTTGTTCTTTTGCCATCTCTTCAAATGATCACTCAAGTGAGTAAATCGATCGGGAGAGACAAAAATAATAATAATATAACTATAAATTTTTGTACAATATTTTTTTGTACAAACTGATATATCATTATTTAATTGATTGGATTAGATGTCTCTAAGTCCACATGATTTATTTTTAATTATTTTATATTTTTATTCAATTAATGAGTTAATATTAAATTGATTTATACAAAATAAATTTGTATAAAAATTTAAAACTATATCATCACTAAAAAAAGAGAGAGAAAAGAAAATGCTGCTATCATTTTCTTCATTTACACGCATGCATGGAATTATTTGCATTTTAGCTTTCTATAGTGTGTGTGCTATGCGTATTAATTTCTAAATCTGTATAATAAGCATGGAACGTCATTTGTTAGCTAATATTTATTAGTTACTGCACCCCCCTCACACTTGTAAATGATAAATTCCTACAACAACAGTAGATTATAAGTCATAACATTCAACATATCTACCTTAATTCATGTTATGAGTGAAAAGACAATCTCACATCAACTTATAATAAATTATTATATTAAAATATGCAAGCTAGAGGTTATTTACAACTCTAGAAATTGTATATGAGTTAGTTTTTGAGTTTCTATGGAGTATATACTATATAATAAGATATAATCCTACATAGTTCAAAACAAGCATAATGCAACTATTAAATTATTTTTATGAGTCTTACAAGTGCACTCATACACACGGGTGTGTGTGTGTGTGTAGTGAGGATTTACTTAATTAATGTATTTTCATAACTACCAATTATGTAAGTATGTTTGCTTAGATAAAAAATCAGATCTTGAGAAAATCTTGATACTATATATGAATCCTTTCATGATCTGATCATATTTGAACTTTGAAGAATCTATTGACACTTAAATGCTTTTATTTATGTATGGTCAAGATTTACGTAATTATTATATTCTCAATTATTAACTACCAATGATGAAAGTATGTTTGCTCTAATAAAAAATCAAATCATTTATATTGTTCTCGTTATGGAAAAATTCTAAAATACATAAAAAGTAATGTAACTAATTAATATATGTATGATATGTGTAATTGAATTTAATATAATCACCACTTGTATGGTGGTTTTTCAAAATAAATGCACACATATCAGAGCATCATATACTTATTGTATGATTAACATGGTATTTTTAAAATATTTTATTAGAACATCATTTACTTATTGAATGATTAACATGGTAACTTTAAAATATTCTAAAATTTCTCCATGTAATCATATTGATTTTTATGTTTTCACTAATCCATTTATTGCTATTATATTCTATTGCAAAGGAAAATGTGAATCCTAATGGCGTCGATGAGGCAAAGTATAGGGGCCGCGGATATGGGTAACCAAACGGAAATTATGGAGTCGCAGCGGATTCGGAGGGTACCCACCATGAAGAGGACATTGTCGGCATGGATGCTGCCGCACCTATCGCTATTCAAATGATTGCTACAGTTGTTGCTCCCACGTTGCCGACAAGCCCGACGCCGAGTTTAAAGATGATGTTAAGAACTAATTAATATCCTCTCCAATATTTGCTTAATTTGTACCTTTGGTTTGTGAGCAATAAGGCCAGTGATGAGTCTAAACTTTTTGTGCTCACGTGAAATGTCGTGTTTGAGTAGAGCTTAATTAGTTCATTATTAGTTTATTAGGAGCAATTTCTTCTAGTCTTGTTTCAACCAATCAAAAGCAAGTACTCCCTAACTTTAAATCAGAAGACTATAGGACAGAAGAACATACTCATAGGTGTATTATGAAGACATATAGAGTGCCTATGTTGCATGTAAAGATATTATGAGACAAATTTGGTACAATTGTCAGGACTGGAATGATGGAAACCCGGTTCAAAATTTTCACAAAATAGCCAAGACCTCTTTAGCGAAATTAAAACTTTGGAGTAAAGAGGAGTTCGGGGGCAGGCAAAGAGAAGATGAAAAGCTAATGAATCAACTGACGGAGGTCAAACAGAACTACAAGCACTATAAAAATGGGAACGAATCAACAGAATATAAAAAAGGCTCAACAATTTGCTGATAGATGAGGAAATGTATTGGAAACAAAAGTCAAGAGCTTATTAGATAAAGGAAGGGGACAAAAATACTAAGTTCTGTCATTCTAGAGCTTCAACTCGAAAGAGAAAGAACAAAATATAGGGGGTGGAGAATAAACAGGGCAATTGGGTTGAAGAACAAGATGAGGCTGAGAAAGAGTTTTGTGAGTATTTCCAAGAGCTATTTTCAACCATAAAATGAAATCAAGCTCAGATGGATGTTGCGTTGGAAGGGTTAAAGCCTAAGGTAATAAAGGATATGAAGGATCAATTGACTCACCAATTCACAGCTGAAGAGATCATAAAAGCCCTAGCTCAGATGTGCCCAACAAAAGCACCAGGACCAGACATATTACCAATTGTTTTCTTTAAAAAAAACACTGGCAGTCGGTGAGGGAAGGAGTGCTCTCAACTTTTCTCCATGTGCTGAAAAACTAAGGCAATATAGCTCCCTTGAATCACACGTACATTGTCTTAATCCTCAAAATAGTTAAGCCTAGGAAAGTCACTGAATTTAGACCTATCAACCTCTGTAATGTAATATACAGGATAGCTACTAAAACCATTGCAAACAGGCTAAAACCTATCCTAGCCCAAATCATTTCCCCCACATAGAGTGCATTCATTCCCCACATACTCATCACCGACAATATCACAATAGGCTACAAATGTCTTCGCAAAATTAAGCATTGCAAAGGAAAAAAAAAAAGGGCAAAGTAGCCTTGAAGTTAGATATTAGTAAGGCTTATGACCGAGTTAAATGGGGATTTTTGAAAGAAATAATGAGGAGAATGAGGTTTCTATAAAGGAGGATAGAGTTAATTATGCAATGCATTACTACTGCATCCTTCTCTGTGCTTATTAATGGAACGGCTAAGGGTTTAATCCAACCTTAGAGGGGGCTGAGGCAGGGCTGCCCGTTATCTCCTTACTTATTTATCATTTGTGCAGAAGCTTTTTCTAGTCTATTATTACTGGCAGAAAAAAAAGGAAGATTATCCAAGGCCTGAAATTCAGCAAAGACTTAACCATATCTCATTAATTTTTGCTGACGATAGCCTGATTTTTTCAAAAGCATCTATAGAAAGCTGCAAGCATCTAAAGGCCATCCTTGAATGTTATGCTCTAGCCTCAGGACAATTCTTCAATTATGACAAGTCTTCTATGTTCTTTAGTGGAAAGATTCCAGGAAGACAAGTTGAAGCAATAAGAGACATATTCCAGCTCAAAGTGGTTTCGAGGCATGAGAAGTATCTTGGTACTTCCGTCCATGATCGGGAGGAAAAAAATAGAGTTCTTTCATGAAATAAAACTTAAAGTATGAAGCAAAATTGTAAGCTGGCAGCATAAGTTCTTCTCTAGTAAAGGTAAAGAGGTGCTTCTTAAAACATTGGCACAAGCTATCCCAGCTTATGCCATGAGTGTGTTTCGAATCCCAGTTGGCATTTGTGATGATATCCAGAGGACAATGGCCAGATTTTAGTGGGGCTCCAAAGAAGATAGGAAAGGGATTCATTGGGCAAGATGGGAGAAGTTAAGTTATGTAAAGATCAGAGAAGGATTAGGGTTCAGAGATCTCACTAGCTTTAATCAGGTTCTAGTAGCCAAGCAGGGGTGGAGGCGACTGCAGTATCCTAATTCGTTAGTAGCTAAGGTTTTATAAACAAGATACTATAAGCAAACCGATTTCCTACATGCCAAGGCTAGTTGTAACCCCTATTCATTTGGAGGAGCATATTGTGGGGTAGACAAATCTTACACAGAGGGGTTAGATGGAGGATTGGAAACAGAGAAAATGTGCAGATCTTCAAGGATAATTGGATTCCTATACCAATGAGCTTTAAACTAGTCTTTACATTAACTCTCTAAAAGGAAGCTCGAGTTTCCAAAGTGATTGGTCCGGAAAACCAATGGAATAAAGGTCTAATCTGTCAGCATTTCTCAGGAGAAGATGAAGTAGCAATGCTTAAAATTCCACTGCCAAAGGAAGATAAGGATGACGAAGTGCTATGGCACTTTGATAGGAAAGATCTTTATTCCGTGAAAAGTGGCTATCAAATAACCCTTCAACTAAAGTTTCCTAATTCTCCAAGCTGTTCCAATAATGTATCCAAGTGCTGGAATGATCTGTGGACCTTAAATTTACCTGAGAAAATCAAAATCTTCTTGTGGAGAGCAGTGAGGAATCTGCTGCCAACACTAGAGAACTTTTGGAAAAAGAAGATCTTGCCAACCTCAATGTGCCAAATTTGTAAACGAAATGTAAAAACTGTTACACATGCACTATTACAGTGCAAAGGCCCTCAGAAAATGTGGAGACAAATTTCCTTTACAGTAGATTTTTAAGATATCACACATCAAGATATCTTAGGCATGATACAGGAGCTAGGGCAGAATTTGTCTAGGACTCAAATGGAGTTGGCATATTGGTGGATGGCTTGGAATGAAAGGATAAAAAGATCTTTGAAGGCAAGAAATTGAATCATTTAATGGCGGTAGCCAAAGCTAAGACAGTGGTGGAAGCTTTCAAGAGAGTTAAAAAGCCTGGGAAAACATCTGTTGTTTCAAAGCCAAATGAACTTAAGAAGCAGTGGGATCTTCCCCATAATGGCATTTATAAGCTTAATGCCGATGCAACCATACAAGTTGAAGCTCAGATAACTAGATTGGGAGCTGTAATGAGAGATTCCAATAGTAGAGTAGTGGTGGTAGCTGTCAAAACCGTGCCTTTTAGAGGAGAGGTAAGATTCTCATAAGTTGAAGCAATGGAATATGGTATACAAGCTGCAATAGAAGCAAATATGCTCTCTGTGATTGTAGAGACAGATTGCCTAGAAGTGACTAACTTGGTCAACAACAAGCAATGGAGTAGGGCTGAAATTTTCTGGGTTGTGTTAGAGATCCAATGTAAATGCAAGCAATTTGATTTTGTAAAACTTTTGTACAATCCTAGAACTTGTAATCTTGAGGCTCATCTATTGGCAAAATTTGCCATAGAGTTCAAAGAGAACGCCATTTGGGCTAATGGAGTTCCAGCTCCTATTATGGATGTACTCACATTGTTTAAGTAATGAAAGTGTTACTTTCCCTTTTCAAAAAAAAAAAAAAGACTATAGGACAGAGTTCTTATGAGCATTAAACCCAAATCCGTTGAGCAATAATTATCCCCTCCTAAAAATATATTTTATACTTTCACCATTTATAAATCCAGAACATACATATAACTATGTATATAACAATATCATATTAATTAACATAGCTAGTAAAATTAAAAATATTGTATCAAGAAAATATAAAAGTTTTTTTAACCTTGAAAAATTGAGAAATTTATTAAATAAAGGGCAGAGATACACCTAATCAAGGGGCATAATGAGCCTTGTCCTTTAAGATGACTAAGAAATTGATATACGAAAGTAAAAAATTAATAGAGAAATGACTATGGAGATAGCTACTAAAAACATTAATGAAGGAATCCGTTAGGATTATTAAACAACACCTGATTTATATCCCAAGAAGGATGGTCAAGCCAAGTAAAATCAGAAAACCCCACAGTCAAATTAACTAGATAGTCAATAATACTATCAGCTTCCTGATTAAGTGTTAGAAACCCAATAATGTATCCTTTCAACAAATAACAGTAGTTCAGCCACATATTACTGACGGTATAATTAAGGAGGAAGCAAAGATATATTGTTGAACCAGTACAAGCAATAAAGGAAACACACAACTCAATGCAACCAATGCACATATTGATTAACAAGATCAATCAAGATCATGCTCAAAGAATGATGATCATCAGGAAATTAATCAAGAAATTAACCTATCTCTATGTACAAGTGTTGGAGAAAAAGCAGGTTTTTAAATTTTTATAAAACATTTTAAGATCGCTCTCGTACAATATATAAGAATTTGTAATCTAGAAATTGTATCTTCAAAATTCGATTTGGCTTTTTCCATTGAAATGATTTAGGCTCCCAGATCGCGATCCATCACTATCACTCCTGTTAGATCACGATCCGTCACTACCACGCTTGTCAGATCACGAACTGTCACCAATGATCTTCCAGGTTAGATAAAGGTGTATGCTCATCATTATTTATCACTGTGTCGTGCATAGAATGGATCATTGGACTTAAATGATATAAATTATCTTCCAATGTACCAAAATAAATAAGTCTCTTATAGAAACAGAGGATCCAAAATTTACAATATACCCTTACTTTGACAAACAAGCTACTGAAATTAAATTCCTCTTTATGTTTGGAACATAAAGACAATTATTCAAAATTAAAGTCTCATTATTAAAAGATAATAAAACATATCTAGTTTTCACTGCTGACACGAACTGTCATGTCCCTAACTGCAGCTTGACGCTTCCTTCACTTATTTTCCTAGTATCCTAAAACCAATAAAGTGAATTACAAATATGATTAGTTGCTCCTGAATCCAACACTCAAGTGTCAATAGGATTCTGAACTAAACATGCCTCAATTACAAAAAGATTTCTCATACCTGATTTCACAATCTTAAGGTAATCTTTTTTCTAATGACCTTTCTGTCCACACTTGAAGCATTTGCCTTTCGGCTTGCCACTTCTTTTAGTGGACAGTTTGCCAACCCCAACTCTTTCTTGCTCATTCTTGTCTTTCGACTTAATCCTTGAAGAGAATCCTTTTTCAGAAGTTTTCTGCTATGATAAAATTCTTCTATAGCATGTAGTTCGTTTATTAATTCAATTAAGGTCATATCTTTATTATTTAAGATATAGCTGACCTTAAACTCTTTGAATGTATCAGGTAAAGATTCAATCACCATGTTAATCTTTGATTTATCATTGATTTGAACACCATGAATCTCTACTTCATTCAAATAGTCCATCATTTTGAGGACATGATCACGAACTTTTGTGTCATCTACCATCTTAGTATCCGTAATACGTTTTAATGTTGCTTCTCTGGCAAAATGAGTATTTTGCCCATACATCTGATGAAGACAACCCATTATTTCAGTGGTTGTTTCCATGCTCCGATGTTTCTTATGCAGTTCCATAGAAATCGAAGCCAATATATAGCGCTTAGCCATTTTGTTAGCTTCGCACCATTTCTCATAAGGCTCCCTCTGATTTCTATAATCGTATAACGTTGGTTTTGGAGGGCATGGCTGGGTCAACATATATTTGCAGCCTTTAACAGTGAGAATATTAAATAGATTGCATTTCTAATCTAAATAATTTTTGCCAGTGAGTTCATTTTTAACAAAGATAATTAATAATGGGTTGATGGAAGACATTTTCTGAAAAAACAAAATAAACATGCATAAATATTTTGAAACAAAATTCACAATAAATGACAAAAATGTAAAAAATCATAAATGCATTTTTATTTATTGTAACGATAATCTAGCACCACATTGACAAGTTATCCGTTGGAGAAGTTATGTCTACATTTACTAGACCCAATTATCCATTAGATTATTTACTTTCATGTAGAGACATGATAAATAATTATCGTTATCTATTTGGACCTAAATTTGTTAACAGAGCTTCGTTGGGAAGGTTAATAACAAATTTTAGTTGAGTGTATAACCATTGTTTCAGTTTACGTATTTTTCATATCAATAGTCGTCGTTGGGGTGAACAATTGATTGAAAAAATATTTCAATTTTATCTTTGAAGAAATTTATCAAATAAAATATCTAATATATATACCCTCCATAGGGAGTATCACCGTATCATGAAGTCGAAGTATATATATAATTTTATTATTGAACTAACAATGGAGCCCGTGGGAAAAAAAATCTTGAATTTTCCCTCTCCCACTCAATATTTTAAAATTGATTTTTCCTTTTTAAAACATACATATTGTTAATTGCATACTTTCTATAATATTATCTAGATTATATCAAATATTATTAAGCATGTGCAAATTTCAAATAATATAATGAGATTCATTATTAATTAATGACATGCATCATTATGCATAAAGTGGCACTACCTATTCTATATGACATTTTATCATGGCATGTTATCATCCAAAAATTAACATATAGAAAAACAATTAAATAATCTTAATTTATGGCTTTCCTAATAATGAAAAATACATTAACCCTAAGCCTAATCTTTATTGGGCTTCTTGTCAATATCCATCTTCCATAAACTTGTCTTTGTTAATGGACTAGGGGAAATTAGGTTTTTAAATTTATAATTGGTCCAATTTTAATTTTGAAAGGAAATAAATAAATAATTAAAAAATTTATTAAAATAAAACTTTTGGACAAAAAATAAATTTAATATATTCAATTTTATCTATACATTTTAATCTATTAAGCCCAATTGAAATTGGGCCTAAAACTAGAATTCATTAACCCCAAAACTATGTTTGAACTTAACCGCAAAAAATTAAAATTTTTTGCCCGAAAAACAAATTATAAAATCATAGGGACCTCCATGATAAAAACCATGAAAACCTAAAATCATATTTTTCTTTCTTTCTTCTTCCCCAGCCGCCATCTCCACAAACGCCCAACCGCTGTTCACTGTTGCCACCAATCTCCAACGCCAAACCAACTGCTGCCGCCTTGCCAGAAAATGTGTCAAAACCCACGCGCGCAACCGGAAGCACTCTTGTTATAGATCCAAAGGAAAAATACAGCAGAAAATCTAACCATGAGTTAAGACAAACTAAAACATATTTTATTCATATATTAAAAAATAATATATATTTGAATAAATTGTGCCACTCTAATACATAAATTTTAAGATTAATTTCATACAATATTCTTATATATTGATATAAGATGACTCTGATATCAATTGTTGGAGAAAAATCAAGTTTTTAAATTTTTTAAAACCTTTTAAGATCACTCTCATACAATATATAAGAATTTGTAATCTAGAAATCGTACCTTAAAAATTCAATTTGGTTTTTTTTGCTGAAGAAATTTAGGCTCCCAGATCATGATCCGTCACCACCACGCTTGTCAAATTGCGAACTATCACTAATGATCTTCCAGGTTATGACTCAGGTTTGATCTGCACTTGACATGTGGGAGCCTTTATGACTACCAAAATAACTAGCACGAGAAAATTTTTCTCTCAACAATAGAGAGAAAAATATTTTTCTCTAATTTGTATAAAGTGGTTGTTCTCTTTCTTTTAGAGAAAATAAGCATTTTTATATCTCCCTTTAGTGAAAACCCTAGGCTCCAAATAATGAAAATCAAAATTCACGTTACTTGCTTTTTCTATAGGGGACTCACCTTGTAAAATAACATAAAGCCCCTTACATACAAACTAATTAAATGGAGCCTCACACTAAATGATATATTTAGGCTTTTGACCCAAATAGTTAGTTATCTTTCTTATTAATCAGTAGTGGTGCAGTCAATTAAACGAGCTAACTTGGGGATAATTTGGGAACATACAATAGTGGTTGTAACAAGTCTGTAATTAAAATAGCCTAATTATTTAATTCCAAATTTACTCCACTAAAAGATTGGAATTGACCTTCATAATTGTATGCTCGAATAATAATTCATCCTAAGCCACATTGATTTCTTTATTACACAATCTTTTGTACCACATCATTAATTAAATCGATATCTCAACTGTCTAATCAATTTAATTACATCTTGTTTCTTGATACTTATTGGTTTTCTCTAATGATCATTTTCAACATACTAAATATGTTGACACACTCTGGCCAAAGAATTCTATGATCAAGTGCCGAAAACCCATTAAGAGATGTGTTGTACAAATTCTATATTGTTAATCCATAACTTAAATACTTATAATTGCTCCCACCAAGATATCGGGTAATCTTGCCACAATTGTGTGTCGTGCCCATTGGTAACTCAAATGAAATAACAATTACAATCATGAAATCATAATTAACTCAAGATTAAGATTACAGTAAAATCAATGCCTATGAGATTTAATAAGTCTGATAGTCATTTCAAGGTTAATTAAATCTCATATGTGATCCTATTCAATGTAGTCGTACTACATCAATAAATTCATACATGATTAAAACAAATTATTCAATGAATTCATTACAGTCTATACCTAAATAAAGTGCCCAACTTTATTTATCAACTGCAAACTAAGTTTATTTAATTATAAAATAACTTATATTTATATCTTCTGTGAATTTACATGGTGATCACATAAATACATATAATATGATTAAATGGATTTTGATCAAAATATTAATGCAATTAAGATATTTGAATAAAATACCTCATTAATTTTATTAATTAAAAAAAATATTTATGACAATTAAATAAACACATATACTTTTAAAGAGCATATTTTCCCAACAACAACAAACATAAAACATATAAAAAACACAAAAGGGTTTAATTAGTGTTTAAGCCAAGAACTTGGCTTACTTGCACCAAGGAACAATCAATACTACTTTATTAATGAATCAGTTGTTTGTTTACGGAGAATTGCGAAGAAGGAATACATCTGGAGTCCCTGATTATGGTCTCAGCTACTTTATTTTGTGCTAAGCATTTGACAAAAAGCCCGCAATTTCCACCGCTATGTAGTTGTTGTAACAGCTTTGTAAATGTAACCAAACCAGCACTTAATTTGGAGCCAAAACTAATAGCAGTTAAACGCTCATTTGACAAGCGTTTGACTAATCTAAGTCAAGCGTGTGGCCCATCATAGTTAATTACACACAAAACGCAGTCGTTTTCATATTCACACAGATTCCACAATTTATTATTATACGTACATTCATGCGAAGGTTCAGATATATATAGGAGCTGGCTAAGTTACAGATTCTGTAACATACAGATCCAACTTAGCCAGCTCCTGATTGGTTAGCTAGCTACCAAACAAAAACAATTGCATGCTTTCTCTCCATATGCAGGACAGGTGTGGTGCATGCATTGGGTGGGTATGTTACAGGAGCTGTAAGGTAGACAGGTCCATATATATAAACGCATAACAAACTTAATTGAATTTTATATATTCATATAGCTGCGGCTATGAATCTCGTAAGTCGTGCCTACACTGTTCTTCAAAGAAGCGTAGAATGGAAATGAAATTTGAAGCTGTATTTTTAATTCAACCTTTGACTTTATTGGGCAATTTCTATTGATATATTTGATTATGTAGAGAACATGATGAGCCCACCGATTTTCAAAAGTAATTGAATGGCCACACCAGCAAATTACACAAATATGCATGCACGCCCACCGACTCGAATTTTTCTGCAAACCTACTACTTCTCACTTCTCAGGCGATCGATTCAAAACCCATGGCAAAATTTTGAAACGACCTTTCAAGTTTGCACCTATAAATACAAACAACACCCAACTTATGTTTCAACAAGATCGAAAACTTCCGACCCTCTGACTTTACATATTACTATAAAGCAAAAGAAGGCAGCATATATAAGAGCAAAATGAGTGTGGAAGTGTTAGATAGTGCCACAATTGTCAGCTTTGTGGAAGATGAAGAAGCATTCAACAACTCGATACGAAACCGTTTTGCCCATCTTGATACAGATCATGATGGTCTCCTTTCTTATGCAGAAATGATGCAGGAGCTCAAGAGTCTGAGGGTCTTTGAGACCCATTTTGGCATCGACGAGAAACCAGACCCAGAAGAGCTTGCTAGTGTTTACAACTCTCTGTTTGTCCAATTCGATCATGACTCAAATGGCACGGTGGATTTGGAGGAGTTCAAGGCAGAGACCAAGCAAATGATGCTTGCCATGGCCAATGGTCTCGGTTTCTTGCCTGTACAAATGGTACTGGAAGCAGATAGCTTTTTGATGAAGGCTGTGGAGAAGGAGTCCACTGCCAAAGCGGCTGCTTAACTAATTTTATTGCCAGTTCTGACCTGAGTAAATGTTTTGCTTTGCTTTGTTTTTCTTGTTTCATTGCTTGCTCGTTATTCCCGATCAATAATTGATAATGTTGTATTAATTTAAATGAATAAAAAGTCACTCTATTTCAACTTCTTGGTACAAAAATAGATACCAAAATTGATCAACAGGCATGATTGTAGATTCCATAAAATTTACTTTCATTTAGTATAGGCAGATTTCTGTAGTAATTGCCACTAAGGCTTTGGCCTAGTGGTAGATTTGTGCCCATTAACTCAAATTCCTTTAAGAAGCAAAATATTTATTTTCCTGTAGATGTGGGTAGAGACAAGTTTCTCCCCGTATATTAATAGGAGTATAATTTTGATTAGTGTCAGAAGCGTTTAAATTATACTACTATTATATGTGTTTAAATTTTCAAGAAATTTTAAATCATAGCATTCGTAGACAATAGATTGTAATCAATTTCTTAAAACAAACATCTTTTGCAAAGAAAAAAATTAGTAATTATCGTTATTTTTTTATGACTAGATCGCTAAAAAATAATAATTCCCATCCCAAAATTAATTTTCAACTTTGCTCATAAAATAAATTAGAAATAAACATATGTAGATAAATAGATACGTTATTGCTGAGTTACCCCTTCCGCATGACCCAAAATCTTATTAAGTAAAATTCAACGTAGGAATTCATCAGGAGCCCCTGATTACGGTCTCAGCTACTTTTTTTGTATATAAAAGGAAGCCAAACAAGGCTAAACCGACACAAAACGTGGGAAAGCATTCCCGTACATGTCGTGAAATAAGTAATTAACAACACCACTAAGAGGGTTGTGAAGGAAATGGAAGCCAAGAGCCTTATTGCTAAATTTGCAAGAAAATCTGCTGCAAAATTTGCTTCACGATAAATATGGCTAATTGTCACGGGATGAGTGTTTTGCGCAGCAAACCCGTGCGGCACTTAGACAACTTTGCCGAGTGTTGCTAAGTAAGCCTAGAAATTCTCAAACAAGAGAAGAGAGCAATTGAGCCAAAGAAACTTGTATTGCACAAAGAGAGATTACAATGCTTGTTGGATACAAATGCCTAATGCCATCCCATATTTATAGGGGAGGCTTGGTCAAACTTGGCCTAACTTTGCCAAACTTTGCCAAACTCTAGAGTATTCTACAATTTCCTAGCTATTTACATGTGCTGGAATTGTATAAAGCATTCTAGAATATTTACATGTTCACATGTGCTAGATTTTCCTAGAACATTCCGGAATTGGGCCAAGCTAGCACTCTTGGCTTTGTGTTGGCTCTCTAGCCCGAAATTGTGGGCATTTGGGCTAGCGAATTGGGCGGTCCGCAACATCCTCCCCCACTTAAGCTCGCGGCGTCCTCGTCGCGCTTTCGTGCTTGAACCTCTGGATGTGTTCAGCGAATTGCCACAAATCATCTTCACGTTCCCAAGTGGCTTCGCTCTCAGGGAGGTTTTTCCACTTCACCAAGTACTCGCTATGTGCTGGCACGCCCCTCCTTGAAACCGTGCGGTCCGCAATGATGTAGTCCACATCTTTGTCGAATGCGGTGACAACGGCAGTTGGCGCGCGCCTCGATTCTCCGCGACTTGGTTCTCCCATGTCTTCGTGATATGGCTTGAGAAGGCTCACATGGAAGACCGGATGGATCTTGAGTCTTGGCGGAAGTTGGAGTTGATACGAGACGTTGCCCACACGTCGAACAACTCGGAAGGGTCCCTCGTAGCTTCTCACTAACCCCTTGTGAACTTTCCGCAAAGTCTTGAATTGTTGGGGTAGGAGCTTGATCATGACTTGATCACCTTCCTTGTACTCAACATGCCGTCTCCTTGTATCTGCCCACTTCTTCATTTTCCTCGCGGCTTTGTCAAGGTAGGCTCGCGTGATGTCCGCTTCCTCATGCCATTCGCGGGCGAGCTTGTGTGCCGCGGGGCTTTTCTCTCCGTAAGTCGAGGCTATGGCATTGGGGGTCATGGGCTGGAATCCCATGATGATCTCGAACGGACTCTTGCCCGTAGCCTCACTTCGCTGCAAATTATAAGAAAATTGGGCGATGTCGAGTAGCTTCGCCCAATCCTGCTGGTGAGCGCTCACATAATGCCTCAGGTACATCTCGAGGAGGCCATTGATGCGCTCGGTCTGCCCATCCGTTTGTGGGTGGAAGCTTGTCGAGAACTTGAGATCAGTCCCCAACATCTTAAAGAGCTCCGTCCAAAACCGCCCAGTGAACCGAGGGTCTCGGTCGCTCACAATGCTCTTCGGAACTCCCCATAGCTTCACAATGTGCTTGACGAATAGGCGGGCTGCCTCGTCCGCTTTGCAATCAACAGGTGCGGCAATGAATGTAGCATACTTGCTGTGTCGGTCTACAATGACCATGATGCTTCCGCAACCTTCGGACTTCGGCAGCGATGTGATGAAGTCCATGGAGACACTTTCCCATGGCCTTGTTGCTAGTGGTAGCGGTTCCAACAATCCTGCTGGAAGTTGATGATCCACCTTGTCTTGTTGACACACAAGGCAAGTTCGCACATATGCCTCGATGTCATCCCTCATGTGCGGCCAAAAATACGAGGCTTGGACTAGTGCGGTGGTGCGCTCGATTCCTGGATGACCAGCCCACTTGGAGTCGTGGCACTCCTTGATTACCTCCTTCCGCAAGTTACCCCACCTTGGCACGAACAGCCGATCTCCCTTGGTGAGGAGGATGCCTTCCTCTTGCCAAAACCGCCTTGTCTTTCCCTCGAGCACCTTCTCCAGCAAATCCTTTGCTAGCGGATCTTGTTGGAGGCCTTCCTTGATGCGTGAGACAAGGTCGGACTTCGGTTGGCTCATGCTAAGTGTTGCCAATTCAGCCTTGCGGCTTAGGGCATCCGCAACGACGTTGGCTCTCCCCGGTTTGTACTCTAGCCGATAGTCGAATTCCGCAAGGAAATCTTGCCACCGTGCTTGCTTCGGACTCAACTTCTTCTGCGTCTGAAAGTAGCTTGTTGCCACGTTGTCCGTCATAATTGTGAAGTGTGAGCCAAGCAAGTAATGTCGCCACACTCTTAGGCAATGGATGATGGCTGTCATCTCCTTCTCTTGCACCGTGTAGCGGCGTTCCGTGTCATTTAGCTTTCGACTCTCGAACGCTATTGGGTGGCCTTCTTGCATGAGGACTCCTCCTATAGCGAAATCCGAGGCATCCGTTTGCACTTCGAAGGGCTTGGTGTGGTCCGGAAGAGCGAGGACTGGTTCCTCCGAAATTGCCTTCTTCAACTCCTCGAATGCGCGTTGGCTCTCTTCGGACCAATGCCACGTTCTGTTTTTCTTGAGCATATCCGTCAAGGGTGCCGCTTTGGCTGAATAGCCCTGAATGAAGCGTCGGTAGTAATTCACCAGCCCAAGGAATGAGCGAAGCTCGGGCACTTTCGAGGGAGGTTCCCATTCAAGGATGGCCTTTACTTTGTCATTCTCCATCATGATCTTCCCACCCGCAATCTTGTGTCCAAGGAACTCCACCTCTTGTTGGGCAAACGAACACTTCTCTAGTTTGAGGAAGAGCTCGTTGTCTCGAAGTACTTGGAGGACTTGTCGCAAGTGTTGGACATGATCCTCGAGTGTGGTGCTATACACCACTATGTCGTCCAAGTACACGACCACAAAGCGGTCGAGAAATGGTTGGAGTACCTTGTTCATGAGTGTGCAGAATGTGGCGGGTGCATTAGTAAGGCCAAAAGGCATCACAAGAAATTCGAAAGACCCGTACCTTGTTGTGCACGCTGTCTTCGGTTCATCTCCCTTGGCGATGCGCACTTGGTAGTACCCTGAGCGCAAGTCAAGTTTGGTGAAGTACCGTGCTTTGCCGAGCTGGTCGAACAAGTCCGCAATCAAGGGAATCGGATACTTGTTCTTGATGGTGATCTTGTTGAGCGCTCTATAGTCGATGCACATCCGCAGCGATCCATCCTTTTTCTTTTGGAAGAGGACCGGTGCACCGAATGGGACCTTTGAGGGGCGAATATAGCCTGCGTCCAGCAAGTCTGTGAGTTGTCTCCGCAACTCCTCTAACTCGGGTGGCGCCATTCGGTAGGGCGCCAAGGCTGGTGGCTTCGCGCCTTGTTCCATCTCGATCGCATGATCTACCTCTCGTCGAGGTGGGAGCTTCTTCGGAAGTTCTGGAGGCATCACATCCTTGTACTCATCGAGGACGGTTTGAATTCGCGGAGGGACTTGGCTTGGCGAAGTTCCGCTATTTCCTTCCTCATTTAGTTCCCGAATGGAGACCAAGAAGCTTGGGTCCTTCTTGAAAGCCCTTTTGAATTGCATGGCGGAGAGTGTCTTCTCCTCGGACTTGCCTCGTTCCGTGGGTACCATGCATGCTTTGCTTCCGTCAAGGATGCTTAGGGAGTTTGTAGCGGGCAGCGGGAAGGCATGGACTTGGTCGAAGAATTCCATGCCGAGGACCATCTTGAAGTCATCCATGGGCACAATGGAGAAATCAAGCTTTCCGCTCCATGTACCGAGTGTGATGTGCACGCCTTGTGCAATTCCCGCAATTGGTTTGGCGGGTGAATTTACTGCCTTCATTGTACCTCCTTCTTTGGTGGCCTTGAGGCCTAAACGCTTGGCCTCGTCTATGGACACGAAATTGTGTGTTGCTCCCGTGTCTAGCAGCGCGCGAACGGACTGGCCGTTTACCTTTGCGCTAACATACATGAGCCCTTTCTTGGCTAGTGCGGGCTGTTGGCGGTTGAGTGCGCCGAGGCATTGGAGAGAACCCATGCTGAGTTGGGGTTCCTCCGTGGACATTGTGGGGTTGCTCTTGAGTTGTGCAGCAAGAACATTAAGCGACCGCTTCTCCGGACAGTCGCGTACCCAATGCGGACCATTGCATATGAAGCATGGGCTTCGCGGCTTTGGCGCCTCCTTCTTGCCCTCCGATTTTCCTTGCCAAATCTTGTTGCTAGGTGGCTTTTTCTGCCCCCAATCCTTGCGGTAGTTGCCCTTGTCCTTGCGACTCTCTCCACCACCTTTGCCTTGGCTAGGCTTCTTGTCCTTGGATTGGGCAGAGTATTCGGTGAGCGATTCCGCAACGGCTATGGCGTCGTCAAGTGTTTGAACACCACGCCTATCAAGCTCGGTCTTGGCCCAATCCTTGAGGCCATCTTGGAAGTAGAAGAGTGAATCTTTGTCGGACATGTCGCTTATCTCCAGCATGAGGGTAGAGAACTCGTTGATGTAGTCTCGAATGCTACCCGATTGCTTGAGGCGACGTAAGCGCGCTCGCGCTTCCTTCTCCGCATTGCTTGGGGCGAACTGCTTTCGGAGTTCTTGCTTAAAGTCGGCCCAAGTGTCGATGGTGCAAATGCCCTTGCCCATCTCGCCATGCTTGCGACGCCACCATAGTTGTGCAGCGCCTCTAAGATAGGTGGGTGCAGTGCCCACTTTCGATGCCTCATCTCGTACACCTATGGCATCAAAGTATTGATCCAGCCCGAACAGGAAGTTGTCCACGATTATGGCATTGCGTGTGCCATCGTAGGTGTCGGGCTTTGGCACATCAATGCGGCGCGCATCACTCGAGTTTGCGGAAGCTGGACTTGCGGAGAGTGTGCGCTTGTGCCATGCCCAATCCGAGCGGACTTCATCCACTTCCGCACGGACAGCACGTAGTTCGTCTTGGACAAAACTACGAAGTTTCAGCAACTCATCATGGAAAGATCGAAACTCACCTCGGAGAGTGTTCGCTTGCTCATGCATGAGAGCCTTTGTGGCCACCGTGAACTCGCCGTACTCTCCCTCGAGATCGTCCACTCTTTTCTCCAATCCCTCAAGGCTATCTTGAGCGGTGGACAATGCTATTTCGAGAGTACCTACACGAGGCTCCAACGCATCCACGGATGGGGCCTTGGACTTGCCACGATTCTTGCCTTGGGCGCGTTCTCCCTCTCGGCCGCGGCTTGGTTCTGGTGGAACATCCACACCAACAACACCCTCTTGTGCTACGTTCGAAGGGTTGGCCATTGCTTCGTGAGCTATTTGCGTGCGTGCAAACCTTAGCTCTGATACCACTTGTCACGGGATGAGTGTTTTGCGCAGCAAACCCGTGCGGCACTTAGACAACTTTGCCGAGTGTTGCTAAGTAAGCCTAGAAATTCTCAAACAAGAGAAGAGAGCAATTGAGCCAAAGAAACTTGTATTGCACAAAGAGAGATTACAATGCTTGTTGGATACAAATGCCTAATGCCATCCCATATTTATAGGGGAGGCTTGGTCAAACTTGGCCTAACTTTGCCAAACTTTGCCAAACTCTAGAGTATTCTACAATTTCCTAGCTATTTACATGTGCTGGAATTGTATAAAGCATTCTAGAATATTTACATGTTCACATGTGCTAGATTTTCCTAGAACATTCCGGAATTGGGCCAAGCTAGCACTCTTGGCTTTGTGTTGGCTCTCTAGCCCGAAATTGTGGGCATTTGGGCTAGCGAATTGGGCGGTCCGCAACATAATGCACACATGCCATTCTCTATTGATGAGCCTTCTGATACTTTGAATCACAGTAGAAAAATTATTCAGGCTATTGCTCGTATCTGCAAGTAGATCAATGATGCACTTGCTGTCAATGTCAACCAACAAAGATCGAATTCACAACTTCCAAGCCAGGTCAAGACCATAGAATAAACCCCAAAGTTCAGCATTGGTAACTGAACTAATTCCAATATTTGCACAGATTCCAGTAATCCAATTCCCATTGGCATCTCTTATCAAACCACCTGCAGCTGCCATGTTCATCTTTTTACAGGCCCCATCAGTATTCAATTTGAATACATTCTCAGGGGGTGGTTTCCATCCAAAGTATTTAACCATTTTTGAAGCTCTAGGCTTGATAAAAGCCATCATGGTTTTATGGGAATTTTCAGCTCTGGTCATAATATCTAAAGTGATGTTTTGAATGCTCCTTTGCACATTCTTAAATAGAGCTTGGTTCCTCCAAAACCACAAACGCCAAATTGTTGTGCCAAAAATTACTGCCTAGTCCACTCCAATACAATCATAACAGTTCGGCTTTAGATTAGTAAGAATCAAATCCTCTAAGTTTAAAGAGAAAAAAACTTCCTCGTAAGCTACACGGGACTATTTCTAACCAAATACGTTTGGCTGCCAAGCAATCTCCAAGGGCATGAAGAGAGTCTTCCACGCAAACTTTGCATCTCTCACATTGATTTTCTGCCAAAATATGTCTTCTTGCAAGCTCAGCTTTATTCTTTAACTTATTTTGAATAGCTAACCACAGGAAGGTTTTAACACTTTGTGCCCCTTTCCAGCTCCAAATAAGTTCCCATCTTGGTCCAATATGTCTGGAGGCTCTGCTTGAAATATTTTAATAAGCTGATTTCACTGTAAAATTACCCTTAGTCGAGAGGCCCCAAAATATGCAGTCTATACCCCCCTCGACACAATGTAGCATAATGGTAGCAATAGCAAGCACTAAGCTGTGAGGCAGATAATTGCTGAAAGCAACCTAATTCCATTGCCTATGATCATTCACATAATCACTAATCGAGTTTTCCGGCATATTACTCGGCACCGGCATCACAGCATAATCCTTCAACCTGACATTTTACATAACCCAACAATCTTGCAAAAAACGAACCTTTGACCCATCTCCAACTTGCCAACAAATCCCCTGCAAGACTTTATGCCAAACCGTACCCACTGCACGCCACACATAAGAGCCGTATTTTGTAGGTAGCTATGTGGGAAGGTTATCATTCTCAACACTGTATTTAGAGCATAACACTTTAATCCACAGGCTAGTAGGAGACACAATAATATTTCACCCAATCTTCATCAAAAGCGCCTCATTGATGTAGCGAACATTTTTTAAGCAAAGCCCGCCTACCATTTTAGGTTGAAAGATTCTTTCCCAGCTAGCCATGACCATGCTATTCTTCTCGCTATTCCCACTCCTTATAAATCGGTGAGAAATGCGATTGATTTTTTCTTGAGTGCTTCGCGGAATCATTGTGGTTTGCATAGAGTAAATTGGCAAGGCTTGGATTACCGCTTGAGTAAGGATCAGCCTTCCAGCAAAAGAAAGGTGCTTCGCATTCCATCTTGAGAGCCGTTTGTCTACACGATCTAAGACCTCTTGATAGGTTTTATTGGTCACCCGACCATGAAGAAGTGGCATACCCAGGTACTTTCCCTAGTTTTTGGAGGTTGAAAAATCACTTATCTCACTAATTTTCTTTGACACAGTAGGTGCCACATTTTTTGATAAATACAATCCAGTTTTATATGTGCTAACTTTTTCCCCTGACATGTTGCACAAATTCTTTAAAGCTTTGATCACCACCTTCGCCTGATCAGAGGAGGCTTCTGCAAGGAGAAGAAGGTCGTCAGCGAAGAAAAGATGTGTGAGGGGTATACCATTCCGAGATAGCCTTATGGGTTTCTATCGTTCCTGCTGCACTTTTCGATTAATGATATGGCTAAGTCTTTTAATACAAAGCACAAAAATGTAAGGAGAGATTGGATCCCCCTGTCAAATCCCTCTAAAAGACTTGAAGGATTCGGTCAGCTTGCCATTCCAAAGAATTTGCATGGAGCCGGATGTGATGCACTTTATTATGATTCGAATAAAATTGTTAGGAAGACCCACAAAAGCCAAAGTCTCTTTGATAAACTCCCAATTTAATCTGTCATAAGCTTATTTCAAGTCTACTTTGATGGCCATGAAGCCTCGTTTACCCGTCTTCCATCTCATACTGTGAATGACCTCCTGGGCGATAATAATGTTTTCGGTGATGTGCCTCCCTGGAATAAAGCTGGTTTGATGCGGACCTACAAGATTAAGGAGAAAAGTTTTTAATCTATTAGTTATTATCTTAGTGATCGTTTTTTACATAATTGTGCAAAAACTAATTGGCCGGAAAGAATTTAAACTAGTTGGATTGTCAATTTTAGGAATAAGAATTATTAAAATCTTCAAAAAGTCTTCAGGCACTATCTCTCCATTGAAAAAAGCTTTGATTTGCTTGCACACCGACTTGCCCACCACCTCCCATTGAGCTTGGTAAAAAATTGCATGCAAGCCATCACTTCCCGGTGCCTTTAATGGTTTCATGCTAAAAATAGTGTCACGAATTTCCTCGTCATCCACAGGTTTTTCCATGTCATGGTTCCTCTCTATATCAATGCAAGGAAAATCATTAAGAGTATAATAGCTATTAATAGAATTATTATCAGCCGTGTATAACTTGGTGAAAAAAATTAATCGCATAAGCCTTAAGATCATTCTCGTCCGAAATCCATTGTCCCCTATCATCTTTCATCCAGAAAATTTGGTTGTCTTCTCCTCATCATTGTCTTCTGGTGGAAAAAAGGAAGTATTTCTGTCTCCAAACTGGATCCAATCGCATCGAGATTTCTAAAGCCACAAAAGTTCTTCTTGATTAAGGATGTCGTTGAGTTCCTTGCTGAGCTGAGTTTCCAGCTTTAACAAATTACTCGAATGGTGACTCTCCAGAGATTTTTGGATTCCATTTAATCTAGCTAAGATTTTCTTTTTTCGCTTAAAAATATTTCCAAACTCATTCTTGTTCCAATGGTCAATTTTTCCAGTAAACTCCTTTACCAAAACATTATAATCCACATCATTCTTCCACACCTGAGAAACAAAATCCGAAAACCGCTTATCAGTAAGCCAATAAGCAAGGAACCTAAATGGTTTCAACCCTGTGTTTCCAATACTCTTATTATTCAGACTAAGGAGGATAGGCCAATGGTCAGACCCCAATCTTGGTAAATGAAAAACTCGCGCCTTGTTAAAAGTGTTGAACCACCTATCATTGCAAATGACTCTATCCAAGCGTTTATAAAGTGATCCCCTTTTCCAAGTAAAATTTGGTCTCGTATAATGGAGGTCACAGATGTCATGTTTGTGGAACTACTCTTGAAATTTTTTACAAGGCTGGCTACAGTTATTAATGCTTTTTTTGCTCTCTGAGATTGAAAGAATGACATTGAAGTCACCTGCTAGCATCCATAGGTCTTGAATAGTCTCAACCAAATAATTTAGATCGTTCCAAAGAGAGTTTCAGAGATAAGGAACTAGGTTAGTATAAATCGTTGTTACCCAAGTAATTAACCCTCTTGTATCCGACACTTGGAGGTGAATATATTGCTTATAGTTAATGAGGATGGTTACATCTAATCTCGCTTTCCATAGAAGCCAAATTCCACCTGAGAAGCCAGCTGCCTCCACTCAATGGGAATGATCATACCCACTGTAATGAATAAATTTATCCGCTTTCACTCCACTGATCCGAGGTTCACAAAGAGCCACAAGTTGAGGTTTATAATTTTGAGTAAACATCTTGAAAATTCGTCTAAAGGACTGCAAGGCCGCCCCTTGGCAGTTCCAAAACAAGAAAGACAGATTCATTATAAAAAATCAAAAGAGAATGATCGGCTTACTCCAAAGGCTCAAAGCCTTGCTGATTAACATCCATATTATCCGCCTCAACAAAAACTTGACACTCTTCTGAGGTATCAGAATCGTCCTCCTCTGATTCCTCTATATACTCACTGTCTGATGAGTCCTCCCCCACCTTTTCCATGTCTCTATCTCCTCTATTAGGAGGCTTCTCATTTGGGTTTGGTTTGGGAGTGATCGACAAGGGTGCCTGAAAGTTCTCATTTTCAAACTTGTTTTTGAAAATAATTGCTTAATGATATTTAGGATCCAAAGACGTTGGGATTAAAGTTGGTTCAAGATTATGGGTTCTAGATAACTTGGATTTGTTCCTTGAGATATTTTTTTCCATGGACTCGAGGGGATGTTTATTTGATGAGTTGGGATCACTTGTGTGGGGGGGAGGGGGTCTAGTGTGTATTTCACGTAATAGTGTGGGTGCAGTGTGTTCAGGTGTGTCAGCCTTCTTATTTTTTGTCACGGGTTTTCCTTTGCTCCCATACAGCTTCGTTTGGGTGGGTCCTTCAGAGTCACGTGATATCATCTTGTCTTGTCTTTGGTTAGATCAACGGTCTTCTTGTGGTTGTCCATGGTGGTAGTCTCGTTTGAACTCACTCCAGCATCATTGTCTAATCCACTTTCCTGATGTAAGACACCAAATCTGGAACCTGTCCTCTGTTTCCCAAAGTTGTTTTAATAAGGCTCATTTGCATCTGTTCTTCTCTTATTTCCTCTATAATTTCCTCTCCTAGCCACGATCATCCAAGGGCCAAATTTTGGATTGTCCGGATTAACTACCGCCGTCGAGACCTCTGACTTTGCGTTGGTAGATTCACCTAGAGCCATATCATTCGTCTTTTCTCCTCTAGTTTCCAAAATCAGAATATCCGGGCATGAGGAAGATATGTGTCCATACTTTCCACATCCAAAGCATATTGTTGGAAGTGCTTCATATTCAATCCTTTGGATTCTTCCATCCAATAAAAATTGAGAGATTAAAGGACTTCCAAGGGATACTTCAACTGCAATATGTGCAAACTTCCCTCTCGTCGCCAATTCTGTACTATAATCAATTTTGATAACCTTTCCAATGACATGTCCCAACATTCTAATGATTTTTTATGGTAATAGTGTAGAGGTATACCTAGAAGCCTTATCCATGCCGTGATTTTATCAATATTTTCATTCGAGCTGTCGAAATAAGGCAACCATAGCTGAACAGTCAGATAATGCCCTGCAACAAGCCATGGCCTTGTGTAAGAACAAAGTCAGCATCGCCTTCCTTCCTGAACTTAATGAGAAAATAGCCATTGTCCAAATCTATAACAGAGTATCCTCCAATATTAGGCCACAAGATTTCCAACCGTGAGCAAAGCGCTTTGTATCCAATCATGCGACCAAGGAGTTTTACCACCACAGTGGATTGCCATGGTTTTATGAGTTGCTCATGGACTTTTTGTGAAAAAGAAATTGAAGGTAAATAGCCTTCCCGTTCAATGACCACATCCTCCTTTTCGATTTCGATATCCTTTTCCCTCCCCATGAACTCTTCTCTACTTATTTCAGCATCAATCATCCCCCTTTGTTGTTCCATTAGCTTATCTCGAAATGATAGCATAGATGGGTTATCTCCATCCTCCCCTTGTGCTCTGAATTTGGTTTTCTTAGTCGATTTATCATCCTCAAGAGGAGGTGGGCTGTTCTTGTCGAGAGAGTTTTCGGTTGAGAGCATTCTCAACGGCTAGTTTTTCAAATTACTTGCCGATGCCTTCAGTTTTTTCAGATGAGGCTTTCGTTTAAAGTCGGTCTCAGCTACTCTATTTCTGCTAAGCATTTGCAAAAAGCCCGCAATTTCCGCCGCTATGTGGCTGTTGTAACAGCTTTGTGAATGTGACCTACCCAGCGCTTTAGCGCCAAAACTAACAGCAGTCAACGCTCATTTGATTGGCGTTTGACTTATCTAGGTCCAGCGTGTGCCCCATGATAGTTAGTTACGCATAAAACGCAGTCGTTTTTCATACTCACACAGATTCCACAATTAATTATTATACGTACATTCATGCGAAGATTCATATATATATGTATAACGCTTAACAAACTTAATCAAATTTCGGACAAAACTACGTTACAGATTCTGTAAGGTACAGACTGCAGCATCAGCCGTTGGATGTGGTTGGATGTGGAGTGAGAAACTAAACAAAAGAAAATCGGATGGTAGGATGACGGGAGATGTTTGTTACAGAATCTGTAACATAGACAGGTCCTCAAATTTCATATATTAATATAGCTGCAGCTAATAGCTATGGATCTCATAAGTCATACCTACACTGTTCTTCAAAGATGCGTAGAATTGAATTGAAGTTTGAAGATGTATTTTTAAATTCCACCTTTGACTTTATTGGTCAATTTCTGTTGATATGTTTGACTTTCTAGAGAACACGGTGAGCCCATCGATTCTCAAAAGTAATTGAATGGCCACACTAGCAAATTAAACAAATATGCATGCACGCCCACTGACTCGAAATTTTCTGCAAACCTACTACTCTCAGGCGATCGATTCAAAAACCCATGGCAAAATTTTGAAACTGCCTTAGCGTGCACCTATAAATACAAACAACACCCAAATTATGTTTCAACAAGATCGAAAACTTCCGATCCTCTGACTTTACATATTACTATAAAGCAAAAGAAGGCAGCATATATAAGAGCAAAATGAGTGTGGAAGTGTTAGATGGTGCAACAATTGTCAGCTTTGTGGAAGATGAAGAAGCATTCAACAACTCGATACGAAACCGTTTTGCCCACCTTGATACAGACCATGATGGTCTCCTTTCTTATGCAGAAATGATGCAGGAGCTCAAGAGTCTGAGGGTCTTTGAGACCCATTTTGGCATCGACGAGAAACCAGACCCAGAAGAGCTTGCTAGTGTTTACAACTCTCTGTTTGTCCAATATGATCATGACTCAAATGGCACGGTGGATTTGGAGGAGTTCAAGGCAGAGACCAAGCAAATGATGCTTGCCATGGCCAATGGTCTCGGTTTCTTGCCTGTACAAATGGTCCTGGAAGAAGATAGCTTTCTGAGGAAGGCTGTGGAGAAGGAGTTCACTGCCAAAGCGGCTGCTTAAGCTTAACTAATTTATTGCTAGTTCTGACCTGAGTAATTGTTTTGTTTTGCTTTATTTTTATTTATTGTTTCATTTCTTGCATGTTATTCGTGATCGATAATTGATAAAGTGTTATATTAAGTTCAAACAAATAAAAAGTCTCTCTATTTCAACTTCTTGGAACAAAAGTAGATACCAAACTGATCAACGTGCATGATTGTAGATTCCATAAAATCTACTTTCAATTTGGTATAGGCAGATTTAAGGAGTAATCGCCACTAAGGTTTTAGCCTAGTGGTAGATATGTGCCCTTTAACTTGAATTCCTATAAAGACCAAAATATTTCTCTTCTTGTAGATGTGGGTGGAGTAGATTTCTCCCTATATATTAACAGAAGATTATTATACCATTATACATGTTTAAATTTTCAATAAATTTTAAAGCATAAATTCATAGACAGTAAATTGCAAGCAATTTCCTAAAACAAACATCATTTTTAGAGAAAAAAATTATTAATTATCTTTTTGTTTTTAATGAACAGATCGGCTGAAAAAAAATAATAATTCCCATCCCAAAACTCGTTTTCAACTTTTCTCATAAATATAAATTAAATGTAAACATATGTAGATAAATAGATACATTAGTGCTGAGTTACCGCTTCTGCTTGACCCAAAACCTTATTGAGAGAAATTGAACATAGGAAAAAGCTGATTTGTTTGGACAAAACTCGGGTTAATTCGCCCGCGCAAAGCAGCATGCTCATAAACATAAGTAGAATAATAGTCACGTACATAATAAAACAAGCCAAAGATTGAAGATGAGCTTCAAACCATAGACTCTTCTACTTTCTGTCATTCGGTGAATTCAAACACAGAAACTTGAGGTAAATATGTTCTGATGGACAAGGATTCTTCCATATTTTAATGAGTGGGTAAGATTGAATTTTGAATTCTAATGCTGACAATCAAGTTAGTTTTTTTTTTTCAAATTAAGTTAACTTTTTTCACTAGATTTAAAAAATCAGAGAGGCTAGGAGGGAGGCCAAAAAAAAAACTAGGAGAGAATCTTAATTCTTAAAATAAAGGGTTTAAAAGTCATTTTTAAAGCTTTAGTTTTCGATAAACTATGTTGTTGAAAATGCAATGAGTTTGAAAAGTAAATACATACATTTAGTAAATTTTGTTGTAAAAAATATTATTTTATTTAATGATAAAAAGGCTTAAATTTCCTTTTATTAATATGTTAGGTTTTATAAAAAAATAAGATAAAATTATTTTTTCATTAAAATATTAATGTTATAATAAGAATCTAAAAAGGTGTGGTAATTTAATCAATAAACTATTTATAAAAAGTAACTCCTTACTTTCTTTAAAAAAAAATTTGTCAAAATAGAAAAATTTATAAAATAAACAAATTTTAAAAAAATTATTTAATACTATTTTTAACAAAACTTATAAAATAAGTTGTTTATATTATTTCAATGTCAATAAAAAATCAGCGTAAATAATAATATTCAAATTTCGTGTAACACTTACGACATTTCTTGTTAATATACCATACGATGCGAAGGATTATGTATTAATTAAAAAAGAAAAATTACAGACACACAATGCTCGAGGTGGTGGCCACTGAGAATGATCTGTGGGTCTCAAACCTCCATTGTTTTTTCAGAGGCGCGTAGAATCCCGGTGAAATTTCTTTTGATTTGGACTTTTCAGACGTTGCAACTGTAAGCCCATTGGAATTTTAAAGGTTCAAAGGCCACAGACATACATTCACATTAAATCATGCCAGCCCACCGACTCGTCTTCTATGAGTTGTTATTTTTTTATTAGGCGTAGACCTTCAATGTACTTTCGAATAATAATTAATTCAAGAAGCTCCTGTGGGAGTAAGAAACAACAGGCTCAAAAGGGAAGTCCGAAAGTAAAACCGTCCTTTAAGCGTAACCAATTAAATATAAATAACAACGCAACCCAACTTATGTTTCAACAAGTGAAGGAAGAGACTTGTAAAAATCACAAAATATACTCTATTAATCGTAGCTTTTACTTTTACACAGTCGAGAAAGAGCGATATGAGTGTTGAAGTGTTAGATGGTGCAACAATCGTCAGCTTTGTGGAAGATGAAGATGCATTCAACATCTTGATACGTGAACGTTTTGCCCATCTTGATACAGACAACGATGGTCTCCTTTCTCATTCAGAAATGATGAAGGAGCTGAAGTGTTTGAGGGTCTTTGAGACGCACTTTGGCATAGATGAGAAACCAGACCCAGACGAGCTTGCGAGAGTTTACAGCTCTTTGTTTGTCCAATTCGATCATGACTCGAGTGGGACGGTAGATTTGGAGGAGTTCAAGGCAGAGACCAAGCAAATGATGCTTGCCATGGCCAATGGTCTCGGTTTCTTGCCTGTGCAAATGGTTCTGGAAGAGGATAGCATGCTGAAGAAGGTTGTGGAGAAGGAATCAACTGCCAAAGCGGTAGTTTAAATTGCTCGTTCTGACTTCTGACTGCATTAATTGTTTGTTTTGTTTTCGTTTTTCTTGCTTTTCACTTTTTTTCTACTCCTTTATATTTCTTGTACGTGATTCCTGAGCTACACATATTGTACCAAGTTTAAATAAAAAAAAAAGGGCACTCTATTTTCCAAGTAAGGTTTACTGGAAAGAGATAATCAATCAGAGACGGTCAAATCTAAGGGCCTAACACCTAATTCCAAAATTATCAACATGAGCTATACAAAAATGCCAAATTTCATTAATATAATTTTTATAATTCACCACAGTATCATTCTTTTATAACAGCTCACAAGAACAAAGACATTTCAGGAGCTGGAATGAAGGAGAGAATGCCTTCACCAAACAACTCAAACAGTGAAACCAGAAGCTTACCAGAATTTAAGTCATCCTTCCAAATTTGAGGAAGGATTGCCGACATCTTCTGAGCTCGACTATCACCCTTGTCTCTTTTACTTCTGCTCTCTGACCCACTTTCAGGAGGAATCTGCCCAGAAGATGATGAGGGGTGATCCGCATCAGAATTATCCAAAGCAGTTGCAGCTGCTGCATCCTCTTCCATGGGAGTGGGCATGGAGCTGGTTGACACAGCATCGACTGGTCCATCAGTTGCAATTTTCTTGAGGGGTGGCTGCTCTTCTAAATCCATGCTTGTCTTCCGCTTATCTTGAATATGTACAAGGCGAAGCAGGTATCACTCATTTATTTTATTCAACCAAAAAGAAAATATTCATAGAGCTTTGTTATAGAAGAATTAGGTTCTGTCTGACTTACTTGACGAAGTAGCAACTATTCCATTGGTCTTCCAGATAGAACGTGCAGGCAGAGATGACAAAGGAGGGAATATCTTGAGTCGATCATATATGCATTGACCAGCTGCTTGCTGGAAAATGCAGTCCAGTTATACTCATTAGAAATCCTTGTTAAGAATTAATCCTACTGGATGTTTGATGCAATCATTATATATGTCAGGGGAGGGGGGAGAAAAAAAAAGGAAGTCTCACCAGCAGGGCCCCATAAACTCGCCAAGCCTCATGCCTCTTCACCTCATTCTTTTGCTTCTCAAGAAGCATCTCCGGTTCAAGAAGACTTAGATAAGGACCAAGATTTGGCAGTAGGAGGAGGCGAACCTACTTGCAAAGTGAAGCATCATAAACAGCTAAATGTTAAAAGATTCTTAATAAAAAAGGATACAAGCTCAAACAGGACATAAAACAAAGATATGATCATCTGCAGGGAGAAACTCAAATCATGGAGTGTTTTGTTAAAAATTTTTTACTGATGCATTGGTTAGTTTATATGGCAAGCAAAACTGATCATAGCTAAAAGATAAATTCTCTCTTTTCTCCATTTGAGAGAATCACAATCAAGAAATTCAAGTTTAGTACAACAGGCGGAGTAGGAAGAAAGTATCCGTACGAAGTGAAGAGAGACAATTGACAGTGAGCATTTGCTATCACATCTTTCAGAATATATGATAAAGAGTATTTATTGATCCTAGACTTCAAAAATGTAATCATGTCTCATCAAAATCTTATATCTTCAACTTCCTAGCATATAAGAGGAAAGATACAGGATACAAAATAATTAAAGGTACATCCATAAAACGACTTGGAAAGAAATTTGATGCGTGCACACACAAAAACATAATATCAATTCAGTTAATTCTTTTCGGGTTACAACATCTCCAAATCAGAGAGGAGCATAGTGAGGCTTTCCGCCCTCCTTCAGTTATTCTCCTCTCAATACAATTATTAGTTCTCTCTTCTCCATTACTTCCTCGAAACCCAATATTGACAGGGTTAGATTGGATTCACATGAAACTTTCCAAATGTATGAAAAGCAAACTCATTTGCATTCAAACATAATAACATTTTTATTTAATCATCTATAGCATGAGAGAAGACAATACCACATTGGGCCCCAGTGCTGCTAACCCTTGGACTGCCCCATAATGCTGAGTCAATGCTCGTTTTGGGTCCAAAAGTGCGTTAAGAAGAGTTTTGGTTAGACGTGTCTGAAGAGTGTTATAAACATGCCCATATCTGCATACGCCAAATGTGAGAGATCAATTAATTATAACATATCTGTTAGAAATGGATGACTAAGTTAAACAGATCTGTCTGAATATATAGAACACCATTTTTTAAACTGAAATAGTTGAGGTCAGAAGAGAGGATGAGAAGGGAACCCAATTTAGGCCCGAGTACAGCTCTAGACGGTCAAGATGGCACCTCCAGAATCATATTCTAAATATGTACAACATAAATCTAAGTAAAGAAGTCTTACCGTTTACATATTGCAGCAACAAGTTTTGCAGTAAAGTCTCTAAGTTCCCAGTGGTTATCTGCAAGTCTATTCCCCAACCTTTTGGCTACAAGGCAGGTAACCACAGATGGCATCAATTGGTGAAGCTGACAAGAAAAGAATGCCTTCTCAGATTCATGGATAGTAGATCCTTCACACAAACTGCAGGGTATATCAATGTATTGAACAATTACTTATAAAGAAAAGGCCCTCTAAGATTGTACAGCCACAAGCAACAAAAGCTACAAACGTCCGAGGAAATTAAGTTGATCAGGACGAGACCAAAATGCAAAAATAAAAAGAAGTGGGAAGCGGGAAGTGGCAGCAAGAAAATGGATATAATGGCAAAAAAAAGGATTCATCTAGCAGACAGAAAACTCAGTATGTATGGGTTGTGAGTTAAGCCAAGTCCAATTAAGACCATTGTAACATGGTTTTACACAACATGATTTATCACTAAACCACATGAAGATACATGCTCTCAACATTCGCAACTCAAATAACAATTCAGTGACCGAATGCTGCTGGTACTTTTCAGTATCAATCAAATTAGATAAAATATCAGAATGATAGTACATTCACCTTTTTCTCCTTTGAAGAATTTTTCCACGATATCTTTTTCTATTAAACATTAATGACCAAATTTTTTCCAGGTTTTTGTTAATATTACAGGCTCCAAATTTCTCTCACCTAAACTTGCATGTTCCAGTTACTCTTAAGCACCAACAAGCAATTAACCAAAAATTTTCAAACAATCAGAATATAGGTCAAACGGTTGGCAGTTAACATTGTCCAAGAAGAATGGTAGAAATGCATGTGATTTCCTTAAAAGAGCCCGCTGAACAGAGCTTCATCCACATTGAAGTTGAAGAATAGGCTTAGCTTATTGAAGTTCTATATGAAACTGTATAAATTAAAGGTTAACTTACATAAGGTTCTATTTGTATGTGAGGATTCTGGAGAAGATTCCAAACAACACGCATCAAAGCAAACAAAAGGGAATAATTATTCAGACCACGAGAAACCTGATATCATTGGAGAAGGATCAGTTAGAATGAGAATTGTCGAATATTTCCCTTAACTGTTCATGCTAATAAAGTATGCTTATAATTCCTCACCTCATCAGCTACAAAGTATGTGAAATAAGGAACCAATGGATGGAGTCCTGAGTCTGTGGCCAAGCTCACTAACGCTTGTTTGAAAAGGACTGAATCGGACCTACTCACAGCAAGCTCAGTGATTTTATCGAAGTACAGCTGCAAAGGTGACAGAAAAGGAAAAGTAAAATAAGTTGCAGAAAAGAAAAACAGAATAATAAAATAATCACTGATAGATTTTTACAAACCTGAAGTTCCCTAGACAATATATGCTTTACTGGTAATTTAATCTCAACAGGAAGCCCATCTTTCTGTTCATTGTTTGTGCCATTAGAAGGAGCAGCAATTGCTGATAAAAGTGAAAACCAATTTAAAATTAGGTGCCAAATTTTGGCAAATAAAGATAGCACAACTGTAAAAACCAACTAATACCCACTGTTCTCTTGGTCCTGAGATTATCATAAACATGAAATACTAAAAAACCGATGTTTTAAGAAGAACTGTCTCAACTTGTAATTTTACCACGTATACTTAACCCCAAAAAAGAAAAGCTTTACCTAATCTACCACAGACTACATTGCATTCAAGACCACCTGTATAGCTATTCTGCCACAAAAAGTTGTAACCTGCAAGATATCCCATTTTTAAACCTAAAACAAAGCGAAAGATCACCCAAACTGGCCCTGCCTTGGTACTCCTTCCCATACCAGTATGCATGTGCAAGAAACCCAGGTTTACATACTAACGCACCAGATGCTAGGAAGTCTTAGAAAATAGGTCATCGTACTGTATGCTAACTACTCAAATTTTATGCCTGATATATTACAAAACTTGATGAAATGCCCACATATAGAGTCCAACCTTGCACCGGAGCGTTTTCTGGGATTACAGGTTGTACTCCTTCAATAGCAAGCCAGTGACAGACAATTGATGTATCAAGTGGTGCTCGAGGTAAAGGAGCTTCAATCACCTACAAGTGAAAAACAATCCCATAGAATTACTGATAGCTTCTACCCATTTCAGTATAAAAGCCAACAAACATAACCATAAATCTCCTTACATCTTTAAATTCCACATCCTTGTCATCAAGGTAAAACAAATCCCTATACCCAATAGCTCTTCTGAACCGCAAAGGACCCCCTGAGGCAAAACCATACACCGGCTGATACCAGACGATTAAACAGGTTAAACATTAAAGATTTGAACAGGCACCAAAATTGATACCATTAAAGAATTTGAAACTCACCTCCACGTTTCTTAATTTAAGAGCTTCATCAACATCATCAGTTGTCAATGTGGTTCTCCTTGAATGCCGCATGCATTTAATTGCCTCCTATAGTCCAGATTAAGGAAATTACATTAATTCCGCAAAATAATTATCAAATTTTCTCAATCAACTTGTCTATTTCTTCAACTAACGAAATATCTTTACCCTAACAGAACATAACTGCTTAATGTATTCCATTTAATCAATAATAGTAATACTTCTAAAAATAACAATAATAATCTCAGGTTTAATATATAAAACAAATAATTCAAAAATTAAAAATTAATTTTTACCTGCATGATTTCGCGTATACGATATTCGACATCAGGAGCAAGGGCAAGCGCTGCATCGGTAGAAAAATTACTAATACCAATGCTTTGCGCTATAACCTCTACTGTTTCCTTTGGTACGATACTCATTTTCTCTTCTTCTAGCTTTTAGTAGTTTTTCATTTTCTACTTGCAACTCTGCTACTGAGGTGCGCACGTAAGTTTTTAAGAATTTAAGTTTTTAGACTGTAAGTAATGAACACGGATCTGATGCAGGTTCAGGATCCGAATGGCTCTTATATACAAGGGACAAAGAGTGGTCGGTTTTCCGGGTTTTATCGTTAACCTGGCCCAACCTTGGCGTTTTGGGCTATAGTTTTACCTCCACCCTAAGTGTTTACTAAGTACACCCGTCCACTAAATCCTATTCACCTCTCTACTAAAAAGTTGGTGCTTAAAAAAAGGACAAAGATTATCTTACATCACCTATACATTACAGATATAAATTTTTGAATCCTCAAAAAAGTTAATAATTATGAGAAAGTCAATAAGTTTTAAAGTTTTATTTGAAACCCCAAGCTGCACTGCAATTGTACTTCAATTTTTTTAAGTTTTTCATTTATATTTATAGCAAATTCAGTGTTAAGTTTTTATTCTATCTAATTGAATCTCTAACGTGTTTAATCTTATATTTATTGAGTTTGTATTTATTATATTAATGGTTTCTTACTTTAATATATTATTATCTTCAATGTTAACGTCTTTTATTAATTTTTTAACTTTATTAAATTTTTTACTCATTTGATCTCCTAACTTTTTAATTTGTTTTATATTTTCTTTATTAAAATGATAAATTTCTAACATTTCTTTTTCTTTTTCTATATTATTTATAAATAAATTTGGGCTTTCCTATTTTATTTAATAAATATAGCAAAATTCAATTTAATTGATTATTTTCCCGCATGTCTGAATCATTGATTGGATTAGGGGATTAAAATCATTCATAAGAAATTCTCTTTGTATATAGCTAGAATATGGTATCGTTTGTTTTTTCTATTTCATTTATAAATAAATTTGGGTTTCTTAATTTATTTATAAATATAGTGAAATTCAATTTTATTGATTGTTTTCCCGCATGTCTTAATTATTGATCGGATCAAATGATTAAAATTTTTCATAAGAAAATCCTCTTTGTATATAGTTAGAATGTGGTAACTTATTAGTTTATATATTTTGTAAAATTATTAGAGGTTCTAATGATTTATTCATTGTAACATTTTTCTATTAATTTATTAGACTCATAATATATTTATGACATTTAATCTCTCTTATAATTCAATATGCTAAATTTAGATTTTATATATATATATATATATATATATAAGAAAAAAAATCTAATTTCTTCTCAGGAGAGATAAGAAATTATAAATGCATGTGCAAATATATATTCATAATTTATAAACCTTTATGAATATGATAATTATTTATATCTTTATAAAAATATAGTAAATACTTTTAAAAATTTTAAGAATAAATGTAAGAGAAATGGTTAACAAAATCATTTAATTATACAAAATTAATGAGGACTTATTTGAAAAAATAAGTAAATATGTTATTCAAAATAAAATTTTTGTAAAAAGCTATTACACCCATATCTCGTTTTAGGTTAAAATTATTTCCATCCATTAAATTAAGAAATATCAAAATCTAACCACCCATATGCATTGGTTGTTTGTTACAGCCAATGTAACATAAGCTTTGCCTAAAAAACGGTTCGATTTGAAAAATTAACAAAAAAATTGATCCGTTCATATAAAAAATCAAAAATAAAAAGTCATAAATTATGAAGAATTTAATAGTTTAAAATTAAAAAAAAAGAACTAAGACTGAACCAATTCGATTTGGTTTATATAATATTAAATAAAAGTCAGTCGATTTAATTTGGTACAAATTTTGTCCCAACTTATAATGTGGAAATTTCGACTGAGGACAGCCCCCTTAGGACTTAGGTTCCTCTTCGTTAGATTTGATGATGGTGAGTTTATCATTTGGACTGATCTTAATGGTCCTTTATATATGTTCTTTTGAGTTCACTTCCTTAGGCAATCAGAATGTCCTTATCTAATGATACTCTGCAAACACAAGAAAAATATCAGAAGGCCGGCTTTGCCGGTATAAACCCTCCGACGATCAAGTCATTCACCAGATTTTTGAAAGTATAAATTTAGAAAGAGAAAGGTTAGAGGGAGAAAGTTAGCATTTTCTCATTTTTTAGTCTCTTTTTTCTTACCTTTTAGTGAGAATGAAAGACATATTTATCGGCCAAACTGATTTGACTTGAGTCATAGTTATTTTGATGATAAATGTCATTATTCTTGTAACATTTGACAACACTTGTCCTCTAGTGCCCATGTTGATTGACAAATGAATATACAAACTTGTCTACGAATTAAAAGAAGAAACGTTTTATCTTTAGGTTACTTTTACTAAGATCTTGTGATCATAAGAGCATTCAAACTTATGAGGTTTGTCTTAGGATAAGAGTCTAGAACCTCAGCACGTTTTGGACTTTAAATCCTTACCACCTAGTTGATTTATGTTAGGTGGTTTATCTTAAGATAGGAATCTAGGACATTGGCTCCTTTTGAGGTTTGAAACCTTGTTACTTAGGAGGATCATTCTAGGTGATTGTCCACCACTTCGTGGGCTTAATTAGGAGGAAATTTATTAGATGAGTTTTATTGAGATTAAATTTATTCAGGCCTAATTAGGCTTATCTTATTTTTGGTTCAACAGTTGCCCCCCTAAGTCTAAAATTTTTAAATAAAAAATTTAGACTTTCTTATTATTATTTTTTAATATCTTTAGGAGGATTTTCTCCAAGAATTTCATCCTTAGGAGGAATTTTCCTTAAATTTTATTCTTAGGAGGATTTCATCATAGAATGATTTTTTTAAGGAAATTTTTCTTAGATTTTATCTTTAGAAGGATTTCATCCTAGGATGATTTTCTTTAAGGAAAATTTTCATTAGATTTTATTTTTAGGATGATTTCATCCTCGATTGATTTTCTTTTTAGGAAATTTTCCTTAGATTTTATCCTTAGAAGGATTTCATCCTTAGAAGGATTTCATCATAGGATGATTTTCCTTAAATTTTATCCTTAGGAATATTTCATCCTAGGATGACTTTTTTTAAGAAAAATTTTCTTAAATTTTATCCTAGGATGATTTTTAAGGACATTTTCTTTAGATTTTATCTTTAGAAAGATCTCCTCCTAAGATGATTTTCTTTAAGGAAAATTTCCTTATATTTCATCCTTAGAAGGATTTCATCTTAGAATAATTTTCTTCAACGAAATTTTCCTTAGATTTTATCTTTAGAAGGATTTAATTCTAGGATGATTTTCTTTAAGGAAAAATTTTTTAAATTTCATCCTTATGAGGATTTTTCCAAAGATCTTTATCCTTGATTTCCATCCTTAGTAAGGATTATTTTATTTCCTTAGGATTTTTTTATTTTTTATTTTATTTCCATCCTATGATCATTTCTTGGTGATTCAATTTTCATCCTAGGATTATTCTTTCCATCCTTGGATAATTTATTTTCATCCTATAAGGATTCTTTTCATATTTGGATAATTTTACTTTCATCCTAGGATGACTTATTGATGATTCAATTTCTATCCTTGGATAATTTTATTTCCATCCTAGGATGATTTATTGATGATTCAAGTTTCCATCCTAAGATGATTCTTTCCATTATTGGATAATTTTATTTCTATCCTAGGATGATTCATTGATGATTCAATTTCCATCCTAGGATGATTTTTAGAGATTTAAACTATCTTAGGAGGATTTGATTCCTTTCTAAGAATATTTGATTTCTATAGTTAATTTTCTTAATTGCAATTCCTCTTTAATTGGCTAAGATCCTCTCCCTCTCCTATATAATGCCTCATTTCCCATTATCTCATGCAATAGTTTACAAGAGAAAAGAGAAGAGGTTAGAGAGAAAAATTCTCAAGGTGCCCGACGATGGTGTTCATAGTAGTTGGCGACAAATTTTTGGCGGCCTTTTATCGACTCTCTGGTGATTTTCCTGCGACTTTCTGACGTCATTTTGTGAGTATTTATTTATTCATTACTTTTTATTATTTATTGCTATCTTTAGGAGAGTAATCATAATCATTCACTTTGTAGGTTTTTCTTAATTCAATAAGACCTAGTATCAAAATGACCAAAAATATTGTGGTGGATATTATTTCTTTGATTACCATTCATGCTATTACGAGTGATGTAGGTAGTTGTGAGTTAAAAGAGGAGATAGATGAGGATAACAATGGATATGTAGATGAAATTATAAAAAGAATGGAGGTGATTAACTTAGAAAATTTTGAGGATGAGGATGAGGATGAGTTTGTAGTTGAAGATACCTATCCATGGCAGATGAAGACGATTAAATGTGGATTAGGTGAAATGTCCCTTGAGATATTAATGATTAGATATAGCATTCATAAATCAATAACACTTCGTCGTGCTTCACCTAGAAGGAGCATTACCAACCCTCCTAAGAGTTTTGTCGGGATTACTAGGTGCATGTTGAATTCTGGAGTACCACTCTCGTTTCATCCTTATGTTCGAAGGATATTACACGCCTTAGGACTTGCTCCAGCTTAACTTTTTCCAAAAGCTTGGTATTGTATTATTGGGATGTGGTCTCTTTGGCGCTACCTAGGATTCAATGATCCTTTCGTAGCTAAATTTCAAAATCTTTTTCATCCACAGAGATGTCATAAGGCTGAAAGATTTTGGTGTTTATCTACTTATCCTAATTCAGATCAGATTCTTCTTTATGGTGAACTTAGTCGTCAAGATAAGACTTAGAAACCTTACCATTTTTTTTAAAGGCAATTGGGAGTTCGGGACAAGTACGAAGCATCCTAAGACTAGAATCCAGACTCGATTTTGTCAACCAAGTATAATTTCATTTTCTTATAATAATTTATTATTTATTATTATGAGTTATTTCTATAACTCATAAACTAATTTTCTTCATTGGTTTTGCAGATGAGTGGGTTTGCTCTGACCTTTCAGTAGATGAGGAAAGAAATATAGCAGAAGCTTTAAGCCTAAGCTTAGGTAAGCGTAGCATCTCAGCTGCTTGTTTTAAAGAAACCTTAGTTAAGTGTGGTATTATTCCAAGCATCTCATTTTCTGAAAAGGAAGCTTCGGTGATAGCTTCAAACAATTCTCCTAATGCCACTTTCAAAGGTGAGAAACGGAAGAGATTGTTGATTCCAGACATTACTCAAAAGAAACAACAGAAACAAAATGGATCATCTTCTCAGTCTGTATCCCAAGCTCAACAGATTACATCATTTATTCCTCATTTTCCTCCTCTTCCATCTGATAAGGGAGCTTGTATTATTGTGCCATAAAATCCTTCGGTGCATCAGTCATCTTTATCTTTTCACTCATCAACCTTGATGAAGGACATTGAGAGTCTTGATCTTGTTGAATCCTTCAAACTTACCTCAAGCCTTCTTTCTAAGGTAAAATTATTTAACTTTTCTCATTATTTATTTATTTTTTAAAGTCATTCTCTTGCCAACTTAGGTTTATCTTATGCAGAACTTGATCTCTTTATCCACATCTAAAGAGAGGGCTAAGACAGCTGAGAAAAAAGTCCAAGAGCTGAGTCTCCAACTTTTCAAGACTATAGAGTATAACTCTGAGATGCAACGTTTATTAGATGATGCTAAGGCTAAGGAAAAAACAGCTTTGGATAAAGCAAATGCTGAGATGGAAAAAGCCAAGGGGCTCGAAAAGGAACTTTCTGTAGCTAAGGAGCAAATTAAAAGTATACTTGACCAAGGTTATGAGGAATACCTAAAGGGACTAAAGGATTGTCGTATGTTCTTTGCTTGCTACAATGCTGATGCTGACCTAAAAGTGGTTGACCAGCACTTGAAAGAGCTTGGTGTGAAATTTGATGAAAACAAGTCGAATGAGGATAATGGCTCTAAGACATGCATTAGTGGAGGGGGTACAGAATGAACAAGAAATACTCATTTGACTGAGGAGATATCCACAGTTATACCAGAAGGGTTTGAGGATCTCTTCAGGAGACATCCCGAGCAGTGGAATGATGATTTTCAGCATATTAGCAATTTCTGAGGGTTTTCCTTAATTTAGAAGTTGTCAACATTTTGCGTAAGCTGAGTGCTTAGGAGATGAACTTTGAACTTTGATTTTATGTGTTTCTTTAAGTTTTTATTCTTAAAATAAGATGCTCCTTTGTTTTGTTGAACTTGAATAAAGATACAAAATTTTTATATGTTAAGTTTATGAAAATTTAGAATCAATCCAAGGATATTCATCATCGTCACTAGTTTTTTTTTTTTAACATCTCATGGAGAATTTATATGACTGGGAGAAGTAGTCTTTTATTTATCTGCATTTTGTCTTTATAAAACGTGTCTAACCATTGAGGAAAGATCAGACTTATATAAGTGCAAGATCATACTATTGATGGTAAATCCTGAAATGCTCAGCATTCCAAGCATGCCTCGAGATCTTTCCACTTAAGGTAGACAAAATATAAGTTTATGGCCTAACTACTTCTCTGATTATGCAAGGTTCATCCCAATTAGGACCCAATGTGCCAACACCTGGTTTCTGAGCATTACGCAAAACTTTCTTTAGAACAAGATTTCCAATTCTGAACTTCCGAATTTTAACTCGAGCATTATAGTAACGAGCTACTTTTCCCTGATAGATAGCAACCTTGATCATAGCCTGATCTTTTTTTTCTTTCAAGAGGTCTAAACTTTAGCGTTGTAGTTCATTTTTTTATAACAGGATCAAAGTGTTGTACTCAATAAGTCGGTAATCGATAAGTCGGTGTTCCTATTTCAGCAGGGGTGACAGCTTCTGCACCAAATGCCAATGAGAATGGAAATTCTCCTGTAGGAGTTCTTGGTGTAGTTCAATAAGACCATAAGACAAATGGTAATTCATTTGGCCATGCTCATTTGGCTTTCTCTAACTTAGCCTTGAGAATTTGCTTAATCACTCGATTAGCAGCTTCAACTTGTCCATTAGCCTGAGGATGGGTAGGAGAAAAGTAACAATTTTTTATCTTAAGCTTTCTACAAAACTCATGAAAAATTGTCATTATCAAATTGCCTCCCATTGTCAATGATTATAGTATAAGATACAACATACCGACATATGATGTTTTTCTGAATAAAGTCGGTAGTTCTCTTCTCAGTAATAGTTGCCAAAGGCTCAGCTTCCACCCACTTTGTGAAGTAATCAATGGCAATTATAGCAAACCTTACTTGCCCATTTTCTTTTAGAAGAAGACCAATTAGATCAACCCTCCATTGGGCAAATGGCCAAGGAGTGAGAAGAGGAGTTAACTTCTCTGGAGGTTGTTTGGGTATAATAGCAAATCTTTAGCACTTATCACACTTTTTTGCTAACTCCAAGGCATCTCGTTGCAGCATCGACCAAAAGCATCATTGTCTTATAGCTTTGTAGGCAAGTGCTCGTCCTCCAGAATGATTTCCACATACCCCCTCATGGATTTCACGTAAGACATTATCTCTATCTTCGGGTGTCAAACACTTGAGAAGATGAAGTGAATATCCACGTTTTTAAAGTTAATTATCCATGATCACATACCTTGCAGCTCGGTATCTCACCTTCTTTGATTCATTCTTGTCCTCAGGTAAAGTTTCATTTATAAGATAACTCATAATTGGATCCATCCAGGAACTCTGATGGTCAATGGTTGCCACTTTCTTTCATTTACATTTGATTATGCTCGGCTCGAGAATGATGACTACTGGAACTGATCTTAATAAGTCTTTCACTCTTTTTTTGGTGAGAAAACCAATTGAGCTAATGCATCAGCTTGTGTGTTTTGCTCCTAAGAAATTTGCTTCACCTCATAATTGAAGTCCCTTAACAACTCATTAACTCGATCAAGATATGCAATCATGTTGAAATCCTGAGCTATATAGTTGTAATTCACTTGATTAACTACCAATTGAGAGTCACTAAAGACAAGTAAATCATTTGCACCTAATGCTTGAACTAGCCTAAGGCTAACCAAAAGAGCTTCATACTCTACTTCATACTCTGCTTCATTGTTGGTAGCATTGAAGCCATACCTAAGAGCGCATCCAATCTCAACATTATTTGGAGTGATTGCTATTTACTAGAGGATCCATCGATATAGAGAGACCATTTATCTTAATGCTCCTCTTTAGGATCAAGTGATATTATATCTCCTTCAGTAAACTCAGCAATGAAGTTTGCCATTGCTTGCCCTTTTAATGATGTCCTAAGATGATATAAGATATCAAACTCTCTAAGCTCAATAGCCCACTTTGTCATCCTTCCTGAAATGTCAGGCTTAGCTAAAACTTGTCTAATTGGTTGATCAGTGAGGACAATTATGGTATGAGCTTGGAAATAAGGCCTTAACCTTCTTGCTGAAACAATCAAGGCTAGAACAATCTTTTCAAGACTTAGATACCTTGTTTCTGCATCAATCAATGCTCTACTTGTATAGTATATAGGCCTTTGCACTCCATCATCTTTTCAGATAAGACAAAGCTAGTGGCATGTTCAGACATTGCAAGATAAAGGAAGAGAGACTCACCTTGGATTGGCTTAATAAGCAAAAGAGGGCTTCCTAAATATTCCTTAAGCTTTTAAAATGCTTCTTCACATTCCTCAATCCATTTCATCTATTTTCATTTTTTAAAAGCCTTAAAAAAAGAAACGCACTTATCTGTGGCTTGAGAGACAAAGCGGTTCAGAGCTGCTACTTGACCCGTCAACCTTTGAATTTCTTTAACATTCTTTAGAGACTTCATATTAACCAATGCTTGGATCTTCTTAGGATTGATCTCAATACCTCTTTGATTTGCCATGAAACCAAGGAATTTTCCTGACGACAAACCAAATGCACATTTAGTTGGATTCAACCGCATCTTGTACTTCCTAAGGATGTCAAAGGTTTCCTGTAAATCTTTTACATGATCTTCAGGCTTAAGGCTCTTAGTGAGCATATCATCTACATAAACCTCCATTATGCCCAATTTGTTGAACGTACTATTTAACAACCTTTGATAGGTGGCTCCAGTGTTTTTGAGTCCAAAGACATAACCTTATAGCAATAGAGACCTCGATTAGTGATAAAAGCGGTCTTTTCTTGGTCAGGTTCATGTATCCTTATTTAATTATATCCTGAGTATGCATCCATAAAACTTAGCAGTCCATGCCTAGCTGTAGCATCCACTAGTTGATCAATCCTCGGTAAAGACAAATTATCCTTAGGGTAAGCTTTGTTAAGATCAGTAAAGTCTACACACATCCTCCACTTTCCATTATCTTTCTTTACGATCACAACATTAACTAGCCAATTAGGATACCTCCTTGATAAAATTGGCTTTAAGAAGTTTATCTACTTCTTCCTTCACAGTCAGAGATCTTTCAGTGTTCATACTTCTTCTTTTCTGTCGAACTGGTTTCATCTTTGGGTTAGTACTTAAACGATGTACTATTACCCTAGGATTAATGTTTGACATATCATTATGCGTCCGAGCAAACACATCATGATATTCTTTCAAAAAGCTAACAAGCTGCTTCTTTAGCGAATCAGGCAATCGACTCTCAATCTTCACGACTTTACTCAAATCTTCAATAAGTGGAAAGTCTTCAAAGTCATCAACTGGGCCCGCCATTTGATCATCTTTTACTGTCCTAGGATCAAGGCTTGTAATTTGAAGAGTTTTTTTGCCCATCCTAAACGATATCTCATAACACTCATTTACTTCTTTTTGTTCTTCTCGCACGACTCCAACCCTAACTTCAGTTGGAAACTTCAACGCATAATGATAAATTGAAGTTGTTACTTTTAAATCATAAAGAGTCGGCCTTTCTAAGACAGCGTTATAAGAACTTGGTTGATCAACCACAATAAAGTTAACCATAGTGGTCACCTTAGTTAGGCTTTTTCCAAAAGACACTATGAGCTCTATAACTCCTTCAAGAACTACATTTCCTCCTACGAAACCATGAAGTTGAGTAGTGTAAAGATTTCAACTATGATCTTTCTAACCCCATTCGAGCGAAGGTTAACAAGAATAAAATATCAGATGAACTTTCATTATCAATAAGAATCCGATTAAGATGTTTATTTGCCACTGGGAGGATGACAACTAAAGCATCACAGTGAGGATGATGAACTCCCTTAGCGTTATCCTCGGAGAAGATTATTGGTATACCACGAACCATTGATCCTTGAGATTGATTTGTCAAATTAACCTCGGAACCATCGGGTTCAGCCTTGCTTGGCGAGCTAGATTTTTCCTTGACTTCTCGGAGTCTCCTACAGCCAATCATCTCCAAATGTGATTGACATCAGACATGCTTTCATCAATATCTTCCTTTTTGTTTCCTTTTTTCTTCCTTAAAGATTCTGGTTGCTCACTCTTCACTCGATCCTCGGGATTTCTTACATACTCTTGTAGTTGCCCTTGTCGAACTAGGTTTTTTATTTGTTCCTTAAGCTCAAAACACTCAGAGGTGTCATGCTCATGATCTTTATGAAAATAACAATACTTGTTTGAATTTCTTCGGGATGGATTTGTTCTCATAAGAGGTGGGGTTCTAAACAAAGTTGGATTTCTTACATGCATAAGAATTTGCTCCTGATGAGTATTAAGCTCTGTAAAGTTAGTGAATTGAGAGGCTAACCGAAGACGAGTGTCTCGGACTTCAGAGCATTCCCCAGAACGAAATTAGTCTCTTCTTAGAGATGGATCGGGTCTAACAACTCTTCTTTCTCTCCGATCATCTTTTTTTTTTCTTTCATTTGCTTGGCTCTCCTTTCTCTTGATTTCTATTCTTGAATCTTTCTTCTGCATTGGCATATTTCTTAGCTCTCGCAAGCATCTCAGAGTAAGAAGTAGGTGGTCTTTTTGAAACTCACCACTATAGTTTTCCCATCCCAAGCCCTTCTATAATACCAGAAAGTCCTATGCCATCATCATAACCATCTACTTGGGTGATCTTATTATTATACCTTCTGATGTAGTCTCTTAAGGTCTCTCATTCCTATTGTTTGACGGTCAATAGGTAAGTCATTGATTTTTCTCTTTGTCGGGCACTTTAGAAATGAGAGGTAAATTCTCTACTCAAATCTCCAAATGATGAGGTGGAATGTGGTTGTAACCTTCAAAACCATCTTCGTGCTACTCCTACCAAGGTCAGAGGAAAAGCACAACAATGAATTGCTTGCGATGCTCCTTACACTTCTATAAGGGTGCGATACAATTCTAGATGCTCAGTAGGATCCCTCTGTCCATCATAAGGCTCAATTTGGGGTAAATGAAACCTAGGTGGATATTTTGCTACCATTATATCATAAGTAAATGGTGGCTCGAGTTCTGATGTTATATCATCAAGTGGGCCTATTTCTCAAACCATTTGCACAAGTCTCTACATCCTCTCTTGTAATCCTCTGTCAATTTCCTCCCTTTGGTCTAAACCTTCTCTAATCATTCTCCTTCTAGATCTTCTTTGGTTAAGGGAATGCCTGAGATCATCTTCACTTAACTCTTCTCTAGACCTTGTTCTAGAGGAGCCATAATCAACCACATTACCTCCACTTGAGTTCTCCCCTTTCTCAGCTTGAGCTAGAAATTGGCCTAACATTCTATTAAAGTTACGAGCCAACTGATCTACTTGTTGTTGAAGCCGAACAACACGAGGCTGTCCTCGGCGTCTAGCGTGGCGAGGTGGATTCAACTGAGGATTTGGAGGAGGATGGATTGGCACCACGTTATCATCCTCTAGGTCTCATTGTCATCTCCTTCGTCGAAAGTGAACATCCTCATCCACTCCGAAACTTTCATCATCAGCCTCAAGATTATAGTACTTATTGTTAGTATACATGCTCATGGTAGGGCTTCCAAGACTTTTATCGGAAGTTCCCCACAGACGGCGCCAATATGTTGGTGTAAAATTTATCCTAACTTATGATGTGGAAATTTCGACTGATGACAACCCCTTTAGGACTTGGGTTCCTCTTTGTTAGATTTGATGATAATGAGTTTGTCATTTGGGCTGATCTTAATGGGTCTTTATATATGCTCTTCTGAGTTCACTTCCTTAGGCAATCAGAATGTCCTTATCTAATGATACTCTGCAAATATAAGAAAAAGATCAGAGGGCCGGTTTTGCCGGCATAAACCCTCCGACGATCAAGTCAGTCACCAGATTTTTGGAAGTATAAATTTAGAAAGAGAAAGGTTAGAGGGAGAAAGTTAGCATTTTCTCATTTTTTATCTTTTTTTTCTTACCTTTTAGTGAGAATGAAAGACATATTTATAGGTCAAACTGATTTGACTTGGGCCCTAGTTATTTTAATGACAAATGTCATTGTTCTTGTGACATTTGACAACACTTGTCCTCTAGTGTCCATGTTGATTGACACATGGATATACAAACTAGCCTACGGATTAAAGGAAGAAACGTTTTATCCTTAAATTATTTTTACTAAAACCTTTGGATCATAAGAGCCTTCAAACTTAGGAGGTTTGTTTTAGGATAAGAGTCTAGAACCTCAGCACGTTTTGGACTTTAAATTCTTGCCACCTATTTGATTTATGTTAGGTGGTTTGTCTTAGCATAGGAATTTAGGACCTTGGTTCCTTTTGGGTTTTGAAAACCTTGTTACTTAGGAGGATCATTTTAGGTGATTTGTTCACCACTTCGTGAGTTTAATTGGGAGGAAATTTATTAGATGGACCTTATTGATCTAACAAAATCAATTAGGCTCTATTATTTTTCACATGGAATAGGCCGCCGGTCTGACCATTTGCAGTTCTATACAGCTGAGTCCTTGCAACATTACCAATGATTTCTAATTTTCATGCCAATCCTTTTAGTTTGATCTTATCCCCAGTTACTAGAAGCCCACGTCCCTATACTAATTACTAAACAGTCAAATTTAATACTATTAGAAAAACTCTCTCATGTGTAAACTTTTATTGATAACTAATTGCTTTGGATATTAGTCGCTGTCCATGTGGGTATATTGAGTCCAGAACATTGCTGTTCTTGGTAATGAAAGTTCAGTTGTCTTTAGGTGCAAACATGGCAAGTCATGATCACTTATGCTGCTCTCAAAAGCACTTCTGGAAGTAGCTTTAAACCACACAAGATTCCAAAGCCTGCGTTTTCATTTTACCAGTTACCACAGCAATACATTAGACGGTTTTGGTATCTAGTGAATGATATAGAGAAGCAAGTGATTGTCATGTTTGAATTAAACAAACAGCTGCTAAAAGTAATCGTCGTGTTTTTCATGTTTAAGATAATGGAATAGAAGCAAGTAATTTAAGGAGAAGCACTTTAAGAGCAGTAAGCAGAAAGGAATGGACATAGCCCCAATAGCAAGCAAACTTTGCGAGCCCAATGTGCTGCAACCCATGTGCGTAAAGTGAAGTTAAAAAAGCTTCCATCTAATCCTTTTTTTTTTTTTTTAACTTTTTCAGTTTCTATTATTTTGGAATTAAAGCTCACAAGTCCAGCTCTAAAGCTCTGACAAAACCTGCAAATATTCAGACATAATAATAGCTAACATATAGGTTATCAAAATACTAACAGAATTAGTTGTTCACCTACCGTTATAAATAATAGTTCAGTGAAGCTTAATAGTCTCCTGAAAACAACCGAGTAAAGAATGCCACTTGCGGGTTTCAACTTTTCTACGACATAAACAATAATTCCGGGAATCTTTTAGTACCTCACTACCTCTGGTGGTTTCTTAAATAATTGAAAACATCTCATACGAGATTTCTGCATGGGCATTGGTTGTTTACTCCCCGAGATGGGTATTACTGGAGAGTTTGTTAGGAGTGTCTTCTCTAGAAGCCGGTCTGTCAGCACTCAAGGGACCAGCGTAAGTCTCCATAACATAACTTTTGTAATCTTGAATCTATTATGACTAATTTCTTTTATCTAATTGATGTAGCGGGCAAGTAGCGTGGTGGAAAAGAGAAAATGGAGGGCAGTAAGATTATACGTGTGTGGTGAAGAATTCAATTCAGTTCTTGCAGAGGAAGATTCTGCTTCGGTTAAGAGCTCTGAGGCTACCGTCACACAGCCTATAGTAGAAGACTTAACAGACAAGGGAGATATTCAGAGTGTGGAGACAAAGGAAAAGCGTAATTCAATGTCCAAATTATTCCATGAAGAAGATGCCGCGATCATTATTCAGTCAGCATTTAGACGCTTTCTGGTTAAGCTCTATTTACATATTTGTATACACAATAGAATAAGTGGTTCCTACAATTATGGAAGTGTGACTCTTTATAGTCATTATGGTACTTGATTTTCAGGCTACACGTCGGAATGAAGAAGACAAAGCAAATGATAGTAAGCAGGAGCCTGTTTCAGGGAGGGGGAGTCCAAGTAGGGAGTCTATGGGCACATCAATTGAAGTGCAAACCGGAAATTCTGTAGAAGGATCCTCATTTGGAGAAGAAAGGACTGCTGTGACTCACCAGGTGCATCAAAAAGCCAGAACTCAGATTTTCAGGGTAAAGGTAAAGCATAGAAGAATCTTAACAAAATAGTTATATGGGGCGACATTTGTTGGCTCAACTAAGGAATTTCACCTGACTTTGATTTGTTTTTTTGAGATGATATTAACAGGAAGACTGGGATGACAGCACAGTTAGTAGCAATGTATCAAAAATGAGGATTCAGAACAGACTGGAAGCTTCGACCAGGCGAGAAAGAGCTCTAGCATATGCCTTTTCACAGCAGGTATAGCTTGAGTACTTGGTCTGAATGTAAACAAAGAATTAAAAAGCCAAATGCCAACCTAACTTTAGTTCCATCCACTTGATTTAAAGCTGAGAATCTGTTCAAAGAAGAAAGAAAGAAAATCTGATGGCACAGAACTCAACATGGGATGGACCTGGCTAGAACGGTGGATGGCAACCCGGGTTCCTGAGAGATCCTCTGTTGAAAGTCATACAAGCAATCAACTTGAGCCATTTAGAGCCAACGATCAAAGACTCATGGTGAGAAAAGGTTTTTTCGATGTAGCAGGGGAAGAAAAGGAAAGCTGTGGATCCAATGAGGTATCTGTTCAACTTGATAGCTTTTCAGTAACTACAGCAGCAGAGACGGATGGCTTCAAGCCTACCAAGAATAGGCTGAAAACGACAAGAACAGTGTCAAGGCGGAAAACCGTGCCCAGCTACCATTGCCCAAAAGAGGGTAGCAAGGTAGAACTTCCTCGCAATAATTATTAGAATACTCGTCTAAAGAGAGAATATTTAACTAAAATTTAGCAATGAATATGATTAATGCAAATTTGGGACTTGAGAACCTTCAATTTGCTACAGGTAAACAGGAAAAATAGCTCAAAGGAGAGTGAAATTGATAAGAAGATGCAAAAGCAAGTGGGGAACAAGAAAGAAATAAAGTGCAGCGATACAACTGCTTAAGAATCACATGATCGCCAGAGCAGCAACAGATCCAAATCCCCTTTTCATCTATAAAGACAATGTCGGCTTCATGCTTGTACTTTTAATGTAAATCATCCTTGCATGGCTTCTAGGCATAACAAATTGCCTTTTCTATGCTATGTTTATCTTAATAATTAACTTGTTAGCCACATCCCAGCCATCAAACAAAGCAGGAATCTTGCTCCAGAAACACATACAACAAAAGTAGGAAAAGAAATCCAGTTAGGTGATGAAGAGGAACCTATGTTCAAGAAACCTTGAATGGGATGAAAAGGGGTAATTAAAAACACCGATAAAACTAAGAATGCTGTAATCACAGAGCATGGCCACAAAACACAACAGCATTACAGTCACTATGACAAAATGGCGTCCTGATTAAATTAACATAACACATTCCCTCAAACAAAATACCAAGCATATACAATGCCAAGCATCAATCAATGCCTTTTATGATGCAATTCTGGGTGGATAGGAAAATTCATAGCAATCGGCAAATCAATGCACAAGTTTTAACACAAACTGCGATAAAAAGATTCCGGCACTTTACCATCTTCCGCATTGCCACAACAAATTATTATTGACATTAAAGATCTGCACCAGAGCAGCAAAAGATTCCATTCTAGAAATACCACTTCAAAAAAAGTGCAGAACTAAACAAAATTAATTTAAGCAAGTAATAGGCGTTACAAGAAATATGACAGGCTCACCATTAAAAATTTCAAATATATAAGCTGCAAACACATATTTTCAGCTTTTAAGTAACCAATACATTGGCATACTCCATATCCATATTGGCTAAATATTGAACATAAACCCCAAACAGAGTCGATTCTCGGAGCCTAGATCTTATCAATATCTTCGTCTTCAAACTCGATGTAATCATTTTCAGCACCATCATCCTCTTCATCAAGACCACCAGCAATGCCCTCATTGAGACGAGTACTCTCTGGAAGTTCACCATATGCCTTCAGAAGCCTTGCCTCGTCGGGCATATACTTGAGGATGACATCAGCCTTGTCATCCTGATAATCACGTAGGCCTACAAGTATTATATCACCAGCTGCAATCCAAACCTTCTTGTGCATCTTCCCACGGATGTGGCAAAGACGCTTGGTTCCATCGATGCACATAGCTTCACACCGACCATTCCCGAGCATACGAAGGACTTGGGCATATTCCTGTCCGTCTTCCTTGAAGACAAGCTCACGCTTCTCATCGTCAGCTTCATTCTTTCCCCTCTTCCTGTTCTTTCCTCCCTTTCCCTTATTCTTCGGCATGGTTTCTGATTCTACTACCAATATAAATATTGGTTATTAAGATTTAAATTAAAAAAAAGAAATAAATCTAGCGTCACCTATAAATTCAAGACTTAAAAAGTAACACTGATATAGTTTAAATTAAATTTTGGATTAATTCTGAAGAGTACCAGATGCAACCCAGATGCAAACTTTCAATGACTAGGGTTTCATCAGAAATAGCAAACAAACAAGATATACTTTTTCGAACTTCAAGTTAAATAAGATTAATGATTAAATTAGAAAGCATGATTAATCAGAAAATTAACAAAACTTAATTCTAATAACTGATTAGGCAGCTCAATCACAACTGATCAATTTAATAAAATTGGAAAACAAGGATTTTCAGCGCTAGTTAAAAAGAACAGTTAAACCTAAACGGATCGTAGAACAAAGCGATACAGATAATGATCCTAAAACAAACTGATTAAAAAAAAAACAGCAAATTTACCCTGTAAACGAACTTAGTTGATTTCGAATACTAATCAGGAAAAAAAAAGGAAATTAAATTGAAAATAGAAGGAACGAGCATACCTTTGGGGGAGAGGTGGAGTCGGAGAGTTAAAAAGCAGCAAGATTGAAATCAATCTGTTTCTGAGAAGTTACAACTACGAACCCTAGCGTTTTTGTACCGAAAAGATCAGGTCAAGCTGTCGCCTATTGTGGCCTAACTGACCCAGATTTACTAAATATACCCCGTTTTATTTATGAATACAGTCACATCAAAAGGGATGTCCAGAATTACACAGTGCCAAGGTTATTGCAGGCCGCTCAACTAGTTTAGCTTAGAAAAAAAAGTTGGAGTAGTGTTTTTAACAACCCTTTGAAATCCTTTTAACAACCTTTTTAATTCCATTTCCGATCCTCAGTTTCATACTTTCATTGACAAAATACTAATCCATATATTCAAATCAACTATTTTCATATAAAATTTTACCCAAAATTTGCTTTTAAAATTGTATAAATTGTATAAAATATTTATCTGAATTTTTTCTTTTGTTTATATAATTTCAATCTTTATAACTCTAAACTCTTATAATTTTTTAAAAATATTTTTTATTAAAATTTAAAAAATATATATAAATTATAAAATAGCTTAGGCATAAAAAAATGGTCAAAATAATTTATCTAAGTACTTTTTTGAATTTTCATTCAAAATAAAAAATGTATTAGGTTATTCAAATAAATTCAATTAAAAAGAGATTTTAAGAGGGATTTTGAGAAGTGCCAAAAGGCCTACTGAAAATGTTGACATAGTCACATAGCCCAAAAATTAATAATGTCAATGCATCGTTTATTTTTATTTTTTATAAGAATTTTTTTTAATTATATGAAATTAATACTCAGATTATAATTTATATTGTATGAAATTATAATTGATATTTACAGTAAAATAATTACTGAAACTAATTTATATTAATTCTTATATAGCACTGCCCATATTTTACCTTATCTAATATTTAAGGGTGTCTACTCACATTAATTCTTATATAACACTGCCCAGATTGTACAATTTCTAATATTTGAGGGTGTTTACTCTACTCACATCCTTATCTAATATTTAAGGGTGTCTACTCACATTTATTCTTATATAATACTGTTCAGATTTTACCCTCTCTAATATTTGAGGGTGTTTACTTTACTCACATTTAAAAAATGAGGGTATCTACTCACATTAATTCTTATATAATATTGTCCAGATTTTATCCTCTTTAATATTTGAAAGTGTCTACTCTACTCATTTATCTTTAAGAAATAAGTCCCTACATGCATTGCAGGGGCTCAAATTGCTGCCTTTACAGTTATGAGGATAAGATTCTAGCCACTCGCCCAAAGGCCAAGTGGTTTTTTTTTTATAAGAATATAATTTGCATAATTAACTAGTTTTGTAAGTTGCGTTTTTTACGTCTTAATAACTCAAAAGAAACACTTGAACAAAGTGCTATTCTAGAACGCTTCCCATAGATTACGACTGCGCATTGTCATTGACACAATTGAGAACACTGTCTTATTTCATTTTTGTATAATACTCAAAAATTGTAATTACAGACTGCAAAGACTTGTGTTCTACATTCTTTTGGACAGTCGAGGGTACATAAATCACATGTCACAGCTATTTTTTATTGCTGTGAATCAAATAAATGAATTCTGAAAAGCATGAATGTTCTTGCTGTGATGAGTAAAAAATTGATTATAAATGCAAGGAACCAAAAATAATCACATGTCAAGACTTTACAAGGTCTATCACAGAAATTCCAATTGGATATGACCTGTGTAGCTTGGTCTTGATGGCAGGGATTTGCTCACTAAGGTAGTTGGCATGATCAATTTTCTTCGTGCTTAATGATTTCTCAATCACCGGAGACTCATTAGCTTCCGTCAGGAATTGGAGACCCTGGAAGATTATTATTATTAGACCATGTCACTGAAAGAATCTAAAAAGATGCAAGCGAAATAAATGATATCTAGTACCTAACATATCTTCAATGAGTTATCCTCATACCTCGCTGATGGATGATATGGTAGCTGAGCACTCACCCTCTGCTTAAGTACAAAAAATAGTGATTTAATCAGTAGGTCAATAGAGAATAAGGAATAATGAATACATGACCAATAGACCACCTATATGCCCAATTGCCCATCCTCCGGAGCAGGGAGGATTAAGTAAAATAAGGGTTATGTATTTGGAGAAGGGCGGGCATGTAACCTGAATTTGTTAGGGCAATCTCCTTGTACTCATTTACTACGCTGATTTAGGAACAAGGCAGAGAGAGACAAAGGGACCATCTAACCAGGAAAGGTTGAGTTAAAGCATTCTTAACATCTCCAGCGACTTGACATAAATACACGAGGCCTGAGTTAGCCATATCCTACATGATGTTCAAAGGAAAAGAGTAAATATCAAACATTAGAAATTGTTTTTTGAGTAATTACTTAAAGCAGAATTAAAGCAGAAGGTACTCCTTTCAGTTGCACAATTCAAATATAACCTGTTTGCCCTCAGGAAGCTCAAGCTTTCCTTCCTGTTGAAATCATTGAAAGACAATGCATCAGCAAGTAATGTTGTAAGCTTACCAAATTTCCATGCTAGTTATAAATTAGAGTTATTTAGACAGAGAATTGAAACTCACCAAGCCAGCTACCATTTGACGAATCATTTCAATGTCAAACCCAATTTGAGAAAGGTTTGAATTCATCACATCTACCTGTATGCAAGTGAACAATGAAAACGAGCAGCATAAGCAAAGTTCCTTTGTGTAGCTAGATGCAAGATGCAGCCTCTACATTATCCCCTCTTTTTTCACTTGATTACGATCCAAAGTCCAGATTGTGTATAGTATGCTATTTTAATGAATGGAGTACCAAATTTCATACCCAAAATAGAAAAGAATTACACGGTGTAATCTTAAAAGGAATTAAATATCCATATGGACACAAAACTCTCTTAATTAATGTTACAAACACTTAATGTTCTTCATTGTTGAAGATACAATGCCGCCATTCTCTAATTGATCTTCTAATCATAATCAACTGTCAGGATGTACAAAAGTTGGTCTTCTAATCATCATCAACTGTCAGGATCTACAAAAGTGAGGAGCAGTAAATGACAAGGAACAGGTTCGCATCTGGATTGATTTATTTCACCTTTTAAATCTTATGGTATCTCTTTTAGCATGTGGGTAAGGGTTTTCAAAATTTATTTCGACAGCTAAGAGAAAGCGACACTGTTTGATCCTATGTTGTCAACAAGATCAGCTGACTTGAATAGACAGCAGCTCCTACGTCTTAGTTACTTCAAAAGATGCAGATGGCTCAAAAAGATGATGTACATCATTTGCAATGAGCTTAGATGTTTCTATCTGCTCCTGCAGCTTCCAGTCCAAGTTTTGCAGCCTCTTTGATAGTTGTCTCTTTGTTGACTGCAGAAGTAGTCTGTATAAGTTAGAGAATTGCCATATGGTAAACAAGTAATCAAGTAGAAGGCAATCTAAATCTACTTACAGCCAGTGTTTCAGATACATGCTCTAACTGCTTTGACACAGATGCAACGGCATTTGCCATGTTATGCTTTGTGACAAACATTACATCTGACAATGACCATCCCTGTGAAGAAGATAAGAGCAAAAAAAATATGATGTAATCAGCAAAAACAACAAGCTTAAATAACACAACACCAGAAGCCATTGTGCTGGCAAATGCTCAGGCTTTGAGTTAGAAGTTGTAAAAAAGACTCACCTTCCACCACATGTAACAATATTCCATTGCTCCAATGGCAACAGCTGGAGTTAAATAAGAAGAATAACCCCCTATATGTGCAGAAGAAATGTGTAAGATCTTAGCAGCTTATTAATACTGGGTTATATACTCATATGCCTTTTTTTCTTTTGGGTTCAATAGAGACTGATGCACATACTGCTAGACGATGGATTCCCATTGAAGATGGTTACAGGATTGGATAATGTTAACTCTTTGATCTCTTGTGACAATTGTTGAATCTGAAGGTAAAGGCAGAAAGAAGTACATAAATTAATAAGTACATCCCTCATGAGGATGAATAACGAAGATAATTTCCAACAATCAGAGTGACCTTCATTGTATAGAAGAAGTAAAAACAGAAAGGACCCAGCTAAAGAAAACAATTTACCATTGTTTTGAAAATTACCTATTCCAACATTAACAGCTTGCTACAGTTTAAATATGGTTAGGATACTATACAAGGGTTGTCTTGATGATAGAGGTTACAACTCCAAAACTTTTAGGTCGCTAATCTAACAATTCCGGCTACAATTCTAACATGTCAGGTATAGTTCTAACTTTAAAAGAAGGATCATCGATACAAAAAGTTAAAGCTGCCAAATAATCAGAGGTAACTCACAGTAATAGGCCTAGATGAAGTGACAAATGACAGAACTTAAATTTTCAACATTTTTGGTCTTAAGCACAAAATTAGCGTATTCTTAATAAGTAATAACCTAGATAGAAGTTCAAGATGTCAATTGCCAGGCCACCTTAGATAACTTAATACTAAATCATCCAAGTAGCACTTACATCCCTTAAAATATTGAGAAAAGACAAGCAACTTTCTTACACTTTTTCTTTCAAACACCCTCAACGAAGCAAACAATTGGCAGTACCTGAGCAGCAAGAAGTGCGCTATCGTACTTAAATGGCGAATCTGAACTTCATCCACACCCTTAAGCAATTCTTGAAGCTGTGCAATTATCTCAGACAATCTTCCGCTCCTCAAAACAATTGAACCGGTCAAACCTAAATCATTGACCAAGATTAAAGGCAAAGAAAATAAATAAACAATAAATTACTAGATGAAATTAAACTTACAACAATAACTACGTCCAATAAACATAAAAAAGGAAAAAAATGAATTTGTGCCAATGACTTCTGAGAAATTCTGATAGCATACTCAAAACGTTACACATATTTAGTAAAACTAACACTTTAAAATCATATCAAATTTAATGATTTTAATCGGTCTGTGATTATAAGAGGACCGAAAATGATTGTAGAGAGCGACCTGCGCCGAGAAGCACGATAACTTTGGAAGTTGAGACTCCAGCCTGCAACGCCATTGTTTTGCAGGTTGAGGCGTCGGTCATCGTTTCCTCGTTTCAGGCCCAAGAATAATGTTGGATTCAATTTAATTGGACTTTATTTGATTGCACTTTAAGCAAGGAAAGGAAACTGTAAAACGAGTCCAAAAAAATTAGAGGAAAGTTCTAGAATACCCCTTTTAAATTATTGCTAAAGCCAAGATTGCAATATGCAAGATGTTATATTTTGTTTGATATATTTCTCGATTTTAAAAAATGAAATGGAAAATATACTGGTCATTTTGGACATTTCGCGGGAAAAGGAAGATTAAAATGGAGTTAACGTTGTTATTCTTTTGACAGTTACCGCCTGCCCTCCACTTCCACGCGTCTTCAAGCCCCGCCAATGCCATTGCCGTGAACGCTGAACCTAACACCGAGAGCGGGGGGGAAAAACTGATAATTTCAATTCCAAAAAAAATGAAAATTTTATCAAAAATTCTCCCGCTTCTTCTTCTCTTGATAACGTCATCTTTCTTCTCTTCACAAGCCCAAGTTGGCGCCTCAAACCAAGAATCCTTCACATCAATAATTATATCTCAAACGGGCCTCGACTTTGTAAAGGACTTGCTCATAACGAAAGCAATCTCTTCGATAATCCCGTTAGCGCTACCCAAGATTGAAAGGGCTGTTAAAATCCCAATTTTGGGCAATGTTCGCATGGTGTTATCAAACATCACGATATATAACATCGATGTTTTGTCCTCTTACGTTAAGCCGGGGGACACTGGTGTTGTATTTGTTGCCTCCGGGACCACGTGTAATTTGAGTGCGAATTGGTTTTATGAATACACCACTTGGCTTTTGCCCATTGAGATTTCTGATCATGGAATTGCTTCTGTTCAGGTAGTTTATTTTGTTTAATGTTGAGTTCTTATAACATTTTATGCAAATAGGATTTATTTATTTATTTTCTGAAAGTAAGTTTCTTGCTATACTTTATGTGTAACTGGTGATGTTGGTAGACAAATGTTACTAAAATAGTCTGCAATTACTAATGGGGTGTATAGATTTGCATCTCAGACTGCTGTTTTATCGAATTATATCGAGTTATGAGCCCGACTTGTAGGTTTTGTGCTTTAAGCGTAGTTAGTGATTTGGCTTTTACATGTTTTATTGAAATTAGAGAAAGGACTTCATAGAAAATGGGTATTGAAAATGTCCGTCTTTGCATACTATGTGATTGATTTTCAATCATTAAAGGATTTTTTTTTTTTTTGGCTATATAATTTTTGTGTTTCATTTGTAATTGGTACTGCTGGTGATTTTTGCTGCCATTGTGATCTGGGGCACTAAGACAATTTTCAAATTAATTTCTGTTTTTACAATTTTACTGGCTTGTGGCTGTAGAGGTTTTCATTAGATATGCTTTTATAGTGGTCTAATTTTAGATTATTAAGGTTATTGCTAGTATTAGAGGTGATGCTTTATCATTGTTGTTTGATTATCCTCTGTATTCTTTTTGTCTTCAAAAGAAAAAGGGAAATTTGATGTAGTGGTGCTTCTGGTTAAGGTTGAAGGCATGCAAGTGGGGCTCACTTTAGGCTTAGAGACTCAAGAAGGAACTCTGAAGCTTTCCCTTGTTGACTGTGGTTGCTACGTCAAAGACATCTCTATAAAATTGGATGGAGGAGCTTCTTGGCTCTATCAAGGGTAAGTAATTTTTTGTTATTTTAGCCTGTTTGTTTTAGTTGTTATCTGCACTCTGTATTTTCAGTTGGCTGTCTTATGGAATTTTATGCATCTATCATCTCTTAAATATCATATCTTGGGGATCCTGCAATTTTACAACTTTGTTTACTGAAACTGGAAGTTGTATCTTGCTATATCTGGAGACCCTTTTCTTCCTGTCTGGTTATTAAAACTGGATGGCTCTGTGCGTTGAATGTTTCATGCTGTGCTCCATGCCAGAAGAACTCCATATTTTGTTCTTTTATCATTTACTTTATTTCTAACAGCTCTGACGGCATATGATTTTGCTTTCCCCATTGAATTTTGTTTATCCTTGCAGATGCCGCTGCAGTGCCCTATATGCACCAATTTTTCTTCTTTTCATTGAATAATAGGAGCAATAATTTTTTTCCTTTGATTTTAACCATTTTTTCTTTGTTTTTCAGAATGATCAATGCGTTTGAAGAGCAAATAGTGTCTGCAGTGGAAAATGCTATAACCAAGAAACTTAAAGAAGGGATTTCAAAGCTTGATTCATTGCTACAATCTCTTCCAAAAGAAATTCCAGTGGATGATCATGCTTCTTTGAATATTACCTTTGTGGATAATCCTTTATTGACTAGTTCTTCAATTGAGTTTGACATCGATGGGTTATTTACAGCAAGGAAGAAGGCTTCAATCCCTAACTACTACAACAGTAATTTGCAACCTCCTGTCTTTTGCTCAGATCAATCTAAAATGCTTGGAATTTCACTAGATGAAGCCGTCTTGAACTCTGCATCAGCCTTATATTATGATGTAAGTTTGGAAAATTAACTTTTATTAACTATACCGACTGAACTGTGCTGTATAAGTTTCTTAAGCGATGAGGTTTTTGGCAGTGGCTACCTTATTTTTCACAGGAATTTTGCCTTGTATTCATGTTAGGTAGTGTAGAATGATGCCTTGAGCTAAGTTATTGGACCCAATGGGGGCATTGACCACCATTTCAAATTATTCCATCAGATTGAACTAGGATTTGCTCTGCAATGAGTTAGATCTATCTTCATATCATGCACGTTGTCATATCCATGAGTAATTTTGAGTTAGATTTTGGTGAAACATTGGTGTTGAGTATCTAGAATCATGGTTACTTACTACTGCCAAACCAAAAAAAAAAAAAAATTCTTGAAAGTATATGCTTTTTTTATCATAATCTTATATTTGTCTGGTCTGTAAGTTTAAATGGAAGTTGTTTTTCCCTTGTTAGGCAGAATTTATGCAATGGACTGTGGATAAAGTACCAGATCAGTCCCTTTTAAACACAGCGGGATGGAGGTTTATCATTCCTCAACTGTACAGAAAATACCCAAATGATGATATGAATTTGAATATCTCTTTATCTTCCCCTCCAGTCATAAGGGTTGCAGAGGATAACATTGATGCCACAGTTCATGCAGACTTGATCATTGATGTTTTGGAATCAGGCGAAGTGATACCAGTTGCTTGCATTTCATTGGTAAGCTTATAGATATGTAGCAAAACTTGTATATATACTCTACTTCCTTTGTTTCTTTATGCAGTTTTGCCTATTTTTGCATTTACTTCACCCCTATTGCATAATTGGTCTTCATTAGTCCATAGTTCTTGAAACTTGTATCACCAATATCAATGGGATATTAATGATGCGCTGATAGCTTAATTGACTCAAGGTTTCAGCTGAGAAGGTGCAATTCGCATGCTTGAGCATTGTCTTCCTTTTCCATTTTCTGTGGCATTTACATTCTGCAGTGTTCAAATTTATGTAACTTTGTGGTGTACGTGATCAAAATTGATTAATCCTCAGGCTTTTATATTGAATATCACAATCTTGTGCTACTTTGGTACAGGTTATTCATGGCTCATGTTCAGTTAAAATCTTACGTAATAACCTTGGTGGTAGTGTGAAATTGAACGGCTTTACGATGTCATTGACTTGGAGCAAAATTGGTAAACTGCGGTTGTATCTCATTCAGGCATGCTTCTTTACTTACCAAAATAAGTACATTGATAAAAATTGGCAAGTTACTAGTTAACTGATGAAAAGTTCATTTCTTATTCGATTCCTGCAGCCGGTGGTGTGGGCAGTTATCCAAACCGTTTTTGTGCCATATGTAAATGCACATCTCGGACAAGGCTTCCCTTTGCCCATCATTCACGGTTTCACCGTTAAGAGTGCTGAGATTATATGCTCAAGTTCGAAGATTACAGTTTGCAGCGATGTGGCATATGCAGATTCACACAATCTTAATCAGCTTTTCATTCCATTTTCCAATAGATACACATAAATTAAGGTTTCAAGGAGTCCTGGAAATGCTTGCAGGGAAAGCAAACAAAGTTTTAGTTTTCCAGATTCTAACGCCTTTGTACAGAGTTGTTGATATTTAGGCTTCAGCTACAGTTCTTCTTCTTCACCAGCTTTTCAGTGTACAAGTTTGATAAAAAAAAACTTCAAATATTTATTTATTTATTTGTTTTGATACATGGTTTTTTAACATTTTCACTGGTAAGAAATTCAATTTTTTTTTAAAGAAAAATCAAATTCCATGTTGTCATTAATTATTTCATAATGAAATTTCAAAATCTGAAGTTTGTATGCACTGATAGAAAAACATTATAAAATTATCTACACAAACAGAGTGATCCAACGTCAGTGTAAGAATTTTCTGCAATTGAGATGAGGAGCCAAGTGAAACGCGACGTTTAAGCCATTAGCTTAAATTTTTAGGAAAACGCACCGTTTCAAATTCGTCTTCCCACAAATTTGGTATCTGCGCCCGTCTCGGAAAGGCTAAAAATCTGAAACCGGATCACTCTTTCAGGCAAAACCTCTGAAAAACCTCTCTCATAATGCAACTTTCACTGCCCACTTCGCCCTCCAAACTCCCAACAATTTTCCCATTTCATCCCTCCTCAATCCCAAAAGCCCCACAATCTCCCCACCACCTCTCGCTCCAACCCCACGTCGGTTCCCTAAACGCCCTCAAATCCGCCGGCTTCTTATCCTCCATCAGCCGCGCTATCGACGAGGAAGAAGAATACCGCAAGGCTCGTGCCGCCGTCGTCCGCAAAGGCATCGATTTGGAAGGTTACACTATCGAAGGCGTTTCGATAGGCGGCCACGAAACATGTGTTATTATACCTGAATTGAAGTGTGCCTTCGATATTGGGAGGTGCCCCACTAGAGCAATCCAGCAGAATTTTGTTTTTATCACTCATGGCCATCTTGACCATATTGTAAGTAGCTATTTTTTTTTTTTTCAGTTAATGACTGGAAGTTTGTAATTTTAACGTCATTATGAGTGAGTTCATGTAAATTAAGTGCATATTTAAGGATACGATTAGGATGGGGATGTTGTGGCCGACCCACAGCTGGCGTGGAATTAGAATCACTAATACAGTATAAGCTGGTAGGTTGTTAATAAAAATTAACTTCAAAGTAAAAGTGACACTCTAATTCCCATCATTTCAAAATTAAGCAAAAAACAGCTATAAGCTTAAAGCAGACCCTTATATTGATCGGATAAGCATGTGATGAACCTAGTTTGTTGTTTTGATTGTGCTTGGAGCTCCTTGCTTGGGATTTGTCTGTTGTTGCCTATATTATATGAGCTTATGCTGCGTTTACTGGCTTAGGGTGGGCTGCCAATGTATGTAGCAAGTCGTGGGCTGTACAACTTAAAGCCACCTACGATAATTGTTCCTCCTTCCATTAAAGAAGATGTGGAGAAGCTGTTTGAAATTCACCGGTCCTTGGGCAATGTGGAACTAAACCTCGACTTGGTTGCATTAGATGTGGGTATGTTGCTTTGGCTGTCTAAGTTTTGCATTTGGCTGATGACTTCCTTTTTATCGAAGATGACTTTATGATATTGGCTTCAGGGGAAACTTACGAGATGCGGAATGACATTGTTGTCCGTCCATTTAAAACTCACCATGTCATACCAAGTCAGGTGGGTTCATCAAATTATTGTTTGTTTATTGGGCCTCTTTTTGGCCTTTCATTTTGTTTAAGATGTGAATCTGTCATACTTATAGTATAAACTCTTTTGAAATTGGGATTTGCTTACTGTCTAAAACACTAAGTTACGTGCATCCCAGGGTTATGTGATTTACTCAGTCAGGAAAAAACTGAAGAAGCAGTATATTCATTTGAAAGGGAAGCAAATTGAGAAATTGAAAAAGTCTGGCGTTGAGGTTTGTAACTTAAACAAAATGAATTTTCTTTAAATCTCCATTACTTAGACTTCATTTCTCTTTGAACTTTTCATTATAGATTACAGACATCATATTGTCTCCAGAGGTGGCATTTACAGGAGATACAACTTCAGAGTTTATGCTTAATCCACGTAATGCTGATGCATTGAGGGCAAAGATTCTTATCACCGAGGTAACATGTGTGGGAGCTTCTCTGTTGACTAGTTTCTCATTATAATTCTGTGTTGGAAATGGCCCATTTATGCATGCAGACTTCTAGCAATAATCTTCTTTTGAAAAAAAAAAAAAAAATCCGAGAAGCCAACATTCTTGTCATCATATCATTATGGTTACAATCTGTTGAATCTTGACCTCTGACAGTGAGGCTATCATACCAGGCAACTTTCTTAGATGATGAGATGAGCATTGAACATGCTCAACAACATGGTCATACTCATTTGTCTGAGGTATGTGAACTGTTGATTTTGTCACTAAATAAGATCAATGACTTCAGTTGATGCTAGCTAATTCATATGGAATGTGAATCATTTAAAACTGCAGATCATTGAAAATGCTAAGTGGATTCGGAATAAAGCAGTGTTGTTGACTCATTTTTCCTCCCGCTATCATATTGAGGTGACTACTTGTTTAAATTTAAAATCTTTTATGATGTTCTTATATCATCTTATATGAGAATGTGAATATCCAAGCTTCTATGTGAGGTCATAAATGGTTCCTCAATATGAATGGTGCCTCTCACAGGAAAGGCACTTTAAACATGTAGGCCGCTCCAGTTTATGACACTCCCTTCCAGTCACTTTAATTTGATCATTTACCATCTGCTGAGCCCTGCTGTTTATTGTTAAATTCTTTCCAAACCTTAGTGTACAGATTAATAAGATGGTTTTAATTCATTATCCGCTGAAATATTCGATTGATTTAAGCATCTTGTGCAGTGTGACCCTCGAAAGTGTTCATTGCTTACTGTTTGAGCAGCAGTATTTTTTTAGTAAGAACCATCTGTAGCAGGGATGAACCTCATTTCTTCATTTTATGGATGTTGTTTAACTGATTCTCTCTAATAATTGCAGGATATTCGCCAAGCAGTCTTGAAGTTGCAGTCAAAGGTGTCAGCGAAAGTGGTTCCTCTAACTGAAGGCTTCAAGTCGGTGTACACCTCTTAAGTCATTTATATAGGATTCACTTTTGTTTAACGGGGGTGGGGATCTGTAATCAGTTATTATTTTTACTTTTTCTTTTTGTAATTTTATCAGTTTTGTAGAGAGCTTGTGATCTTAATAGGAAATCTTCTGTAATGCATCATGTTGTTAATATGATAGAGGCATTCAAATCAAACGAGCGGGGTAAAATTGAATGTGAATGGCTTCCCTACCATTGTCAAACGATCATACAAACAATGCAAATTATGTCGAAATTCTAAAATGATGATTGTTATAGATAATAAAAACAAATGTGACAATCAGTTGAAATAAGTAAAATCAGGCTTATCAGTTTTCGACATTGATATACATAATGAATACTTCTCTTCACTGCAAAAGCCCCTCCCCCTGTACAGCTTCAGTATTATATCTATATGGGAAAACTGATAGTACAAAGTTTCCTGATCTCTATAAAAACAATGAACTAAGGATTACAACATTTTGCTTGGCAGCCACAGCAAGCCATCTCCTGCAACCAAGTTCAACCAATAATAATTTCAAAATTTCTACAAAATAAATTACATCGAAATTTGTAAAAATGATAAATTTTGGAAAAGAAAAAAAATGGAGAATTCTTCAATTATGATCTCAGAACAGCTCAATAATGCCATAGCTACAATTCATTCTTTACTCGGTGAATGTCATTGACATTTGGTGAAGAGAAGGGAAGCATTTGTTCCTCCAAAGCCAAAAGAGTTTGACAAAGCTGCTGATATTGGCATATCCTTCGAAGCAGTTAAAGGCATGAAATTGTCATTGAATATAGGATCTGGTTTAGCAAGATTGAGTGTTAACGGTGCAACTCCCTGAGAAAAGAAACCACAGCATCTATTTAGTAATCAGAGAAAATTTTTCAAAAGTTGAAATGTCTAGAACATGTGGGTAATATGAACCACCAATAAAAGTAGATCTTTCAAGTTGTGTACATGTTTAAAGCAACAAAAAGAAGCCACAAACTCAAAATCTCAGTCAGAGAGCCACTAAGGTAAGTGTCATTTGTAAAAAGGGGGGATGTGGAATTTATAAAACAGTCAATTTACTGGTTCAAATTCATTAACAAGTGCATACACATATCTTGGTTCATGCTCAATTACTCAATCATTACCGTATGTATGCTTACATTCAATTATCTGAAATAGCATATCAGGATAACATTACTTACCTGGTGAATTGCTAAAACTGCAAATATTGCTTCAACAGCTCCAGCTGCTCCAAGGAGATGACCGATGGCACCCTAAAATGAAAACATAATTGTGAAAATAATAATCACAATACAAAGGGGATGGTTGATAAAGTTTATGCAAACCATGTTAACCAGTGCAACATGGATGAACTGGGCCAAGAAAACCAGTTCCAATATTCTCCTGTCTCCAAAAACCAATAAGATCCAGAATTAAATATACCTTTGTGGAGGAAAAGGCCAAAGAACCTGATGTTGCATGGTCAGAGAATACAGTTCTGATAGCAGTGGCTTCCACAGTATCACCTGAATTAAGGTTCCAGCATATAGCACATAAACAGCAACTACAGAAAAGACAACATTCGGAAGTTACTGGGTCAAAAGCAATTTGTAGGACCAAATACATACCCAGAGGTGTAGATGTAGCATGGGCATTCACGTAATCCACTTGATGAGATTGAAGTCCAGACTGCAACAAGTGAAATGAAATCATATAAAGATAAAGCACAAGTTAACTAATAAACACATTGACTTAAAAGGTTAATAACAATAGAAGAAATTTGTTTAGGACACACCTATAGGATCATAAAATAGAAAGGAAACCAACTTCTACCATCAATGAGCTACGTGTGCCAAGACTGGACAGCAACAAACTGTTGCTTAACGCCCAGTAAACGAAGCAACAGGGCTCTTATGATCATAGGTACTCCAACTTAATTTCAGTAAGCCTACAGTAATCATATAGAAGTAAGAACACTCATAATCTTGATGCTCTTAAGTATTAGCTCTTGTTGAGTCCAGGTGAGGCATCACTATGAAGTCAAAAATCATTGAATTGTTGTCTAAACTACCCAAGATAAATGCTGACTGCCAAACCTTGGCTATAATTGATCAAAGTGCTAATACAACTACATCCAATGCTGAAGTCTTCATATGTAATTTAGTTCAGCTGCTAACAACTACTATTGGATGGACAACTGTTCAAAGCCATCAACATTGTGTACTACCTGTTTTAAGGCACGTGTCATGGCCAAAATGGCACCTTTTCCATCACTGTGTGGTTGGGTTATGTGATGTGCATCACCTACACAACATCATTGCCTTCAGAAATCAATGCTTCACCACAAAAGCAGGACCATTGATGCATTTTGGCTATCTAAAAAATAGTTCTGAAATATGACCTGACATCCCATAGCCACGAACCTCAGCATATATTTTTGCTCCTCGTTCTTTAGCATGCTCAAGTTCCTTGCAAGGAGGAAATAAAAGAAAATAAAACAAAAAACAACTTCCATGGAGAATGAGGGATAAAAAAGAGTGAAATGTTCTCCAAGGCATGTCTCTACTCACCTCTAATACCAAGACACCAGAGCCTTCACCTATTCTGAGTTTGAAGTGTAAGTTCGACAGAAGAAAGCATAAAGCAAATCAGCAACAAACTATTGTATGAAATATTAACATACTATCTGCAATTACTTACACAAACCCATCCCGGCCACAATCAAAAGGTCGCGAAGCTTCTTGTGGGGTGCCATTGTACTTTGTAGTCAAAGCTCTCGACCTGAAATTCCGTAAATAATTATACGCTACTGAATAACTTAGTTAAGATGACATACATAGAAAAGAACTATAAATTCTATCGAGCAGACCTCACTAAAAATGAAACTTGTGAAGCCTAATTAACGAGTATCCAGCCACAAATCATTTGCAAGCTGTGTGTAACCAAAAGGGAAAAATCCAAGAAACAGCACTAGATTCCTTAGTTCTATTTTGAGAATTCTTTTAAACATCATAGAAAGTTAAAGCCAAGTTAGTTTTTTCAATTCATCTAGTAACACTTCAAATACTGCCCCTATGTGTTTCTGTTCTCCACCTTCATGAACCATTTCTATTGCTAAGAAAAAGGAGACACTGCAGAAAGGAGTGTCGAGTCAATAACTTCCATGGAGATAAAGGCACATAATTAAGTCTGATGCTTACTTGCAAAATCCTGCCATAGATAAAATATCAATACTGGACTCAGTGCCCCCAGCCACCATGACATCTGAATCTCCAAACAGAATCATCCTTGCAGCATCACCGATAGAATGTGCGCCGGTAGCACAGGCAGTTACAGCAGCATGGTTTGGTCCCTATATTCAAAAGTGAGATAAAGCTTTGCAAAAAAAATGAAACAAAGAGAAGTTCAATTGGCTTCTTGAGGGCATTAACCGCTAAATCACTATTTGAACAGAATTCTGGCTAATACAGTTCCTTCTTTTTCTTATTTTTTTAAATCTTGTAACTATAAGGTCTCACTTTTAAATAGCCTAACCAGAAACATGGACCAACATGAAGTGCAATCACCAACTATATAATTTACAAGTTCATATTTTCCTAGCTACCAAATTTTAGCTCTAGCTCGAAAAGCTGATTTCTCCAAAACAATTGATCAATGAACAGTAAGACCTTAACACAACCAATAGAGAGATAAAGCACAATTTATCAAGTCCTGATCAATGCATAAGTTAGTAACACAAAGGTACAATTCCATGACTGCGCTTATATCCTCAAAAGCCCATCATATTAGTTTTCAATTACAGAAGTTATGCACGCACCTGGAATCCATATTTCATGCTCACATGACCAGATGCCATATTGATTAATATCCTTGGAATGAAAAATGGACTAAGCCGACGAAGTCGCTGAAAAAGCAGAGTTACCAGAAATTTAAATTCATTATTCCAGAACCATATGGCTTTATACATCCCATACTTGATACAAGAGGAAAAACTGATCGATCAGTCAAGAAGTTGCAATGTCTGATAGCAATGAAACATGGTTCTATAAATAGAAATAGGAAGTATTAAACCAACCTTTTCACAGATCATTTGCGCTGCATCCACTGTATCACTGATGCTTCCTATGCCCCCACCAATAGATACTCCCTATGTTATCAAGGTTGAGACAATATCCACCACTTAAAATGGAATATAAATCCACATATTATCTGAATATAAGAAATAATTACCGTTCTTTCCTTCTGTCCCTGATCACTGGGTAGCCATTTTGCATCATGAAGAGCCTCGTCAGCTGCACATAGCGCATAGGCTATAAATCTTGCTATCGACCTGTGATCCTAAAGGTAAAAAGTAACTATATGATGTAAAAGTACTCAAAAGGAGTACAGAAAAAGCAGCTGAAACTCCATCATATATGACAAACCAGTAAAAACAAAAGCTTGTAGCAGAGACTAATGCTTCCAGCACTGATGATAGCCAAAAATCCTAGCCATACTGCTCCATTCACTGATTGTAATCAATTAATAGCTCTCTTCTATCAACATTTTGCCATCAAACCATTATGCAAACTATTTAGCTCCTAATAAGGTACCCCAAAACAATCTCAACTAGGTTTCTCTCAATCTAATTCAAAACATTCAACTCAAAATTCATCTAAACTCTGTTAACATTTATTTTTTCATGACAGCTTGTAAATTCCTTGAATCCACTCAATAAACTCAAGCCTGACACTGAAGCCCCACACAATAACCACTTAACTAACCCCTTACTTTACACCTTAACACAAGAAAATACCAAATATTCCAATTCCATCAAACATCATTCACCGGTTTAATCAGAAACACATATAAAAGAAGCAATCACTGTATGCTATCCAACTGAAATAAGACAAGCATTGCAGAAAGGAGGTTACTTTAGAATTAAGCCACGAGTCCTCATTGAATTCACCAGAACTGATCCCACAAGGCACAACAGCAGCAACTTTAGAAGTCAACTGACCAAATACATGCAACTGAGTTTCTCTATCAAAGTTACCCATCTTAAGGTCCTCGGGTGTAATTTCCCTTATCCCACATTCACCCGCTATCAAACGCCTCCAAGTGGTCTCCGCTCCGCAGCCCAGCGGCGTCACCATTCCTATGCCTGAGAAAATGAAAATTCAACACACACACACACACACACAGAGCAGTAGGTTAATTTCATTAAAACCCCGCTAAACTCAGGCTAATACACAAGACAGACCCTATTAGTTACAATAGTCGTTAGTGTTACCGGTGACGACGACTCTGCGAAGAGGCGAAAGTGGAGGCGGGTCGAAAACTTCAGCACGTGAAGAAGAGGAAAGGTAACGAGAGAGATCAAAGCGACGAGTGAAAAAGAGCCGGCGCCAAGATGAGTTTGACATCGTTAACTGTCCGAATGTTTGGAACTTCGTACGATGTTTCCACTTGGTTTCTCGAGTTTTGGATTATGCGTTCGAGTGTTTTAGTACACAAGTGGCGGTACTTCACGCTTGAGCCTGGGACTGAGAATGACTGAGAGAGAGACGTGTGAAGTCGCCACCGAATTACTATCTTGGAAAACTACCGTTGGCTGCTGCCGCTATTGCTGGTATATTCAGGGGTAAAGTAGTCTTCGGATAAATTTTTGAGAATGATTTTTTTTCTTTTATTAACGGTGTAGAATTTTATTTTTGTTTATTAAACCAAAAGAAATTATTGTAAAAAAATATATTGTATGGTAAATTTATTTGTTCTAACTTATTTAAAACATCATGATATCAAATATTTGGTGGATTAACAGATTAACCTACCATGATCATAGAGTTTTTAAATAAAACTTCATTAGTTAAACATAAAATAATTTCACAACATTAAATTTTCACAGTTACCACTATATTTACAAATAAAACTAACAATAGCCATATCAAAATCTATTTGAAAATTCAAAAAACACGTTGCCAATAAGACAACCTCTCTCGTGACAATTCCGAACAATTGTCCTTAGAGTTTAGACATATTCAATCGAAAATAAAACCATTTTTAATAATCTATTAATTAATTGTCTAATATCGATTTCTCCATGACTTCGTATATATTATTGACCTGTTTAACTTAGTAAACTATTTATAAACAGGCGTGAACATGCATACACATTAATCATATAAATAAGATGATATAATAATTAGAATGGTGCAATTAAAAAAAAAATCAATTGCTTTTTTTTTTGTCTTTTTTAAAAAAGGATCAAAATACTTAATATGGTAAAGATGCCATTTGGGAAATTAAAAGGTCACCTACGTCAACGTGGCCGGCAACAATTGGTCGACAACCCCAGTACAAATCTAAGAAATAAAGAGCCTGCGCAATCCGATCATAAACAAGAAACCAAAGCAAAACAAAAATAAAATCACAAGTCATAAGCTGTCTAAAAACAATTTTTAATAGATGCATTAATATGTGTGCATATACACACACGCACATGGCCGTCGAGAATCTCTCAAATCAAGCATCCCCTTCAAAACGTTGACACATATACACAACAGCTAATCTATAATAATAATATTAAATTAAATTGCACAACGTCAATAACAGTGACAATAGCAATTGCATAATCATAAATCAATCAATCAAACCACCGCAACAGTCTCATCAAACATCAATCAACTTTCTTTCTTTTTTTTTTTAATCAAAAAATTTTCGGTTCTAATTTACCGTATTAATAATAAGGAAATTATAGTAATTAAAATTTAGAGAAATAAATAATAAAGATTTGGTTGTTTGTTATGAGGAAGAGGGAGAGAGAGAACCCGTGCTCTGTGTGCGGGCACTACCACAAGTACGAGGAAGGAGAAGTTTGCGGGATTTGCGGCCACCGCTCTGCGTCGTCGGCGGAGAAAACGACGACGCTCCAAGTCAGCGCGTTTCCGTCGGAGATCCTGCCCGATTTCCTCTATTTGGGCAGCTACGACAACGCGTCTCGCTCAGGGCTTCTGAAGACTCAAGGCATCTCGCGTGTTCTTAATGTCAGTTTCCTTTTCTTTTATTGTTGTTTAATTGAAATTTGATTTCTTTTTTCTTTTTTTACTTTGTTTAGGATTTATTTATGTCCTTTGATTTTTCTGTTAGGGCTCAACACTGAGGAGAAAAAAAATTCAATAGGAATTGATTGATACACATGTGAATCTAATTTAGCTGGTCTAGGATAAAAGGTTCACTGCTTAGGGAAGAACATAGATGTGTGGGCGTAGCCTGCAGCGAATCGATTGATGAAATGAACGTTGGTGCTCCCCTTGCATATTGGTGTTTCACAGTCGCTGACTTTTTTTTTTTTTTTTTTTTGGGCACGGGATCCGTAGATGCTATCTTCATTACCGTCACAAACTTTAGTTTTTATGGTCTATTGATATAATGATTGCAATTTTTTTTATTGTGCCAAATTCCATTTCTTTTGTTTGTTCCATTGGGTGTGTAACTCAATATTTGTGACTTTCCATATCGTGTTTTGTATGTTGTTAAAGGCATCATTTGTTATCTGTGCTTCTGCTGGGAGAATAACTGCCTCTTGCAAGTGCTGTTTGTGTTAGTCCAAGAATGCATATAAATGGCTTTCAGAGTTTCAGTTATTTAAATAGTACTTTTGTCTGTTACTTATACTACCTATTTCGTCTGTATGCAGACGGTACCTTCTTGTCAAAATCTCTACAAGAACTCATTTACCTATCACTGCCTTGAAGATGACAAAATTTTACAATTCGATGATGCAATTCAGTTTTTAGGTGTGTTTCTTATCGATGCTTGTGATTTGCTGATCAAGTGAATGTTTTTGGTTTAGTACTTGTGTGTATAAATGCCGGTCATTGAAATTGTTTTAAATTCTGGTATGTTCAAACTTTTATTTATTTGACTCTTGTCAGTTGTACTTTAGGCTTGATTTTGCATAGGAAATTGAAAAGAGAAACATTCTCCTTGGATCTTGCATAGAGCAATACAGTATTTGCTCTATGTAAAGTTTGCTCAGTCCCTTCTAAGGGATCCTCAAGACTAAAAGCTATATCCTCTTAGATGATTCTATGCACACCTTGCATAATTTTCTTGGTTTACGATTAGGATTTTTTAATTTTTCAACCCAATATTCCTATGCTTTGGTTTCAGGTGAAAATTCTTCTACATTCATTAGCATCTGAGGGAGTTGTTGGTTTGAACAGATTGAGTTTAGTTGGCTTCAAAATTATGCTTTGTAGTCACTAAAACTTGTAACAAGCCTTAGATTTACTCTCTGCGATTCAATTTTCATGTAGAGGCCATGAAATTCAAATTTTTTAAAATACTGCTTCTTTATTCAAATGGTAAACTCTTATCCAAAACAAATATATATATATTCAAATGGTAAAATGTGTTACTTTTGCTGGCTGGATGAAGGTCAAAATGTCGAGGGTAGAAAAACCCTTGCTGCTTGTGCTTGCTATGCAATATAATTAAGGAGAGTAGGAAAACTTGTCACAAAGTATTTCAAATATAATTGATGAAAGGTTTTGCTGCTGTAGTTTATCAACTGCTTTGCAGTTGCTAATATATCAATTTAATTCGGTGTTGGTGTTCACGTCTTGCAGTTAATTTCTCACTATGCAGGGAGTGCAATTAACTTACTTTATTTTATCTTTTGAATTTACTTCCTGGCAGAACAATGTGAGAGGGACAAAGCTCGTGTTCTCGTGCACTGCATGTTTGGAAAAAACAGGTTGCCTATCATCTTAAATAACTTTACTTTTTCAGACAAAGGCAATTACAAAAGCAAACATACTACCACTCACACACAAATACAGACTTTGGCACTGCAATGGTAGGCTTAGGTATCACATATCGCTTGTTTTGGGGACCCTTCTGGATCATGATTCTGCCACCTTCCCCTGTGGTTTACAGTGAGGATTCTGTTGGACAGCTAGGCCATTAGTAAGCATTAAATTTTGATCATCTTCTTTTTGACAGGTCTGCTGCTATTGTAATAGCATACTTGATGAAGTGTAAAGGATGGAGACTTGCACAGAGTCATCAGTGGGTGAAAGAGCGGAGACCATCTGTTAACTTAACAGAAGGTAGTAATATTGCTGAATGATAAACTGCTTTCACATTTACAGAAGAAGCATTTTGGTCATTGAAAATTTAGTCAATGGAAGATAATGAGTTCAATTGAATTATTTTAGAATGTGGTAGATTGTCTGTTAGGCCAGTCTGTTCACCCTGTAGGCAGTTATGTTAATTGTTTAAGAAAGCACAAAGTTGTGAGAAGAATGTGAAGTGCATATGGTAACCGGTTATCTCATGGGTACTGGCCTTTAAAGAAGATCTCATTTTCATTAACATTTGAATCCTGTTTGTTGAAAGTACTTAACTTCTTATTGTTTCTATAGTTGCCATCTTAACATTTTGATTGTTTATATGATTGGGTATCGGAAACTCAGCTATCAAAAGTGCTTTAAAGAAATTCTCTCTTTTGAAATGATCATTGTATTTGTGCATGTATGCATGAAACTCTCTACCACCCTGACTTGATGCCGGTTGAGAATTGCAGATGTCCACCAACAGTTGCAGGAGTATGAACAGAAGATCTTTGGGTCAGTTGATGGTAGCAATCCTACTCCCTTGCCTGCTCCGTCTGCAGGCATGCCATCCTTTAGCTTCGGCTTCCCAAAGGGTAATAATGATCCTGTTCCTGTACCTGTCCCTGCCCCTGCTTTCATCACTAATTTTGGAGCAACCTCCATTTTTGCCGGTCGTCCTTCAAACGTTCCTACACAGGGGTTCACATTTGGAGCTGGCCAGACTGACATCTCTCAAACCTCTCTCAGTGGCAACATTCCTAACCCAAATGGCAGCGATATTCCAATGGACAGCTCCTAATTCGTTGTTAGCATTGGTGAGATCGGCCAAAAGCAAGAAGTGGTGTGAATCCCATCTCGGTGCACTTAGAATGAAATTTGGTTGTAAAGTGGGAGTTAATACCCAGACTCTTTGCTTTGTGGGATTCGACGTGTGGATACACTGTGATGCACACTTCCTCACTCCAATGTTCTTGAAATGCAGCTTATCTGGCTCATTGTCAAATTTTATATGAGGTTTCTGTTTTCGTGGAGATCTCCGTTTTGGTTAACTAAATGACTTTTCACTGACGACACACATCCTGTTGGGATCAAATCATATACTATTTCCTTGTCTTTACATTTGCCATTGCATCAACTCTTTTCTTCTTGCGTTTGTGTTTACCGAAGGAACCGCATCTGCAGCGCTATTATTATTGAATGCCAAATATAACACAGCCTGTACAGGGTGCAATTATTTCAGGAAGGACGCCAGAAAAATTGATATGAATATAAAACACTTGAGATACATAGTTCAAGGAATTTAATGAAAGTACCGAGCAACTGCCATTCACTTGATGGAATGATCTTCAAGGACATCAAATATCTAAACAATAGTATCATGATCTATCATAACGTCAAGTATGCAACCATTAAAATGCACTTATCACCGTCCGTATGAACTTATCACCATTCCAGACTTTTATCACAGATCCTTTTATTTATGGATGTCACAATATCAAATCTAATGTACAGTTCTGTCGGTATTAAACAATCCACAATGTACAATTTCACATGTTGCACACAATTTTTTAGTAATATGCTAACAATAATACAACACCATTTACATATTGCACACAGTTCCTAGAATCTCTGACGGCTAGTAAGCAATGCACGTTTCAAGAGAGGACTTAGCAAGCCACAATAAGGCCAGGTCATTCCGCTTCAACACTAGATAAGTCTCGGCTTTGCCGATTTCATCCAAAACAACATCTTCATTGAAACCAACCAGAAAAAGAATTTCCATGGCAGCTGTTACACAAGAAGCAAGTTAAAAGTCATATTCAAACAGAACATGCTCTTCGCAAGATGGTTTTAAATTTTATTCAGCCCTCACTTCAGCTAATTAACAAATACAAACACCAAATCCCCCCCCCCCCCCCCCCCCCCCCCCCCCACACACACACACAAAAGGGAAAAAAACTAAGGCAAGTGACTTTTTTATTGGTCTCATATAGCTAGGCCAACACCTTATTTCACTAGCCAGCCAAAAGGCACAATTTCCAATTCATGCAAGTTATTGATGTTGTCTTCAACTTATGTTATGGAACACGAGAAATTCACGTGGCAACCATTAGTAGAAGAAAATAGAGAACAAAAGAGCACGTTCTCAACTAAGCTGGCCATTATGTTAGTAGGCTGAACATTGTATATGGATATTCCCTGAACAACCAGTCGGCCAGCTTTTTCCAGAGCTGAGCAAGATGGCAAAATCACTTATCATATTATCACTATATTTAAAAACAGTAAATCATACAACATTGATGCCAACGGTTGTATTAGATCACAACAGATCTGCTTTAGCTAAAACAAGAACTCGAAATGAGAAACATACAAACCTTTGTAATTGGCAACGCTCCTCTGGATTATGGGGTTCGCCTGCAATATACCATGTATTAATTTTTTTAACAATGAGAAGAAGAGAAGATTCAAAGGAAACAAAAAGGAAAATTCATACAAGAAAATAATTCTACCTTTCTAAGTCTTTTATACTTCGTCTCATCTGGGTGTTCAATCACATTCCTGAGAGCAAAGGCAAACATATCGAACTTTTATCAGAAGTTCTGTGCAAGAAAGAATCATAATATTTGTAGGATTGATCAATTATCCAAATCTCTTTAGAGGTCTATGTTAGATTGAATCTTCAAAACCACTATGGGTTGCAAAGAAGCAAAATCAGGTACCAAATTTTTTAGTGCAATGGAGCAGGGGAAGAACTGCAAAATCATCAAGCTAAATAGCCATACCTAATTATCTTAAAAAGGGTTTGAAGGACAGTAGTAGCCTCCAAAGGGCTTACTTCAGCTCGCAGCATTTCAATGGCCTTCTGCAAACGACTGCAAACAACAGCAACAGTGTCTTGTATACTCCTTAATTCTTGATCATCTGGATCTGGCTCATCAATTTTCATACTGGATATTTCCTGCAGCTGCACCAAATTATCATCAGGATCAGGCTCTTGTTGTACGACTTCATTTGCCAGCAATTCATCTGGATCAGGTTCCCTCTGAGCCTTATATAGATGGCCTTGATCTTCCGTGGTGTCATTCACAATTTTTATTTTCAGTTCAGCCTCTGAATCATCCGGACCAGGTTCAGCACTGGTCCTCCTCAGTTGAACAGTGTCGTCCACCTCCATTAACTGAGAGCAAAGAGATTCCGGTTCCACCACAACACCAGACTTCCACGCAGTTTCTGAGTCATCAGGATCAGGCTCCTCATATGGGTTTGTGGCTGCCAGCTTCTTTGGAGACACCTGCTGAACCATCTCAGGGTCAGAATAATTTTCAGGTTCCAAAGGTTCCCCATCCTGGGAATCATCAGGATCAGGCTCAAGCTTGTTCTCATAGCCAGAATCGTCATCAGGATCAGGCTCATGACCTTTCCACTGATCTCTACTTGGACTCTCAATATCCCGACTTCCTTTTGCTGCTGAAACTGTATGATGAGATTCTCCAAGCATAATAAGCCCTGAATCATCAGGGTCAGGTTCTTCATGTACTTCAGATACCCCCAAACTGTTAGCAGAAGCATTTGCTAGACGACGATAAGCAGCAGCCACAGAAGACGCACGAGCACTTGCCAATTGATCTGAAATATTTCCTCCAAGCTTCTGAGAAAAACTCCTACTATCACCGACAAAGAGGTCATCTTCATGACGGCTGGTATGCCTGACTCCACTCAAGGTGTGGCCACTTGATTTAGTCCAATCTAAAGCAACAGCTTCTTGGTTCAGCTGCCCAGAGAATACATTAAATCAAGATTATGCTACTACAAGTGAACCGTAAAATTAAGTCATAGAATACTTAAAATCCACATATAATAAGAAGCGCACAAGCATAAATGTACCTGCTTATCAAGACCATAAAAGTTTGCATCATGTTCGGAGTATACCATGTGAGCCTGAATAGGAAAAATGGAACATTGTAATTTTCTTCAGAGATCATTTGCTAATTGCAAACATAATGCCAACAACCATGAGTCAGCCCAAACGAAGGCATAAACACAACAGAACCTATTGAAAATCTAGCTTACAAGTTCATGTAAAAGAGTTTTCTTGATGCTTTCATATTTTCTGAAACCCTTGAGATCATCAGTCCGAAGCCGCAGAGATATCTCTTCTCCATGGTTCTGAGCAAATAAGAGTGAACGATAAAGGAGTATGTGATAGTTGTAAAATAAATGATATAGTTTCAGATGCTTAAAAAAGAAGTTACCTTGTTAAATCCGAGAACACATTTTGGACTTACACCAACATAGCCAACAGGAGCCAACTCTGTCATAATTCCTACACGCCAACGATGCTTTAAAAGTAGAAAGGAAAATATCAGAGCTAGTGCAATTTAAGTTAGGCAACTAATAGCAACACAATGCACATTTCTTAGTACCTTGTTCATAATAGCAATTATTCCAGGATCTGCAGCAAGCATGTGCATTATTTTTAAAGCCTCAGAAGCTGGAGGGTTCAACTATAGACAAGCAAAAGTCACCTTAAATCAGTTCAAAAGGGAGAAGGGAAAAAAAAATTATTTCCTTGAAACTGATATCCAAGAAGCCACAACAGAGCACATTTATATGCATCTTATGCAGACCACCAAAAATCTTGTCACCTAGTAACTACAACCATAGAAAAACTTTATACTCCTCTTTGAGAAAATTGAACTAAAATACCGAAATATAAAGCTAAAGCAATATTCTGTATTTTGATGGCCACCAATGAGGTTAATTTATCCACAAGGCATCAAGACATTGTAAACTTTAAAAATTAAGGGATCCAACTTGAAATTTAAAGCTATCATCCGTGTCGCACCAAATTACAAATCTATCTATTAGTTCCTAGTTATAACAAGTTCTTAGATTCAGCAACTGAAAAATCACATGTTCGTGAACTGAAGCAGCACTTAACCAACATAAACTATTCCGATGCAATATCTTTCCTACATATATAAAAGAAACAGAGTAAATTTTCTCAAAGGGAAAAAATAAAAAAATAAAAAAATAAAAAGTAGTCTACAAAGTTGGTAGTACCTCTACTCCAGGAATTTGAAGAGTACGAAAATCACAGAAAATGTATTGTCCTTGAGGAAGTTTCAGCGGAGCATTGGTCCTATCCAGCATTCGCTGCCTGAGACGTTTTTCCTCCTCATCAAATCCAGCTATCCTAAGATCTGCCTTTTCATTTTGGAGAACTTTGTCAACTTCATCTTTGGATACTCCCATCATTCTGATGGACTTCCCCTAAATTAGAAAAAACCAGTAAATCTTTGACCCCATCAGTATACTTAAAGATTTTTCAGAATACTTAAAAAGTGACGAAAGAAGAAGCACGACATGGTTTGATCTTAGTATGGCAATGGGAGGGGATCGACATCCCAATATCCTTGTATCCTCCTTGTCCCCTTCAAAATTGCTTGAGGTAGGGGATGGCGATCCCCGAGGTACCCAATCCCAAAATAAGTGATAATTTTATTTTCTAAACTTGGTTTAATCATATTAAAGTAAAAATATAAAATCGTATTACCAACATAGAAACAGCCAAATAAACTAAAGTAATTAAAATTATTTCTATCAAACCAAGTCAATGTCATCAAAATTACAAGTTAATCTATGAAATTAAGAAAAAGTAAAGCTTCAAAATTGAACACATCCATAAAAGTCACATGGTATAAATTATCAACAAAATTATCTCTATCAATCCTAAAGTGCTAATATTAGTTGTTATTTATATTATTTTTATAGATATTATGATATTTGTTATTTGTTATTTACATTACATCCATACAATTACAATTTAAATTTTAAACGTATTTACTAAAAATTTTAGAAGAAATAAAATTAAAATTAAAAATCAAAAATAGAAACGGACAAATGGGGAGGGAATGGAGATTTCACCGAATCCCCGACCCCTCCCAAAATAAGATATTGGGTATTATATTGCATTCGTACTTTTCCCAAATAAAAAATTGGGTATAAAATTATCCTCGTACCTTCCCCGAATGGAGAAAATCCCTTAGGGGCCCATCCCTGTGGGGATTTCTACCATCCATACTTTGATCCCTCAAGTATTCTAGTAAATTATCATGTTTCAACAACATACCTCAATAATAGACACTTCCTGCAAACTTAAGCTAGAGTGCTCATCAGAGAATGGAGACAGCAGTTTCGAGCCTTTGTTTTGAGGAACTATAAATCGCATTGTATCTGCCTTGACATCAGTCAATTTCTGTAGCTCATGCCCTAGCTCCTTGAGAGATGAACCAGAATTCACTTCCACAACATATTTTTTTCCTCTCCATATAGCCGAGACTTTGAACATACTCCCCAAATCCTGCATTTTAAGCTGAAGAAAACGACAAATGAAAAATAAATAAATAAAATATAAAAGCACTCAATTTAACAGCATAAGCCCTATGTTAGAACAGAGCAAATTCAAGTAATACCAGAATTAAGCATATCAATTTCTTAATGACAATCTGAAAACAAAGATACTAGTGAGTAACATACTCTATGTAATATATTTAAAAGAAGTTTCCTTTTTTTAATATCGGATCATCTATGTGATGACAAGTAAATACGCTAACTACGCAAGGAATTGAGTGACGCTTTTCTCATTCTTTACATTTAGTCTTCAAAATCTTCAAAAATAAATTAAAAACATATAACCATAAAAGAACCCAGATAAAATCTTTCTGCTTTCACAGCAGTTAATATCACCATAACATCAACTAACAGAATAAAAGCAAGTCAATTAGCTAAAGGTGGCAAATTGAACAAAAACATCACCAAAAGCTCATAAATTTCAGTACCGACATTTCATTTCACTCTAAAACATCGAATTAAAGAATAATAATAAAATTAAAAAACAATCCATTACAAGAACCCACAAAAGCGGGGAAAAAAAATTGTACCCAGGTTCAGCCTTCTTGGTCTAAATTTTGTTCGAACAAAAAAAAAATTACATTTTCTCATTGACAAAAGGGTTTTGAAGCAATTACCTAAATTGAAAAGAGCAAGATTAAGAAATTGACCTCAAGTATTGACGGAATATTTTTTACGTGGAAGCGGATATGTGTAATGATTTTTTTTTTTTTTTGGGTAATTACAGACAAAAATTGAGTGCCAAGACTGAGAATTTTAGTGGTAAATTTACTTTATATAGGCATCGCGGCGTAGAATAAGAGGCTGCGCATTTTGCCAAGTTTTCTTCAGCTAGATGCTAAAGTGAGCGACCGCTTTCTATACGTTACGCACGTGCTGGCGTAGCGTTGTTGGGGAGACGTCTAGAAGGGTCCGTTTGGCAACAAAGACAAGTGGATCCTTTGCTGGATTACGAATTTCTTCCAACATAAAATATTTTAATTTTTTCATGGATACTGCAACATTTAAAAAAAAAAAAAGAGAGAGATGCTATATTTAATCACTTTGAATACTCAATTGAGATATTTAATAATGTGGGCCTTTTATGTATTATTTATTAAGTGAATTGTAAAATAAAAAGCTAATAATCAATAAAAAATTAATAAATATCGTACGCATGTTATAAAATGATTGATGACATGTAAGGGAGTATTCTAACTAACTATCCATACTTAGTAAACATAGCGTTATTGAAAAAGAAAAAAATATAAACATCTATAAAAAAAAGTGAAGATCAAGAAATTAATATTGATTATGCTGATTTTATAGTATAATATTATAATATTTGTATTAGAAATTTAGTAAATTTTTTTAGATTAGTTTTTTGATGTACAGTTTGAATATTTAATTGTAGAACAAATTATGTCTAAGGACAATACTAATTACGAAAACTATTTTTAGTTAGAAATATTTTGGACCAAATTGGTAATGGTACAACTTTTAAAATATTTATTATTAGTTATACTGTAAAAATAATCAGATGAAAAAATAATTAGTTAAGCATTTGGTAAAATTTGTATTTAAAAATTCTATAAGTTTGAAAAGCAGTATGTATTTGATAAATCTTAGTGTTAAATTATTGTAAGAATGTAAATGATTGAATTGGACACAAATAATGTTCAATAAAATTTATTTACATATTTATATATATGTATATAAAATATTTTTACTATGTATATATAATAATTGGTAACTAAAATAAATATTTTATATTAGTAATTTCTTTTTTTATCTCAATATAATTGGTAACAATAATAATTAATCTCTTTAATGTTAATAATTATATTTCCTAATTAATAAGGATTATTTGGATTTTATAATATATATGAAATTGCATTAAGCATAAAATTAATTTTTAAAATCAGATTTTGAAAAGCTACCCATTCCCTACTTTTCAACATCTATTGTAAAATGGGATGATTTTTCTAAAATTAATTTTTTTAAATTATCAAACTCCAAAATTAACTTTTAAATTTCTAAAATTAACTTTTAAATTTTCAAAATTACTTTTTAATCAATCTCAAACAGACCCTTTTTATCTTTAATATTTTGCCACTACACTGGTCGAATTAATCTTGACAAATAAAAAAAACTTATTTTACAATTACCTAACAACTACTTAATTTTTACACTTTTTAAACTGAGATTAAAAAGGCTTGCAGACAATGACTATAATTGTTGTTGATTCAATCTGATATTGTAGTGTTGTGGCTCAATAAGCCGCAATTAGGGGTGGCAATCAAACCCGGACCCGGATCGGACCCGGATTGAACCCGGAAAATCCGGTCCGGGTTCAACCCGCACCGGCATAGTTTTTATCCGGAATCCGGATCAGTTTTTGACAACCCGTATTTTTCCGGTCCGGATCCGGTTTCAGGTGAACCCGCAAATCCGGAACCCGGACCCGGATATTATTTATTTTAATATTAATTTTGATCCTTAAATCCGTAATTATAAATAGAAAAATTAAAAAAAAACGAAAACAAAAGTGAACCCTAGAATCTAGATCTCTCTCGTCTCGTTCCTTTGAAGTCTGAATCTCTGATCCTCTCTCGAAATTTCTCCTTCAACCTAAAGAAAATTACTGTAAATCTGTAATTTCTCCTTTCAATCTCTCAAGTCTCATCCGTAAACCGTAATCCGTTCACTCTCTCAATCTCTCTCACCTGTGAGTCGTGAGGCCCGTGACTCATTGCTCATCTCAGTCCTCCATCGTCACTTAATCTTTCATTCTTTGAAATTTTTGGGTGTTAGCTCTCCTGGAGCTAACATTGGCACTATTGTGACGAGTAAGTTGCCCTAATATCTTTCATTCTTTGATTTTTCTTTATGGAACTACTGAGTGAATTGGTTCAAAGTTTTGTTTATTAGAGTTCTCTGATATGCTGATTGCTGATCTTAGCTTTTCTATGCTTGTGTTGTAGATTTGAAGGAGCTTGATTTGACTGGAAATTTGCTTTCAGATTGGAAGGTGGGTGTTCCTGCATTTATCTGTGTGTAAGATTTGCTTCAAATATGTATTGTTATCGCTCTCTCCCCTTTTCTGTTCGCATTAAATTTTGTACTCTTTTAATCAGTGACTCGCTGCTGTGTTCTGTGTTCATCAACATATACTTCAGCTGCCGCTGTGAATATTTGTGAGTCTCGGCTTTTCTCTTTACAATTTATGCTCTATTACACTTTGATTTTCCCTCTTTGCAATTTTTGTGCTGTTATGGTTTGAGCTTGTATTGCTGCTGGTGCTGGCACAATTTGATTTTTCCTCAGACATGGTTTTCTTTGTATATGACATATGAGAGCACTTGACTAATTATAAGCTTTTTGTTTTTCTGAATTATTTGCCTCTTTTTGTTCTTTATTTTTCTGGCACAAGGAGAAACTGTTGTCTAAAATAGAATAGTTGCCATTTTTCTTCTGCCACGTATTGTTGGTTTTGTGCATTAAGAGTTGGTTAGTGAGTAAGCTTGTTTGATGAATTTGAAGTATAATTAGCCAAAGGGCTGCTGCCTATGGCTAGCTGCATGAATGGTAGTTCTGAGCCTGACTAGCATTAATACTCTGTTTGACTTGCTTCTGCTTTCTCTCACTGAAATTGGGTTCGACCTTGTCCTGTGCTTTTACTACTTGTGTATACTGAGTTGCTTGAAGTGTAATGACTGTTTCCAGTTAGTATTGTACACTCCTGATCCTTTTCCTCGATTAGAAATTTAGAATAATCTGTCAATACAGTAAGAATTGTTTAGGATATCTGTAAATTTGTCGCAGGCACTTATTTGAGTCTGCAAAAGAAGTCTAATATCGGTTAACACAGTAAATCATACTAATCTGTATCAGAATTCTGTAGAGATAGATTAAATATACTAGCTATCTCTAAGGTTGCATAAAAACTTGATAACATACCTTTGCTTAAAAGACCCATTAACATTGAGTTTTCAAATCAAATAATGAAAAGGAAACGTCTGTTGTTTGTCCTTCCTTTTTCATGGAGGCCAAGATAGAAAATTATATTTAAAAGATTATGAATAATGAAATAACAATTACCCGCAGTAGATATAATAAAATAATATACAAATACTATTCATTATATTAAAATAATATACAAATACAGTTTGTTTTGTTGGTGATATTATTATTATAAGTAATGTCTAGGAGAAAATATTCAATATTTGTAATTATGGGAGTGGGGTGAAAAAAATAAAAAATAATAATAGCAAAAGCTTAACGTGTCCTATTGACTATGTTCTGTGTTCTGTGCTTTGTGTTCTGTTTTGCTCTCTTTGTAATTTTAATATCTATACTTTGTGACTTTAATAGCTAAACTCTGATTTTTAGTATCTATACTTTGTTATGCTTCAATTTTATTATTTATAGTTTATTTTTTGAATTATTTTTATTGTTGCTGTTAATAGAATAGAAATGGCATCTCTAAAATATTATTTATAGCTTCTACGGTTAAACATAGCATATAAATTGGAAGAAGTTGCTGGAATTAATTATATCTTGACATAATTTTTGTAGAGTGAAAATTTGATATGGAAAATGAACAAAGAATCGACTTGGACGCCTCTGAAAAAAGTGATGAAAGTGTTTGTGTGAGAGTTAGGACAGAATTAGAAAATAATAACGATACAGTTGTTGAATTAGAACCAAATTCAACAGCAGCAGTTCAGGGGAATAGTCGTGGCCGTAGCTGTGGCCGTAGGGGTAATACTAATTCTGTCACTTCACAAAAACGAGATGGTGGTGGTAGAGTAGTCTCTGATGTTTGGAATCATTTCAAAAAAGTTAAGTTGGGTGAGGAAGTTCAGGCAATTTGCAATTACTGTGGGTTAGTTATGCAAGGACATTATTCGAGGGGTACTAATCACTTAATAAACCATGCTAAACGTTGTCCTAGAAGGTCATTTAAGAATGTACAGCAAATGCACCTATCCTTTTCTTCTAAAGTTGATGGAAACACTTCACTTAGTAATTGTAGTTCTGAGTCAAAATGGGATATGGCTACAGTAAAACTTTTTGTAGCTAGAATGATTGTACTACATGAGCTCCCCTTGGCGTTTGTTGAGTATGTTGGGTTTTATGACTTGTTGAACCTACTTCAACCTTCTATTGAGACTATTAGTAGAAACACTATCAAAGCTGAAATTTTGAGGCTTTATGATATTGAAAAGAAAAAGACAATGGGTATTTTAGAAGCTTGTGAGAGTAGAATCGCAATTACTACTGATATGTGGACTGCTAGTAACAAAAAAAAAGGATACATGGTTATTACGGCACATTACATTGATAGTTCATGGGTGTTGCGAAGTCGTATTATGAGGTAATATTCTTGAAACTTTTTTTTTCTGGTTTAAGCATAAATTAATGTCATGTCTATATTTTAATTATTTTTTCACATTATTAGGTTTATATATGTGCCAGCTCCACATAGTGCTGAGGTAATGTGTAATGAGTTATATGATTGTTTGATGGATTGGAATATAGATAGAAAATTGTCCTCTGTAACTGCTGATAACTGTGCTGCAAATGATTCTATGATTGCCTTGTTGTTGGGGAAATTTTCTACTAGTTCAATGATTATGGGTGGCAAATTTTTTCACATGCGTTGTTGTGCTCATATATTGAACTTGATAGTTAGAGATGGTTTGTCAGTGATACAAAAGGGAGTTGAGAAAATTAGAGATAGTGTTCATTATTGGACAGCAACACCAGCTAGAGTTGAAAAATTTGAGAATGCAAAAAAATAATTAGGTATTAAGGAAACCAAAAACTTAGTACTTGATTGTAAAACTAGATGGAACTCTACTTACTTGATGCTTAGTACTGCATTGCTGTATAAAAATGTATTTGATCGTTTAAAGGAACGTGAGAGAAATTATACATTTTTACCTAGTGAGTCAGAGTGGAATTTGTCAAAGCTTATGTGTGAGTATTTAAAAAGCTTTTATAAGTTGACAGAACTTTTTTCGGGGACACGATATCCGACATCTAATTTATTTTTTGCCAAGATTTGTGAAATTAGATTGTCAATGAATGCATGGTTGCAATCACCAATTGAGGGGACAAAAAATATGGCTACTAGGATGATTGCAAAGTATGAAAAGTATTGGGATGTTATTCATGGAGTTCTTGCAGTGGGGACTATGTTAGATCCTAGGCGTAAAATGTTACTGATTAACTTTTTATTTCCTAAAATATATGGGGAAAGAGCTGAATCTGAAATTGAAAGAGTGCGTAAGTTATTTGTTGATTTAGTACATGAGTATGAAGTAAATCATCTATCAAATTTAAGTGGGGGGGTTAATGGTGCCAATTCTCAAGCTGCTGGAGGAGGGGACTCTAATATATTAGATTTAGATTTGGATGAAATGGCTGATGAGTGGGCATTATTTAGAAATGAAAACACACAAAATACTCATTCCAAATCAGAATTAGAGTTTTATCTTGAAGAGTGTACTTTGCCTTCAACTACTCAATTTGACATTTTATCATGGTGGAAGAATAATCAAGGCAAATATCCTATACTTGCAAAGATTGCAAGGGACTTTTTGGCCATTCCTGTATCAACAGTTGCTTCAGAGTCCGCTTTTAGCACTGTAGGTAGACATTTGAGCCCTCATCGTAGTAGACTTCACCCATCCACAGTAGAGGCATTGGTGTGCACTCAAAATTGGTTTTGGCTTGAACAAAACTTAAAAGGTATGAAAATTTTATTTATTAGAATCAAATTATTTGTTGTATTGTTCTTATTATCAATTTGTCACTAATTAGTTGTCTTGTTCATTATGTTTATGATTTACACATTTTTTGTAGATGGAATTCCAGAGGAAGCAATACTTTCTGCAGAGCATTTGATTGATGAAAGTTTGATGAGTGAACAACAGTCCAATGAAGTGCATGATTCAGAGTTTAGTCTTTAGTACTAGTGGGCAGTGGCTGGAAGTTTGAGCACTGGTGGGCAGTGGCTGGAAATTTGAGCACTGGTGGGCTGTGGGCAGTGGTTGGAAATCTGAGCACTAGTGGGCAGTGGCTGGAAATTTGAGCACTGGTGTGGTGGGCTGTGGCTGGAAATTTGAGCACTGGTGGGCTGTGGGCAGTGGCTGGAAATCTGAGCACTAGTGGGCAGTGGCTGGAAATTTCAGCTTTAAATTATAGAATTATGTTATGAATTTGTATTTGTGGATGTTTATTACTTTAAAACTTTGAATTTTAGATTTTATATTGTGTATTTGTGTTGTATTTGTTTTAGAAGCTGGATTTGTTATTATGTTCTGTTATTTGGCCCTATGTCCAGCAAATTTTGATGAACCAAAGTTAAACAATTTGGTTCTAGTGGACTGGTGGTTCTGGATGTGTTTATATGTTCTGTTTTTTTGCCATATGTCCGGCAAATTTGATGAACCAAAGTTAAACAATTTGGTTCTTGTAGTCTAGTGATGTCATTGATGTGTTATATGTTTTTTTTTTGCCTTTTATCCATCAAATTTTATTGAACCAATTCTAGGAAGAATTGTGTAATGTGTTGTTGGGGAAAAGATTAAAACATTAAACCACATCCCCTGTGCCTTGTTAAAGTAAGTTAAATGGTCTCTAAAAAAAAATAATAATGCAATCCGGGTTCAAAACCCGGAATCCGGAAACCCGGATTTTTCCGGGTTGAACCCGGACCGGACCCGGATTTAAAAAATCCGGGTTTAATGCGGGTCTGGTTATGAAAATTTAGTGTCCGGGTCCGGATCCGGAACAGCCAAACCCGGACCCGGACCCGGAAATTGCCATCCCTAGCCGCAATGCTATGAAATAGTGAAATAAAAATTAATTGTTTTGGGTAAATATAATTTTTTTAAATTACATATTATGTGGATAAGTGAGGGCATTGGAATCCACTGGTCAAAAGCTGGCCAGCTACCCAGTAAATCTTTCTCAGTTGCTTATTGTGAATCACACGGATGGAGCAAGTGGTGCGTGGTCATTACGAGGAGGGTTGAACCTACGCAGTCCACACTATATAGCTTATGTCATGGCTTTTGGCCTTGCAGCTTTCTGCATCATCGATCGAAGCCTTGCCTACAGTGTGAATGCTTCCTAGCTTATTGCCAGTTTATCATTGGCACCATGACGGGCACTGCATGCATGCAAAGAGAGGAAAAGAAAGGGAACAAGAAGCAAATACGAGACTCACATTTTAAGAACCGAGCTTGTCATTCTGAAGGTTGATAGTTAAGATAACAATAAGAAAAGTTTTTGGAGTCGTGGATATATGGGTTTCTGTGGGACCATGATACTGCAATTTATAATAAGCAGCATTAATTGTTCCTAAGTTCAGATCTAGACATGAAGAACATGTTGGAAAAAATAGCATAACATATTATTTTGAGAGTACATTTTGAGTGGATCCCACTTAATGAAAGTGGAAAATATTGTAAGGTTCGGATTCTACTCCGTTGATACTTCAATAATATAATTTTATTTTCTCAAAATGGTGCTTGGGTGAATGAGAAATTGTCTCTCAAAGTTCACCTTTAAAGTTAGAAATTTGAAAGGAAATAAAGCTTATCCCACATGGGAAAAAGAAGCCTAGGAATTAGTGTTTATATTTAAACACTTAACCATGCATGAATAAGAATTATAAGGATAGAGGCTCTCTCTGAATCTAAGATTGATCTGGTTGAACTCATGTGCGTCCGCACGTCCTTCGTACACGAATGTCAGCCCAAAGCAAGCTAGGCACGTTTTTGAATTCAAACAAGTGGTACAATTATTTCTTGCTGTTACATCCTCACATGGCTGTAAAAAGCCACTTCCTCTTCAGTTTTTGACGCTCCGAAAATTAGCACCAAGGGCACTTGCTTTTTCTTCCTCCTTTTTTCGTTTATTTTCTGATCGAGTTCACTGTTGTGGTTTGCTGGATTTTCCAGCCTGTGCTTGACTGGAAAATCGTATCCGTTGCATCCTGAGAAACAGATACTAGCAAATCTTAAGCACTCCGTAAAGGTGGTAAATCTGTTTTAAGGAGACTGTTTTGTGCAGGCCTCGGGTTTTTTATTTCGATTCGGTTTCTTCCTCTTTTGTTCTTCATTTATTGTTTCCGATTGCTACTTTACGCTATTGTTTAAATTAGCTAACAGATAATTTGTTATCTCACTGTTGTGTTTTTCTCACAGAACAAACCGAATAAAAAAATCATAAAAGCTTAATAGTTCATATTTGTTTGCTCGTTTATTTCTTGTTTCAGTACCAAATTAACAAATTTTATAATTATATGCAGATGTAAAAAGCGAGTATTTTTATATCATTAGCTTAATGTCATAATTTTTAAAGCTTTCTCTTTAATAATCTCAACGGTTTCAGTCTTTCGGAGAGAGATGCATTTCTTAATATAAGAAATAGACATTTTACAAGGGTAATAACGATGCCTTATTCCTCATCCCTAGCATATACATTGCAATGTAAAAATGCAGTGCGTGCTAAAAGAAAAAAGAACAGAAAAATTGAAAAATTAATTGATTTCTCTGCACCTCATGAAGTTAAAACATGCTTCTACACACTCCAAGTCCGTTTGGAACTGCTATTTGGGGGATGTAGCCTAAAGCCACAGCTATAAAATATTTAGTAAATCCTTATAGTTATAACGTCAATGTGATTTTATCTAACATTTATTTAATAAAAAGTTTATATTAATACATTTACTCCTAGTTTTAATTATATTTACCAAAAATAATTAATTTTTATTTCATGTGCTTTTTGAAATACTACAATAGATCCTCCGGACAGTACATAATAAAGACAAAAGTTGCTTCTACTGTGGTTCTCATGCCATTCAAAGAAAAGATTTCATCAAACCCATTTTGGGATTCCAAGAAGGCTCATTTCCTTTCAATCATTTGGGGGTTCCTATCTTTAAAGGCCACCGAAATGAATATATTTTCAAAGTCTTACCGATAAGATAAAATCTAAACTAGAGTCTTGGATGGGCAAGTTGATGCCTATGGCTAAAAGGCTTCATCTAGTGCAATCAGTTATTCAGGCGATGCTCCTTCATAGCTTCATGATCTACAGATAGCCAAAATCACTAATTAATCAAATCTCTCGCTGGACAAAGAACTTTATTTGGATAGGTTGCTGTGACAGGAGGCATCTGGTTACAGTTTCTTGGCCCACAGTTTGCTCTCCAAAAAATTAATAAAGGTGGTTTGGGGCTGCGAGATTTTAACCATCTGAATTTTGCAGCTTTACTAAAAACGGCCTAAATATCTTCTCAAATTCTTGGAGCATCTTCTTCAAAGGCCAGTTTAATCTCTCCCTTGGCAGCATGTCTAGTACTCATAAAAAGCTCATCAATATGGCCCCCTTTGAAACTTGTTTCTCCTAAACTCTTCCAAAGCTGCAAATTGCTTCGCATCTTAATTCTAAAGTGTCATCTTTGATTATTACAAATTCTTGGTCGATTCTTGAGACTTTTTAACAATGCTTTCCAACTTTGACAACATAAATTCCTTGCAGTCCCTCTTCCTCTTGAACCTATGGATGATGTCCTAATTTAGGAGCACTCTAGCAATGGTATGTTAACTTTTACTAATTGCTAAAGATTCTTTTCTTGTTGAGTCTTTTGCTTGTCAGTGGATTGTAGCCTTGTAGAGTAAGTTTATACCCGCCAAATTTTCTATCTCAGCTTGGAAGCTCTTCCATGAAAGGCTTTCTTCTGAAGACAATCTCCGTGTTAGAGGCATATACATTGTTTCCGCTTGCCAACTTTGTACAAATATGCAGTGCGAGAAAACTATTAGCCATCTTTTTTTCTCGATTGCCATTTTGCTAATGAACGGCTTTCATTATTGTTTAACACATGTCCAACCCCCCCCCCCCCCCCCCCCACCATCTGGCAATGTTTGCGATCTTCGAGATTTTATTTTAAGCAAACAATTTCCCTTTGATGCCTTCCCCCGTGATTTTACACCATACTAGGAAGGCTAGGAATAAGCTAAAGTTTGAAAATGTTCTAACTTCAATTGCATGTATTAAGCATTAGTGTTTGAGTTACATGTCTCAATTAAGTAAGTTATGTGCGGGATTTAAAAATCTTCCTGACTCTTTTTTTATTTATAATCTACTTAACCTAAGCAATCCTCTTCGCACTTTTTCAAAGATCTCTATAATTCTATGGCATCCTCCAATCTCTTCTTGGCGCTATTTATAGAGGTCCTCATTAAACTTTTTTGAGTTACTTTATTATGTCAGTTGGGAACCAAATTTCATTTTATACAGAATTTTTTGCTATTATTTGTGCTATTGAATTTGCTTATCATAAGTGTTAACATTTATTGTACTTAGAATATGATTCGATAACTGCTTACTCTTATCTAAAAAGTGATATCTCATCTTATTCTTGGCAATTTCACACTAAATAGTTCAATTGTCTAATTATGATCAAGTCTATTTGATTTCATTGTTCTCATATCTACAGAAAAGGTAATGGTAATGCAGACACATTAGCCAATATCGGTATGAGTTTCTCTGAATTGATATAGTGGGATTTCCCTCCATCACAAATTAAAAAGTCTCTGCTTGATATCTCTTAGGGAATGCCTAAATACCGATTTTCTTAATCCCATAATAATTTGTTATTGTATGAACTATTTATAAGATTCAATTTACCTTTGTCTCTTTTAAATGAACTTTGCTATCTTTCTTTTTCATTTAATATATTATACCTCTCTTGAGGTTTACTAAAAAATTTATATCTATTTTTTAATAAAAAATTCATAAACATAAATAACAAACAGTAATTTGACCACAAACGTCTACTCGAATTTGTTATACTGAATCAAGACAGTTCGTTTAATAAGGTCTCTGAATTTTGCTATGAAAGCAACTCTTTATACCCCACGACAAATTCTCTTCCTCAAATATCCATTAGAAAAACAATATCTGAACTTCCCATTTTAGCGGCTACAGCATTTTGTTTATTTAAGGTACATAGAGGATATTTGATCATTAAAATATTTTCTACACCTATTTTTAATTAAAAATTTTATAACTAAAATATCCATGAAAAAATTACTAAAACAGAACAATCATTATTAACCTTTTTTTTTTCCTATTTGTACTCACCATAACCCCAATGCGTATTTGAATGTTAAACTTTACTTTGTTTTCCATCAAACTCTGCATTCCGTTGATTTTGTTCTTCACTGTTTTATATCTAAACTATTTTATAAATTATTTTATTTGTAATACAAGAAATGGAGGGAGGAACATTCTTTAAGTGAATTTGTCAAATAAATATAGCAAATGATGAGTTATATGTTCGTCATAGAATTAACTAAATTTCCATTTCACCCAAAGAAATCAAGGTCAAGGATATGGATTTTCAAATTGAAATATAGATAGTATCAAAATATTAACAATAATAATTGGAATCAAAATCAACAAATCGACAAAAACGGCATCAACGAATATGAAAAAAATTGAAAAAGTTGAAGACTGGTTCTTTGGTTTGTACGTTTAAAGAGTAAAATAATGAAGGTATAAGTAGGTTTATTTTGGGATATTAAAGGGTTTTTGAATAATTTTTTTTTAAAGAAAAATTGTTAGTAGTATATTAAGAAAATAGATGTCATGAAGAATTTTATGAGTTCTAGTAGCCTCATCTTTTTAATTTTATTTAAATGAAATCTGATACTAAAATTGAATATAGTTGTATACTTTTAGGCCATTTCGGTCTTAGAAGATGATATTTGATACATGAGCATTATGACATGCTGGGCGACAAATTAATTTAATAGTGTGTTTACTTAATGAAATGAGAATAAGCTGGGAATGGGCTGACAAATTAATTTAATGGTGCGTTTACTTAATGGAATGAGAATAAAGTGGAATGAGAATGGGTTCGGAATTGGCTTAGAATAAGAATTGACTGGAATGAGAATTAGATTTTAATGTTTACTTGGCAAAACTAAATGGGAATGAGAATATGCTGGAATGCCATTGATGTATTTACTTGGCAAAATAAATGAGAATGAGAAATGAGAATCAATTTATCAAAATACTCATAGTATTAATAATTAATAAAAATAATTAATTTATCATTATTAACAATATTATCATTATTGTTGTTGTTGTTGTTGTTCTTATTATTATTATTAATAAAAATAATATTAACAATAATTAACAGTAATTAAAATAGTAAAATTAATAAAATTTAATAATAATAATATTGTTAAATTTTTATTAACTTTATTATTTTAGTTATTGTTAATTATTGTTATTATTATTTTTATTAATGTTATCATTATTAACATTTATTATTATTATTATTATATTTATTAACTTTATTATTTTAGTTATTATTAATTATTGTTAATATTATTTTTATTTATATTATCATTATTAACATTTATTATTATTATTATTATTAACTTTATTATTTTAGTTATTATTAATTATTGTTATTATTATTTTTATTAATAATAATAACAATAATAATAACAACAATAATGATAATATTGCTAATAATGAAAAATTAATTATTTTTATTAATTATTATTTTTATCATTATTTTTATTGTTAATAATGATAATATTAATAATAATAATTAATAATTAATAATAACTAAAATAATAATGTTAATAAAATTTAATAATAATAATTATTATTATTATTATTGACATATAAAATAATAAAATTTATTGTGATTTGAATGACAGTAATTTAGAAAATATGAAAAAATTAGAGGGATACAAAAATAAACATATATTTCATTCACATTCTCTCGTTTCCATTCCCAACCCCCCTTAGGAATGAGAATCCATTCCTTATTCCCAAATTGTGTCGGACCCATACATTTTATTCTCATTTCTAAATTATATTTTACCAAATAAATATGAGTTTTATTCTCATTCTTTTATTCTAATTCCTCATTCCATGAAGTAAACCCACCATAAGAGTAATGCCAAGGAGCAAGGGTGTCCAAAACTGAGAACGGGAGAGGGGACTTTCGCAAGTGCAAGTAAGTACGTCTTCCTTCTAGACAATTCTCTCTCTCAAGGGGAACCTAGAATGGATGAAGAAGGGGATCCTTAGTGATCCAAATTTTGTCACTCACGGGTTGGGTGGGTAGAGTCACTTTCAGGGTGGGGCAACATTATAGTTATTGTGTTCTAAAAAAGAATATTAAATCTAAAGAAGGGTGTTATTACAGTTCAAAGGGTTGGTCAAGTTTGGTGAGCCTCATTACTGCAACCTTTCAGATTAAAAAAGCAGATGGATTCCGAAGAACTCATACACAGATGTGAGGCTATAAGCTTAAAATCAGAAGAGGATGATATGATTGACTTTGCTGGAAAAAATGAAAGCCAAAGGAGAGAAAATAGCAGCACATTGTCTTATTGGAAAAATTTATCATACACGTGGGGTCTCTCGGGAAGAAGTGAAAGTGGAAAGTATGTGGGAAAATATTTTCATTTTTAAATTTGCTTTAGAAGGAGAAAATAAAAGAATACTACATGGAGGCCCATGGCACTTAAACAATTCATTAATGGTGCTCACATAACCAATTGGTGTAGGGGACATCAAATAGCAAATCTTCACTCATACATCATTTTGGGTGCAAATTCACAATACACCTATTATGTGTATGGACAAGGATATTATAAAAGAGATAGGGCAAAAGATTGGAAAAGTAGAAGTTGAGATGGATAAAACATGAGAGTGAATTGGTTATTTTGCTCGGGTAAGAATTTCAATAGACATCACACAACCTCTGAAGAAAACGTTGCTGTGAAAACTAGAAGATGGGAGAAGGATTTGTCTAAGAGTGGCCTATGAAAAATTACCTGAATTTTACTTCTGTTGTGGGCTCATTGGGCACCAGTAAAAAGAGTGCTTGGAATATGGTGGGCAGCCAAAAGAGGAGTTAGCGTATAGAGCATGGATAAAGGCATTGAAAAGGATGGAAAGAGCCAAGCAAAAAAAAAAAAAAAATTCACGATCACGGGATCGGAAGGAAGGCATAAATCATAACCAGTAGTACCGAAAACTCATGAACAGTCAGAACAGAAACAAATGGAAAGGGGTCAGGGGAAACCAAGTATGGATGGAGGAACCGCGCTAACCCAACTTTCAACAGGTCATGGTACAATGCCAATGAGAATCAGCCAGGCAGAGGGGTCAGCTCTAGGTTCATTAATGAAGAAGGGAGAAATTGATTTGCAAAAGGGCACAGACTGTAGCAAAGGTGCAGAGATAGCTGGCAGGGAGCTGCTGCCTGGGAAAAATGAGCACTGTAGCGAGAAAATACAGCCAAGACGGGTGGGAAAATGAAATCATAATTGAACAGGAGAATATGGTCTCAGTGGGCTTAAATAGATTGAAAAATTACATGGACGATACACCAAAAAGCAATGAAACAGAAATGGCTGGGAAGGGTAAACTTGGGAAACTAAAAAGATGGAAATCTCAAGCCGGAAGTCAAGCCATCAAAGAAGATAAGAAAAATGGGTCAGTTTCACTCAAACGGCCCATGGAAACACAAGGGAGATTAAGCCTAGAATGTAAAAAATAGAGAATGCTTGGCCATACCGATTTTCAAGTGGCAAAGTTAAGGCTCTCACATTTTTCAGTCACTCAAATGGGGGAGGAGGAAACAGAGTGTAGAAAATGACTAGAATCCTTTTTCCTTTGTTATATATATATATTCTTTCTTACAAAGGTTTGAGAATGCACATATAGGATTAAGTTTTGCTCAACTGTATCTACACATGGTAGCTACTGTATCTTTCACCAAGAACGTACCCGACATTGGTTCTGTTGTGTTCTGAGGTTTTGTGGCTTAAAATCATACTATAAAATGGAAGTTGTAGCAGCTTAATTTAACAGTCAACCAATCTATTTAATTGTATATCGATGATTATTTTAAGCTAAGGTGCTTATTAGTCTACAAAGTACTATATGTTAATTAAAATATCCTTAGAGAACAAAAATTAAACCCAAGACATAGATTTTGAATCTCATCATTTTATTAAAGACATACCGATCAATAATATTATTCTATGATTTAAAATACATCACATACATGTTATTAAATTATTAATAGAAAAAGAAAGAAAATTATTTTGCCCAGGTTGGCTTTGGGGATACTTGCTCCCAGTGATCTTTTTGAATTGACAATAACAGGATCATGTGTGTGTCAGTGTGTGGGTCTTCGTAGCCTCAGGTAGCATTTGTTTTTTTTTTTTTGAAATTTAAATGGGTCTGATTATAAAAACCTAAATGATAAGTTTGTTTGTTTTTTAAAATATACGAATATAAGTGGCATCTTGTTTGTTTTTACAATAAAAAAATCTTAAACTTGGCTATTTGACATTTGTGTCATAGTAAATTAAAACAAAAAAAAAAGGATTAGATTTTATAGTCTAGAAAATAAGTTATTTTACAAAGATATTTTTAGAATATAATATTTACTTGTTTTTCAGACATTTTTCCATTCAGATAAAAATCACAAAAATTTACTTTTTCTATTTAAATGTAAATGTTTGAAAATCATATATAAATTCCAAAAAACAAACAAGCATATTTTAAAAAAGTCTAAAATTAATAACATTTCAGACTTCAGACATTTATCAAACAACTTCTAAGTGTCAAGTCAAATATTCATACTTATGAAATTTGATAATGCAGATGACTAGAAGTAATTTAATCATAACAAGAGGCATTATTTGGTACGAATGGTTACAGGCACGAAGCAAAAAATTTACTCTATAGCAATCAACTTTAAGAAAAAAAAAATACGTAAGCTATGTCTTTGATTAACAATAAATAGATTTCTGTCAGCATAATTTACAACTGTCCATGACACATTTTGATGAGTGTTTAGCGATAAAATTTTTAGCAACAAAAAAAAAAATTCTGTCACAATAAATACTTTTTAGGAAGGAAAATAAAGTTTTGTTGCCAAAATTAAAGCAATTTGTCGCTAAAAAGTACATATTACGACCAAAAAATTTTCATCGCCAAAACAATTTACCGGTGAAAAATATGTTGGCGCATATATCTTTATCAATGAAAGTTTGACATATTGTGATCAAAAATTTTGTTGCAAAAAAATACTATTTAGCAATGATTTTTTTTTCATTTCTAAAGAAATATATAGCAACGAAATATGTTTTTTCGCAAAATGCATTTTTAGCAACAAATACTTTTGTCATCGAATATATATTGGAATTACATTTTATTGCATTCGGATAAAAATCATTGCTGAAGAACACTATGGCGACGAAAATAAATTCATCATGAAAACCATTTGGCGTGTGAAAGAATATGTTGTAGCGACGAAATAATTTTTTTGCTAAAATTGTTTGGCATGTGAAAAAATAGGTTTCAAGGACGAAATGAGTTTTTTTTTTAAAGAAATAGTTTTAGCGACGATAATCTTTTTGTCGCTAAAACTCTTTGAAGTAAAAGAAAAAAAGGTTTTAGTGATGAAACGATTTTATTGCGAAAACTATTTGATACGTTCAAAATTATATTTTAGCGACAAAACAATTTTCTTCGCAAAAAGCGGTTTTACCAATGAAGAGGTGTTGTTGCAAAAAATGTTTCACATGTAAAAAAAAAATATTTTAGCATTTGCGAGGAAAATTGTTTGTTTCTAAAACTATTTGACTTGTAAAAAATAAGCTTTAGCGATGAAATTAGTTTGGTCGCAAAAAATAGTTTTAGTGACAAACATTTTTTGTCGCTAAAACTCTTTAACATATACAAAAAAAAAATGTTTTAACGAAAAATAATTTAATCGCTAGTGCTCCTTTTTGGCAGCGAAATTACGGGTTCGTCGCTAAAGATCTAATAAATCGATACAATTTTATAAATTTAGAGTGCAATTTCAATTATTTTAATTTATTTTCATGATTAATCTTTTTATTAATTAGCAAGTAATTAAATTTTCATTACAACAAAACAATTTAATAAAATTATGAAAAATTAAGAAAATAAAATGTGTTAATTGTTAATTCTTTGCGCGAATATGATAAATTCACATTCACTAGGAAAAACTAATAAGTTTTATAAAATTAAGTGAATTAACTTAATACTACTTTCTTTTTTTAATTAAAACTTACAAATATAGTTTGATGAGAGGTTTATGACTACTTATGTTAGGAGACTTTTAGCAATGAGTGACAAATAGCTCCTTCAATCACATACTTCTTAATTTCAATATAATGATTGAATGATAAGTAGTTCATTTTAGCACAAAGTTAGAATACTTGCATAAATTTTGATAAAATTATGATCTAGTATATAGATTATATATCTTTCAAAGGTTAAAATAAAAGTTGACATGTAAGGTCGATAAAATATATAGTTTAATTTATGAGCAAGTATAATTTATTTAATTTTATTTTTAAAACAAATTGTCAATAAAACTTGAAATAAAAATATATTTTCACGTAAGATTCATATAAAACATAATTTTTTTATATGAAATTATGTAATTATAAATTATCAATTCAATTTAATTCGATTAATATAAAATTGCAACGTAATTTTAAGAAGCAATAAGAACCAAGCAAAATTAACGAAATTTGGTTTTAGATTAAACCATCACTAAAAATGTAAAATACCCATTCAATCGCGATCCCCCAAACTAAATCCTAACATCTAACCTCTCTCTCACAATTAGGGAAGGCAACACTCCCTGCGGGAATCCATATTCGTATGCACCTCATCGATTATAAGTTTGTTGCTGAAAATATTCATTTAAAATTTATATTAATGCCAAAATGTTAGAACTTTTGCAACGAACTTTAAATTTCATTGCTAAATACATACTTTTAGCGATAAAATTATAAGTTCGTAGCTAAGATATTTGTTTAAATATCAGTTATTTTCAGCCAAAATTTTAGACCTTTAGTTACGAATACAAATTTCATCGCTAAAAATATTTATTTAAAGATTAAAAGCAGTTAATTTTTTGCCAAAATTTTATACCTTTAATGACGAGATTATAAGTTCATCGCTAAAATATTCATTTAAAGATTTAAAGAAGTTTGCCAAAATTTTAGACCTTTAGTGACAAAATTCAAATTTTGTCGCTAAAAATATTCATTTAAAGATTTAAATTTCCACAAAAATTTAGACTTTAGCGATAAAAGATAAATTCCATCGCTAAATGTGCACTACATAACTACAAAATCTATATTTCATTGTTGATGAATACTCGCTAAACATTGTGAAAATAAAAAAAAAATGACGGATTGATTCCCACTAAAATTTGCGAAAGTCAGCAAATTTTTATTCATTTGTAAAATTATTCTTTCAAAAGAATGGATATTAAATTTTGTGACTATTTTTGTATTTTCCATCAATAATGATAATTCTTTTTAATTAATTTGTTCTCTTTTTATAATAATAGTGTTAATTAACATTGTAGTTTTGTGATAAAAATGATAATATTTAAATATTCGTAATAATAATTAAATATTAGAAAACAATACCATTTAGTGACTAAGTTTTATTTGTCACTAAAAACATCTTTTAGCAATGAAAAACTAAAAGCGCCTATCGGCGACGAAATCATATTCGTCGCTCAAAGCGCCTTTCAGCAACAAAATCTATTCATCGCTATAAATACTTTTAGCAACAAAATAGTTCGTTGCTAAAACTCATGCAAGTGATGATTGTATTTACCGTTAAAAGGGAGACATTTAGCAATGAAATTTGAAAATTCGCCACCAAAGGCCTAATGCAATGCTCTTATTGCTACAAAGTAGCGACGAAATGTTTTTGATCGCTATAGCCTATAGCGACAAAAATTGTATGCTTTAGCCACAATTTTTTTTTTAATTGTAAAAGCCTTTTTTTTGTTGTAGCGATTGTTTAATGGTTTCATCATCAACATTGTGTAAAATATCTTTCTCAATATACTGAGTCTGAGATTATGGCCATTAAAGATTTAATTTCAAGTTATCAAGTTGTTTAAATAATTTTAAAGGGCAAAGAGACAGATCAATGAAAAATGAAAGGGACGGATTTATAAAGATTATATGAACAAGACTTAAGCATAAAATAAAAAAGTATTACTTTTTTAATTGAGGACAACTGACTAGTAGCATCATGCCGTGTCCATCCCAACATAGGTAAGAGCATGCTAGAACTGAAGACAAATCTCAATAAAACCAAATGGCACCAAGACGCCGGGCATTGCATGCATGCAAAGAGAGGAACAAAAAGAGAGCAGGAAGAGAATACAACGATCGACATTTTCAAAGATGAGGAGCTGGAGCTTGACATCCTGAAGCTAGCTGATGATAAGAATAGTAATTAAAGGCAGCAATTTTTTTCCTTTGGTCCTTTTGGGTGCCTTGAGACCCGAGTGATTGGCTTATGTAGGGATTAATTATTGATGCATGATCTGTAACTTACATGCAAAGGAAAAGTCGGTTTGTCAGTTTCTCTTTATTAAAATTAGTATATATCACTTATTTCTCTACTATTTTAATATTATTCAATAATCTCTCTAGTACCATAATTTTATATTGTTACCCTTGTTTTAAAATATAATTTTATTCATATTAATTATAAAGTAAATAAATCATATAAATTAAAATTAAAATAATAAGAAATATATATAAGTTTCAGTGTGAACAAAATTAACAATAAGATATCTTTATTGTATTTTTTATTATTCTTAAGTATTTTTATCTTTATTGTATTTTTTATTATTCTTAAGTATTTTTTCTTATAATAAATATTATTTCATACTTTCAAGATAAAATATTAAGTAAATAACTTATTTATCCACCTTTCCCTTAAATTTTTTGTGCTAAGAGGATTTTTGAGTTGTGAATTCTTTTTAATTTTTATTACAAATATTTTCTTTGCTTCACAACGATTATCAACCAAAAAAAAAAAAGATATTCTAAACTCTCATGGTTCATATTTATTTGTTTTCTTGTTTCTCGTTTGTGAAACAAACTAATTTTATTTTTAAATTCAGACATAAATGTTAAAAAGAAAAAGAAAATATGAGGTACACAAAAGCCTTTACTATTCTCAATGTCCAGCCAGTCATGTACAGATCGTTATTTTTTTTATGGTTCTTATCGAGTGAAAAAGTAGTATGGAATGCCATTTGTAGGTGAATCTGCTTAAAAATCATATAAAAGGCGATAGACTTATTTCAATCAAAGTTAATTTGAGTGTCGAAGATTACATCTAGTTTATATTCTTAGTCCATAACTAGTCTAAACCGATTTGGAAAATATGAAAATTGAAAAATGAATTGCATCTCATGAGTAAAACATGTTGAGAATAGCTACTGAGATAATAATATATGCTTGAGGTGAAAATTGAGTTATTATTAGAAATCTTCAATATTTTTCCATCAGACATGCACGCAGGCATGTATCTAGAAAAAAAAAAACGGCTTCAAACAAGCCACAAATATATAACCAAATTAATTAAAAAATAAGGAATAATTGTAAATTCTTCGTCTATTATTAATTCCATACATAGATATAAAAAGAATGTGGCGAAATGAAAGCTTAATTAATTGTTGTTTTGACCCCCTGGTCCTCGACATTGAGCTTCGGTCTCGCATCCTCTGTGGTAGGGATTACCAGGCTCCATTTTACAAAGCTCGGGATGCACAGGGCTGCACCCAGGATTACCACCCGCTCCAATGGCTCCATAACCAATCTCTTTAGCTTCTGCACCATCCTTCACCACCATTACTATACTTGCTGTGAGCACCATGATCACACCAAATACCATCATTCTCTTTGACATCATCATCATCTATTTACTTAAAGTTTAATTCTATTGAAAATTTGACTTAATTTTATGAATTGATTAATCTTGAATTGAATCCATAATTTTTATTTATATAGAGGGATATTAACTCTTAATTAAGGCACTTGTATTATTTTTAGTCACCACTATTTGAGTTAAACTCACACGCCTCAGGTTGACGAAGTAATAAATGAATGTGTGGTTTCTATCGAGTCTTTCTATGTATTCTCATAATGTTCTCATCATTCATTCCATAATTTGTTCGATTTACAAATTAATTAAAAACAAAACATAAATGTAATCATAACTAATTAATGGTTCAGTTATGGAGTAGTAATTAAATTTCTTAATTTATAAAATTGTGACATACTAATTCATTCCACAATTTCATAGATAAAGGACCTCACTTGGGATGGACAAAATTGAAATATTACATAATAAATGCCTGTTGGTTGATCATAACTAATTTTAAAGTAATATGCAATCTATAGAGATCATGCTTTGTTTTTTAAGTGTACGAATTAGAGTGAGTAGTGATCACCTAATGTGAACTAACCTTTATCACATGTTTAAGGATTTTTTGACATAATGTATGTTATTAATTAATTAGTCATTTGTGGTCAAGATGATTATGATGATGATGATTATTATTATTAATATTACCGATAAATGTTCTTTACAGCTTTATAGTTTGGTTTAATAGCTCGTTACATTTTTATAGTTTGTAAAAAAGACGGGACTATTTGAACCTATAAAATTAATTACTAAACCCAATTACTAAATAAATCTATTATTAAATTTCAAAATTTTAAATTCTACTCAACAAACCCACCTAAATACCTAATATATCCTTACTAAACTCAATTTGTATAACAATAATGTTTTTACTATAAATTTATATGTGCTCAAAAGAATGAATTCAAATATTTTGTTAATATAATCCAATCCATAAAAAAACTAAAATTTTTGTAGTTGTCTATGATTTTTTTATTCATTCAAGAAATAATTCAATAAATTATTAAATTTTTTTATAGTTTAAAAATGAAATGCTCGAATTTTACTAGAAAAGAACTTAAAAGAACCAGTTGTGTAAAAAATAAGATAAAAATTATTTAAATACTTTACTATTTCTCGTCAAGAAGAAAATTCGTTTTATTTAATTATAAAAAAAGGTAAAACAAATTGTAACTCTTTATATTACTAAGACTGATTATATTAAAGCATTCGTTGCTTAAAATATAAGTCTGTTCATTTAATCATGAGATGCAGCTACACGATGAAACCAAATTATGGGAGCCAATTCACTAGGGGCTTGCTGACATGTATACTTATATATATGTTTTAAGATTAATAAAAAATAAAGAATATAAAATACAACATTAGATATATAGATGGGTTTAATAGTAAAAAAAATTATTTTTTTATTATATTTTAATATCTATAATAGTAATTTGATTTAGGGGTATTTTAATAATTAGTAATTATTTTTAAATGTGGGTCTTATCACTAGTTTAGTGGGTTCAAATAGTCCCACCTTTATAAAAAATACCTCAACACATTTCTTTGCTCTCAATTTTTTATATAATTTGACAATTTTACCCTTCTTGCATCTGAATCTCTCGTCAACCATGCCCAAGCTAGTAGTATATAAAAGCTGATGCCACCTGTTAAGAATTTAGATCTATTTAACAACTAGACAAATTAAAATCCTAAACAATTAAATAACCTAATTAATTAATTAATTCTAAAGTCAATATTCACACATTACTATTCATACAATAATGTTCGTAGCCATTGTTCACGAGTTATTGTTCACATTATGAGTCACTGTTCATAATTATTGTTAATCACTACTATTAATAATGAATCTTTGGTGAAAAACATCACTTATAATCCAAAAATATTCATATTGTATCACCAAAAATTAATAACAAAAAACGTTGAAGCGTATCTAAATTCATAATATTTAATTGCTCTCTAAAGTCGTGTGGCTGGCTTTTCAGATCCGCATGTTCTCCAAGAGAATTCTTTAATTTTCTATTTGTTCTCTCTCTAATGATGGAATATCAGAAAGAATAGAATGATACGTGTGACATAAGGATCGTAACCACTTATATAGACAACTTTTCCTATTGTATTTAGCCATTCTTATTTCGGCCCATCATAAAAATAAAAATTACCCTTAAGTTTCTACATATTAAAGGCTCACACCCTACTAGAGACATTAAAGCTCAAATTATCAAAAACTTTAATAGATTACTTTTACTTGGGCTTATCTTATATAACAGTCTGCAACACATAATTTTTCACATATAAACCTAACATTAGATTAGGATCTAACAATGCTAGATTGAAGATCCAACAATCTCTCACTTGGTTTTTATGTGTAATCTTAAAATTATGATTTGCAAAAATAACCGTATGAGATCAACCTTGTTATCATTATCGAAATGTATTTATAACTAATATGGACCATCAATCATACCTATATACGATTAAAACAGCCTTCACTACAACAATCGTAACTCGACCTATCAATGGTCATTATGTCAATACAACTGATTGACATAGATTATGATGTGGATGTGTAGCATGAAAATTTCATGCAATGTGATCTTAACATGTCTATTTCCAACTAGTCCACCTTAAAGCTTACTAAGATCAAACCATACTAAAATTAGAGTGAATAAACTAAAACTTTAATTCTGTAGAAAATAACTTGAAATATCCATAAATTGAAATAACTAAAAAATGTTTATGCAATAAAAGCATCTAAAATCACAAACTCCCACTAAAATTGAATATCTTTTAATGACACGACATCCAAACGAGTAGTGTGTTCATGAAACATTTTAAATGGCAATCCCTTAGTAAATGGATCCACAATCATATAGTTTGTGTCGATGTCTATATTGTTGCTAGCAAGCAAAATGTTCTCAATATATAAAACCAAAAAAAATATAATTGCTCCCACAACACTTATAGTATATGCAATGATCGACCAAATTCATCTCAAAATCGAATGAGATGATCACTTGATGAAACTTAAAATAATATTGTCGATATGTTTGCTTGAGCCCATAGATAGATTTCTTAAGTTAGCAAACCATTTTCTTTAGGTTTCCTAACACAAAGTTTTTTCACTACACTATATAGATCGTTTTGTCAATGTCACCAGTAAGAAACGTTGTCTTCACACCCATATGATGTAACTCAAGATTGAAATGCGCCACTAATGCTATTGTGATCCTAAAAGAGTCTTTTAAAGAAACCAAAGAGAAAGTCTTTTTATAGTCGATGCTTTCTTCTACGTAAAGCCATTTACGACAAGACACGCTTTGTACCTTTTCACATTACCTTTCGAATCTCTCTTGCTCTTAAATATCCATTTACAGCTACTAGATTTTTCACTTTTTAGTAATGGGACAAGATCCCATATGTTATTGTCCTCCATAAATTTCATCTCCTCATTCATGGTATCAATCCACTTCTGAGAGTTCAAACTTTCCATAGCTTGACGAAACTCAATCAAATCAACTTCCATCAGTCTGATGTTTACCTCAAGTTCTCAGAGAAATACAATGTAGTCATCTGATATTGCACTTCTTCTTTCTCTAATCGACCTCATAAATAGTATATGTTTTTGAGGTGGTATAGTTTGTTCTTTTGCAATAACTTCTTGTATAGGGGGATTCTCCAACATTATCTTAATCAGTTGTGTCTTAAACAAATTTAAGAATGAGATCTTGATTAATACCAATAACACCTATGGGAATATCAACATATTCCTCTTCAAGGATAAAGTCTTTAACTGCATCTCCCCCCACAAACTCTACAAATATCAATATATTCTTCTTCAAAGACAAAGTCTCTAATTGTATCTCCCCCCGCAAACTCTATATCCTCAAAGAATCAATCATTTTCCAACTCGAAAATTAACTTAGTCCGTGGGATCATAAAACTTATACCCTATGGGTCTTTCAGAGTATCTAATAAAATTGCAACTCATTGTCCTTGAGTCCAATTTCTTCTCATTAGGCTTATAAAGTCTTATCTTAGCTGGACATCCCCAAAACATGCAATGTTTTATATTAGATTTTTTGCCTGTCTAAAGCTCATAAGGAGTTTTGGCAGTTGCTTTAGTTGAAACCCTTTTAAGGATATATGCTACAGTTTTAAACACTTCTCTTCAGAATGATTCTAGTAAGATAGAATGACAAATCATACTCCTTACTATGTCCTTAAGCATCATGTTTCATTTTTCAGCTACACTGTTTATAGTGGGTGAACCCGGCATGATGTATTGTAGAACGATACTACATTCTTTTAAGAATTTAGCAAATGCTCTTGGATGTGGTTCACTTAAACCGTCATATTTTCCCAAAGTATTCACTACTATAGTCAGATATGACACTTTTAATTCTTTTGCCGAGTTATTTATCAACTTTAACCTTAAAATATTTGAACATATTGAAGGACTATGACTTTTTATGGAAGTGATATATGTAGCCATGTGTAGAAAAATCATCTATGAACATTATAAAATATTGTTGACCATTCAAAACAGCCGTAGATAGGGGTGGAAAAACTAATAAACGAATTGAATTCGAATCGAATAGTAAACAAATTGGGTCAAAATTTTACGGATTCGGATTTGATTAATTAATTAAACGAATTGAAATTTCAGGATTCGAATTCGATTCGTTTAATTCACTTAATATAATTGATAAACGAATAGAATCGAATCTGGATTCGTTTATTATTCATTTATCCTTAACGACTCGAACCTAATCAAGATTCGTTTACAATTCGTTTAGAAAAATATAATTAATAAACAAAATTAAGCAAAATAAAATTTAAAAAAAATCACAAGTTTAACATCCCACAACGAAATACAAATAACTCAAACCATATTATGCAGTCATCTAAATACCAAATTACAAATTCCTAATAATACAAATAACAATAATTCAAATTCAAATTATAAAGTAAGGTAATTTCTTTAATTCTCTTCATTTGTCTTTTTCACCTTGAAAACAAAAATCATACACCAAAAAGTAAATAAAATGCTATTAACAATTTAACATACTGCAATATTGATAATAATCATTGTACAATTTAAAAATATCAAATATATAGTAAATTGTAATATTTTTAAGAAAATAATAATTAAACAAGATAAAACTTTACTTATCACACTCACACAAATCCAAGGATTTAGAGCAGTGGCAAAACGTAGCACTTGTTGAATGCAAAAATTAAAAAGAAAATGAAAATGATTTGGAGATGGAAATGAAGGGAAAGAGATGGCAAAATGTAGCAGTGGCGGCTGAGTTGCTAGGAGATGAGGGAAAAGTGTATGTGAAGTGTAAAATTAGGGTGGGTCTTTTGACTTTATGTGTTATCCTTAAAATTACAATATTAACCTTCATATTTTAAAAAGTTTTTAAATAAATTTAAGGACAAAAAAGTAATTTAATTAAACGAATAACAAATGAATTTTAAACAAATCGACTAGTATTAGATTCGTTTATGACCCGTTTATTAAATAAATCCTAAACGAATAAACGAATCAAAATCTTCAAACCCACATTCGATTCGTTTAATTAGCGAATCGAATCGAATTCACTAATTTATTAAATGAATCAATTTTTTCAAACCCAAATCCATTTAATTCGCATCAAATCGAATCGAATAAACGAATCCTGACCCATAATGCCACCCTTAGCCGTAGAGAATGACCCATAAATATTCGTATGTATGAGTTCTAAGACGTCCAAAATCTTGTTTGCTTTAAATCTTTTTTTATTGGTTTGTTTTCCCATGATACAGTTAACACAAATGTCAAAATCTTTTAAATTTAAGAGGTCAAGGATTTCGTCTGACACAAGTCTCTCTATTCTTGTTCTGGAGATATAACCCAATCTTCTATACCATAATGCAGCCAAATTTTATTGATTAATTTTCTCTTTAAACTTCGCGTACTTAATTGCAGGGATTCATTAAATGAAGCAATCGTATCAATCAAATAAAGATTATCATAGCCCAATAAAGAGCCAGAACCAACCAATTTTGAATCATAAAACAAACTAAATTTTCTATTTCTAAATGAACAAGAAAAACCATATTTCTCCAAAGTAGAAATAGAAATCAAATTTTGTCTAAACGATGGAATAATAAATGTTTCATTAGGATCCAAATAAAATCTAGTCTTAGGCAATAATCTAAATTTTTCTATTGCTTTAACTTCAATTATCTTGCTATCACCCACATAGATGTATCTTTCACCATCACTTGACTTTTGGTAACTCAGACAATCCTGCATTGACACACTAATGTGAATGGTGTGACAATCCTACAAGATATCATGGAGCCAAACTAATTGATTTAGAATTAAGCTCCATGACATAAGCAAGATGTCCTAGAGCTAAAGTAATTGAGCAAAAAGTGAGCTCCATGATATAAGTAAGATGTCATGGAGGCATAGTAATTGAGCAAATAATTGAGTTCCATGACATAAGCAAGATGTCATGGAGCCAAAGTAATTGAGCAAAAAAGAATTGAGCTCCTTTATACAAGTAAGATATCATTGAGCCAAAATAATTGAGCAAAGAATTGAACTCCATAACATAAGCAAGATTTCAAGCTAATGTAATTGAGCAAAAAAAGGTAATTTCCACGACATAAGCAAGATGTCATGAAGCCAAAATAATTAAGTAAGAAAGTGAGCTTCATGACATAAGCAAATATGTCATGGAGCCAAAGTAATTAAGCAAAGAATTGAGCTCCATGACATAATCAAAATGTCATATAGCCAAAGTAATTGAGCAATAAAGTGAGCTCCATGACATAAGCAAGATATTATAGAGTCAAAGTAACTAAGCAGATAAGAATTGAGCTCCATGAGATAAATAAGATGCCATGGAGCCAAAGTAATTGAGTAAGAAAGTGAACTCCATGATTTAAGAAAGATGTCATGTGCCAAAATAATTGAGCAAGAAAGAATTGAGATCCGTTATACAAGCAAGATATCATGGAGCCAAAATAATTAAGCAAAGAATTGAACTCCATGACATAAGCAAGATTTCATGAAGCTAATATAATTGAGCAAAAAAGAGGTAAGTTCCACGACGTAAGTAAGATGTCATGAAGCCAAAATAGTTAAGTAAAAAGTGAGCTCCATGACAAAAGCAAGATTCATGGAGCCAAAGTAATTAAGCAAAAAATTGAGCTCCATGACAAAAGCAAAATTGTTAAGCAAGATGTCATGAAGCCAAAGTAGTTAAGCAAAAAAGTAAACTCCATGACAAAAGCAAGATTCATGGAGCCAAAGTAATTGAGCAAAGAATTGAGCTCCATGACATAAGCAAAATGGCATATAGCTAAAGTAATTAAGGAAAAAAGTGAGCTCAATGACATAAGCAAAATATTATAGAGTCAAGTAACTGAGAAAATAAGAATTGAGCTCCATGATATAAATAGGATGCTATGGAGCCAAAGTAATTGAGAAAGAAAGTGAACTCCATGATTTAAAAAGGATGTCATGGGCCAAAGTAATTGAGTAAGAAAGAAAGCTCTATAACACAAACAAGATGTCACAGAGCTAAAATAATTGAGCAAATATGAATTGAGCTCCATGACATAAGCAAGATATTTTGGAGTCAAAATAATTAAGTAAAGAATTGAGATCCATGATATAAGCAAGATGTCGTGCAACCAAAGTAATTAAGCAAACAATTGAGCTCCATGACATAAGCAAAATGTCCTCAGCCAAAGTAATTGAGCAAGAAAGTGAGTTACATGACATAAGCAAGATGTCATGGAGCTAAAGTGACTGAACAAATAAGAATAAAGCTTCTTGACATAAGTAAGATGTCATGGAGCCAAAGTGATTGAGAAAGAAAGTGAGCTCTATCACATAAGTAAGATGCCATGGAGCTAAAGTAATTAAGTAAGAAAGTGAGCTTCTTGACATAAGCAAGATGTCATGGAGCTAAATTAATTGAGTAAGAATTGAACTCCATGACATAAGCAAAATGTCATGGACCAAAGTAATTGAGTAAGAAAATGAGCTCTGTGACATAAGAAAGATGTCATGGAGCCAAAGTAATTGAGTAAGAAAATGAGCTCTGTGACATAAGAAAGATGTCATGGAGCCAAAGTAATTGAGCTCCTTCAAATAAGGAAGAAGTCATGGAGCCCAAGTAATTGAGCAAGAAAGTGAGTTCCATGACATAAGCAAGATGTCACGGAGATAAAGTAATCGAGTAAGAATTAAGCTCCATGATATATGCAAAATGTCATGGAGATAGAGTAATTAAGCAAAAAAAGTGAGCTCTATGACATAAGTAAGATGTCATGGAACCAAAGGAATTGAGTAAGAAAATGAGCTCTATGATATAAGAAAGATGTCATAGAGCAAGCATGTATACAATCTGGAAGCACGTGAGCATATACGAGTTGGAAGCACGTGTCAATTATGCAAGCATGAGGTTATAGAACCAAAGAAAGCAAGATTGCAAAAGATTTGGTAAACACAATATGAGAAAGAGAGAAATATGGACTTCGAATAAAACTATAATGAAATAGTAAAAACCGATCAAAATAAGGAATTATCAAGGACTTCGGATACCAAAACTATATTATAAATACATAGCTTTGAATGTAAAGAGAGCACAGGCAAATAGCTATGCCAAAATATATATATATATTCATTGTAATTCTCATTGAATAGTGAAAGTTATTTTTTATGATAACTAACATGTGTCAAGGGTAAAATAGTAGATTTATTTTTCACTATCTTACTAGTTCTTGGAGGGCAAAGCTTATTTAAGTGAGATCAAATTCAAGACACTCAATGGACAACAACATGATCAAGGACGAATGTTAAATATAATAGTTCAAAGTGATCTTCATTGCTATTTATAAAGCCAGTACAATTTAATATATACATGAATTAACATTTTAAAATGTCAAGATTATTTTTTAAATAAATCATCATTTTCCATAAATATAAATGTTTTATACTTAGAAGAAAAGTTATATTTCAAGTTTTATGTGCTAAATTGAAAATTTTGAAAACATTGAGGTTTATAAGTGTAGTTTTAAATTCTAGAAATGGACCTATTTGTAAATATTAAAGTATTTTGGGCTATAATTTAATTTACAAAAGTTATTGGGCATAACTACATATTTTGAAACAATAGCGGCTAACCGCTTAATTAGCAACGGCTACTGCATGAGGTCTAGAAACATAGCGGTTAACCAACTAAATCTAATGGTGAACTACTTGGACAAAATTTGAAATTTGATTCTGTGAAGTTATCTTGCCACGTCAGCATAATGGCTAACCGCCTAATTTTAGCGGCGATTTGGCAAGTTCCTAGAAAGTCAATAATGGCTAATTTACTAGTTTAAACTATATAAACTCAAATCAAAATAAAATTTTACAACTTTTTCAATCTCAATTAAGTTGAAACTTGTTTGTACAATTGATCTTGAGCTTTCATCTTGCTTATTTACATATGTACATTGAATCAATAATGAGCTATCATTTACTTATATACTCTTATAGAGAGTAATATTTGTAATCTTCATTTATATATCAAAATTAAGTGAGTATAAGTGTGGGAAACACTTAGGGGAAAGAGGTGTGTGTGTGTAGATCACTACTTGTAAAGGTATATTGACACTTTCAAAGTCAATTGTAAAATCTTGAAGTCTTGAATAGTGGAATCCTCAAGCTTAATTTACTTGGAGGCGTGAACATATATAGATTTTACCGAACCACGTAAAAATTTGTATGTTTGTTTTCTTCTCCCTTATCTTTTTAAATTTATACAATATTGAATTTATTGTTATTAAATTTCTTAAAGCATTTATGTCTATTGTATTGTATTTTTGTTTGTATAATTTCTTTTAAACTAGATTCACCCCCTTCTTAGGTTGTTTAGCTAGAATTTATGAAAGGGGCTAATCTTCTTCCAAAGACAAATCAGCAACCACATTTGTACAAAGTGGTTACCCAGTTTGCTTAAAGTATCCAACAATAATGTGTCACGTCAGCAAAATGGCTAGCTAATTTCGCACAAAATTTTTATCTTATGTTTTTAACAACTAGTTTTTAGATTTGTTTATATAAACCCAACTTCAAATCATTTCTACGGTTTGTCAACCAATAATTATTTGAAGAAATTATTTTAGTTTAATTAAATTTTTTTATTTAGATGTAAAAATCTTAGAAATAAACTATTGTAATGACCCTATACATTTTATATATATTTTTTATTTAATATAGATTGTTAAAAGTGCTATTAAGATTGAGTAAAATGTTATTGTGTAGCAAAGTAAAAATTTGGCACTTTTTGTTCCAAAGAGTGAGGGGTAAATATGTTAGTTAAGCTATAAAGAGAATATTCCGTAAATTTGCCACGCATGTGATTGATTTTGTAATGTCCTAATGTCATTTTCCAACTACCATATCAATATGGACCTAAATCAACTTCATTTTATCTTATGCTAGCTAACATTTTGGATTGTGTTTCTCATAATGCATTTTCACTTTCAAAAATACAATAATATAAAAGGTTTGCTGTAAACTAAAAACTTATTAGTAGTTTAATGAGGCATTTTAGCCGATTCATAGTTTCGATCTGAATAGAAAGAAGTCTACATGAATTTTGCAGCCAAAGAAACAAAATGTCCTATTGAATTGAGTGTCTGAGTTTGTTGACATCGGCACATCAATCTTTCATGGCTTCACAAAGCCTAATACGGTGGCTGCTGCTATCATGCTCGGGCTGTAACCATGAAACGTCCACCTAATATCCTGTTGTTCCAAGTTCTTTATCATTCTTTCCGAAGGACAGAGAAGTCTGACAACCTTCTTGGCAGCAACAATTTGTTGTTCTTGAAGGCCCTCGTCACATATCAATTCCCTGCAGTGGATCACAATTTTCAAGTTAATCACGCCAAGCTAAAAATTTTTGTTCATTGTCACTGACAACTTCTGAGAGCTTCAAATTGAAGAAGACACACAGAAGTAAAGTATTACTATTTCTAGGATTTCACTCATCAAAGAAGCCAAAGCACCTCTAACTTTGAGTGCCAATTGTTAAATCTCAGATACTTCAAAAAAATAAAGGGATGAAAATCCATGACTGTCTTGCAGACAGATCTTACATCAGCAAATGGGTCAGTGTATCAGGTGTGCAGGCTTGAAGCAGAGCTTCTGGAATTGTAGGTGAATCTAAGAGGATATTAGGGAGAGAGATGTATGGAATCTTTGCTTTATAACGAATAAACCATTCAGTTAGGAAATGTGCTCGATAAGAAACAACACAAGGTAATCGTGCAAGCTGCAGCTCCACAGCAACTGTTCCTGAAGTACATAAAGCAACCCTGCTTGCCTGCAAGACATCCAAACAAAGTTTAAATAAATTATTCCATTCAAATCTATGCAGTCCCACTGATTAGGTGCTGAACTTCTGAAATCTGAAGCTCCATTTCAGTTGACAAATGACTTCTCCAATAATTGAAATAAAGAGATGGGAAAGAGAGGACCTACACTAAATGCATCATATTTTAGATTTGAGGATCCTCCAGGAACCAATATAGAAGGCACGGGCCACTTTTGAATAAGTCCAGTGATGTAATTCTCAACATGCCGATTAGGTGCCACATGGATGACTGTTATCAACTCGGGAAAGGAGTCTTTTAGTTGTTCCATAGTCTTTGCAAAGATGGGAAGCATTCGAGCGACCTCCTGTAATCTGCTTCCGGGGAGCAAGCTAATGATCGTGGCTCCTTTCAAAGATAAAACATATGAGGTATTAAGCCAAGATGAGATTTCAATAAATGGACACATGCATTCTTAAATATACATACGTACAGCTCTATGGCTGTATGTGTTATTGTGTGCAAACATCTCCCAAATTAGATTCAGTAATTCAGTGGGGCTTTGATCCTGACAAACCTTCAGGCAATGTAGCTCCCGTCCATGTTTAATGACTTAAAATTCAAAGCTATTGCCTCCTTAGAAACTCCTCAGATTTAAATTACCTGAAGGTACTGAATATTTATTTTTGAAATCTTCAGAGTTTCCTTCCATCTTCAATTCACATGGTTCAGGTCCCTTCCCCTGAACATATTGTCCTTCCCTTCTGTTAGTGCTAAAATAACCACACAGAAGGTAAACTTGGAAAGCATGAAAACTCAAAATCAAATTAAAATTTTATCAACCATTTTCCAAGCAAATATGGACACCCCACACAAACAAAAGTAGACCATAAATTCATACCAAATTCAACTCCAAACAATCTTCCACAACAGGGTGGCCCACAAAAGTTGCAGCCAGCCCATTCAATCTACAAATGGCTTCCTCATTTGGAAGTATGCACAAGATGTGATCCACAAATGCAGCTAAATTTTTGAGCCTTGCTTCACCCCCTTTCCATGCCCAGAATGATGGTGCTACATAATGGAAGTGCGCTGGTCCATTCAATCTTCCGTGACTGTATCTAGCTGCAAAAATCATTCCCCGATTGTCCTACAGCATACTTATTACATAAGCAAATGTGCAAACACTGATCCTAACTTCGAGAGGACAGTTCATATTACCTCGTAATTGCTTTAGGAGACGGAACGAGAACCCCTTGGAATCCACTGTCACAACAGCATGAGGCCTAAACAGAAGAGCAGCTTCTATAGTTTCCTTCAACCTGACCTGACATTTTAAAGTTCTAGAGTAACAATAAGAACCGAACTGAAAAGGTGCATAGGTGTTTCCCTCAAGCACCTAGTCAAAAACAGGATTTTGAAGCTAGCACTACTTACCCTAAACTTATAAATATGTGGTAACAACTCCCAAATTCCCATTACTGCTATGTCTTCCATAGGGAACAAGGACTTCATTCCTTGCTCCGACATCATGGACCTTAGAGAGCAGAGACACAGGATCACATTAGAGAAATATAATAAGCGCTTTCAAGTACCTTACTAAACATTATAGCCCTAGTGCTTTCAAAATTAAACAGAAACCCAACAGTTCATATATACCAATAAACTACACTTAATAGTTTTCTTTTTCCTTTTTTCTTTTTTCCCCCGAAGAGGGGCTTCAAACTCAAACACGAGTAACGTTCCCAAATGCACCATAAAAATTTAACAAGTACAAAGAAAGAGTGAAAGCTAAGATTACCCTCCAACCCCAGAAAAAGAAACGGGAAGCGGAGCTAGTTTCTTCATAGCTGACATGAGACGTGAACCAATCGAGTCGCCAGAAACTTCTCCCGCAACTATGAAAACTCTTAGCTCTCCATCTTTGATGGCACCCTCAATTACACTTCTACTTCTACTTGAAGCTGACATATTTCTTCTCTGCCACTGCAATGCAAACAAACCCATGCTTCTTTTGCTGCTCATTCTGCATATTTTGTTCAGAAACACCTTCATCAATTCTTGAGTGATCAATTATATTAATAAAACTGTGATTTTGAAAATTTCTAACTCGAACCCTTCGGTAATCAATTGAAAGAACCTGACTGAGAATCAGAAAATGACACAGAGCAACTCTGTCTCGATGTGGGCCGCTTTCGAGCCAGAAATGGGCCGAGTCCACATACCGTTAGTGTTGAAACGTTTGGACGACTTTTTGAAAAATGGAAATAGTTTTTCATTTGTGTCAAATAGCACCATTAGGGCAGTTTTGTAATCTTTGTGAGCGGGACTTATTTGATATAAATGGAAAACCTTTGTGTCTAAATCCTAATCTGGCATTAGCAGACACATATAACATCAGGAGACGACATGTCGTCCACTGGAAACTTGCACCAATGCGTTCTATAAAACCATGTGAGTGAGAGAAACTGGGTTTATATTTTATAATATGTTTATTTATTAATCTAGATATGGACTTATTAAAGTTAGTTCTTTTGGAAATAGAACTGAACAATATCATTCGTGTCTTCTTTTTACAAAAGTTTTTTCTCTCGGAGAAAGCTTAGAGAATAGAAGTAATAACTGAACTTGTCTTATCTCCAAAAATCGCTCTTCGTGAGTGTCTTCTTATTTTTTTTCTTTTAAGTGTATTAATTGTTTTATGTTTAAATCATAGTTTACTGGAAAGAGTGAATCACTCCTTCTATTAAAACTTTCTCAGCAAAGTTCATAGTGAGTCAATTGTAGTAGAAATTATCAATGGTGTAATAACTGCTCCCAACAAACCCAAGCGGACAGATCTGCTTTGAATGGACACGGAGGAGTTAATTTGGAGGTGCAAGTCAATATCTTTAGAAGAGGTAGAGGCAAATAAATTCTCTTTTAAAGGAAGAGTAAAAGAAAAAGGAGCGCAAATAGCAACAGAATGTTTAGTTGGCAAGGTGCTGCACACAAGGAATGTAAACACAGAGGGGCTAAGAACTGCATTGAACCAGGTGTGGCAAACAAAAAAGGAAGTGAAAATCGAAAATTTGGGGGATAACATCTTCATTTTCAAATTCGGGAATGAAGTGGATAAAAAGAGAATTTTGGCAGGAGGACCATGACACTTTAATCAATCTCTGATTGTCTTAAAAGAACCAGATGGCATTGGGGAGATTACAACACAATTATTCACACATGTATCATTTTGGGTGCAAATTAAAAATGTCCCCATTATGTGCATGGATGAAGAAATATGTATGGGAATTGGGGAGCTCGTAGGAAAAGTAGAAGAAATAGATACTGATAAGGCATGAGACTGTATGGGACAAATTATAAGGATGCGAATCTTGGTTGATATCACCCAGCCTCTGAAGAAAATCTTTTTCATTAAAACTGAAGAGGGGAGAAAAATTCCAATTGCAGTAGAGTATGAGAAACTCCCAGACTTTTGCTACTATTGTGGATGCATTGGCCACTCATACCAAGAATGCACCAAATATAAGGAGCAGCCGAAGAAGGAGCTTGACTATGGACCATGGTTAAAAGCAATGAACTGGGTGGAAAGAGGCAAACAGAACAGATTTAAAGAACGATGGATGCCGAGGATAAATAAAGAAAATGGGGAAGAAATTCAGATAGAGGGGAAACAACTCACAAGTCCATGGAAGCATACTCAATCTTTACTGAATGAACCAAAAAGCCAAAACCGAAATTCAGCTAAACCGACCCAGAAGAAACCGGATGAGGAGAACCAGCATAGATTGGACAACCTGAACCCGATAAGTGCAGAATAATTAATGAAGGATGGAGAGACTCTGAAAACTGGAAAAAGCGGCAGCCAAATTCCAGAAAGTACAATTGGGAAGGAAAAAGGTTTTGGGGACTGGAAAATAAAAGCAGAAAAAATTGGGGAAAAAAGGAGGAAAAACAAGAAAATGTGGGCAATCTGTAAGAAAGAAAGGAAAATAAAGGAAATGTGACAAAAAAGGAAACAATGGCTATAAGCAAACAGTTAGGCCAAACGCTGACCCAAAATGAAATAAAAGTGGAGGAAATAGATGATAGGCCAGGAAAATAAGTGAAGCAGCTAAAAAAAAGAAAATGGAAGCACCAAGTCAGAAAGTGTGATGGAAAGGCAAGCCAAAACGGTGGGACACTTCTGAAAAAGAGACAAAATTGGGAGATGGGCGGGACAAGTCCAGAACACAAAGGAAGCAAAGTGGTAAGCTCAACTAAGATGACCATTGCTGAATACAATTTTGATTCCCCCCAAGCAAAAATCAAGTTGAATTGGGAAGCTTCAAGCGGAGAGAGATAGACTTCGCAACCACAATCACAGAGGAGTTAACGGCGGAGGCTGGATGTCAGCCCCGCCGGCAACTATGAAGCTCATAAGTTGGAACGTTCAGGGATTGAGGAAGGACCGGACGTTTCGAGAAATCAAAAGGATCATCCGCAAACTTAAACCCGAAATTATGTTTTTGTGTGAAACAAAATTATCGGAGCGGCTCATGAAAAGAAAGGCATCAGAGATAAACTTCCAAAATTGTTTTGCAATCAGTAATAGTGGAAAAGGAGGTGGGTTGGCAATGATGTGGAGTAAAAATGTGAACCTAAAAATTAAGTCTTAAAGCAAGCACCACATTGATACTTGCATTAAAACTATGGAAGGTAGCTACTGGAGAGGCACGGGGGTTTATGGCAACCCAAAAATGGAGGAAAAAAAACAACTTGGAAATTACTGAAAAGGTTATTAGGTTTGTCATCCTTACCATGGATTTGCTTTGGAGACTTTAATGAGATAATGCACATGCATGAGAAAATAGGGGGCAATGATAGGAAATTAAGTTTAATCACAGACTTCAGAGAAGCAATTAAGGATAATGGTCTAACTGATCTTGGGTATAAAGGTTACCCTTTCATATGGTGTAATAGACGGTTTGGCCCACAAATAATTGAAGAGAGATTAGATAGAGCTTTGTGCAGTAAGAACTGAATTTCTAGCTGTGCACTTAGAAACTTGGACCTCCGATCACTATCCCATTGTTATGGAGGTAGCAGAAAAAATAAGAAGAGTGAGCTATAACAAAAGGACTTTCCCGATAATACACTATGAAAATATGTGGAGCCAATATGAAAAGTGCTAGGAGATAGTGAGGCGAGAGTGCCTGGAACGAAGCAAGTGGGATGGAATAATTACCTTAGAGCAGTTCAAAATGGTGGTAAAGAGATCTTTGGCAAAGCTTAAATTATGGAGTAGAACGAAATTTGGCGGCAGAGAAAAAAAGTGAAAGAGCTAATCAACAAGCTAAAAAGTGTTAAGCACAACTTTAAGCATTATATGAGTGGAGGAAAAATCAAAAGGCTGGAGAAGCATATTGATAACATGTTGCTTGATGAAGAAGTGTATTGGAAGCAAAGGTCTAGAGTTGATTGGCTACTAGAAGGAGACCGCAACACAAAGTTTTTTCATGCCAAAGCCACTGCAAGGAAGCGAAAGAACAGGATCGAGTGAGTACTGGATCGAAAGAAGGTTTTGTGAACATTTTGCAGAGCTCTTCACCACAACTAACCCATCAAGACAACAAAGAGAGTCTGCCTTAAAAGATATACCGAAGAAAGTCACTACGGAGATGAATAAGGAGCTTGGAAGACCATTCACAAAAGAGAAGATCAAAGAAGTCTTATTTCATATGTGTCCAACTAAAGCACGGGGACCGGATGGCCTCCCTGCAGTTATTTTTCAAAAACATTGGGAAACTGTTAAAGAAGGTGTTACAGTAACATGTCTACATATCCTAAACGAGAAAGGTACTCTAACCCCTCTAAATCACACTTATATTGCTCTCATTCCAAAAATTAAGAAACCAAGAGATGTAGCAGAGTTTAGGCTTATTAGCTTATATAATGTAATTTACAAAATCATAGCCAAAATTATAGCTAATAGGTTGAAACGGTTTCTTCATGATGTAATATCCCCAAACCAAAGTGCTTTCATCCCAAATCGACTCATTACAGACAATGTTATTATAGGTTATGAATGTTTGCATAAGATTAAAATGAGTAAAGGGAAGAAGAATAGGTTAGTTGCTCTTAAGTTAGATATAAGCAAAGCCTATGATAGAGTAGAATGAAGTTTTTATAGAGCATGCAATGTATCAATTAGGCTTTGATAGGTCAATGATAGAGCTGATTATGAACTATATCTCCACTTCAACTTTCTCGGTACTGATAAATATGATTCCTAAAGGCTTAATCAGGCCCGAAAGAGGCTTGAGATAAGATGTCCGTTATCCCCATACCTCTTTATTATATGTGCAGAAGCTCTTTCAAATTTGCTGAACGAATGGGAAAAAAAGCAGCTTATCCGGGGGCTGAAGTTCAACAAAGAAATCTCTATTAATTACCTCTTATTTGCTTATGATAGTTTAATTTTTAGCAGAGCAACAGTTAAAGAATGCATGTCCTTAAAGCAAATTTTTGAGTGCTATACAGCTGCATCTGGCCAGATTTTCAACTTTGAGAAATCTTCTATGTTTTTCAGTGGAAGCATCTCAGCAGAGTAGATGACCAAAGTCAGAGATATTTTCCAACTGAAAATTATTTCCAAGCATGAAAAATACTTGGGGTTACCTTCAATGATCGGAAGGAAAAAAGTCAGCTTCTTTAAGGATATAAAGCTGAGAATTCTAAGCAAAATCTCCAGCTGGCAAAACAAATTGTTCTCAAGTGGAGGAAAATAGACATTAATCAAAGCAGTGGCTCAAGCTATACCAGCTTATACAATGAGTGTATCCAGACTTCCCACGACACTATGTGAGAATATTCAAAAAGTAATTGCTAGTTTTTTATGAGGTGCAAAAAAGGACTGAAAAAACACCCATAGAGCTAATTAGAAGAAGTTGTGTCAAGCAAAATGAAGAAGAGACCTCGGCTTCAGAGATATTACCAGTTCCAATCAAGCTTTGGTGGCAAAATAAAGCTGGAGAATCATTAAATATCCAAAATCTTTTATGGTAAAGATTTTACAAGCAAAATATTTTAAGGGTGTTGATTTCTTACAAGCTAAGCCGGGGTCAAAGCCATCTTTTGTCTGGAGAAGCATAATCTGGGGAAGACAGGTCATTATAAATGGGATGAGATGGAGAATTGGAACAGGGGACAGAGTAAAGATTTACAAAAGCCACTGGATTCCAAGACCACAAACATTCACACCTATATCAACCCCAACCCTTAGCATGGATTGCACAGTAGCAGAACTTATGGATGAAAATCATAAATGGAAAGAATCTTTGATCCAACAACATTTCAACTTTGAAGATGCTAAGTTAATTTCAAGAATTCAGCTCCCATGTAGCCCAAAACCAGATTAGATATTGTGGTATTACGATAAAAAAAGGAATTACTCGGTAAAGAGTGGATACCAGATTGTAATGAAGATTAAGCACCCTGACTGGCCAAGTAGCTCCAGTAGTAACCTTAGTCAATGAATGTGATATGGTCGCTGGAATTATCGGAAAAAATAAAAATCTTTATATGGAAAGCTGCAAGAAATTTCCTCCCAACAACAGAAAATCTTTGGAGAAGGAAAATATTGTAGGAGCCAACATGTCCAAGATGCGAAATGAATAAGAAAGATATCAATCATGCAATTATAGTTTGTAAAGTAGCAAAGAAAATGTGGAAGTTAACCCCCTTCGTAGAAGAAATGCAGCTACTTGATAACCAAGATCTGCTGAGCATGCTACAAGAGTTGGTGAAGAGAAGAAGCAAAGATGAACTGAGATTGATAATTGCTCTCTTCTGGACAGCGTGGCACACAAGAAATATTTTTGTGTTTGAAAACAAAAGGCAAGACCCCCAAATCTCAGTAGCCAAAGCTGAAGCAGTGGTTGAGTCCTATGCAAGAGTCAGAATGACAAAGGTCCAAGCAGCAGCAAAAGCAATTCCAACGAAAGGGCTAAAATGGATTCCTCCTCCACAGGGTCATTTCAAAGCAAATGTAGATACTGCAATCAATAAAGAGAAAAATCAAGTGGGGCTTAGGGTAGTGATCAGAGATGATAGTGGAGCAATCATAATTGCAGCAGTAAACCACACAAAGTATCATGGAGATGTAGCTCAAGCAGAGGCAGCAGCTATCAATTTTGGGTTGCAAGTTGTGATGGAAGCAAAATTGAGTCCTCTAATCTTAGAGACCGATTGCCAGGATGTGGTGGATTTTGTGCTATACAACAAGAGCAACATAATTGAAATTTGCTGGACCATTTCTGAAATCCAGCAAAAAATACAGAGTTTCAACAGCATGGTAGAACTCCAGAAAATTCAAAAAACATGTAATGCTATTGCTCATACTCTAGCTAAAATAGTCTTAGCTAATTTGGAAAGTTGTGTATGGAATGATGCAATGCCCTATCACATTATGTCTGACATTTTAAAGTTTCTTTAATGAAAGTTAAATCTTTCTTATAAAAAAAAAAACTGAACAATATCATTTAAACAGTGACCCATGAAATCAATCATCCATCAATGTTCAACGGGATAAAATTATAGTCGAGCCATGCATGATGCATCATCATCAATGCATAGGACATAAGCTGATAAGTTAGTTTCACATCCAGCTCAATTCGATAATTAGGGTCTTGTACCACCATTATAATTTATGATGCCGATTCCTTAGGTACCAAAATGATTTAGTGAGAATCAGTGACCATCATATAATAAGTATTTAATACATATGACATAATTTTGTAACTCTTTATGAATAATGTTAAAACTGTAAATTAATTAGACAGCAGCTCATGGCACTATCGCTCATCATAGAATGAACATTATCGCCCAGTAGATCATTACTCATAAATAATTTTATTTTATTGTAGCTTAGTCACAATAATCCTAATTAATTTATGCCATCTCTTTGATAAGCACATCAGTTTGGACATAGTTTGAACATCAGTTTGTTCACATGCATGAACATGTTAATTTCCAAATAAGCATCTGTATATTATTCAATTAAAGAGAAATCTAATTTATTGTCATTATTATTTCTTTTTTTCCTTTAATTTTAGAGAAAAGAGTTGCATGATTAGGGTCTCATGTTCAAGGATTGTAATGCTCAGGAACTGCATAGAAAATGTGAAAATATAACTGAGTTGTAAAGGAGTTTTTAAAAACTATGCAGCATATGTATGACTGGTATCAAGCAGTAGCAGCTTGACCTCTAGACAACTTAAGCGATTGCCTAAGGCCTCACTTTACATGAAGGCTGTTGTGCAAATTTTATTGAATTCCCAAGTGCACAAATCTATTATAGTATAGACTAATGGTGACGAGTGTCGATCCCACGAGGAGGTGGATTTTAATTGTGTGTAGAATTAATTTTGTAAATGGATGGTTGGATTTATGGTGAAATTTATTTGGAATATTCTAAAACTTAAATTAAAATGGCGAGAATAAATTGAAGATAAATCTATTGAAATGAAGCACTTGGGTATCTGGATCCATATCAACATGCACTATGGGCTAAATATTCCTTATTAATGTCAATTAAATCATGAGGGGGGAATCCACACATCATGAACCACACTCTAATCAATATGGTGCTAAAGGCTTATCGTGCCAAATAATAATAACCTTGTACTAGGGAGCCGGTAAAACTAGGGCGGTATCTAGACAAGAATATTATTATTTATCGACGAAAAGTCAAAACATCCACAAAAACTAGAGGGGAAGAGAAAATAAATTTACCAAATAAAGCCTATGACACATGTTGAGACTTTACCTTCAACCCAAACTTGAAAGAAAATTAGCCACTCATAATTGAACTAGGGGCAAAATGAAAATTTATTAAAATACGTAGAAAATACAAGATGAAGAAGGAATTACAGAAAATAAAGTCCAAAAATGGATTCAGAGATGCCAAATTAGGGGGCAGAGGTCCCCTTTTTATAGATACATTGAATAAATCATGGCCATCGGATTAAAAACAGTTTGGACGCTCAAGATTGCCCCACGTCATCAGTCAATAGTACGCGGTTTGAACAGTGACACGGTTTGACCACGCGGTTTGAACAGTGACACGGTTTGAACAGTAACACGGTTTGGTTGAAAATAATCCCATGTGTTGCATGTACCGTACACACATTTTTTGGTCCACTAATATGCTACCACGTCACCATCAACAGTACATAAGAATTTTAAACCAACAGGATCATGACACTTCATCAGTCAATGCCACATCATCGGTCAATGCCACGTCATCGATCCATCTATGTGGACAGTGTCGTGAACAGTAACGTAGACAGTACCGTACATGTGAACAATGTCATTTTTTCTTTTATGCTCCTCTTAAGGTTTTCGACCATCCTGAGTTCAAAAGTGATGTCTGTTTTACCTGTTTGATCTCTCGTTTATTGTGAAATGACTATGATGCCCCTAAAATACACAAAATACTTAATTAAAATAAAACACACATAATTAAATTACAATAATCTTAAATACATAAAAGTAAGGTTGTTAGTAAGACTTGAAATGTAAAATGACGATTTTCTTCTTTATAAATATACATTTTCTAACACTCAACAAAGGCCTTATGAGATTATTATTTTATAGATAAAAGGGGAAAGTAAATTTAAAAGTCATTACTATTCATTTAATTTATTATAGTTTTGTAATGATCTTTTCCTAAATAAACTATTAAATTCCTATAAAGTTTATTTAATATAATACTTAGTAGTTTTAATTCATACAAAACCGATAAATTCAAGATTTTAAAATTCAAGATTTTATCTTTTTATTATTCTCTTAATTCTTTTTATTAATCTACTTTTTTGTGCTTGTTTCATCTATTTTGAAATAAAACTATATAAAAAACTTTAAAAAATAGAAGAATAGAAAAATTAGTTTAATCTACAAAAAGAGTAGTAAAAAAGATGTAATTTGAGTTAAAAAAAATAAGTGAAACTGTTATAATTGAATTAAAATTTCATGGATTAGCAATAATATAATAGAATTTTATTTAATAATTTTACATTTTATAATATTTAAAGAATTAATTTTCAATAATTAATATATAATTAATAAATATATTTTTTATCATAAATTTTTTTAAAAATTAATTAAAATTATTTGTCCAAAGCCTCAAATATGGTTGAGCGGGCTCCATCAAGATTTCATAAATGGATAGGACAGCAAATGAATGTCACCTTGTCTGTTGGAAGCCTTTATTGTTTCAGGACCCCTTAATTGAGACTACTGTCAATCTGTCATCTGCCTTTTAAATTAAAAACAACGCTTTCATTTTCTCTTTACATACAAGAAAATGACTTCTTAAAAATTACAACCGCCAGTTACCTCCCATTCACCTCTATATTTCACCAATGATAATGCAAATGTACGGAAACTTCAATTTGTTCACAAATTTCGCCTATATATCTTGAAGCAAAATAACCACAGCTCAACACCAGCAATAATATTTCTTAATGAAAGGTTGCCATATTTTAACATTCACTTAAAATCCTGTGTAAATTAAATTTTACTCTAAGATTATGACGATAAGCTCTTATTTCTCAATGTATTGTAATGTGTCACCACCTGAATCACATATGTTTCAATCAAATAATAGGAGATAAATATTAATTGATAAAAAAAATAACAATCCATTTTTTATCTTTACGTCAATATCTTATTTATTTATTTTTTTAGTGTATTAAATCATCTGGAATCCAAATATCACATTAAATCTCGACTAATTCAGATTTAGACCGAGTAAAACTACTAGAAGTGTAAAACTCTTTCAATAAATATTTAACGCACCTGTATTTTTAAGTCTCAAACTAAAAATTTTAATTAAAATAGAACAATTCATGTCAGCTAACGTAGGCCATTGTTGGTATATCCTATCTATTTATAAGCCAGGTATTTTTCTTCGCCACTAATGCTTAATTAATGAAATTGGGGACGCTCATTCAGTCATTATGTTATGCTTAAAACGCTTAAAATAGCCGCACCACCAAGACCTCATTCCAAAAGTAGAAAATCCCATAAAATTCTTGAATATAATCACCAGTCCATCTCCAAATATTGATCTTCGAAAACAAAACAGAATGGCATTCACATACATTTCAGCAGGGCTCTTGATTCTGGCCCTTTTGTTAACACAAGGCTCTATACTGGTCAAAGCAAAAGTACCAGCAGTCATTGTTTTTGGAGACTCATCAGTTGACACAGGAAACAACAACGTGATTGCGACAGTCCTGAAGAGCAATTTCCATCCCTATGGCCGCGATTTTGAAGGCGGCCGCCCCACAGGCCGCTTCTGCAATGGCCGCGTTCCTCCGGATTTCATTTCTGAGGCATTTGGCCTCAAGCCAACAATCCCAGCTTACCTAGATCCAGCGTATAACATTTCGGATTTCGCCAGTGGTGTCTGCTTTGCCTCTGCTGGAACTGGCTACGACATTGTGACCTCCAACGTACTTGTAAGTCCTTCAAACAAATCATTTTCAGATACTCTTTTGTTAAATATTTCCCGATAAGCATTATAGCCAAGTCAAGTTTAAAATTTCTGCATTATGACCTAGCCGGCTGATCCAAAATCCTGGTTGCTGATGTGTTTGTTTAATTAAATTAAATTTCAGAATGTGATTCCCTTATTGAAGGAACTGGAGTACTTTCAGGATTATCAAAACAAACTGAGAGCTTATGTCGGTGAAGCAAAAGCTAAGGAAATTGTTACCGAGGCATTGTATATAGTGAGCTTAGGAACAAATGATTTCCTGGAAAATTACTACATATTTCCTCGGAGAAGAGCCCATCTTAGTCCTACGCAGTTCCAGGATTTTCTAATCGGACTTGCTGAAAATTTTCTCAGGAAGTTGTATAACCTTGGAGCTAGGAAAATTTCCCTCACTGGGCTTCCTCCAATGGGGTGCTTGCCATTAGAGAGGACCACAAATTTCCCTGGTCACCATGATTGTGTTGAGGAATACAACAATGTGGCCCTGGAATTTAATGGCAAGTTGTCTAGTTTGGCGATAAAGCTTAATAGGGAGCTTCCTGGAATAAGAATCTTGGACGCTGAGGCATTCAAAATTTTTGATCAAATCATTAGAAAACCCGATGCTTATGGTAAGTTTTACTTATCCTTTCTTGAATCTGCAAATGGCTCCTCATTTTTGTGCGTCCATCACTTCCTCTTTGATAAATTAAAATTGTTTCTTGATTTTTTAAAAATGTTTTCAACGACAATCAAAAGTACACACACACACACATATATATATATATATATATAATATTGCAATAAGCTTCGTAAAACTATTTTAATAAATTAAATTATTGAATTTTAATGTGACTTTCTTACGACGTAAATAGTAAAGTCTCAGAAAAGCTAATTTCCGATTTCAAGTAAAAACATTGACATATGTTTCTCTTGGAATGAGGAGCAAAAAGAAAACATGATGTCATGGTATTTTTGGTGGATTCAATTATTCAAGAGTCTACCTAAAAATCAAAGTAGCGGTTGAAAACTTAAATTTGCTTCTAATTAACAAGCGACATGTTTGGTTGGAACGACTCGTGTTGGTCTGCTAGCGCTGAATCAGTCTCATTAGTTTCACTGCACCAAAATAGCAACTACAAAATCCAAAATTTGGCTTCTTCAATTCAATGCTAGAAAATCATTAAAATAATAATAAATATAATAAACAAACATCATTATTTTTTCTTTCTTCCAATATTTAAGGTCCGTTTTGAAATCACAAATATAACTCAGGTATACATCCCTAGTAGTGTGGATAAAATATAATAGGTGCAGACTTGAGAAATGTTGCTAAGCATTTAGTAAACATTTAAGTTAAAAATAACCCCATTATTCAACTATTTTTATCTGACACTAAGTCATTTTGTTCGAAAACATAAAATTACAACATTAAAAATAATCCCATTATTTAATCATTTTTATTTGATATAGAATCATTTTGTTCGAAAACAGAAAATTTCAACATCTCAATCTCAAATAAAATTTTTTAAAAGTTTTATATCACATGTTCATTAATTAGTGATAGTAATTATATATGTTTCTATATATTAATCATTTTTTTACTTTAAAATCACTACGTATGTAATTCCATTTTTAACATGCAGGATTTGAAGTTGTGGAAAAAGCTTGTTGTGGCACAGGAACGTATGAAATGGGCTTCCTCTGCAATCATCGCAGTCCATTTACATGCGAAGATGCAAGCAAATACGTCTTCTGGGATGCTTTCCACCCAACAGAAAAAACCAACAAAATAATCTCGGATTACGTTGCTCCTCTTCTTTTGGCAAATTTTGCATGATTTTAGAATTCAAAAGTTTCCATTTTTCCACGTTCTTTTGGCAAATTTTGCGTGGTTTTAATATTATGTCGGGTTAGGGGACTATCTTAGCAAGCCATTTCGATGAATTACTGCTGCAGTATTTCAGATCTTGTCTAAACGTTTAATTTTTTTTTTTTCATTTTTTACATTACACACTTTTGAGTGGACGAATGTCAATATTATCTTAATATAGGAAATAATATTTGCACGATTCTGTTGGAGTTAGATATGATGTGAACAATTGGTAAGGTTTATGGCATTATTGTCATTTTATTATTGATTAAATGATTAGGTGGAAAAAAACACAAAGGTACGGGGTGCTAGGTCCGTTTAGAAATGGAAAAAATGTTAATTTAACCACTAGTTTATTTAATTAAAAAAACCACTAATTTAACGGTAAAAGAAAAAAAAAAACACTAGGGCTGTTGGAATATATAGTTACTTATGTTGATCCAGAACATTACTGATTTTCTTCTTATAGTTCATAAATAAATTTTTAAAATATAATCTGTCTACAGTCTACTTCACAATTTCAAGTGTTTAAACATTTTTTAAACTTATTCTTATACTAAATATTTCTTTTTTTCTTTTTAAATTTTTTCCCAAAAGGCAGAGGTGGGCAGAGTCCAACTTAATTTTTTAGCCCCTAATTCCCCAAGATTTGTACTTTAATTTGAACTTGGGATTTAACTTTTAAATTGTCACAGAAATATACTCAAAAACCACTCAATTAAGCCCTAAAGACAACTGAAAATATCTTTAAGATGGTTGATGTGTTATCTAATTAGTAGAGTGCTCAAATTTTCTTCTTCTTTCTATGTATATTAACAATATGATGGGAGTTTGCACCTTAAATAATATTATGGACACTCATTTACTCAAGAAACCCATATGTTAATTTAAAAAAAAATAATTTTAATTTATGAATCTATCAAAAACTCCAAAGCCAAAATTACCCTCCAAATTAGGTTTTTGGTAATAGCGGCAGACCCAAGACCTTATAATACCTTGGACTAAGTTTTTAAAAAAATATATATATATATATATATATTGTAAACTGATCATTAAATTTCATAAGTAGAAAAATAAATTATACCTAATAAAAGGATATTAGGAATTTTACCCCTAAAAATATTTATTCTATAAAAATAATTATATTTAAGAAAGCAAAAAATAAAATTGCAATTCAAATAGAAGCTTCATATTCTACTAATAGAATATAATTTAGAATTTTAAACGTACTAAAATGGTCCCAAGTACATAATTTGTTCATCTTCTTAATTTAAAAAAATTATTTTAGTGAAAAATAACAACAATAAATTGAGCTCATTGGAAACTCAATAGCTCAACTTTGAGATGTCTTCAATTTAAAGAGGACAGCTTCCCTTAAGCACACAAGCAATTTCTTCTTTAAATTTCTCAAACAACATGAGCTATATATCTACTACAAATTTATTGCCTAATAGGCTAAGAGAATTACTGTTAATTATATATACTTTAAGGTCTAATTCTCTATCCAAACGAAATCCTAACCAAATATAAAAATTTTAAATAATAATAATAAATAATTAGGGTTAGCGAAAAAACTCAAGCCAACCTAACCTCAACATGTGGGTCTAGACAAGAGCTTAAGAGAAAAAGTATGGCTTAGGCCGAACTCTCTATTTAAAAAAAAATTATAAATAAAAATCTGAAAAATAATTAAAAAAAATAAAACTTAAATCCTTAATTCATAAATCATAATAATTCAAGAAAATCTAAAATTATAATAGTAAACTCTCTCAAGCCTTAATTAGTTAAAAGAATGCTAGTATTAGAGAATATAGTACTAAGAAATTATAATTGTAAACTCTTATTTGCTTTTATTTATTTATTTATTATTATTATTTTATTTTGAAATTGTAAATTCTTTAATCCATAGTTGATTATAACAACTTGTTGATTATTAACTTATTATAAGTTTATAATCATCTCCACCTAAGCCCAGTCCAAGCCCAAGCTTTATAATTCCCTTAATATGAGCTTAAGCTTGCGCTTAGGAAAGATCGGCCCAGGCCCTAATTTGCCATCCTTACATATAAGCAATAATATATCAAGTTTGATAATTTAGAGCCAGTTTGAGAATACTGTAATTTTTAATATAATTGTTGTTAGATGTACTGTAGAATAATCAGCTGTAAAGTAAATTAGTTAAGTATTTAATAAATTTTGTTTTTAAAAATACTGTAAGTTTTTAAAACAATTATGGACATTTGATAAATCTCATTGTTAAACTGTTAAGAGGAAATAAATGACTAAAATATATATAATGTAAGATAAAATTTACTTATACTTATAAAAACATGTACATACAATATTTTTAATTGTGTATTATAATAACATTAACTAAAAATAAATTTATAATATATTGATTTTATTTTTTATCTTAAAAATTTGATAATTAAATTTATAATATAGTGAAACAAATTTAATAATAATTGAACCAACAAATTGATATTAATAAATTTATATTGATGAATGATAATAAAAATTTATTAAAATATTGATTTTATTTCCAATTTTAATAAGGATAATTTTGGATCTAGGTAATAATTTTAAGGATATTTATGGAATTGTATTAAAAAATAAAATTGATTCTCAAAATCTGAATTTAAAAGTTACTCTCTCCCAACTTTTCAAAATCAGTTGTAATAGAGCTTATTTTAAAAAAAAAAGTGATTTTGATTTTTTTAACCAAACATTAAAATTAACTTTAAAATTTTTAAAATCATTTTTAAACCTTCCAAAAGCAATCTTAAACGGACCTTAATAATAAAGACAAGTTTATTTCCTTCATTGAGAGAATAACTTGAAAAAATTGACCACTGATTTCTTTTTTTTTTTGTCGTTGATCGGTGAAGGTCATGAAGCAGAAAAGAGAAAGTGAAAATAAATAGTTGGGAAATATATTTTTAATATTAAGTAGTACTTTCAGAATATATTGCATGGTGGCAGTTTTTTAAACAGTAGTGATATAGTTACAAACTCTTATACAAACATATTTTGTATAAATTGATGTGGCATGATAAAATTGGTTGAATTAAATATCTCTTGATCCACATGATTTATTTCTATTATTTTATATTTTCATTCAATCAATGAATTAATGTCACATCAGTTTGTACAAGATTAATTTATAGAAGAGTTTGTGGTTGTATCATCACTCTTTTTTAAATATTAATAAAAGTGTTATTATTGTTATTTTTAAGATTTATAACACTCTACAGCCGTGTAGGCCATCTATGGTTTGGTAACCTCGGTTGCTCTGTTTGGTACAGCTTATTAAATAGAGCTTATAACAATAGAGTTTATAGCAGTAGAGATTATACCAATAGAGCTTTTGGACAAAAAGTCATTGAGTGTTTGATTGTCAATTAAAAAAGCACTTTTAAACCATTAAACTGTGTGATATTTTTGGAAAAGCTCTATAACCTCTACTCCCAAAAGCTCAAATTTTAGACTTTTACCAGTAGAGGTAAATTAGCTTATTTAAGCTAAAAAAACTCTACTAAAAAAATAATTAAATACCATAAAAATTTTTAAAAAGTACTTATATGATTAAATAAACACTTATACCTCTTAAATAAGTTATACCAAAGAGGCACTTAATCTCCTCTTTTCTCTACTCACTTACAACACTCATTATAACCTCTAATTATTTTTTATAGGGGCCCATAAATTTAAGTCATATTCAAAATCTAATTCAAATCTAATTAAAAAGTTGATGATTGTCCCCAGTGCGATATACATTACTTAATTCAATTTCAACCAATGTGGAATTTTTTTTTCTTAACATATAAATTTTTTATCAAGTCATAGAAAGGCAGTATGAACCTAATAGTAGGTTCACTGACCTAATTCATACTAAAAAACTAATTTAGGAGGTGGGGTTGCTTAACCATTACGTTTAAATGAAATTAAAAAAATTTGAGATATTTGGTTGAACATGCGGCCTATTTTTCGTTGGCATTCCAATTCAAAAGCTTTTTAGAAGTCCTTTTAATGCATCCATTTTTGTTGAAAATGTATCTTTCTACGTATTAAGTTGGCTGGAAAAATAGCATTCCAATCTGTGACACCATATTAAAATCTGAAATCATTTGCTCATGTTTACGGAATTAAATAAGTAAATTAAAATCCCAATTGAAAACTAGAAACATTAATACTCAAAATCGATTATATTTAATTACAAATCAATGGTCTAACTCATATTTAAAAATTAATTCATGAATTAAGGAATGCCTCAAAGTTACATTCTTATCCTAATAGCTAATGTAGTTTATATGAGATATTTTCTTTATCAATAGATATATATACATATATTTATGCGATAAGGGACGCGAGAATTTTACTTGAAGGAAGATTGAAGTTGCTTTCTTAATGAGTGCGTAAATAGAGAGAATGACATTTTAGTACTTAATCTTATTTCATCTTATTATTTAGCTTTCCCTTCTTTATGTAGTTACATATTTCATCACCCAATTAGCTGGCAGGATCACTCACAATGTTGAGTAAGCAATTGACTTCGGCCGAACGTTTTTAATCCCTTTAAATTTGTGACAATTCATTGGATATTATCATCATTTTTTTTTTTCCTTTCAAAAACTCGAGTAAATGAGTCTCAGACTAGCATTAGATTAACATTTGAAATATGTTACTTCAAGAACAGTTCAATAATATTTCATATTTCTGGCAATTCACTATAAGGAGCAGTGACGGACCTGCAGCAAGGCTAGACCGGGCTGTAGCCCGGTCAAACTTAGGAAACAATCATTCATACCCCTTATTTTACTATCAATTATAGACAATAATAGAGATTTTATTTTGTTTTCATGCATGTCCCTAATATAATTATCCTTATATTTTCATTAATTTTATACTATAATAGAGTTTTTATTTTATTTTTAAATATGTCCTTAATTCAATTATATTTTTTCCAATTGAAATTAGTGACTTATTTTATAAAATGAGTAAATTATATATTTACTATATAGATAAAAAAAAACATTAGGGGGTAAAATGTTATTACTTTAATTTATTTAAAAAAAAATTTTAATTGAAAAAAAGTATGTCAATCTAATATAAAATTGTCACTAATATTAAACTACTTAAAAAAAACATATAGTAACAATTATCAACATTTATGTAAATTTTGAGATTTTATTTATTAGTTATATTAACTAAGATAAAATTTGAATATTTTGAGGAGCTTTAATTTGATAGAAAAATCATCAACAACTAGTTCTTTAAAGAGAGTCAGAGCGTTTGGCAAAGAAACAACAACACTCAAATACATTTTTGTTAGGTTGAATTTAGTTTATAATTGAAATTTTTGACTAATAATATTTTTATAATTTAAAAAGAGGAATAAATTTGAATTGTTTAATTTATTGAAACCTGGTAATTAAGTACTTGACTTCAAATATTAAAGTTTTACTTCAATTTTTAATTGATTGTAATTACATGTATTCATTTATTTCAGCTTAAAATCCTTAATTAATATATTAATCCTTATATAATCCTTGTATAATACATTTTATTAGAGTCAGATTTCATAATTGTAAAATAGTGTTTTATTTTTTTAATTACTTTTGTTTCTACTCTTTTTATATAACTATTTTTGTTTATAACTTATAGCGATAAAGATTTTTCGTACCCCCTTATTTGATGCAATTTTTTCTACTTATAAATTTTTATGCTTACTTTAAAATGTAAATTTTTTAATTTAGCCCGGGGTAATACAAATTCCTGAGTCCGGGAGTATATTTTTTGTCCTAGTGGGAATGTGCCTTTCATAATAATTAAGGCGTATTAGAGCAGAAAAGCTAGCACCTCCATTTCTGTTGGAAGCTTTCAATGCGTTGGGGCTAAAAATTGTACGGGAAGCAGTAACCTTTTCACGAGCTGTTGCTGGCTCTCTGCAACCGCAACGATGTTGACATAATAAATCCAATATATCTCTTTTCAGCTTGCTTGCTTTTCTTTTCTGTGATAACCCTTTCGGTGGTAGTAGTTATTAGCTGGTAACTTTGAAGAATTGTTGTGGATGCTATCTAGTTAGAATACACTGTCAAGTTATAAAGAGATATGTATACGGACCTGTCTATGTTACAGATTCTGTAACAAACATCTCCCGTCATCCCACCATCCGATTTTCTTTTGTTTAGTTTCTCACTCCACATCCAACCACATCCAACGGCTGATGCTGCAGTCTGTACCTTACAGAATCTGTAACGTAGTTTTGTCCTATGTATACATATATCCTCCTTCTCTAGCTCGGGGTCCTCAGTTTTTAATACTAATAAATAAGCCGCAGACTTGACAACGTGTGCGCATTAAAAAAAAAAAAAATCTGCACCTTTTATATATATATATATATATATATTTCATGCGAATACGTTATTAAGTTATATTATTTAATAAAGTCAATGTTCAATTTACTATAAAGTTATATGGTTTAATAATATACATGCACTAACTATATTAAATCATATAATTTAATAATACATCTGTATTGAAAAAATGAGGGCATTTGTATGAAAGAAATACTTTATATGTATTAGGAAGATTATCAATTTTCCTCCTATTGTAATCCATATATATATTTACTCCCCCGATTTTTTATAATAGCCAATCACCCACTGACAACATAATTTTATAATATTATCTTTATTTTTAATTATACTTTTATTTATATTTATTATAATTAAAATCTTATGAATAGAAATTAAAATAAAAAATTAAGTATTAAAAACAAGAAATCTATATTTTGATGTGAATAAAAAATTAATATTAAATTTTTTGTACTTTTTATTTAATAAGCATTTTCTTATAATAAATATTTTACAATATTTGAAAATTAAACGTAAAAAGTATAAGAAAAATATATTATTATTTATTTTTAATAATTTTTTATCATTTAAGTTTTCTTATAACAATTTTTTATATGTTACAATGATTTTCTTATATGTTTACTATAATAAAATATTTATAAAATAAAAAGTACAAAAAGTTTATTATTAATTTTTGTTCACATCAGAACTTATATTTCTTATTTTTAACACTTAAAAAAATCATATGAATGGAAGTATATTTGAAAATGAAGGTATTATTATAAAATTATGTTGTCAGGGGAGTTATTGGTAATTATAAAAACAGCAAGGGGTAAATGGCATATATGGATTACAAGTGCAGGCTCCCTCATTTTTTTTTAATGCAGATATGTTGTTAAGCTATGTGGTTTAATAGTATTAAAAACTAACTCTTTTAAATCTTACGGGTTAAAAGCGTGTTTATATTAAAAAAAAAAGAGGACATCCATCCTATAAAAGATGTGGTATAATAGAATCAGTTTTCAATACGCTATAAAACCATGTGATTTAATAATTTGTTGACATTGATTTCATTAAATCATATGGTGTAACAACATATCCGCATAAAAAATAAATAAATAAAATAAAATTAGCAATGATATTTTGAAGTGTTCGAGAAAAGCAAAAAATTATTTAACTAATTTATTAGTTTTGTCCTCATACATGCGTGTCATTATTCATTTTGTTTTGCCTCCATTTTTGTACATGTATCATATTACTGAATAAATCTAAGTCAATGGCGCAATCTAATATAGGTCAAGAAGAAATGCCTTTTGAAATGATAATACAACCATTTTCATATAAACTATATCCCCAAGGAAAAAAAGAAATAAAAGATAATTTTTTTAAGTTTAAATAAGTATATGTATAATTATTCTTAGGTGTGAGTATCCGTAATTGTAAAATATAAATTCAAAATTTTACAATATTATACATTACTAAATAATTAATTTACAACATTATAAAATCTCGAATCTACCTTTTAAAAAATACAAGCACCTACGGTTAATATAATTTTTTTATTAAAATTAACACTACCTACAACATTGGCTGCAATCCAAGATACAAAATAACCACTTCTTTTTCGCCCAGCTAATTTCCATATTAGCTTATTATGGATCAGTCTCCTCATCATCTTTCTTTTTAGAACCAAATTTCAGCGATTATTTTTTCGTGCTACAGACCCACTTCTTAACTAACCTGGCCCTATAGTGCATTCACAATTAATAAAGCAATTAAAGCACAACGACTTTCTTCGCTCTAGCCAAATATCAACTCTCATTTACTCTTCCACTAATATATTTATATAGGTCACAATATCCTATCTCTATTCTCATTGCCTGGGTTTTTTATTGCAAGAGAGACACGAGAAAAAAAAATGGCTTACGCATACTTCATATGGTTCCTTTTATGTCAGTTTCTTGTGTTTGTTTCCGAAATTCAAGCAAAAGTTCCAGCAGTGATCGTGTTTGGAGACTCATCAGTTGATGCGGGGAACAATAATTTTATTCCTACGGTTGCAAGGAGCAATTTTCAGCCATATGGTCGTGATTTTAACGGTGGCCGTGCCACCGGAAGGTTCTCTAATGGAAAAATTGCTACTGATTTTATTTCTGAGGCCTTAGGTGTCAAGCCAACGATTCCTGCTTACTTGGATCCTGCATATAATATCTCAGATTTTGCCACTGGTGTCACGTTTGCTTCAGCTGCAACCGGATATGATAATGCCACTTCTAATGTACTTGTAAGTGTAGAGACAATATTAATTACACTGTTGCTTCGTACAAATATTTAGGTAATAGCCAACTATCATAGCCAATTTGTACACATTGATCTTCAAAGTCTTCTATCTTCGTTAGGTTTCTATTTTTCTCTTTTGGGCTTGTTCCACATGTGAAGCTTTTTAATATTCGTTTAAATTTGTTCGCGCAAGGGCTAATTGCTTTTAGATCAAACGTCCAATATTATCAATAACTTTTAAATTTGTTATTAATGATTTGCATTGTGTCTGGTTAATTCACAGCTTTAATATAGAATAGGTGCAATTATTGATCGGCGATATTACTCACTGAACAATTTTTTATTTTCGGATAATAGCTGTAAATTAAAGTGATTTTCCTGTCTTATTTTTGGCTTGTAGGCTGTGATACCTTTGTGGAAGGAGCTGGAGTACTACAAGGATTATCAGAAGTTACTGAGAGCTCATCTTGGAGAGACAAAAGCAAACGAAATAATCAGTGAGGCTCTACACGTAATAAGCGCAGGAACAAACGACTTCCTTGAGAACTACTATGCTATGCCGGCGGGTCCCGGCAGCCGTCGAACTCAGTTCACCATTACAGGATACCAAAATTTTCTTGCAGATATTGTCCAGAATTTCGTTAAAAGTCTTTACAATCTCGGAGCTCGAAAGATCTCTCTCGGAGGGCTGCCTCCAATGGGCTGCATGCCATTGGAAAGAACCACAAATCTAATGGGGCAACATGAATGTGTTGAGAGATACAACAATGTGGCTTTTCAGTTTAATGGCAAATTGAGTGGATTAGTTTTGAAGTTAAACAAAGAGCTTCCTGGAATCAAACTTGTGTTTTCGAATCCTTATTATTCTTTCATGCAGATCATACGAAGACCTTCTCTTTATGGTACGTTAGTTATTTTCATTTATTTCATTTCTTGCTCTTTTGACGTGTCACTTTCTTACAAGTTCACCTAATTGTCTTCACTCCTAAATGCTTTATAATTATAAAGACCTTTTTTTCTTTTCCTCCAACTACCTTTTGAAGAATATAAATATTTTTTTGGTTTCGACAATTAAGAACATTCACACTGATCATTAAGTTAGTTGACGCGGTTTTTAATGAGTTCACCGCTTGTAGTAACTAGATTCTTAAAGTCACTTATTATAAATCCTTAATAATCAGCAATGTTATTCGGGTAAAAAAAAATTAGGTAAAATGTTGAAAAAAAACTATAAATTTACCCTCTTTCTCCATTTTTTTAAAATGAATTTTGTAGAACTTATATTAATGAGAAAGAGAGGATACGAATGAATTACAAGTCAATTACATGGTGAACCGATATCTGAAAAACCCCGAGGGTAGTCGAGCAAACACTTTCTAATAGAGGGAGACAGACCATCCCAACAAACACAATATGTGCTAGATAAGCCCAAATTGTTTTGGTTTGAAAATATTTTTCGAAATATATGCAAATGAACTCATATGTACATATATCAAACTTATCTTATGGTTATTTTGGGTGACAGGATTCGATGTTACAGCAGTGGCATGCTGCGCAACGGGAATGTTCGAAATGGGCTACGCATGCGCCCGTGACAGTATGTTTTCATGCACAAATGCTGATAAATATGTCTTTTGGGATGCCTTTCATCCGACGGAGAAAACCAATAGCATCATCGCTGATCATGTGGTCAAGTCTGCTCTTGCGAAGTTTCTTTGATAAAACGGCACTGCATGTATGCCTCGCATAGGCCTGTGTTCTCTCTACTGTATGCATAATGACTTTGTTACCCAAATATATGAAATGATATTAATTATATATGTAGTTTTTATTTTATTTGAGTTTGATATTCGAATAATTTTGGCATTTAATTATCTATGCATATAATAAGTATAGTAAATATTATAAATGTATAATCATTCTGAAGTGCAGGTGCCCACACCTTAGAATGTTTGTGACAATACAACATTGCACATATATGAATAGATTGTGCTGTCCAAGCATAAAATTTATCATAAATAATGTCGTACTATTTTGTGTAATCTTTTGGCCATGTTCACAAACCTAAATGATGAGAATATATCAATCATGCATAACTACGAACCACACGGTCATACAATATTAATTCATTTGTCGCCAATTGAAACGCATTTTTTTCATTTTTTTCATACTGCATGTAGGCAATTTTCAAACACACACACAGTATATACTAATAATGTGTAAGAAATGAAGCAAACAAAACGGTGTCGGCTACCGTCATGATATTGTCCAAGGAGAAATGGTCAAGACATAATTTGCATAAGTAATTAATGGCCTCACATTAATTGCTGAATTACAGTGAAAAAGGAACAAGAAGAGACTAGAGAGTGATCTTTGTATGCACCGCTCTGATCTTTGTACATTTTCATAAAACGAGGACGTAATTTATACATTAGTATCAAATATGTCCTCAATCTGGAAGTCTTTATTCTTTATTCAAAAGACATAAAAATACGTTTGAATGTCAAGATTATATTGCCATACTCATATTTGAGCTTGTCAAAACTTAATATATGAAGGTTAATTATTTAGACTTCGTTTGGTACAACTTTTCAAGTACAGTTTATTTAAGTAGAACTTTTGGTAATAGAGCTTTTAAAATAAGTTTTTATCTAAAAAAAATTTTGTTATTTGATTGTCAATAAGAGATTTTATTAAAAATCTATTAAATTACTTTAATAGGCATTTTTTTAAAGTTATCTTATGAAAAGAATAAAATAAAATTATCAAATAAGTAGAAAATATTTTAACATTTTAAAAAAATTTCAACCTCTACTTCCAAAAGTCCAAAATTTGAGATTTTGCTAGTAGAGGCAAAATATTTTATTTAAGCTCTAGTAAAAAAACGACCAAACAACAATAAAGATTATAATATGAATATATGAGATTAAATAAGCACTTATAACCACTAAATAAGTCATATCAAATAGGTACTTAGTGATAAAAAAGAAGGGTTATAAAAGTGGTAGTTTGAGTTGGCATGTCGTGTTAAATTTGAACTGAATATGTATTAATAGTGTCAAGACTGAACCAACCAATTTATTATTCCATCATAATCATGTTATTTGTCAAACATAATTTTACCAATTTTTTTAGAAAAAAAAACCTATTTTAACATATTTTCATACTTTTATTTTAAGAAACTGCCTATTAAGCTCTAATAAATTTTACTTTAAATATAGCTAAATGATTTTAAAGCATGAAAAATATATTCAATATAATGTAATTAATTAAATAATAATCATATCATAAACAAGTTATCGTATTAAAAATTTAAAATCTAAACCCAATAGAATATTAAATATCTGTCTCAAATCCAACTCAATTAATAATTATTACAATTTTAATTAAACTAAATTTATTTATTTGTGTCATATTAATGGGTCGTGTAAAAAAATTGTCACCTCTAGTTCGCCGCAGTCCATTAATAGTATGCGCACTATCTATATGTCCTATATAAGAAGGGAAAAATATTCACCGTCCACCTGTTTTTTACACATTTTTTAAAAATACACAATTCTTTCATTTTTTGACTGGAATCCACCTAAAGTTACATTTTGTTTCACTTTTCCACTTCCGTTTGAAATCCGTTAAGAAAACTAACGGAAACTTAAAAAATGATCATTTTACCCCCAAAACAAAAATTACAATTTCACCTTAAAAATCACCAAAAATAATCAGATTAAATCTAATTATTTTTCCCATCAGTCAATAAAGAAATTAATTGCACAACCATCAAATGCAGTTTTTTTTTTATAAATATGTCTGTAATTAGAATGCTCAATTATAACAGTAATATTAAAAATAGCTCAATCTCGCAAACCATCAATTGAATTTAAGATAAGTAGAGTTTTATTATTCATTAAGTTATAATCTCTAGTAGTTAATATTTTTTTGTACTTCATTAACGTACCAATAATGATATTCATCATTAAATCTTATTATTTTTGGCATTTTTAGGGTGAAATTGTAATTTTCGTTTTGGGGGTAAAATGGTCATTTTTTAAGTTTCCGTTAGTTTTCTTAACGGATTCCAAACGGAAGTGGAAAAGTGAAACAAAATGTAACTTTAGGTGGATTCCAGTCAAAAAATGAAGGAATTGTGTATTTTTTAAAAATGTGTAAAAAATGGGTGGACGGTGGACATTTTTCCTATAAGAAATAAGACAAAAATAGGAAGCTATATGTTATTATATTCCTTATTCATTAATAATATATTAACATAAGCCATATGAATTTAGTTAATGTAGGGTGTATTTGGAATTGAGATTGGACAGCTGTAACTTAAAAATTACTGCACTAAAGTATTTGATAAACACTAATTACTATAGTTTGAAAGTTATTTTAATATGTTTTTTCACTTGTATAATGAAAAATCTATTAGATCCTTAATAATTTCATCAAAATTATTATTTAAAATTTATATTTACTATTTATTATTAACTTTTATTTTATAATTATAATTTTTTTATAACAGTTGTAATTTAAAAACTATAACACCTCAATCGCAAAGCATCCGTAGTCAGAGAAGCTGAAGAGATAAGCGCGTTAGTCAATCACGAACATTGTTCAGAAAAATATACACAATTTAAAAAGACGCTGCTAGAATTAATAACTGTGAAAATTTCAAAGACAGAGTTCAAACAGACCAAATTATACTAAAAAAACAAAAGCCAAAACCAGTTTCCAGTTATAATTAACCAAAGACTTCGGAGAATCACTCTGATCCCACGAATAATAGAAGCTTAAGATTATGAAGAAGCTGAGTAATATGAAAGGAAAAGTTCACCCATCACCGGTGCCAACTTTATCATTTCTTCCACCAACGATCCTAACCCTAGCTGCAGCTCTCTCGCCCGAAGACAAAGAAGTCTTGGCCTATCTCATCTTGTTCTGTGGCAGCACCAGCACCAATAATAATAATAATAATACAACGGCTAATAGTTACAAAACTACCCACAAGAGTACTCGCGGTGGTGGCGGCGGCGGCGGCGGCGGCGATGGTGAGCACGCGCCTTTGTTTAATTGCCACTGTTTTAGGTGTTACAAGAGCTTTTGGGCACGTTGGGACATGTCACCAAAGCGTCAACTGATACATGAGATTATAGAGGCCTATGAAGAAGGGTTGTTTCGAGAGAATAATAAGAGGAGTCTCAAGAAGAAGAAGAAGAGAGGCAATAACAGAGTTTGCTATGATGATCAGTTTAAAGACGCAGAGTCGGGCTCGCCGGAACTGACCAGTTCAGATGCTGGTGCGGCTGCTGCTGAGGATCTTGGTGAAGGTGATCATGGTGGTGAAGATGACGATGAAGTGGAAGAGGAGAAAGGGTCTGTTGCGAAGGTTGTGAATTTTCTTGGAGAAAGGATTTGGAATTTTTGGGGTAAAAATTAGTTAGATTAATTTTCCCTGTTAGAGGAAGTTTTAATTTTGTTTTTGTCCTATTTAATTCTTTTTCTTCAATTTTTTTAAAAAAAAATTTTTACCAGGTATCAATTGATTAATTTCTGTACTGTAATCACAGAAATTTATCTGGTTTTCCCGCATATGTGTATAAATATAAACCCAGTTTCATGTACAACCAGTTGTACGAAATAGTAAGAGACATGTTAATGTTACTCATATAACAATAAAAGCTATTCCCTTGTACAATTTTGAGCCCTTTTTTTGCGAGTATCGGGCAAGGGCCTAAAGTCTCGAAAAGGAAAGGCAAGGCTCGACGAAGTTGAGAAGCCATCCGTGAGCAAGAGAAGAGAAGAAGCAACAAGGGCAGGTGTGGCATTTTCTTTTTGTTGAAATTCTTAGTAATTAATTTCATTAGTTTTTGAGACTGTATTGAGTAGTCTTGGTTTGAAAGTGTCAATGGTCAATGTAATTCAGCTTTAATTTGATGGACGATAAGTAAGCATAGACTAAAGCTGTCGTATCAGACTTGAGACTCGTCTTTTCTTGATTATTTAACGCTCACTCACCGTCAGTTTCATGAATCTGCAATCAGTTCTGAGGAAGGTTGTATTTGATATTGAACTACTGTAATTTAAAGTTATGAAAAAAAAAATTATAATTATTAAATAAAAATTAATAATATATAATAAATATAAATTTTAAATAATAATTTTGATAAAATTATTAAAAATATAATAAATTTTTTATGATAAAGTGAAAAATTATATCAATATAGTTTATAAGGTACAACAGTTATTGTTTACCAATTATTTAAGTATTGTAATTTTTAAGTTATAATTACTCAATTTCAATCCCAAACCCACCGTGAATCATACTCAACATAAATACACAAATCATATAGGATCATCAGCTTCTACATGTATTCTCTTATTATATTAGAAATATTATGTATTACAAAATTGACAAATAATGGGGAAATGCTCTTTACAACCGTTAGTATGTTACAACATTTTTTGTCATTATACTCTTTTTATGTTGTTAGTAGAGATTGCCAATGGACCAAATAGCATGTGGCATAGCACGGGTACGTACAGCACAGCGCGACACGAACACGTTTTGGTTGGGCACATGGCATGACTCAGCACACACGTAGGTTGGCCCAGATTTAGAATTTTAGGCACACATGCCTTAAAAGCACAATACGATTAGAGATGGGTTAAGCAAGATACAATAAAAAAATCCGTAATAAGCACGTTTTATTTTTTAATGAAAACAAACTTAAAATTTTATGATTTCACAAATAATTTGAAATTGAATTTTTTAAATTCATTTAATTCTTAGTCTAAAATAATACTATAATTGATTTATATAAATAATTTATTAAATAAATAATTGATATCATGATTTTAATGAATAAAATTATAAATATCGTGATTTTATAAATATGTATTGATATTATTGTGAACTGTGATCTATGACTCTATGTAAGCCCAAGTTAACAATTAAATTAACCCTTAAGAAAAATTTATTGTTATTATTGTTGTTAAGTATTAAAAAACATCTAATATTATAAGGTCAAACTTAATAATTAATATTATATTTTTTTATTATTATTAGTTTATTATTATTGAATATGGATTTGAGTTTTGAATTTTCGATTCTATTAAATTTGAATAAAGATATAAATCTAAAAAAAGTATATAGACTTGAAAAAAGTAGACCAACAGCTTGGCATGCTCTCTTAAAAAATTTAAAAAAAAGTTATTGGTTTTTTTTCTTAGACCCGGCCCACAACACAACACATGTGGGCACGACATGTGTGCTAGGCGGGACTAAGCAAAAAAAATTAGGCATGGTACAGCGGTGACATGAAACATATAGTGAGTACGGCACGACACATGCACAAACATGTATGGATCTTGCTTAGATGGCGGCACGGCCCATTAGTTATCTCTAGTTGTTAGTAGTAATGCTCAATTGCACATGTACCTATTTGAAAAGTATAATCAACGAATTGAGAAGCGTAACAAAAAAAAATGGTGAAGGATACTATCATACCATAGATATACTATAATTGAAGGGGACAAAAAAAAAAAAAAAAAGTAAGAGCCAGTTATTTCACAGTTTGTAATAGATAAGGCCTTTTGGCACTCTTTAAAATTTTCTTAAAATTATTTTTTAATTAAATTTTTTAGATAACCTACCACAAATTAATTTATTTCTTTTCTTCAAGGGAAATTCAATTAAAATTTAGATAATTTTTTTTTCAAAAACATTTTACACCTCCCCGTTTCATAATTTATATTTTATATTTGAATTGAAAAATAATTTTTATGATAAAATCGTAAGGTTTAGAGTTATGAAAATAGAAATTATATAAGAAGAAAAAAGATATGAGCTAAATTTAATTTTTTGGAAATTTTATAGGATTTTAAAAAGAAATTTATGTAAAATCTTATGGAAAGATAGTTATTTTTAATATATGAATTTATATTTTATCAATAAAATTGAAAGTATTTTAAAAAATAAATTCAAAAGAGGTGGTGTTAATTTTAATATATGAATTTATATTTTATCAATTAAACTAAAGGTATTTTAAAAAAATAAATTAAAAGGGGTGTTAAAATTTAAAAGCGCTGCTTAAATGAAATCCAAGCCCAATTAAAACTAAAACGTTACACAAAAGTCGCACAATAGCACTCACCACCGCAAAAAACCACTGTCGCCTCTTCTTCACTAGTAAGCAAAACCTACAAACTCATTCATTTTTGCCATTTCATCACAACTATCTGATCGGATCCATCAGCCAATCACATGGAAGAGCTCTTTGACACGATCAACGTCCGAGACCTCCTGTCAGCGCACGACCTCACGGACCAAACGGCACCACTCACCGCACCGGATCTCCGTCTTCTAATCTCGCGCCTCGAGTTTCACTCCCTCCAAATTAAATCCAAAGTGAAATCCTACATTGCATCCCACCACCAAGACTTCGCCTCGATCTTCTCCCTCTGCAATGACGCAGTTTCGAGAACGGATGAAATCTCAACCGACTTGTCGGATATTTTGGGACTGATTTCTTACCGTCCGATTGATAAGGAAGTCAAGGAGATAATTGATGAGGTGAGTGCGAAGATGAAAGAGGCGAGGGTGAAAAAGGAGTTGTTGGAGCTGGTGAGGGCAATTGTGGAAATTGGTGAGAGGTTGAAAGGAGTGAAGGAGGCATTGAGAGATGGACGGCTGAGACTTGCTGCTGAGGAACTGAGGGAGTTGAAGAAAGATTTGAGAGTTGGCGATGAGAATGCTAGTGAGCCGTTAGTGTATGGTTTGTTGAGGGAGGAGTGGCTTGATTGCTTCGAGGAGGTAATGCGCTTTTTTGGTTTGTTTTTTTTTTAAAATTCCGTCTCTTATTATGGTATTTCTTTGGTTTCTGAGGAAATTGAATGCTTCTTGTTTTTACAACTGTGGTGGATCCATTATCTTTCTTTCTTTTTTTGCAATAAAAATATGTTTTTAAGTTTGCGTGTGATAGATAGTTGTTTGTAAGTTCTTAAACGAAAAAATGAAAGTAAGTTTCTGAAGGACTAAGTTTGGTTGCCAAGAAAATTGAGGAAAATGAGAGAAATTTTGAATTTGAATGTACAAGTGAAAATTAGATTAATTAATTTGCGCATATATGGAGTTTGACAACGAAGAAAGTTTACTTGTATTGGAGAAATGATTTCGTAAGTCTTATCGTTACTGTGATATTTATTTTAGTGTGATGACTATTTTACTTTGTGATTTTTATATTGAGTTTGTCATTGGATTTTAGAGGAACTAGATTTGGGTTTGTAGATTCAAGAGTTGCTTGTGAAGTTCGTGGAAAGTGCTGTGCGCTTCAAGAAGGAATCTAATAGAGTTTTGGTTAAGTATCAGCTGACTGTTGATGGACTTGACGGGATTGAGCTTCGTACGGTTCTGGAAGCAATGGAGGTGAGTTTTGTACCAATGTTCCATCTACTTCCATTTGTGCCAATTGAATTTTTTTTTTTAATTTTTTGGTTTGCTGGAACTTAATCATTATGTATGTTGCAAGACATTACAAGTAAAACTCCAGCTCTTTTAGATCACTGTTACAAAAAGTGAAGGCATTTGTCTGCAAATTTTCCAAGGTTTTTTCATTATTAATTGTTACGGGATTTCTGTAGGTGGTTGGAATTTTAGATTATGGGTTAGCCAAAGTTGCAGATTTGACGATCAAATATGTTATCTCTCCTGCTGTAAGTTATGGATCGCCTATTACATTTGTGGAAGAGTTAAATCCAGGTCCAGAAAAAATGAGCGAAGCAATTTTGAGGATGGTACCATCTGTTGATGATAAGGTATTTTGATGTGAAACAGCTGAATGTTGGATTGGTTCTATATCTCTGATTTCTAATAGTGGAAGAATGTGTGGTGTGAAGTAAACCTTGTTTATATTACCATTTTCCTGGTAATCTTATACTTTATGTTCCTTTTCCCTGAATCTTTTTTCAGTCATAGTAATTTTGATGGAACAAATGCATCTGCTAGTTTATGTATCCCACAGGGATGTAATGGTCTTGTCTTGACTTTTTGATTTAGTGGATCTTATATGCTATTTAACATTTTTTCGCAAATTTTCAGATTGAAAATGTGGATGGAAAAACTATCTATTCAGGGATTATTCAAGTTGTTAAATTTATCCATAAACGCATATGCCTCCAAAATGGTTCTTGGGTCCGATGTTTTGGAAGATTGACGTGGCCAAGGATATCAGAACTGATCATTTCTAACTTCCTGTCTAAGGTTTGTCTTTCTAACCTTTTGATGTATGTCTTCAATCTTTTGCACTTTCTGTCTCAATATCCGAAATTTATCACACAAGTGCTTGTTATCTTTTGATTCAGGTTGTCCCTGAAGATGCATCAAAACTTGCTGACTTTCAAAAGATTATCAACCATACTTCAGAATTTGAGGCTGCTTTAAAGGAAATGATGTTCATTTCAGCGTCTGATAACAAGGATGCAAGATTGAGCAATTTTGCTGAAAATGTTGAAGTGCACTTTGCATCTAGGAAAAAGACAGAAATCTTGGCAAAGGCTAGAAACTTGCTTCTGCAATGTGACTTTGCTGTTCCCCAAGTGAGCTTTAGGCATTGGCATGCATGTGTTTCTAGCTGTTTGTAATATGTTAGCAGTGGAGTAAATGATTTTTTCCCCCCTCTACAGGAATATACTGGGAAGGATCCTATATGTAAGAATGATGGGATGGCTGTTGATTCCTCTGAACATGTTATTGACTTGCTATTTATGTCTGAGAGGTGTGTTGTTACAAAAGCAGCTTCTCAACTTATGAAGCTGGTGCATCAGATACTTCAGGTAGTTAATTCAGAATATTTAGTAATAGTATTTTTTCATCTAATGCAGTGGCACCATAATTATGTGAGTTCTTCTATGCCACAAGGGGCACTGCCATTGTGCATCCATTTAGTTGTTTTTGATGCTGTTATAGCAGATTATGGGAAACGTGTATCAATTTCTTTCTGGAACACAAATATGTATCCTTGTGGAGCCAAATTGAGATCCATATTGTGCTCCCCTTTGTGCGATTTCGGGCCTGTTCCCAAAATCTAAAATGTTATTGACTATGTCATGGTGCTGCTGTATGATTCATTTTAAGTAATGTTAAATACAAATTTTATTTTACTTTATTTTGGTTTTTCTCATTTGAATGACTATGAACATGCTTGTGTCTGGAATATTATTCAATGGAGTTATGTGCAGGATATTTGCCTATCATCGACGAGAGTGGCTTTTGAATTCTATCATGCTGCTAGGGATGTTATCCTGCTTTATGAAGCTATTGTTCCTGTGAAGGTAAGTGCATGGAGAAACTGGTGCAACTTTCAAATTTACCTCAAAAACCATCTTATAATGTAATCGGTATGGATGACTGTTGGGATTACTTCTCTTTCCATTTCTAAAATAAAAATGATCAAATTAGCTTAATTTTACCAAATCTTGTACTTGTGGTTCTCATTCGAGTTATAGTTGATTCTGCTATCTTCACTAGACACTGATGATATCGTGCTTGGGCCTTGCTCTGGGTCTCGCAGAGTCGCTTGTGTTTCAGTTTCAATGTATTTTTTGTTTTCAGTTGCTAAGTTCACAAGTTGTATATTTTGTTCTCTGTCAAAATAACATCCTCTATGAGTTTAAAACTAAACATGGAATCTTAGTGAAGCAAGTTTTCTGAAGATAATTTCAGAGCATTTTGATAACAAAAATTTGTTCTGTGAGTTGAATCGATAGCTGCCTTTCATCGTCTGTATTTGCACCAAGAGTATGTTAATAACATTCAGTTTTGACTTATGAAGCTAGAAAGGCAGCTTGAGGGGATCAATCAGGTTCCTGTGCTGATGCATAATGATTGTCTTTATTTATCGCAAGAGATTCTTGGGTTTGCATTTGAGGTATGAAGAAATTTCTGTAGCAATAATTTATTTGCACACACGAAATGTCTTATTTTCTCGGTCCCATGTACCTAATTGCTCATATATATGGTTGCTTGGATATATTCTGGGATATTATTTAACTGTTTTAGCTAAACTGGCTTTTTTTTAAATAAAAAAAATAATGGAAGTGCAACCTTGCATTTTGGGTACTAAAGAATTTGAACCTCATATTTCAGTATCAATCAGACTTCCCAAGTTCCATTAAGGAACATGCTGTGTTTGCGGATATGGCTCCAAGATTTCATCTAATGGCAGAAGAAATACTGCAAAGGCAAATTCAAATAGTTATTTTTAACTTGAGAGAGGTATATTTACAGAATTCAGATTTGGAATTGGCAAGAAGATTTTGAAAGCTATCAGCATTCATGAATTGTTCAAATTGCTGCTTTGTTGACTCTGCATATCATTTTATTGTTAGGCCTTAGATGGTGCTGATGGATTTCAAAATACTCATCAGATACAACAATTTGAATCTGCAAAGTTTAGTATAGAACAGGTAACTCTGCTTTAAATTTTATGTCATGCTGCTGTTCTTCTCATTTTGTATTTGTGTTTTCTTTCCCAGTGAGCTAAATGTTTCTTCGTCAGGTTGTTTTTATTCTTGAGAAAGTTCATATTATATGGGAACCACTTTTGCTGCCTTCAACTTATAATAGAAGCATGTGTACGGTTCTAGAATCTGTGTTTTCTAGAATAACAAGAGATATTCTCCTCCTAGATGATATGGCTGCTGAAGAAACGTTGCAGGTATATTTTTTGCTCTCGATTCTAGTTTGTAATTTTTTAAATCCTTTTGAGTTTTAGTTCACCATCTTATCTGTTAACTTGTTTTCAGCTTCAAAGACTGATACATTTGATGCTTGAAAACTTATCGTCTCTATTGGAGTCCCTTGCTGCCGTCAACCAGAAGGGAAAGACAGAAGGGGACTTTGCTCGCCCTCTTGATGATCTCATACCTTCTTTATGCAAAATTCGCAAACTTGCAGGCATGTTTTTCACTATTGTCAAAATTCTTTCTTGAAATTGGTAGATAAGTAATTATGATGACTAAAATGTAATTCTTTCCTTTTTATCTTTCAAATATTTTACCAGAATTGCTAGATATGCCTTTGAGGTCCATCACAGCAGCATGGGAAAGCGGAGAACTGCTCAGTTGTGGTTTCACATTATCAGAGGTACAATGTAATCTGTTTAGCAGATACTTTTGCCGGGTTTTAAACTCAGTGCTATGTTCTTGGACTTTCTGTATTGGAAATTTCTTTTCATTCTACATTCAAAACAGTAGATGAGTTTTGTTTCAGAGACCTCATCCCATATGCAATAATATGTATCTTTTTTTTTTTATCAATAAGAATAATAATATGCATCTACACATATACATGCGCATATACATATGGCATCATATGGTTTTATATTAATTCTGCCTGTTTCATTGTGTTAACAATCTCATTGCTGCCGCAGATAGAAGATTTCATCAAAGCGATATTTGCAGATTCAACTTTAAGGAAAGAGTGTTTATGGAGGATAGAAAATGTTCCCTTGTAGAAGTTTAACAGATGCCAAAAATTTTTACAACTGAAAAGAGAGAGAAGATAATATTAGATCCTGCAGCACCAAAATTGTCAACGTTATCATCTTGATCCAACCACACTGGTGAATCAGATTGTTAATTGACGGCGTTATCATCCTGATCCAACCACACTGGTTAAACAGATTGTTTTGGTGTAGATTTATGTAAAGTTCATACCCTTGTAGTTCAGATATATGTTTCATGTACATTATTCTTCATTGACAGAGAATGGTTAATGATTTATTTTCCTTGAATAAAGAAACATAGATGTTTCGTGTAGATCATAGAAGGCAAGATTCTGGGCAAATACATGAGCTATATGAGATCGGTTTCATAGAAGTTAACCCGTTCTAATCTCGCGACTAATGGACCCAATAATCGATGAATTTTACTCCCCAGTTAACAGAAATAATTTATTATCCGCTAGTGGCAGAAGTTTTCAGATGTCGCATATGAAAAATGGCAAATATGTTCTGGAAAACGTTATCCTATCCACAGAATCATGTTGGCAAATATGTTCTGGGAAACGTTATCCTATCCACAGAACCATGTTGTTTGTTGATAAAGAACGGTAGCAGCAATTCTACTACGACTTTGAATGGTTAAGAATGACTTGAGAACAATCTGGGCGAATTTTTTCACACTAATAAAAAAGTCACTTGTAAATACAATAACATTAGTAAGACACAATGATGTTGATTAATATCAAAATTGCTCTTAGACTAACTTCTCAACCAGTGTCAATCTTTCTTTTACTGTTCAAATGGATTGCAAATCATCCTTGCCTGCTGCCTATTCTGCCATGAGTTCATCAAGAGAGAATTCATCCTCTTCAATGATTTGTCCATCTTTTCCGTCCCATGGTTCAGTTTTCACGATAGAAGGAGTGCCATCTAGAGGCAAATTGCCCTTTCCTCCACGCCCAGCTTCCTTGACAAATTCTCTGGAAAAACAAATCGAATACACTCAATGTTTATGTTCATTTCAAAAGTGCATTCCAGATAAGGCAGAAACAGAAGACTTACACAATATGCTCGAGCTCAAATGCACTTTTTAGTGGTGTATAAACTCCTTTCTTCACATTCAAGGCTACCAGAGCTGGATACCCATAGCCACCAACTCCAACGCGGTTCTCAAGATCTGGCTGCTTACCCGCAGCTGCCCAAACAAAGCTGAAAAACAGAAGTTTTGTAATTAGAACTCTTTCAACCTTGGTTTCGACACATTTGATAATTATATAGATAATTATCTGCAATAAACAAATCTAAGGAAGTCTCATGTACTTGCCTATAATGACCCCTCTTGAACTTTTCTGCAACTGATAACAACATCTCAAGGTACTTGTTCCTTCCTTCCGCCTTGGAGTCCAAAATGTCAGGCAGGAATGAAATAAAGCAGATGGCCGCTGAGCCACACTTCTCTTCCATGACATCCTATATAGAAAGATAGAAATAAAAATAAACATATCGTTGGAATACTAGATGAAATGGAGGATTAATAGCAAAGAGAAAAAGACTTACTTGGCTGGTAAGTTCAGTCACTTCAGGTGGTGCAACATTTGTTTCCAGCTGTTCCAGAGCAAATGATTCAATAGCTCCCGCAGTTCTAGCACCCTCATAAGGAATTGGGCTATCTTTGTCAGCACCAAATACTAAGATGGTGGGGAACCCTTGAACATTGAATTTGCTCATCAAAGACTGGCAAAAGCACTCCATTAGAACCACAAAGTTTAAAAAATATAATCAAGGCAAGCAACAAAAAGAATTCAATTTTGCCTGGTTCATTCTGGCAATTTGTTTCTTTTGATATACAAATCTTCAGTTTTCTATAAATATCTCTATGCTCTAGCATTAGCTATAATATTCAAGGGGGAAATGAATAATACACAGGATTACTGCATTCCAAGAATGGCAAAGATACCATATTACCTTCTCAGAGTCGCAATCAACATGACCCAGTTTCACTTTGCCCTTCAAGTTGTTAGCAGCCTTCTTCCACTCAGGAGCCAGCTTTTTACAGTGTCCACACCTTTAGAAAAAGAATTTGGACGACTTTTATCACATCACCATAATAACATTTCCTGTATATAGGTTCAGCGCAATCTTCTAAAAAAGTACAAGAAAGACCTAAGATGGCAGCTATCTTAAATATACTACCATGTTCCTGCATACACATAGATGGAAATGTATAGATACAGATAGCATGTAATGTCAATTAGACCATTATTCACTTCCAGCAGTAATATATATCTACCAATCATTGAAAGCTCCTCAATAAACAATGAAGAGCATTTCCATTTATGAGCACTTACCAAGGTGCAAAAAACTCCACAATCCAAAGATCTTTGCTTTTGAGCACCAACTCATCGAAATTGCTAGAATTCAATTCTGTAGACTCATTAGAATCAGATTTAGATTTATCACTTGATCCTCCAGTTGCTTTCCCACTTAGACGTTCCTTCAATAATGCCTTTATCTGTAACAAGATCCATAATACTTAAAAATGTGAAATGACTTTTCAACTCAAGCTCTAAGCATGAACACAAAGGTAATCCTCTCTATATAATAACCATTCCCAAGCACTAGAATCATTCAACCATTATCTGAAAGTATTCAATAAGTTATTGAGTCATTACATATTAATATTCCTTCCCCCTTCTTTTTGTGATATGTTCACATGGAAGTCTTCTTCGTATTTCATAAGAAACTACACCAAAAAACTAAATATGGTGGTTAGTATATGACAACCATGCATGAAGGCTCCAGATATGGATAGGCCAAACCCACAACCCAGCTCCTCAAATGAGAGTTAAAAGTGTTCTATGTTGCTTCAATGGCTGTTTGGGTTGAGTATGGCTTTCAAACACAAAATTAACTCCTTTAAATTAATGATGACAAAAGCAAACTGTCACATTCTTTAGTGATGGCAAGAGAAGTCAATTCTGGAGCATTTCACTGAAGAAACTGTAACAAACCTGTTGAAGTGCAAATTCTGCAATAGGTTTGACATCCCTAGCTCCTTGGTAATCTACTGGAGGCTTCCCTGGTACAAACACCTTTATGGTTGGGAATCCTCTAATCCCATATTCCTACAGTGCAATCAAACATCTTTAAGTCATCTCAAGCCACAAAAACTATTTAGTAAATACAGCAATAATGACAACATAGGAAACCTTTTGTTCAAGAGACAAAAGTCATATCTGTAAAATCTTAATGTACAGGAGCAACATCCAATATTATTAATTTCAGAAGAATGAATATATATCAGACTCTAATGGCCCAGAACTGATGGTGGCACTATGTTTGTCCATCATAGAGGTGCATTATTTGGCTTTTACTATATCTTCATAATTGCAGTAAACATCTATAGTTACCAGCACTTTTAGAACCGAACTATTCTGTCTGTTAAAGCTATCTACTAAGATTTAAATATCAGGTCCAACCCAAACATTGCAGTAATGTTAAAGAGCAACTTGCTTATTTGATATGGAATATCAGTTTCTTACAACTAACCACAAACACTAACAATAACGAACCAAAAAATGCACCAGATAGAAATGCTTCTACTTTTAGTAATAGTACACAAAAAGCAGTGGTACTAAGTCCATGAATGTTTATAGAAAAAATTTATGATTTTACATTGATCGCTAATGATCAAGCTTATCAAAATATAAAGAAACCTGAGCAAGGGACTGGTGTTCATTGGCATCAAGAGCTGCCACAGTAGCGACACCTTTCAAGACAGTAGCTGCTTTCTCCCATATGGGTGTCAAAGCTTGACAATGACCACACCAAGGTGCATAGAACTCAACCAACACAACTCCATTGGCATTCAGGACCTGCCACCATTCCAAAAATTCTCAATTTTTAAACATCAAGTCTGAAAATTTTGATAAACTCTTTCTCATTTACAAGAGTAACGCAGTACCTAAAACCAAATGCTGGTAACAATGAGAATATATTTTGCGAAGATAAAACTAGTAATTGATTTAATACAATTTCAGAAATAAGTTTTAGAAAAAGCTAAAGTTTTGATCTTTATATAAATTTAGAAATAAAAATGTTAAATGAAACAAACACTGCGATAAATCTAATACGACTTGACAGATCTAGTGTAAATACAATGAACAAGCAACTTCAATTACACAATTTCAATTAATATACAAATTTATACTTGTTTTTTATTCTCAGTAAAGACGACTAAACACAAATTTTATTGAATCGTTTTCGTACCAAACGGAAAATAAGCACAGAAGTTATCAATTTAATTTACCTTGGACTTAAAGTTGTTAGGAGTGAGCTGGACTACTGGTGATGATGAACCATACAATGCATCACTGAGATTGAAGCGCGCAAAGAATGAGAAGATTGTTAAAATGACAAGCAATTGTGATCTGCGCATTTTCCGTCACTTTCTCGAGAAAATTTTAATTTTTTTTCTTTTTTCCCAGACTCAGGCAGAAGTCTGTCGACGGGGAAGAGAGAAGAAAAACCCATCCGCTGGGAGAGGTACGTGTCTTCGCCAATAAAAAGCGTACACGTCAGCATTCTAATTGGAGAAACTCTTCCTCGTTAGAAATAATTAGGTCCCGTTTGTGATCGAGGCTTATGTGAAAAAAACTATAATTATTAAATATAAATTAATAATATATAATAAATATAAATTTTAAATAATAATTTTAATAAAATTATTAAAGGTATAATAAATTTTTTTTATTATATAAGTGAAAAATCATATCAACATAACTTATAAAACACAATAATTAATATTTACTAAATATTTTAATAACATACCTTTTAAGATATAATTGTCTAACTTCAATCTCAAATGCACCATAAATCAAATAATTCTTTTTTTCCTCAAAATCAAAAAACTTTTTTTTTTAATTTTATCTATTTCAAAGATTTTTTATTTTATGATAATTAATTTTGTATTTTATCATCATGTCAAGCTATTAATATTTTTGTTTCTTGGATTTTATCTTATTAGTGAGGAAATGAGTAAGTTGAGATATGCAGAACCGAACCGAATTCAAAAAAATTGGTTGAATTTTTTTTTGTTTTGTTTCAATTTAGTACTTTTTAGCTAAAAAACCAATTACTTTGATTCAAAATTAAACCGAATATTTTGTTAAGTTCTTGGAACAAAATCTCATAACCGGAATCAAATTGTCTAACCCAGTGGCATTTTTATAAATTTAAATAGCATCATGTGTCATGATATAAGAGGACACTATACACATTAGAACCAAAGGGGAAAAATTAAACCCTAGTTTCTAAATCTAGCATTGCACATTGCTCGTGCCACAACCAAACAAAACGTTGGGCATGTTTGGATGCTCGGATTAAGTATGAGATTAGACTAGTTTTGGGATTAAACATTTATATCATATTTGACAAGTTTAGTTGGATTGGATTAAGGAGAGTAAATTTAAATTTAATCCTAAAATCATGAGATTAATAATTCTAATTTATACATAACTTTAGTTGGGATAAGATTAAAGAAAAAAATTATCCATTTATGACACTTTCGTTTATATCATTATTTTTTATTTATACCTAATATTAATTTATTAATTTATTATTTTTTATTTACTTAAAATTGATTATCTAATTAAATTGGTATTTTACTAACTCTTGAGATTAAATTTTCATTACTTGTATATTTTATAATTTATCAATAAAATTAACAATTTAACAATTTATTGCATTATTGATTGTATTAAATTTAATAATCACTAAAATAATATTATAAATAATCACGAAAATTGATAACACCATTTAATTAATTGATTTTATATAATCTTTTTTTAAATATTCGATAAAAATTAATTAAATATTTAAATTGGTTAATTTCTTTTTTATTTGTTCATTATATTATGACTACCCAATAACTTATTTACGATATATTTAGTTTTTTGATTAATTATTTTTAAATTTATTTTAATTATTACTATAAAATTTCATGAATAATTGATATTTATATTTAAATATCAAGTTAAATGTTACTTAATATTATTTAAGTATAGTCCAATGTGGTACTATAGCAAACATAAGATTATATAATCTAGTTTAATCTAATTAAATTTAATCATAATAATTAGTTTAATTTAATTCTGCGTGACAAAAATAACCTAGGTTACAACGCTACTCTTCATCTTCATTCCCCAACTCATCTATATCTTCAAGTCCAAGTAGCCGCTTGTTTGGCAGTTTCGCAACTCCCTCCTCCTGATACTGTCGGCTGTTGCTACTTCCTCGGCCTTCATCTATCATTGGCGACTTGGCTGTGAGATGAGTTATGAAAAGGTTGGACTGGAAGCAGTGGCGAAGCTAGCATCATTTGTTTGGGTGGGCTAGATTTAAACAAAAAAATAAAATTTACTTCTCAAAAAATTTGTTTTATTTAAATGAAATTAAGCACACTACATAAGAAAAAATTTAACCATAAAACTATAAAAATACAATGTAAATAAGAAAAACACTATTGACGAAGCTGTGTCCTGCGGTTCTTCAAAAAAGAAAATTCATCTACTATCGCATCTGAGTCAATATTGTCTGCAATTTCTCTTTCAATGTAAATAACCATACAATCTGAAAGAAACTCATTCTCCATCTTGTTTCGATGTGTTGTCTTAATCAGTTTCATGGCAGAAAATGCTCTCTCTGTTGTTGCTGTTGAAACAGGAAGGGTTAACACTAAACGAATTAATCTATCCAACAAGAAATAAATCTGTGACTTTCTAGTCTCAACCAATCTTCGAATATCATCACATTGATTTACTGAATATGTCCCTATTTGATGACGTAATCCAAGATCACGCTCCAGATAAGTATTTCTAGTTTCTTCAACTTCAACCCTTTGAAACTTGGAAGCATGTTGCTCACTAGAATCTTGAGCATTAAGTTGACATGGAGATAAAGACTTGGTGGATGATTGATTTTCACCTACTCTCTTAAAAAAAAAAAGTAGAGTTTTTCTTGGTTTATTTATCATTGAATCTGTAATAAAATACATTAAAAATTTATTATTTATTTTATAAAAAATTAGCAAAACCGTAAGTTAAAAGCTAATTAAAAAAAGTCAGCATTCAAATTAATTGTTTTACTATTTTGATCACTCATTGTTTCATGCCATCATTATTTTATAATCCCAAGAAAATGAATCAGCACCTTTTACAAGTTCCACTTTATATGCTATCATCACTATTTGTCATATTCTATTATTTTATAATTTTAAAAAGATGAATCACAGTTCACAAAATCGACATCTTCTCTTCCACAATTCCACTTTGTGTGCCAACCATCATTATCATAAAATCATATTCTATTCTGTAAACTAAAGTTTAAAAGGTAAAGTGCTTTGTACCAGCGGCCGCATCAAGAGACTGGGCATTCGGCGTTGGCTCGGCGGTGAGAGATTCAGCCTGCGGGTGCGGGCCTTGCGACAGTGGCTCGGCGTCACTCATGAGGCAGTGGCTGGGCGTCAATTTGAGCGCAGGAGACTGGGTATTTAGCAGCAGTAAGAGACTTGAGCAATTGAATTTTGGTGAATTTCAAATTCGTATTTAGTTAGATACTAGTGAGTTTTATAAATTGTGATTTGGGAAAATAAGGATTCCTATAATTATTAGGTTTGTTTTTTTTATAAATATTAATAAAAATAAATTTATAAATTATAATTTTTTTTTCAAAAAGCTTACCCGGGCTGCAGCCCGGGTTAGCCTTCCCTCAGCTTCGCCTCTGACTGGAAGGCATGCAACGCTCTTCTTCCTCTTTGGCTTTTTCCAACAATAGGAATTACCCACCCCTAGTTGTCAGTTGAACTAGTGATAGATGCTATTGTGCATATTTTTAGAAAGAGAATTATTTAGCGACTAATAAGGATTTGATTCTCACTTTTTTTCAACTTTCGTGTATATTAACATTCTCCTAAATGTCCAATTTATTAAAGTTTGTCAAAATTTTGTGTTAAAAACCATTAATGATAGGTTTAAGGGCAAATTTAGTATTTTTTCAGTTCCTAAATTAGTGAAGGATGTTATTTTTGGTAGGGGTTGGTATCGTTTGGTTCAGTTCGATTTAGATTTTTGAGTTTGGTTTGTGAATTTTCAGTTTGGTTTTAATTGGGAATTTTAAAAAACTATTTGATTATTTCTATTTGGTTCGGTTTCAATATTAATAATTTTTTTTAACCTTATAAAATACCGAACCAAAAATAAAAAATCAAATTGAATTAGATTTTTGGGTCCCATTCAGTCCATTAAATCACTAGATGCTACATGACATTACTTTCATTTAAAATTTAACTTTTTGGATTTTTGGTTTGGTTTTCGAATATTAATAAATTATGAATTGAAAATTGAACTACAGTATTCGATTTTATACAAAATCAAAATATTCAGATTTTTCTAATAAAAAAAAAATCGAACCAAACCGTTAAAAAGTCAAATAAGATAAAAAAAATTTTATGTCTGGTTCGGTTTTGCACACCCCTAAGTTTTTGTTTCTGAAGGATCGAAAATCTTACCATAGATGATGACTGGGTTTAAATCAAAAACACAATTGAAGATCGGTTTAGATTAAAGATTAGAATTTAGTGTAGTACACTTCTCAATTATATAAACATATTACATAACACATACATCTTTATCTGAAAAATGAAGAAAACGATGATGTATACGTTCTTTTTTTTGGGTTGCACAAGCATTATCATTAGTTTTATAACCTATTAATGATTTTCCCGATGTTTGTAATTATAAAATTAATGATTTATCGGTTTTTGTGATTAATTGCTAATAAACTTTCAGTTTTCGTAATAAATTTTGATTTATCAAATATTTAACTTCGTTTATGAAATTTTATTATTTTAAGCATGATCAGTACTAAAACAAAAATCAATAAATGTTTTTGAAGAAAAAAAAAAACATATTTATTTATAATTCAGCTAATTGCAATGAATATATTTTAAAAAGATTTATATCGTTTTCCTTTTTTCAATGAGTAAGCCTTTTGAGTTTTGATGTCCCTCAAAATTTCTAACTTATTTTAATTGAAATTATGTAAATAACTAAAAACAAATTAATTCATTTCTTATTTTAAATGGAAATTTAATTAAGCACTCACACAAAGTTTTATTTTAAAAATTTATACACCAACCTCCATTCCATGATTTATATTTATATTATAACTTTTAATTGATTTTTTTTAAGAAACTTATAAGAATTTTAAATGATGGAGATAGAAAAATTATGTAGCAAGAAGAAAATAATTTAAGATCTTAGGACTTTTATGTATTCTATAAATAAAGACCTAAAAGAAATATTTTTAGACAAGTGAAATTTTATGGCAAGTTAGTTTATTTTCAAAAGAGTGATAATAGAGTTACAAACTTTTATACACATTTATTTTTATATAAACAGATGTGACATAATTCAATTAGTTGGATTAAATATCTATTGCCCCCAATGATTTATTTTCATTATTTTTTTTATTTTCATCCAATGAATACATTTATACTCTATCAATATGTACAAAATAAAATTATTAGTTTGCAACTCTATCCTTACTCATTTAATACGTGGATTAGTATTTTATAAATTAAAGTGAGGTATTTTATGAAATAAAATTCAATTAGGCTGTCATAAGAATTTTAGAGGGTTTGTTAAAAGGCATGTTCTCTCTCAGTGGATTAGAGGATATATGCTAAGTGGACTAACCGAAAAGATATGGAAAGTTAAACAATAGTGGTTTATTTTCCAAACGGTGATATTTCCACCCGATCTCTTGCCTAATTATTCCATGTATTAATATGGTAATTTACAGTAGAATCATCCTTATTTGAATAAATTTAAATAAAGTAATAATTTTCACAATCAATCAATTTTCCTTTCTACAAAGTTATCACGAAGTCTTTCTTCACAAGTTCTCTCTCTCAGAGTGAGAACCCAGAATGAAAGGATAGTAGCCCATAGGGCTGCAAGAAGTCACCCACAAGTTGGGTGTCCTGTTAACTCAGTTTTAGATTATTTTCGTTATCTTTGTAGAGTTGTTGAAGCCTTGATTGCAGAGAAAGTGGTAGATATCCAAGAGTAACTATCTCATGGAAAAAGAGGAACTAATCTGTAAGTGCAAAACTATTACATTGGAAGAGGGAAAAGCAAATAAAGTAGTTGTGGGTAATGTCGTGACAGGAAAATGGAGAAAGCTAATGGAGGGATGCTTACTGGGTAAAGTCTTACACCTAAGAGGAGTCAGTAGAGAGGGCCTCAGGTCAGCTTTACAGCAGGTGTGGAGGATAGCAGACGAGGTGAAAATCGAAAAGCTGGGAAGTAAGATTTTTATGTTCAAATTTGCCTTTGAAGTTGATAAGAGAAGAGTTTTATCAGGTGGCCCGTGGCATTTTGTATGAGCTTTGATAATTCTAAAGGAGCCGAGTGGAATTGGGGAAATAATGAAACAATCATTTACTCATGCTACATTTTAGGTACAACTCTATAATGTCCCGGAGGGGTGCATGGATCAGGAGATAATAAGAGTGCTGGGGAAGGCGATTGGGATAGTTGAAGAAGTTAATGCGGACGAGGAAAGAGAGTGCATTGGTCAATATGCTAGATTAAGAATTTCAATCGATATTACACAGCCGCTAAAGAAATTATCTATTTGGAACAAGATAGTGCAGAGGATGTTCTAATTCCAGTAGTAAATGAGAGATTACCAGAGTTTTGTTTCTGTTGTGGCCTCATTAGGCATCAGTATAAAGAGTGTGAAAAGTTCAAAGGTCAGCCAAATGACAAACTTGCCTATGGAGTATAGATGCAAGTAGCCCCCTTATTCGGCAAATCCAAAACCAGTAGATTCAGTGAAAGAGGGCCAAAGGCTAATGACAAAATTATTAGCCAGGCAACTAAGAGTAACCACAAAGATTCCAGAGGCAATTCAGATTCCTAGCAACAACAATCCAGTCCATCACACAAGGGTAATGCAATCGAACCAGGAACAGACTTGGACCAAGAAGACACACACGTGGTAGCTAACCGAGGGAGCAACGTAGAGGAAGTAGGTGAAATGTAATTAATGCCTAGCTGGCATAAGTCAAGAGAGCAGATGATATATTGCAACAAGCAACCAATGGCCTCTGACAATGAGAAAACCCCTAGTAAGATAAGCAGTAAAGCATGAAAAACTCATGAAAAAGAGAGAGAATGTGAAAAATTTGCCACTAAGGAAACATCAATTGATGTAGGATTGGACCAACAAGCTAAGGTCAAAGGTAGTGGAGAAGAAGAAGAAGGTGTAGACGATGGCTCAAACTCAACCCAATTAAAGCGCAATAAAAAGAATTGGAAACGTCAAGCCCGATAACAAAATGAGAAGGAGCAAGTAAACAGAGAACATATCTAACCAAAAGGCCGCACTGTGCATCAATGAGAATGAGCCTAAACCATAAAAAGAAGCAAAGTTGTTAGCCCCGTTAAACAAATACAAAGACAAGCTCAGCACCACTCACTTTCAGCAAAACTCCAGCTAACATGAGAATTAATGGTTGCAGAAGATATGGAGGTGTCAATGCATGTTATCACATATATATTGGCAGAGTCTGGTGGCCAGCCCCGTCGACAGTCATGAAAATTCTCAATTGAAATGTCCGAGATTTGGGGAATTCCCGAACATTCTTAGCCTTGCAAAAAATTCTCTAGCAACATAGGCCGCAAATTGTGTTTCTATGCGAAACAAAGCTAACACCTATGCAAATATCAAATGCGAGTAGAAAGCTAAGAATAGAAAGTTGTTTGGTAGTGAACAAAAATGGGATGGGAAGTGGATTGGCTTTGGTTTGGAACAATAATGTTAACGTGAGCATTACTTCATATAGCAGCCATCACATTGATGCCATGGTTCAAAATGGCAATAGGAGCTGGATGAGATTCATGGGAATTTATGGGCATCTAGAAATGGGGCAAAAGAAACACATGGACAATACTGAGAAGATTAGCAGGTTTGTTTGATACTCAATGGATTTGTTTCAGTGATTTTAATGAAATTTTACACCTTAGGGAGAAGACATCTGGTAAGGATAGAAACCTAAATATGATTAGTGATTTCAAATAGGCATTGCAAGATTGTAATTTGATTGATTTGAGATGTAAAGGCTATCCATTTACTTGGGGCAATGGTAGGTTTGGTCCCAACTTTGTCAAAGAAAGATTAGACAGATTTTTGTGTAACAAGGAGTGAAGAGAGGTTTATGATGACTGTGCTGCTCTTAATTTGGAAACATGAACCTCAGACCACTGCCCTGTACTAATGGAGGTAATTGAACAAGGCAGTGGCCTAAGGTATACTAAACAAAGTGCTTCACGAGTACACTACGAAGATATGTGGAGCACTTATAAGGCATGTAAAGACATAATTCAAAGAGAGTGGATGACTGAATTGAAAGGCTGGAGCATAGTAGAATTTAGAGGGAGGAAAAAGAAGCTTGATGAGTTAGTGGATAGATTCAAGGAGCTGAGATTTAGTGGGGAACACTACAACAGTGGAGATGAGATAAAGAGAGTGAAAAGACAAATTTAAAACATTTTGATAGATGAAGAAATTTATTGGAAGCAGAGATCTCGTGCGGATTGGTTGAAAGAATGGGATAAAAACACGAAATATTTTCACACAAAAGCCTCATATTGGAAGAGGAAGAACAAGATTTGAGGCATTGAAAACAGGAAAGTGAACTGGACAGAAAAGGATGAGGAAGTAGAAAGAGAATTTTGTGAGTACTTTGCCAACTTGTTCTCAACAACCAAGCCATATCAGAAGCAATTGGATACAGCCCTAGAAGATGTAACTCTAAGAGTCACTGATGAGATGAACAATCAGTTGTAGCAACCCTTTACAAAAGAAGAGATCTTTGAAGCTCTATTTCAAATGTGTGGTACCAAAGCTCTAGGACCTGATGGTTTTCTAGCTGTTTTTTACCAAAAGCACTGGAAAATAGTAAAGGCTGGAGTGGTGGCTACATGTCTTCACATTCTAAATGAGGAAGGTATAATAACTCCTCTCAATTATATATACATTGCTCTAATTCTGAAGATTATGAAGCTTAGAAATGTGACTGATTTTAGGCTTATAAGTTTGTGTAATGTAATTTATCGAATTGTAACTAAAGCTATTGCAAATAGGCTTAAGCGTATACTTCACTAAGTTATCTCCCTAACTCAAAGCGCCTTTATCCCGAATAGACTCATAACTGATAGCATAAGTGTAGGCTATGAATGTTTACATAAGATTAAGCACAGTAAAGAGAAGAGAAATGGTCTTGTAGCTCTAAAACTTGATATAAGTAAGGCCTATGATAGAGTGAAGTGGCTGTTTTTAAAGCAAACTATACTTAAACTAGGACTTGCTCAATTATGGGTAGATATAATTAGGTGGTGTATCACAATTGCCTTTTTTTCTGTCATCATAAATGGCACAGCAAAAGACTTAATCTATCCTCAGAAAAGCCTAAGACAAGGTTGCCCCCTCTCCCCTTATTTGTTCATTATGTGTGCAGAGGTATTCTCTGTTATGCTGCAACGAGCAGAAAGAAAATAATTAATTCATGGTTTAAAGTTCGGCAACAATATCAACATCTTCCACCTCTTGTTCACTGATGATAGTCTTGATTTCACAAGAGTCTCAGTTAAAGATTGCCAACATCTTAAGCAGATTTTTTATTGTTATATAGCTACATCAGACCGGTTATTCAACTACAACAAATCCTCAATGTTTTTTAGTAGCAGTACGGGCAGAGGAAGCATCGCAACAATATAAAACATCTTCCATTTAAATATAGTCTCCAGACAAGAGAAGTTTGCATCAATGGTGGGGAGGAAAAAGATAAGATTCTTTAATGATATAAAGCTGAGGGTGATGAGAAAAATCTCGGGCTGACAATATAAATTCTTCTCCAGTGGGAGAAAGGAGGTGCTAATTAAGGCAGTAGCGCAGGCTGTTCCAATCTATCCTATGAGTGTGTTTAAGCTTCCTCTTAGTATTTGTGAGGATATCCAAAGAATTATAGCTAGGTTTTAGTGGAGTAGTAACACAGACAAGAGGAGTAATCATTGGGCAAAATAGGAGAGCATGTGCCATGCAAAACAAAGATGAGGTTTAGGATTTCAAGACTTCGCAAGTTTTAACCAGGCCTTGGTGGCAAAGCAAAACTGGAGAATCTTGCAGTTCCTTAACTCTTTAGTGGCCAAGGGGTTACAAGCGAGTTATTTTCGGAGAGTCACTTTCTTAATACAAAACTAGGATCCAAGCCGTCATTCATCTAGAGAAGCATTTTATAGAGGAGACAAGTAATCAATAAGTGGATTAGATGAAGGATTGGTAGGGGCGATCATGTGCAAATTTACAAAGGAAAGTGGATGCCGAGGCCAATGTCCTTTAAATCAATTTCCTCTCCATCTTTGCAAATTGAAGCTACTATCTCAGAGTTTATAGATGATGATAATCAGTGGAAGGTGGCGTTGATATACCAACACTTTATGAAAGAAGATGCGGACATGATCACAAGAATTCCACTTCCTAGCAAATCAATGGAAGATCAATTTCTATGGCACTATGATAAAAAAAAGGACCATAATGTCAAAAGTGGGTACCAAATAGCCTTGAAGGTGAAGCTAGAAGACTCCCCAGGATGCTCAAACCAGAGAGTAAGTTCATGGTCTCTCATCTTGACTCTGTCGTTGCCAAAGAAAATCAAAATTTTTACTTGGTGAGCAGCAAAAAATCTCCTCTCGATAACTGAGAATTTGTGGAAAAGGAAAACTTTAACCCATCATCTCTATCAAATATGTAGAAGTTTCGTGGAGAACACTTTCCATGCATTGGTAGAGTGCAAGTCAGCCCGCAAAATCTGAAAAATCTCTCGGGTGGCAGCATAAATTCGAAGCACTGTAACTCAAGACATTTTTGAGGTGATTCAAGAACTGAAGAGAAGAATAGGCAAGGCTGAAACTGAGTTGGCTGTGGCTCTTTTTTGGTAGCTTAGAGTGCTCGAAATCAAGTGTTATTCAAGGGAAAGAGAGAAGACCCCCGTGTTCTAGTGGCAAAAAGCGGAAGTAGTAGTGGAGGAGTTTAGAAGAATCAGGGAGCTAACAAATAAGAATAAGGCTGGTTAGAAAGAGAAGGTTCAAATGTGCTGGAGCCCCCCTCTAATTGATTAGTGCAAAATTAATGTGGATGCAGCCATAAATTTTGAAGGTCAGTGTGCAGGCATGGGAGCTGTTATAAGAGATAACAATAGTAACTTTGTGGCAGCAGCCATAAAGGCCACAAAGCTTCATGGTGATGTAGCCTTTGCAGAAGCAAAAGAGTGAGTTGGGGTCTAGATGTAGCTAAGCATGCAGGATTGTCAAACATTCTAGTTGAATCAGACTCTCAAGATGTAATTGATTTGGTTAACAACAGGAAGAGCAGCAGAACATAAATCCAGTGGATGATTGCAGAAGTGCAAAGCAAAAGGAATGATTTTCATGCAGTTAAAATCCAACATACTTCAAGATCTTGTAATGCTATGGCTCATTCTTTAGCTAAACTAGAATTAGAAAGAAGTGAATCTATTGTTTGGGTAGGATCATACCCTTCAGAAATCATGTATTTGCTTAACTTGTTGGTTGAATGAATTTGCTTCTTCTCCCAAAAAAAAAATAATCACTTATCCTTTGTAATTTTCTTTGTGACTTAAATCTCTTCGTCTCTTGACTATTAAAGCTATTTTAAGTTTGTTTTGGATTTTTTTTAGAGGTTCAAGAGTAATTTTAAAAAATTAAAAGTTAAATTTAGAGTTTGATAATTTTTTTAACAAATCGTTTTTGTCAAAGAGTGCGACTATTGTCACTCCTATACATATCTCTTAACACCTATTTTCTTAATTAATCCCATTAAAGTATTTTAAAAAATTATAAAATTATTTTAACACCTCCATCAATGACAAAAATACCTTTAATTAAAACATATTAGTGTAAACCTCATTCTCTAATTTTTATTTGTTTTTATTATTTAACCTCATTTCAACAAGAGGATTTCTTCCATTCAAAAGAAAAAACAAACGATTTTCTTCTCTTCGTTGCAATCACCAATGGTAAATTATTTACCCAAAAATTAGAGGAAAAAATAACTTTTTTAATTTCTAAAAATAACTTTTTTAAATTTCTATAATGTTAGATTTTTTTAAGGAAAACAATTATTTGAATTTTGAGTAGGGTTTTAATTAGAATTATCCTATCATGTAATTTTAATTAAGGTTAAAATTGTAAAATAATTAAGGTGTTTTAAAAGGTATTTGGAGGGGTGCCAATAGTCCCACTCTTTATCAAAATCAACTCATTTCATAGAAAATTTTAAAAAGTACGAGAGGAGTAACTTTTCAAACTGGCTTTTTAAAATTAAATTTGGAGAATTAATTTTATATCTAATATAATTCCACATATATCCTCAAATTTATTATAAAAATCTAAAATTATCCTTATTCAATTAGAAAATAAAATTATTAAAATTAAAGAGATTATTATTATTATTATTACAACATAAAAAATAAGAAAATAAAATTAGTAAAGTAGAAAAATTTATTTTAGTTATCAATTTTAGTAAATACACAATAAAAAAATTATATATACAAGTTTATAAATGTGTAAATAAAATTTATTCAACATTATATTCATTTTATATTCTTACAACAATTCAACAGTAAGACTTATTAAACATATACGATTGTTTTTAAAATTCATAACACTTTTACAAGTAAATTTTACCAAATGTTTAATTAATTCTCTTTACAATTAATTATTTCTAAAACATAGTTAACAACAATTATTTGAAAAGTTATAACATTACCAAATTAGCGCTTAACAAATTCTATAAGAGCCTACTTGAGTGTTTTTCAAGTAGATTTACTTGACTTGACGCCTGAATTCGAATTTAGGAGGAGTTAGGAAGTTAAAAAATTGATTTTGTGCTTTGCCCACCTTACTGCCTTTTAAAATAATAATTGCATAAAAAAATGACACAACTTAAAAGTAATTTTTAACTCCCAAGTATAAGAGTGTCTTGTTGTATTATAACTCGGTGAGTCCGAGGTCGATCCACAGAGAAAAGATTTAATTAGTTTATTTTATTTTATCTAAAAATTGAAATTAAAACTTGAATATAAACAACTTAATTTAAATGAAACTATGGAATTGAACTAGTTAGGGTTATGGATCCACTCTTAGAAATAAATAAAACTTAATAAATTCTTGTTGCCCATTTTTTTTAGATTTATTACCTAAAAGATTAATTATACAAATTATTATTATTTTCCCTTTAATTTTATGATGGATTAAGTATTTATTGTGCCAAAATTTAATTTGTCTACAATAAGTCAAAATACCATTTCATCATGTCTTATATTAAGTTCTTAAGAATTTATTGTGCCAAATTCATTTGTTTGTCTACAATAAATCAAAATTTCAAAATATAAAATATGTATAAAATTAAATAGAAAATAATTTTATTTATAAAATTAAAAATAGAATTTGATTAAATAATATTTATTTCCTAAGAATTTCACCTTCCCCTAACTAATATTATTTAGTTAAGCATAATTAAAATAAAAAGAAGTAGTAAAATTGAATTACTTATAATTAAAAGAAATAAAAACAACTAAAATTGGAAATAAAACTAATTTTATTAATGAAAATAATTATACAAAAGATTAAAAACACACCTGGAAATCAAGATTACAAGGAGATTGAGAGAATTTGAGAAAAAGAGAGTTGTAGAGAGATGATTAAAACATAAAAATGAGACTCTATTTATAGAAAAATAAATTCATAATCTAGTGCTTTGCGGTCCATCATAGGCTTCATGCATGTGCTCCTCACAACCCTTAGATCAAGATTCAATGGCTGGTCAAACTTCAAAAGTCAATCATCACACATGGCATCATTTGACTCGTCCGATTTACCCAAAGAATGGTTGAGATTTGGCGGGTTAATGGGTGGATCGGGTCGACCCGAATACAAAGATTCGGATCCTCCAACTTGCTTCACCAACCATTGTCACGTGGCACAATCATAGCCATTGAATCATGAACGGTTGAGATTTGGTCAAGATTGCCAATTATCCCATGCACTCATATCTATTGTAAGCTCATTTCAGCATCCAATCAGTGTTCGGTTAACAGGAAAAGTCAACTTTTTTTACACAAGCCCAATTTTAAGCCGATTTTGACTGATCTTAAGGTTTTCGGACCTCCGGAATCCAAATTTGACCTCCGTTTATCTGTTTGGAGCCTCGAAGTACGTGAAATTAATATTTTTTCTAATAAACACATAAAAATACACAAAATTAAATATATTTAAAACATAATTAATAATTCATAATATATTACATAAACACAAATATAAATTATAATATAAGTATAAAATAATATATTATCGCTTGATAATTAAACAATTTTTAATACTAATCAAAAAACTGTCTGAATATAAGATTAATTTATCTATGTTATCCTTACCAAATTACCCACAAAATATATGTTATTGTGTCATAATATTTAAGCTTATACAATATATTGTTTCCTAATGAAAGCAATCATTTATAAAAGTATATTTTTCATGAGATGCTTCCGTAATTAAACCCATTATTTTAAGTTTAATATCCATAATAAGAATCGTATGGATAAATTGGTAGGCTAATTCATTTTCTTCATTTGGTGGTTTCTAATAATCATTCTTGAGACAATTTCAACCAACGTGAGAGAAGACATGATATTGTGGACAATTCTTGAATCCATCAAAAGCCATGGGAAAAATTAGCCACAGATGTTCACTCAACTTGCTCGGTTCTCATTTGATCCATGTTTCAAGTGTACTTGCAAATTTTGGGCGCTGATTTTAATTTTACTAACAAATCTCACCAAGTATTTCTGAACCATTTACGAAATGCAAATTAATATTTTACTGCAAGTTTAGTACCATTCTAGTCTCGACATGTATTAATATTTTCAATGAAGAAACAGAGACTAGTTTCTTGCATTTGGTGTCTTGACTCTTGAGTTATCCAAAGCCTCGTGCCTCTGTTTCTGCTTCTCAATGATAATATATATACGACCACAACTGTCTCTCACCTTTCCTCTAACAAACTCATGCGCAACATCATCTTAAACTAAGGCTGCGTAAAGGCAATAAAATGACAAGAGTCATGACACATGATGGGTTCTCCCATTCGTTTTGGTTTTGCTAACTGAAAATTCAAAACAAGCTCCATGAAATAAGCCAAAACCCACCAAAATGTTCACATTCAATTCGTGTGAAAGCCAGCTCTTCTTTTTGTAACTGCATCACATTCTTGTTATCTTGCGTGTGGGTATGATATCAGAACAACATCATAATAAATGAAAGCAAAATGGAGAGGCTAGTAATGAGATATGGTAAGAAGTTGAAGAAGCTGTTGAAGAAGATGTTGAAGTTTTCGAGTTCGGATAAAGCAAGCCCTGTATCTCCTACTCCTTGTGCTGTTCATTGTGAGGATCTCTTCCTGCAATCAGCAGGGAGAAAAGAAAAAGATCGCCGACGCAGAGACTATGATGATGATCCATTCACGGCAGGTTACATTGCAGCTCAGAATTACTTCACCCTAAGGCCAAACATTTATATGTAAGTGAAATAATTAGATGTTGATCATGATGGAATCGTATTTTAGGTTTTTATAACTTGTTGACGAACAGCAAAACTCATCAATTTCACTAGAGTTTGCCCAGATCAATATCATTTGTAGTTGCTCAGTTATCATATATTAAACTTTTGAGTGGCATTTGAATTGCATGCTCAACCTACACCATTACCCTTGTGGCCCGTCACATTTAAGTCTTAACTGTCGTGTGTGTCAAGCAAAGAATATGTAATTCTCATAGCAGAGAAAAGATGGGAATATGTTTTTGAGTCAGACAAGAAAAAGGATCATTTGCCAATTTTTCTGTAGGTCAAAAACAGATAGTTATCTTTAGTGAAGCCTGAAAAAGGCCATCATAGGATCATATACATCTCGATTAGCTTGAATGCCAAAAACAAAATCTGCATGAGCGTAGTCCTTTATGTATTGAACCACCAATTTTTCACTGTCATGATCTTTGAGGTTGCCTAGCAAATGCTTCACATCTTTTACATCAGAAAGCAAGTCCTTTCCTCCATAGCTGAGGAAAAGAGGTAGGTCTTTTGGAATTTTTGTCATGTTGTACACAGGAGGTGTAGGCTGTCCGTAATGATTCATGTTGTCATCTTCATTGCCATAATCATACATTGCTATGGTGCCCTTTCTAGCCACTGTCCAAAAACCAAAACCAGTGAAATTAATTGTAGTCAAGTCTTGTTAGTTTGAGATTTGTTATTGGCTCAGCAATTAGAGAAACGCATACTTTGAGCCAGATGGATCATGTTCTTTGTCGCCGTAGATTGAGGTTCATGTTCAAGAAAAGTATCCGTCCTTGACGAATTTAAGCAGCAATTCTGGCCTGAAAATAGAAACAATTTTGTTCTCAATTTAGGAAATATACAAGATTCTAATGAGCAAGCCTACGACGTCAAGATTGAATACCTGTGAAAGAACTCATCAAGTTAGAGCAGTTATTGCTTGGCTTTTGGCAAATATCTTCCAGAAGTTTGGCTACAGCACCCCTGTTCTCTCATTAAAGAAAATATATTAATGATAGCACGTCCATAATGATAATTAAGTTCTTTAGTTGTTTTCTTACCCTCTAGGAGCAAATTCATGGAGACCTAACCAGTAAATGTCCTGTTGAACACAATGAGGAAACAAGAAAATATAGAGAATATTGTCAGCTAATTTTGCATTAATGAAATTTAGGAGTCACAATTGAACAATTGAGACCAATAAATCAGTCTTACTTCAGCTAGAAATGCATCAACAGCACTTCTTGCAAGCTGTGACGGCATCTGACCCAGATAAGCAATCGGGCTGAGCAAAGCAGCTGATCTTATCATACTTGCCAGTTTATCTTGTGAAAAAGCAGCAAAAGCAACTAAAGTTCCCTACAAAAGCAGTTTCGGATTTACAATTGCCCAGATGCTAGTTCACGAAAAGATAGCCAAAGCAACAGAGAGCAGAAATATTCACCAAGGAATGCCCAACATAGTGTAGTTTCTGCTGCCCTGTCTGATCATGCACAAATTTGACCGAAGCTGTTACATCATAGGCCATTAATTCATCCCATGTCCATTCCCAGTAAGCCTGCAAAAAGTTTACAAAGGCAAAAATTTTAGTGGAATACATTTTAAGGATCAGCTAATAGAGTATGACAGTAAATCATATGGAAAAAGCATATTGAGAACCGGATCATTAGGACTAAGTGATGTGTGTCCGAGACTGTATTTAGTGCCACGAGTGTTGGCAATCCACACGTCATAGCCCTTTTCTGCCAAGATGAATGCCAAAGATTCATTTGGTGAATTTAACAGCCATGTTATCCCATCCTGCCACCACAAATAGATTTAATATCGTTTCATCTGATGTGCAGATATTCGCAGGTTATAAAATACGAATTTTTGAATTTGTTACCACTAACCATCAAAAGTCCATGTTGTAGCAAAACTGGGGGCATGTCAGCTGGCTTGCCAGACCGTGCTTTTGGCATCCTCTGCATGCTAAGAATGTAACCATCTTGTGTTGTTACCTACAAACCCATCAGAAGTTTTTACTCATATCACTATTAATCTCAGAAACTTGATTGAATTGAACAAAATATTGAAACACTGATCCGAGTGTGGTACCGTATGTTCATGGCAGATGTAGCCTTGTGATTGCACCATTGATCTGCAAATACCATCAGCAGCAGGTGGGGAAGATACAAACTTTCCCTCATGACCATTGATTGAATATATCTTTGTTCTTGATGCCGCAGCTGCTGATACACAGAATAGAGTCACAAAACATAAAGAGATTAAAGAGTTTAACATTTTTTAAGTTATTAACCGCTGCAACAACTCAAAATCTTCCCTCATTTTTATAGTTGACAAATTTCACAATCAACTATGGCACTATAACATTTCGTTTCTGCCACGATTTTTCATTTCTTTAAGAATTCCCTGGAGGCAAATTTGATGCATTGAAGAGAAACGTAAACGTATGAAGTTAGATAATTAATAACGAAATGTTGGTGCAGACGACAAGAAAAGCTAATGCAGATAAAGCTAATAGAAAGGTCGTGTCATGTTTTAAAACAAAGTGCGAGTAAATTGCATTGAAATTTGAGAATAAACCGGTTTGATAAGGACTTGTGATAGGGATGCTTGGTCAACTAGAAACAAAGAAGTGAATTGAGGCATGTTCATGAGGCAACATCTTCGTTACCTGCATTAAATAATTTGATTATAATCTCATGATATCTGCTTAACTAAAAGTATTGTAATATGGAATAAAGGGACTCTAAACAATGTTGGTTCTGCTATAATCAAATGAGATTAATGATGTTCAATAACCAAATGGAATGTGAAATATACAATTAAGTGATATTTGTATTAACATAAAAGTCACTTAATAAAAAAAAGGGTACATCTTTAGAGAACCAACACAAATGATTCGAGCAGACTCTCTCTCTTTTTCTTTCTATGAGTTGTCTCATTTACATTTTCATGGTAGCTTAAAGAAAGCCATGAGAGGCTCATACAGAACTTGCCCAGCATTTTCACCCATAACATAGTCTGCATGAGCATAATCCTGTCTGTACTGAACTACAAGCTTATCTCCCTCATGATCTTTGAGGCTCTCCAGCAGCAGTTTGACATCATTGACATCCGAAAGAGCGTCGGCTCCTCCGTAACTGAGAAAGAGAGGAAGATCATGCGGAATGCTTGTCATGTTATATAGAGGCGGATTCGGCTGCCCATAGTGTTTCTCGTTCTCTTCTTCATTGTTGTAATCGTACATTGCAATGGTTCCTTCTCTAATCACTATCCAAAATTGTCAGTCTTGAAAGTAGAATACTTACGCTCCTTCAATTCATAGCTTCTAATCATAATATGAAGACTTACTTTGAGCTACGTGGATCATGTTCTTAGTTGAAGTTGCCTGAGGCTCGTGTTCTAGAAATACATCTACTATCGAAGAGTTTAGGCAGCAGTTTTGGCCTATAAGTAGTTACAAAACATTTCAACTAAGTAATTAAAGAAGAATCCTTCAAGATTTGGGGGATTATTAACGGATTAGGGCACATATATACTACCTGTGAAAGAGTTCAATAAGTTGGTACAATCAACTCCAGGTTTTTTGCAAATGTTTTTAAGAAGTTTGACTACAGCCTCCCTGTTGAACCAGAGGAAGAAATTCAAAAAATTAAGAGAAGTGAGATAATGTTGATCTCAGAAAATTTAGATAAAGTCATGCTTGATACGGGAAAAAACAAGGAGAATTAATTATATACCCTCTTGGATCAAATTCATCAAGGCCTAACCAATATAATGCCTGTGAAAAGAAGATATACAGATTATCAGGAATTTCTGTTGAATTAATGTAGATTTAAAAAAAAAAAAGATTAGTATTCACCTCAGCTAGAAAGTTATCGGCAGCATTTTTGGCAAGTGGTGAGGTCATTTGTCCAACATAGGCAATTGGACTAAGCAAGGCAGCTGACCTTAACTTGTTCACCAGCTGATCCTTAGAAAATGAAGCCAAAGCAATCAGAGTTCCCTACAAAACGATTTCAGAAATTAGCTTTGTCTCTATTGTTTGTTAACAGTATTCAAAAAACAAGTGAAGCTACAAAATTGTGAAAATCACCAGTGAATGCCCAACATAGTGTGGTTTCTGTCCCGTTTGATCATGCACATGTTGTAATGTAGCAGGAAGATCGTAGGCTACTAATTCATCCCACGTCCAATCCCAGAAAGCCTAAAACACGTCAAAACTTGTATAAATAGAAATCACAAAGATGGAAATTAAGACACAGTTCAAGCCAAGCAGCATACTGAGTCATCAGGACTGAGTGACACGTGGCCACGGCTATATTTGGTTCCACGCGTGTTGGCAAGCCACACATCATATCCATTATCAGCCAACAAGAATGCCAATGATTGCTCTGGAGGTAATAGCAGCCATGTTACTGCATCCTGCCATGGATCAATAGCTTGTTACATCCATGATATTATCAAAAATTTTCAACTACTTGTAATATATAAAGCTAGCGACAATGCAGAAAAGAATTACTAACCATTAAGAGCCCATGTTGTAACAAAACCGGTAGCCTATTTCCTGGTTCACCGCCTGATCGTCCCACTGGAATTCTCTGCATGCTGAGGATATAACCGTCTTTTGTAGTAACCTGTTATAATTTCATTACCCTTAATAATTAGTGGTATGCCTTAACCTTAAGAACTTTGTAATTGTGATGAATTTTGGGTATGTTACCTTATGTTCTTCACAAACATAATTTTGTGCCTCGACCACTGATGCACAAATACCATCATCACTGGCTGCTGGGGCTAAAGCAGCCTTGTGACCTTTAGCTGAAAACAACTTTGGTCTCAATCCAACGGCTGACCCACAGAAAAGAACCAACACAATTATAGACATTAAACCGTTGGCCGTCTTCAATTTTTTTGTTTTCATGTTTCCTGCTGTCTCAACAACTTCCAATGATACAGCAATTTTCTTTTTCTTGTTTTTTTAATAATAGCAAAATGCCAAATAAAAACAAAAATGAGTATTCACATGAAAATGTATTGAACATTCTTCGCCATCAGGTTTAAATAAGGTATCTAGTGGGACCTAGATGATTTAATTTATATTTCATCGCTAGCCAGGATTCCACAGTTGTACAAAATTTTTCTAGGTTTGTTTTTCATTGCAAAGAGTGATCAAGTGCAATGTGGCAAATATCTAAGCCAAAACATGGGCAGAAAGAAATTGCCATGCTTTGACAAATCTCTTTTGTCTCATCAGTAAGAGCTGCACATATAGCTCCAATAGAAGCGTAAAAAACTAAGAACCCATGTCCTTTTCTGTTCATAAATTGACTAATTAAAAATCATTTTTTCTTCTCTTACCATGAGAGCAGCGATTTATGGGGCTTACAAGAATTCAATCTACTCACCTTTGGAATTACCTACTGAGAATTGTTGGTTTCTGTTCATTTGTAACACCATTTATAGAATGGGTTCACTTTGATACATTAATTAGAGAAACGTAAGCTGAAGCACAACAGTTACAAACAATATGCAACACAAGGACATGCTTATCATATAAGCGTCGATGTTATGCATGCATGGAAACCAATTTATTAACTAACCACAGTACAATTATAGGACAGTAACAGGAAGTAGTGGACACAAGCTCATTATTTGCACAAGTCCACCTTCACTGACGCTTAAAGAAAGCAATGAGAGGATCATATACAACTTTCTTAGCATTTACACCTAGGATAAAATCTACGTGAGCATATTTATCAATGAAATGAAGCTCAAGCCTGTCCCGAACGTGATTTTTCAGGCTATTGATCAAGAGCTTCACGTCTTTAACATCAGAAAGAGAGTCAGCCCCTCCGTGGCATAGGAAGAGTGGAAAGTCCTTTGGAATGCTAGTCATGTTGTATACTGGAGGAGTAGGCTGCCCGTAGTGTTTCTTATTCTCATTTTCATCTTTGTAGTCATACATTGCCACGGTTCCTTCTTTGATCACTGTTAAAAACACAGGGTTAATGGGACCGGAAAATATTTTTTTAATTTTCATCAGTTTAGAGAATCATTCGAGCCATTTTGTTTATTTAGAATAGGTTTTTGCATCGCACCAATAGAGGAACCCTTACTCTGAGCAAAATGGATCAAATTCTTTGTGGCTGAAGACTGAGGCTTGTGGCTAGACAGAACACTTGCTCCTGAAGAGTTTAAGCAGCAGTCCTTCCCTGCAATTAGGAAAATATTTGCTACAAGGTGTACATTTCTAAGTCTAAGTGCCACAATAGCAAATCAGGAACATGTATGCTACCTGAGAAAGCAGACATGAAGTCCCTGCAATCGATTCCTTGTTTAAAACAAATTTCCGCAATAAGTATGATTGCGGGTGCCCTGCTAGTTTGGGGAAGCGGATTAAAATGAACTTTCTACCAGTCTAATTCACCAAAACTGATTGGCACAATAAATCTGGAGAGATATATACAATTTATGCATGGAAAGTAAGATGTTATCCTTTTTGTAGTGCAAGGATAAAAGCTAAAAATTTTACCCCAATGGATCAAATTTGGCAAGATCCAACCAGTACGAAACCTGTCAAAAGATACAACAGCAATATATAGATTATCTGATAGATCCTTGTAGACAACTGAGAAAATCAACTTGGGTAGAAAGCTGAAGTATTCACATTGGCAATCATGTTGTCGGCAGCAAGTCTGACAAGGTTGGAGCTTATTTGATTGAGATAGGATACTGGGGCAAGTAAGGCAGCTGATTTCCACATATTTAGAGGTTGTTGGTTGGATAAAGCACCAAGAGCAATCAAAGATCCCTATGAATTAATTTTAGAGTTAGGCTCCTCATATTTTGCTTAAAAAAAAAAAAAAAAAACCTTGAACCGGCAGTACAGTGTCTTTATTCACCTGTGAATGCCCAACATAGTGCAGTTTCTGTCCTGTCTCATTGTATACGTACTGGAACATAGCTGGAAGTTCATCCGAAACTAATTCATCCCACGACCAATTCCAATAAACCTGAGAAAACCAAGTAAAAATCTTTAATATTGAACAACCGAAAGGATCAACTCAAAAGGAAAGCAACATCAAGAAATAGGAAAATAACCTTGTCTTGGGGACTGAGAGATGAATGTCCAAGGCTATATGTGGTTCCGCGTGTGTTGGCAAGCCATACATCAAACTCATTGTCTGCCAAGACAAATGCCAAAGCTTGATCTGGAGGTAATAGCACCCATGATGATCCATCCTATCACAACACAACTACAATTTATTATCCTCGTCACTTGCTTCATCAACTGGGAATCCCATAAAAATTATCAAACACTTGCATAAAAATTACTTAACCCCTAGTAATCCATGCTGTAACAAAACAGGAGGCCTGTCTCCCGGTGCTCCCCCTGATCGTCCAACTGGAATTCTCTGCACGCTGATAATATAGCCATCTTTTGTCATGACCTAATTAAAGCAGATTAAAATAGACTAGCTGAGATTACCGTTGTCAGTAGTCAATATGCCTTTAACTTCATCAACAGAAATAGTAAAGTATTTAGGCAAGCATATTACTCGATGTTCTTCACAAGCATAGCCTTGTGGCTTCACCATTGTCTCACAGAGACCATCAGTGGGTGAGGCAGCCATGCCATTCCGACCCTCAGCTTGAAACAACTCTATTCTAGTTCCAAACGCTGATCCACATAAAAGAATCACGACACATGTTGAGGTTAAAACAACTTTCATCTTGGAATATGTCTTCTTTCTAACAGACCTCAGAGCTGTGAGGAATTTATAGTCTTACAAAAATAAATAAAAATTGTGAGATAATAACCACATCAAATCTTGAGAATCTTTGTCAACAGATTGAACTAACGATGTAAACAAGGCGTCTGGCAAACCAGATATCCTAATGCTGTAAACGAAGATAAACTGTGATCTCATCAATGCCGAGGATTCCTTATTACAACAAGAAATTCGAGGTATCTTTTCACACGACAGCTAACAACGGCAAATATGTAAGCCGAAACATATGCATTAAGCAAATATAACCTTCTTTAACTTTAGAAGAATTTATTTGATGAATTAGTGATTGCTTGTAATGTTGTAATCCGCTGACTTTACTTTATGCTGTTTCACTTCTTAGTTTCTTAAAAGTTCGGCAACTTGTTCAATTGTCAACTTCACTAAGAATGTAATCACTATCAATCACATCGAGATTATCTACCAGAAGAAAACAAAAAACTAATTTTATGTGGCAATTTTTGTGCTTGCTTTGCGGGGATTCTGAGTTTACACTTCGTTCCATGTTCACCCTTTACCAATAGAATTTTTTTACATGTTTTTGTTGAATTCAATTTGCATGCACTTAAAACTTGCTTGTATACGTCGGAGGAAAGCTTGTCCTTAGCATTTAGATGCTCTCTATTCATACAACCAAAGAAGTTTCGAAATTATTAAAATGGACTCCAATTTATTAACCATAGTACAAATTAATTGAAGGCCAGATCATTGGATGAAGTCGTGAACACATGTTCATTCTTTAGTAGTGAACACAAGGTCATTATTTTGCACAAGTAGATCCTTAGTGACGCTTTAAGAAAGCTATGAGAGTATCATATACGACTTTCTTAGCATTTGTACCCACACAAAAAAAAAAAAAAATCTACATGAGTGTTTGGTCAATTAAATAGGGCAACTATGTTCAGACTTTATCCAAAGCCTCTTTATGCTCGTCTTATTCTGGTAAAATAGGGCAACCACAATAAGGCTTCACTTAAAGTCTTAATTATGCTCGCCTTGCTTTAAAGCACGAGATAGAAGAAAACAAGCAAGCAAGATTTAGGCAAGGAGACTGTTGAAATGAGGATAGACCCAGTCAAAACTACCTTCTCATTCTCTTTGAAATTTTAGGAATTGAATCTTATCCTTAAAACCCATTCTTCCATAATCCAAATGGGAGAGGGGGATGGGACTCTATCCTTAAAACCCACAATACTGCAATCCTGGAAAGGGATTTCCTTAAAAACTCCAAAGAGTACCAATAGTGTGGGACTTTAAAAATAAAAAAATAAAAAACTCCATTTTAGCTCTCTTTCTCTACATTATCCCTGGGGGTTGAATCTTGAACATATTTTCTTTCTTATCCATCTTTATTCCTTCTTATCTTTATTTTTTCTTATTTAAAGGGAAAGTTTCTTTTTTTTTTTAACACAAAAATCGTACACATTGTTTTTCTTACGAAAACTAGTGACACTGACTTGAGGGTTGGAGGGTTACGTCGAAAAAGCTTTTAGCGACTTTGACCATTTTTGTGTTTGCAAGTACTTGCCAGAGTTGGATTAATGGTCATCATTTTTTTATCGGGCTGCTAGGTTAGGGCAAAAATCATCTCTCCATATAAAAAAATTCAAATGTTGGCATTAATATCTAGTTGGTAGCTCACACACTGATACGACCAAATTTTACCATTAATATTTTGGTGCCATATGTGGAAATGGTACAAGAAGCCAATTTACCTAAGTAGTAACACGTGTGTGATCAAAAGGAAAAAAAACGAGCATAAAAGGGGTGAATTAAGGATGCATATCAGTGACGATGAAACGGAGAGGGAGAAACACAGGTTCGATGAGAATGTCACCTTGAGGAAAATTGGCCACGAAGCAAGAGATAGGGTAATGATAACTTTATGAAATAAAAGTTATCATGACACTTTTAAATTTAAATTAATAATACTTAGAGAGTAAATAATGTGTTTTCAGTGAATTTTTGTTATATTTTGCATAAACATTCATCTTAATTTATTCATAATAAATTTTGTTTGATTTAGAATAATTTATGTGCTAAATCATATGCGTAATTGTAGTGTCTGGAAGCCCAAATTTCAAAGAAGGAATGTTGATACAATAAGCTTGTAAAATATGGAAAAGAACTTGGTTACAAAAGAATTAAAATAAATTTGAAACAGTGCAGTTGCTGTAGCAACCATTATTGTAGCAACCATTACTGTAGCAATCTTCGAACAACGACAGAGAAAATTATGCGCGGAATAATTACAAAATTGCGATCTGCAGTTTCTTAATCTGACTTATGCTCGACCTAGGCTTCCACTTACCCTAATTTTCAATTATAAAAGAAGCACATATCATAAAGAAAAGGGAGAGTCGTCACCCAAAGAGAAAAACCATAAAGAAACAAACGAAAAACATGATTCAAGTGAGAGATTGAGGGTTGCACAAGAGGAGAATTTGCATAAATAAGTCAAGAACCCAATCCTTCTTATTTTTCTCTTGTTTTCTTGTTTACTTTTTTAGTCTTGAAAATGTGTTTGATGACTGAAACTTTATTCTTTATTTTTCTTTTGCAAACCATGAACTAAATTTATTTGTAATTGAGTGATAAACAATCTTGATAGTTTATTGACTGAAAATATGAGTTGTTACATGTTTGCTGTAGCATTTTGTTTTGAAAGTAATTATTTTTATTCATTATTTCGGCTGATCACCTATTTAATGATACTAGTTAAGGAAGAGCCACAAAAGGATCTATCTTAGTGGAACATATCAGAGAAATACTTGGTTTTAGACTGAGTTTCCTGGATTAAGTTTTACATTATCCTAAAAGGGTCGTACTTGATCTAAAATTAATGATGAACTAGATATATGGATTCACCTTGTAGAGTAATTAGAACCTAAACGTGTAATATTATATTTTATGTTGGCATAACAACTTATCATTGTTAAGTTGCATATAGATATAAGATATTCAACATGCGACAGCTGAGGATATGTAAAGATTATGCTACAGCAAAGGAACCAAGCATTAGAAAACAATCAAAATCATTAAAAGAGTTTATTCACTCAACTACTCTATATTCCCATTGGTTTTATCTTTGAGTTTGACGTGATAATTTACTTTATTGCATTTTATTTATTGTGTTTTTATTTTAATTAGTACATTAGTTTCATAAATTGTTTATTTTAATTTAGAACAAAATCTGCACTGTTAGGATTGTTGTAGCAAGTCTGATAACATCAATCCCTGTGGAAACGATCTTGAATACTCATCATTATATTACTTGTTGTATACACTTGCACATTGACACCAATAGCATTTGAATTTATACCCAACATGTAGTAAATAAAAGAATGAAGCAGATGAATAGCCTGACAATGTTATTGTAAGAATTACGGGAAAGGAAAATGAGACTCATTGAAAGGAATTCTGCTGGGAATGCAGTACGTAAATCAAACCACATAAGACATGCATTAGAAAAACTAGGAAATATTGTATCAATACCACAAGAATGGATTATCCCTTTCAAAACAACTTAAACCTTAGAATAAAGGTTTGAAGTAAGGAGAATATTGAACAAAGAGAGTTTATACAACGTCTGTCTGATACAGAGCATGAACACAAGCAAATAAGTAATGAGAAAAGTAACCCATTGACAGAAGTGTAATGCTTAACATCATTGCAGAGATACATGGCCTTCCCTTTAACATTAGAAAGGCGAGCACATGATTGGTATAGAAAACTACTATAAAGAAATATCATAATTGTCAATCAATTGTATAAGGATTTTACTGAACAATTTAAGGGTGTTATGACCCTTAAGATGATCTAATGGAGCTTACAAGTCTTAAATAAGGTGAAGAGGAAACTCTTAGAGATTTTTTGAAAAAGTATCATAGAATTGTCTTAGAATATAGTGCTTTTAATCATCTGTAAGCTTTAAGGGGATTAAAAGGAGATCGTAGTACAACCTTATGACCAAGTAAAGATATATATACAGATTGAAAAAGTATAAGTAGCTAAAGTCAAATGTAAGCAGTTGTACGAGATAAGAAGATGGGAAAGGAGAACTCAAAGAGGAAACATGTTGGCTAGGTATCATGATAGAGCATATGTAAGTAAGACAATGTTGTAAGGTCAACACCTTACTCATGGCAGAATGTTTAGGTCAGATTTCTTCATTTTACCTAATGAAAATTAGTTGAGATCCAATCATCAACAGAATGTTCTATCAAATCTTAAATTGATCATACTTGCTCGCCCATTGGTTAGTAAGCAGAAGAAACAAAATGAATTGTTTAAAATACATAAAGGTTTCAAGTCTCAAAACCTACTTGGGAAAGACAAGGAGCCTAAACTTGTTAATTCTTCTCAGTCATGAGTAGGTGAGCATAAAGATATAAGCATGAAATCTTTTTTTAAAAAATCCTTTTAAAGCAAGTAAAGGTTTCAAGTCTCAAAACATGCTTAAGGTAAGACAAGAAGCCTAAACTTGCTAATTCAGCTCGGTCATGAGTAGATGAGCAAAAAGATAAAAGTACAAAATCATTTTAAGGGCAAGTGAATGTTCAAGTCTCAAAACCTACTCGAGGTGAGACTAAGAATCGAAACTTTCTAAGATAACTCGTCATAAGTATATGAGAACTTATAAAACTCATTAAGAGTAGGCGACAACCTATAAAACTCGTTAGAAGTAGAGAAAACTTATAAAACTCATAAGGAATAGGTGAGAACTTATAAAATTTGTAAGGAGTAAGCGAGAACCTATGAAACTCTTCATGAGTACGCAAAGTCGCTATAAGTAGACGAAAATTTATTAAACTCACCATCAGTAGGCGATAACTTATTAAACTCGCCATGAGTAGGTGAGAGCTTATTAAAATTGTATTAAATATGCAAGAACTTCTTAAACTCGTCTTGTGTAGGCAAGAACTTATTGAACTCGCCATGAGTATGCGAGAACTTATTAAACTCAACATGAATATGTAAGAACTTATTAAACTCTACCATGAATAGGAGAGAATTTAATAAGCTTTGTATAAGTATGCAAGAACTTATTAAATTCTACTATAGGTAAGAGAGAGCTTAATAAGCTTTACTATGAATAGGCACATAGAAAAATGAGAAACGCAAAGTATCTTTAAGGCAAGTAAAGGTCTCAGATATTAAAACCTGATCAAGATAAAATAAAGGGCCTAAACTTGCTAACTAAACTCGACCACAAATAGGTGAGCAGAAGAAGGGGTATCTTCAGCCTGATCATTATCAGCAGCTGTTTTCTAAGATTAAGATTCAAGAGACTTCATCCTTTGTTCAAACAAAGACTTCTGGTTGCCAAGTTGACTCCTCACGTTTTTTAATTCCTTCTTAAACTTGATAGTTTTAACCTTAAGCTTATATTCAGTTGTCCCAATCCTTTTCTTCCAACACTGGATTTTAGTCTTTGTATTGTTGTCATACCTCGCAATCCACTCCTTATAGTTGGTTGCCATGCAGCCCAGCTAATAGGAGCGTAACTTAAAGGCATTTATTAGTTCACCAAGGGTGTTGTTAGTCTAAAAAGCTACACATATTATAATTTTGATAATAACAAACATGTGTCTGAAGTAAATTGAAAAATATTGTATTTCACAGTTCACTACTTCTTGAAGGATATTATTTACTAAGAAGTAAATCACGTGAAATCAAGTTTAAGACACTTAACGGATAACGGTGCGATCAAGAATAAAGTTTAGACCTCAACGGACTCATTATTGCGACAATTTATATAAAGCTGGTATGATTTAATATATACATGATTTAGCATTTGAGAATCAAGATTTTATTTAATAAATCATCATTTTTCTTAAAACAAAGATTTTACAAGTATAAGCTAAGTATTTTATGAAATTAATTATTTTTCAAGATTTGGACTAAAATGAAAAAGTTTTGTAATCTTTGATTTTAATAAGTATTATTTTGAATTCTGAAGTTGGTCCTATGTACAATATTTAAAACTTTTTGGGCCATCTATAATTTATGAAAATTTAAGGACCCGAATGTAAACATTCAAAATTGGATAGAGAGTGAGCAGCTAACCGCCTAACGGTTAGCGACTATCTGCTTGGGGAAAATCTCATATTTTCAAATTTTGGACTAAATTGAAAGGATTTGAGAATTTTAAAATTTAGGGGTATTATGTTTAATTTTGAAAAGGACTTCTTTGAAAATATTATTATATTTTAGACCATGGCATAATTTCAAAAAAATTGGGAATAACAGACATTATTTAGAAATTCTGAGATTAGACCTTTTTACAAAGTTTTATGACATTTTGAGCCATAATATAATTATGAAAGGTTTTTGGCACAAATGTAATTCAAATTTAACGATAACATCACTGTTTTAGAGCGGCGAGCTGGATAAATCAAGCGGCTAGCCACTTAAGTGCTGGAATTTACCTATAACGACTAGTTTTCGGGCTTTGACTATAAAAACTCAACTCCAACTTCAATTTAAGGACTTTTGCAAACATAAACAAGTGCATAAAATATATATTGAGCTTCCATTTCGCAAATCATCTTATATTGAATCATCTTTGTGCTATTATTTGTAGATTCACTCTAAAAGAGAGTTGTTTGTTGTATTCTTCATTTTTCATAGTAAATTTGAGAGTGCAAAAGTGTGGGAAATACTTGTGTGAAGAGATTGAGAGATAATCTCTTAGTTGTAAAGGTTTATTGACATCTTGGAAGTCAATTATAACGAATTTGAAGCCTTGGGCGGCTTAGGATAGTGAAATCATCGAGCTTTGTTGGCTTGGAGGCATGGACGCAGGCGGAGATTGTCGAACCACGTAAAAATTCTTGTATTTGTTTTCTCTTCCCTTACTCTTTTATTATTGTACTATACTGAATTTATTGTTTTCAATTCCATTAAGGCATTAAATTGAATTGTTGTGCAAATTGTTTAGCATAAAATTTAAAATCATAATTACCCCATTTCTTGGGTTGCATAACTTGCATTTCAAGTGTGACCTTCCACGTCTTCAATATCCTTCTTCTTAACCATTCTAGTAGTAGAACTCAAACTTTGACAAGGAGGACATATGAAGATAACACACAAAGAGTTAGGGAATGGTGAGGAGGCCTGGTGAGTAATAGTAGCGAAAAAGGGATTTTTTACACATGCATTATAGTTTCCAACTTGTTTTGTTATACTCTCAATACTATAAATTGGGAGACTAGTGTTTAGGTGATAAAATAAGACGGATATAAAAAGGCTTTACTCAAAGCCTCATTATGCTCGCCTTGTTATTATATGGTAAAATAGGGCGACCACAATAAATCTTCACTCAAAGTCTTATTGTGCTCACCTCGCATAAAGCACGAGATAAAAGAAAGCATGTGAGTAGAATTTAGGCTAGGAGATGGTTAAACTAAGGACAGACCTAGTCAGAACCACTTTCTCATCCTCTCCAAAAAGTTAGGAATTAAACCTTATCCTTAAAACTCATTATTCTATAATCCAAGGGGGAGAGGGAGATGGGACTTTATCCTTAAAACCACAATGCCACAATCTATAAGGAGAGATTTTGATTCCTATAAAACTCCCAAGAGTGCTAACAACGTGGGACTTTTGGAAATAGCTCCGTCCTAACTCTATTTCTCTACCTTATTTATGAGGATTGAATTTTGAACTGACTTTCTTCCTTATCTTTTTTTTTCTTATTTAAAGGGAGAGTTTCTTCTTACATTTTTCTTTTTGGTTCACTTTTTACACAAAAATCGCACACCCTGTTTTTCCTACGAAAACCCGTGATACTTAAACATCTTAGGGTTAATGCTGAAAATTTGACAGCTTCTATGTTTGTCGGTGCTCACTAAGTTTGGATTCCTCGTTGCCATTTTCTGCTCAGGCTGCTAAGTTAGGGAAAAAACCATCTCTCCACATAAATAAATTCAAATGCTGGCATTAGGATTTGACTGATAGCCCACATACTGACACAACCAAAATTTGGCATCAACAATGAGCATACTTATCGATGTACTTAACCTCAGGCTTATTTCGAATACGGCTTCTCAAGTTATCCAACGAGAGCTTCATATCCTTAACATCGGAAAGAACATCTTTCCCACTATGGTATATATGAAGAAAGGAAAGTCATTTGGAACGTTTGCCATGTTGTACACCAGAGGAGCAGGCTGCCCATAGTGTTTCTTGTTTTCATTTTCATCTTTATAATCATACATTGCAACGGTTCCTTCTTCGATCACTGTAAAAAAAAAGAGAATTAAATTGACAAACAACTACCAAATGAGTAGTTATCACATTACTACGTTCGCTGCAGTCAGATCTTCATCTAATTGTGGCCAAAACCTTTTTTTCTTTTTTTCTTTTTTTTTGTATTGGATGAATTTATTTACGAACACTTACTCTGAGCCAGATAGATCATGATCTTAGTGGATGAAAACTAAAGTCCATGGACTTCAAATCACCTAATGTGGCAAAGTCTAGGCAGCAGTTGGGGCCTGTAATTATGGAAATATTCTAAAGTCAAGCAACAGAAGATGAACATCTTCGAGTCGAGGTGTCAACTGGCAAAATCAGGAACATGTACACTACCTCCAAAAGTAGACAGCAAGTTGATGCAATCCATTCCTACTTTTGGGCAAATGCCCATAACAAGCTCAACTGTACACTGCCTGATAGATTGAAGGAGCAGATTAAAGTGAAATTCTGAAACCTAATTCGTCAAAACTGAGTGCTAGTACTACATATCTGCTGATATGATATATATGTTGTTAAGTAAATAAGAGCATCAGCTCAGCCATGCCAACATCCCCACCCCAGCATGGATCACCTCAGCCAAATGGTACGGGCAGAACACTGACAAGGAGTCTTCTACGAACAAGGGCCAACCAGAGACGAGTATTAACCAGAGGAGTATACCGACCAGAGACATATACCAAGTAGATACCCATTCCTAAAGAGCGGGAACACGATCTCATGAAATCACGACAGTTGCGCTATGCCCAGAACCGTTGAGGGAGACACGGTGTCCCACGTTTACCCACTATGTAACGGTTGGAGTCCCATGAGAGATTGCCATTACCCGAGAAAATGGGGGGCTCTTTTTCTCTTGATTTGACTCAGAAATTCTTTCTGAATACTCTACTTTACTTTTCTGCAAATTATTCAAAAAGCTTTTGGTTTTAAGGCAATGTTTATTAAGCCATATAAGAAATGGCATATTTGGTTTTTCCTATAAATCCCATAACTGACTTGAGCGTCGGAGGGTTTACGCTGGAAAAACTTCTGACACCTTTGACCATTCTCTGTAATTTCATGTACTTATTGATCGTTAGTTTGAAGATTATATGCTTATGAATGTTCTGCTCATAGTCAGAGAATATTCTCGGAGATCGACCAGCAGCTTTCCCACCAACAAATTTGATGCTGATGCAGGGATCTGAAACTGAGTCACTAACCAATTGGTTCATATTTCAGCGTTAACATTTGGCGCTGTCTGTGGGGATCGATACGAGAAGCCAATTTTTTATCTCTACCAATTTGAATCTGGCCGAATCAGAAGTGATTATCAAATTAAGTTGATGTGAGTAATTATCGACTAAACACTACCCATTATTCAATCGGTAAGTTGTCAATGCAAGTTTTCATTTTAATTCACATACTATTTTGATGACTTTGTCTAAAAAGTTTAACAGCTTACAATACGAAATTATGAAAATCAATTTATTCGATTGCACAATTTTGGTTATTGTGATCATAAATCCAATTTGAATATAGGAAATATTCTTTCACGGCCATGCATGACTAGATCACAAATTCAATTTGTTTAAGCTGTAATTCACGTGCATTATTTATTGCATGCCTCGTAATTGTGAGCACAAGTTCTAAATCCAGTGCTGCTCATGGCATCAGAACTTACAAGATCATGTGCTTATCATTTGAATTTAATTAATCATATACTTGGCATCCAATTTTTGGAATAATATGCTTATCTTCATTACTTGTTGGACATTTATTTTGTGTTTATGCTTGAGAATATATCTTTGCTCTTTACGCTTAAGCCATCTTAATTTAGTTATCTTGATTGTGAAATTTTTGGGTAAGTCACCACGAAAATAATTACATAATCACAATATTAATGTTACATCTACCAAGTATTTGATAAAATGTCTAAATCAGTTTTGTTGTTACTCTACTCACATTTTTTATGAGTTGCAGATCATAAAAATGTGTTGTTGAGCTTACTAAAAGACATCCAAAGTAGGCTGGAGGCAAGGATGACAAATAGAAAGTAAAATAGTAACGGAGACAGAAATTAAAAAAAAAAAGAATAAATTGACAGTGAAAGCAAGCTCATCAGCTGCAGGGAAAGATTGAAAGTATATCATCATATTAATAGAGCATTAACAAAGTTCATAGTTTGAACGAAAAGCACTCACCAAAGGTCGGAAGCCATATTTCAAATGGTCGATTACAGGTGCACTCGAACCATGTCCTTAATTACTTTTTATTGTTCAGCTGTTGTAATCTTTAATACTGTTATTGTTGCAATTTGCCTGCTTTATACATGTTAAAACTAATCAGATCAGTTTGCAAATGCGTCCCCTTTTTAGTTAAAAAATTATTCTTAGCTGAATATTCTTTTTATCATCACGCATATATTTAGCATCAATGATGCATGCATGAGCCCAAATCTCTTGTCGAGACATGTAACTTTAAATTGATAGTGCATTATGGAATTGATGATCTCAAAATGTTAGGAATTCATTCCACAACGATCCTGGAATATCAGGAGTAAATTTTGCAGTCATATGGGAATGTGAGGAATTAGTACTTGATTTTACAACATGATAACATAACCAATCATGTATAAAATAGATACATAGATATTTTATTAATTTAAGAATTGGACATACTTTCTTAAGTATTCAATCCAAAATTTTACATGGGAATAATATTAGAAAGTCATATTTATGAGTGCAGTGATTTTTTAATGATTATGGAGCAGCTAGTTTGTAGTATTATGGCCAATTCATATTTGGCTCAGATCGCTAGACAAGTTTTTCAAATTCTTTTACAGAACAGATCCATATTCAAGGATTTGAATCAAAAACCTCAAATGAGAGCACATTGGCGACACACATTTGCAGGAATCAGACAGCTCATTTCGTGTAAAGAATAAATAGGGAAGGCATTCAGAATAATTCTGTTATGAAATTCAACTCACTACAAGTTGGTACAGAGTTTTTAAAACTCCAATAAGGTGCATTTATTCTGAAATCCTCTTTTTATTTTTATTCTTCAAATCTGTTTATTGACTTAAGCTATCTGCTAGATCAAGTTTTGACTCATCATCATTAGCCATTCCCAGTATAAAGATTATATGTTACAGCATATATAATGATATGACTTTGTTTAATGGTTTAAACTACCACTTCTTTTCTAATTACGTATTCTGTATTCTAAAATGTTGTGCTTTATTTCTTATTTAAAATCTCAATATTCATAGCAATAATAAATGATACAATGGACCTTTAGCAGAGGACTTTCATCATATTGATAAATGAATATGTTATTGATAATCATGGAGCATAAAGGATGTTATCTATTGAAAAACCCAGATGCATAAATAAATGACTAGAAGCCCACGTATGTGTTTGATTTTTAAGCTACTTTTTGGGTAATTTTTAAGCTGCAGTTTAGTTTGAAATATTTCGTAACAATGATGACTTTAGACACCTGCACACTAGATTTGCTGCTATTTAAGTTACGTTTTTTAATCATAATCCTAGTGAATGATATCACATCTGTAATTTTTGTCTGATACTTATCAATTTGACAAACTCTTATTTGACTGGCCAAGTCAATTTTGATACATTTGCGAATGAGGCAAGTTATGCACTTGGAAGGAGACATTGATGCCAAAAGTTGCATCTTAATCAGGTCAAAATTTTAATAAATTTATGTCTTGATGTCTACATGAAAACATGCATTTGCAGCCTTTATTTGCAGGTATAGTATTTACCTACTATTAATTTATCAAATAAGGATAGTTTGTACATGTCAAACTAATAGAGCTCATATTAAAGCTAGTGATATAACTCAATCAACTTGATAAATTGAAAGTTGCTCAATATGAGAATGGTTTATGAAAAGACCAGCAGGCAAAGTCTACTAAATTTGTTAAAGCAAGCAAGTGCATATTCTTGCTCGGTCGTCTAAAGGACCAGCAGTTAAAGTCTACTAAATTTTTTAAGGTAAGCAAGTGTCTATTCCTGCTCGGTCGTCTAATGGGTCAGCAGGTAAATCTACTAATTTTACTAAGGCAGGCAAGTGCTAGTTCCTGCTCAGTCCACTAAAGAACCCACAAGAAAAATCAAACAAAATTGTAAAGGAGATTTGTAGAAACTACCCACAAGCAAAACCAAGACAAGAAGGCCTGTAGAAAAGCATCCAAGAATTTATAAGCGTTCAAACGTTTGCAAACAAATGAAAGTTCAGAATTTATACAAAAATAAGTTTAAAGGTTATGAGGATCAGCAACCTTAACAATTGAAGGATCAGCAATCTCCGGAAGAGGAGGATCAGCAACATCGGGGGGAGGAGGCACTGACCCTTGACCAACTTCAGGAGCACGATCTCCTACTTCCTCCACCTGCACCCTTCCTAAGGGAGCCTCCACTTGATCCTGGTCACCCTGCTCCTTGTCCCCCCTGGTCGACCTCGGCCATATATTTCTGCACTCCAGCTTTAAGCTTGCTCATGTTAAGTTCTGGATATTCTTCCTTAAGCACAAACATAATGCACTTATAGCAAAAGCCGACCCCAGAGTTATACTCTACATCCAGCCGATCATCCACATCAGCGAATTTGCCTTTCGCTTTGGCCAACTGCTCACTCAGAGATTTGATTTCTCCCTCAAGAGCCGTCTTCAAGGTGTCTCGCTTACTCTGAGCAGCTTGAAGATCAGACTTCAGATCACCCAACTCACTCTCAAGCTTGATGGAGGTGGATTCAGTCATGGCCACTTTCTCCTCCAGGTCCATGATTTGCTTGTGCAGATCAAGCAGTTTTTCCTTCGAGCGATCGGCAGACTCAGCCTTTTTCTTCAAGTCCTGGTTATCAGCTTGAAACCTCCTCTCATGGCGAATGGACCTATTCTTGTAGCACGAAACCATGGTGGCCAGCTTAAAGGAGACTCTTTATACGGAACCAGCTAACTCGGCGAGGTTCATACTCTCAATATCCTTCACCATTTTGGGCCCCACCAATTTACCGTAATCCCTTTGGTACGGGCTCAGGTAGTCACATTGATCCCGAGATAGAAGAGGAGAGGATCGGTCCCTGGACTGAATGCTGACGTCAAGGACTCTTATCACTCACCTTCTCTCTACCATTTTTTCGAAGTGGAGGAGGGGGTAGAGTACGAACAGAAGCCTTGGGTGGACTAGCATTAGGCCTTCTTCGGAGGAGGAGGAGGGTTGCTGGAACTGCTTGGAGCCCAACCACGCTTTCTAGTCATAGCGCTGAGGATCTTGTTATCCATTCCTGGCAGCTATGTCCACTAAACGCAAACCGACTAACTTTGTTGGGGACATGAGGTCTTGGCAGGTAGACGCGTTCACTAGAGCAGTTTTCACCTGGAGCAAAGGTCGGTCCTCAAGTTCTTTAATCAAACCCCACGATTCTGAAAGAGCAAACAAGGTTAAAAAACCCAATAAGTGACAATTTGAGAAAAAATATAGGCAAAAAATGAACGATATGGGGTGACAAAATGTGTTGGAAGGTAAATATCACCACTAAGTGAACGGGCTGCTGGACACCAATTTCCTCCAGTAAAGAAGAATTTGTTCTTCCAATTCTTACATGAAGAAGGGAAGCTGGTGATTGGCTTCCTCTTCGCAGAGCTTGAAATGAAGTAATACCAGCCTGCTTCCTTCGGGCTACTGCTCAGCTAGTATAAATGCTTTACTTCAACAAGGGAGGGTTCCTCTAGTTTGAAACTCTCTAGGTGCATCATCACATACCCCCTCGGAGGCTGACTAGGAACGTCGTCTTTCCTAAGAATTATAAGGAGAACCTCCTCAGGAATGTTATAGAGACTCCTAAGCTTGAACAGGTCAGTTGGGGTGGTGGCACAAGCTATATAATCAATATGGTAAGAATCCGCCTCTACCCTATAGCCAAGGTTTCTCTTCTTAGGGGGTCTGCTCGGCTCGGAACTGCTCCCCTCACCATCACCCACTTCTTCAGGGACACCAACCCCACCAGAGCTGTGATTCTCACCAGAGCCCGACGCAGGTCCACCTCTATTTCCTACAAGCTCTAATTCAGGGGAAGGTGAAGTGGTCATGGGACGAGGGTATTCAGGGGTATCCTTATGATAGGAGGGACCTACACTGCGAGAGGAGTGTAGAAGATCACTGGGTCCAAATAAATGGGGATATGAATCCTCTATCTCTTCATCGCTCTCGTCTACAATTCTTTTTCCTTTTCAGTTGGACATACTGAAGTTTAAGAAGGGAAAGCACAAAATATCTAAGAGTATGGGTACAGAAAATGAGCAAACACAGAACCCACAATACAAAATTCAATCAGCAACAACCAGAGAAGAGGTTAAATGTTGTACCTGAAATAGACTGGCACTGATAGTATTGCTGTGACGGAGAAAAAACCCAGCAAATGGAGATCCCAGACCCGAAAAGTGTGAATAAAGTTCGAAGGAGTTGTCTTACGGCGGAGAAGCGAATAGCAAAATGATAATGACTTTAATTTAGGGATTTAAAACGAAAAGGGGGAAATGGAAGCGTTTAAGTGATGGGAGTGCCAACTCATTCACCGTATATCGAGGATGGATAGCTCGTCGTTTCAAATTTCAAATACGAAGAGTCGGTAAGTGCCACGTCACTAACCGTTATAAGAGGCCAGACGAAACGCAAGCCCAGATATGCAATGGACATGCTTATAAAGGCCCACGCTCAGGTCAGAGTCTCCCTAGGCGAAAAATAGAATCTCAGGTCCATCCCAATAAACAGAAGACCATATGAGAAGTTCCCTAGATCGGTAAGATTTGATTATCAGTTTCTACTCTCAACTCGTTTCGCTCGCAAGACCAGAAACTAGGGACTGGTGTTAAGTAAATAAGAGCATCAGCTCAGCCATGCCATTATCCCTACCCCAGCATAGATCACCTCAGTCAAATGGTACAGGCAGAACACTAACAATGAGTCTTCTACGAACAAGGGCCAACTAGATACGAGTATCAGCCAGAGGAGTATACTGACCAGAGACATATACCGAGCAGATACTCATTCCTCAAAAAGCAGGAACACGATCTCACGAAATCACGACAGTTGCGCTATGCCCAAAACCGTTAAGGGAGACACGGTGTCCCACGTTTACCCACTATATAGCGGTTGGAGTCCTATGAGAGGCTACCATTACCCGAGAAAATGGGGGGCTCTTTTTCTCTTGATCTGACTGAGAAACTATTATTTCATAGATATTCTACTTTACTTTTCTGTAAATTTTTCAAAAAGCTTTTGGTTTAAGGCAATGTTTATTAAGCCATATGAGAAATGGCATATTTGGTTTTTCCTACAAACCCTATAACTGACTTGAGCGTCGGAGGGTTTACGCCGAAAAAACTTCCGGCACCTCTGACCATTCTCTGTAATTTCATGTACTTATTGATCGTCAGCTTGAAGATTATATGCTCATAAATATTCTGCTCATAGTCAGAGAATGTTCTCGGAGATCGACCAGCAGCTTCCCACCAACAAATTTGATGCTGATGCAAAGATTTAAAACTGAGTCACTAACCAATTGGTTCAGATTTCAGCATCAACATATGTCACACTTCTTTTGGCTGAAGTGAGGTGTGCAAGAAGCCCAACTAGAACTGTGACACATAAGTGTGCATATATTCAATTCATGCATGAAATATAATAGTTTTATTCATGCTTTGTACATCAGTTTTGGTGCAAAAAGATTTAACAGTTGAATTTTTACCCCAATGGATGAAATTCGCCAATACCTAACGAGTAGCGAACCTATCAAAAGATATATAACCTGTCTATATGTATATATATAGAGTTATATACATATTCAACAGAATAAAAACACTGATGTAGAAGGCAGTTGTATTCACATCGGAAGTCAAGTTGGCAGCAGCAAGTCTAGCAAGCTTGGAGGTTATATGACTCAAAAAAGGATACTGGGGAAAGTAAAGAAACTGATTTCCACATATCTAACAGTTGGTGGTGCTCGGATAAAGCAGGAAGTTCAGAAGAAGCTAATTCATCCCTTGACTGTTAAGATTAAAATGATGAGTCAGATCATTGTTGCTTAGGTGGAATGCTTAGTCAAGTGCTGAGTTGTATTTCTGTTTTGTAAAATTCTGTTTTGTAAAGTTGTTGAATTCCCGCTAAGAGTTGGTTACGGTTTAGTTGTTTGTAGCTCATGCTTTGCATGCTTTAGAAGATTCTAGGCTTCACTATAAATATCATTGTATCAATTCAGATTAATTAGATTTTACAAAGCATCTTTTCTGTTTTCAACAATTCTCTCTCGTTTACATTTTCCTTTACTTTCCTGCCTACCAAACAGAGCTTATACATTTAACATGGTATCAGAGACAATTTTCAGATCAATCTAATGGCCCTAACAAGTTCAAGTTCACAGCTAAATACTTCATTTACCTTCACCACTCCAATTAAGCTAGATCGCGCTAATTACACGATCTGGAAGCAGCAAGTGCTTTCTTCAATTCGTGGAAATGGATTGGAGAGCTATATTGATGGATCTAAAATCTGTCCCACTCAATATCTGTTGTCAGAGTCTGGAATAACTAGTTCTTCGAATGCTGAAACTCAAGCACAAGAAAATCCAGAATATGGAGCATGGAAGCGTCAAGATCAACTACTGCTGAGTTGGATAATGTCCTCCATAAGTATTGATATACTAAGCCTTGTGGTAAACTCTCAAACCTCTTTTGAACTTTGGAAAAGTCTAGAAAAGCAATTTGGATCTGAGTCCATGGCAAAGAAGGTTCATCAAAAAATGCTTCTTAATAATTTGAGAAAAGGCTCTCTGTCAATGACTGAGTATTTTACTAAACTCAAAACAGTTACTGATGGTCTTGCATTAGCTGGTAGTCCTGTTAGTGATATTGACTTCATAACTCATCTCATAACTAGATTAGATCATTCTTATTATCCGGTTGTTGTTTATGTTGAGGCCAATATGTTGAAAATGGATCTGAGTAAGGCATATTCTATGTTGCTAACACATGAGGCTAGGCTTGCGAATAATAAACTTAGTGAGAATAAGGAAATGAAAAGCAATTATGCAGCAAACATAGCTCAATCTGGAAATTTTCAGAAGAAAGGGGGTAACTCTAATAACTCTCAAGGGAACTGGAATTCTAATAACTCTCAAGGGAACTGGAATCAAAGCAGGGGTAATAACTGGAATTTTAATGGTGGAAGGAGTGGTTTTACTGGAAATGGAAGAGGAAACAATCAAGGACAAGGCAGGGGTAATAACTGGAATGGTAACTTCAGAGGTAATCCTGGTGGCTTTAACAATGGATATGAAAGAGGTGGTTTTGGTTCTGGAGGATTTGGAAGAGGTAGCTAGAGCTCTACCGCTGTTGTTTGTCAGATTTGCTTTCGATACAATCACCCTGCTGCTGAGTGCAGAGATCGGTTCAACAAGAACTTCATTCCAAACTATCCACCTCAAAATCTTTTTCCAGGACAATAGCAAGGACCAAGAGCAGCCTTTATGGCCACTTCTGAAGGAGTAGCAGATCAGGGTTGGTACCTTGACAGTGGAGCTACTCACCATCTTACCAACTCAGTGCAGCATCTGAATGATGGTAAACTCTACTCTGGTTCTAATTCCTTGCTTATAGGAAATGGTCAGGGTTTACAAATCACACACATTGGCTATTCTTGCTTTTACACCTCTTGTGGTTCATATCTTCATCTTCAAAACCTATTATGTGTTCCTAAAATCACCAAAAATTTAATAAGTGTTTCAAAACTTTTTGCTGATAATAACATCACCATTGAATTCATTTTTAATGCATGTTTTGTTAAGGACAAGGTGAAGGGAACACTACTTGCTCAGGGGATTACTAAAGGTGTCTTATACAAGCTATTGTCATGTGAAGATTCTGTGCTATCTTCCAATATCTCAACTCTTAGTCCAAGTTCTATGATGTCAGTCTTATTTTCCAGTCCAAATAAAGAATGTCTTTCTTCTATTGCTTTCAATAAAGAGTCTGTTACAAGTGTAAACTCTGCAAACTTGCTACATAATAGACTTGGTCATCCAAGCAAGCATGTTATTCAAGTCATTTTGAAGAATTCTTGTATGTCTTCCAGTTACAATAATCAACACTCATTTGAATTTTGCAATGCTTGCCAACAAGGAAAGTTGCATATGTTTCATTTCTCAACCTCTGAAATTAGAACTAAACAGCCATTAGAATTAATTCATACAGACCTTTGGGGACCTGCCTCAGAAATGTCTATGAATGGTTACAAGTATTATATTTCATTTGTTGATGACTATACTCGGTATAGTTTGATTTTTCCTCTTGTTCTTAAATTTGATGCTTTAGAGACTTTCAAAACCTTCAAACAATTTGTTGAAAAACAGTTCAATATGCCCATCAAAACCTTACAATCAGATATGGGAGGAGAGTTTAGAGTTTTTCATTCCTTTCTTCAACAAGAGTGTATTCAATCTAGGTTCAGCTGTCCTCATTCACATCACCAAAATGGTGTTGTTGAAAGAAAACATAGACATATTGTTGAGACTGGTCTAACACTTCTTGCACAAGCCAACATGCCCTTATCATTTTGGTGGGAAGCTTTTCATACTGCATCCTTTCTCATAAATAGAATGCCCACATCAGTTCTGAATAATGTGTCACCTTTTCAAAAGTTACACCATCAGCTACCATATTATCAGTTTCTTAAAGTGTTTGGATGTGCCTGTTATCCCCTTCTCACACCTTATAATTCACATAAGCTTGATTTCCATTCTCAAAAATGCTTATTTCTGGGGTACAGCCCTCTTCACAAGGGTTATAAGTGTTTAGATAAATCAGGGAGACTCTATATAGCCATTCATGTTCAGTTCAATGAGTCTGAATTTCCTTATTCAGAAATGTTCTCTTCATCCTCTGTGTCTCAATCTTCTATTGATCAATCAGTCTTCTCTTCACCTCTTTGTACTCTTCATGACAATAGCTCGTATCAGTCTCCTGCTGCATCACCTGGTTCAGCTGTGCTGCCAACACCAGGTTCTTTAAATCCAAGACAGCATCATAAACCTTCTTCTTCATCAACATCAGTTCCTCACCAAACACCTCACATATCTCATTTGCCTCAACTACCAATTAATCAACATTCCATGACCACAAGAGCCAAATCAGGCATTTTCAAACCAAAAACTTTCCTTACTGTCACACAAAGTTATGAACCAAAGAGTGTTAAAGAGGCTTTAGCTGATCTCAAGTGGCACATGGCCATGAAAGAAGAGTTTACTGCTCTGGAGAAGAATCAAACCTGGACATTGGTACCAGCAGACACAGCAACAAAAATTGTTGGTAACAAATGGGTATTTCGGGTGAAGTACAATCCAGATGGGAGTGTTTCAAAGTTTAAAGCCAGGTTAGTTGCAAAGGGATTTCATCAGACTTATGGCATAGACTTCTTTGAAACCTTTAGCCATGTTGTTAAGCCTTGTACTGTCAGAATTATCTTAAGCCTTGTTGTCATGCATCACTGGTCAGTTAGACAGTTAGATATCAACAATGCTTTTCTACATAGAGAGCTAACAGAGGATGTATATATGCATCAGCCTGCAGGATTCATTAATTCACAATATCCTTCTCATGTGTGCAAGTTAAACAAAGCCTTATATGGTCTCAAACAGGCTCCAAGAGCCTGGTATGACAGACTCAAAAACTCTCTCTTACAGTGGGGTTTTCAAGCTTCAAAATCTGATACTTCATTATTTTTCCAACACCATAAGAATGATATAGTAATGGTTCTCATTTATGTAGATGATATACTTGTTACGGGATCCAATACAGTTTTTATAGAAAAGGTTATCAAGCAACTTGGTTCTGAATTTGCACTCAAAGATCTGGGGGATTTCAGCTATTTTCTTGGTCTAGAAGTTACACCATCAACTGAAGGGATGCATTTATCTCAGACAAAATACATTTATGATATTCTAAGCAAAACTAATATGCTTGGTAGCAAAAGTTGCAATACTCCTATAAGTGTTTCTGAGAAGCTTCAAAAAGACTTAGGTAATCCATTTGAAAATCCATCTCTTTACAGAAGTGTTATTGGTTCACTTCAATATGTAACTTTAACAAGACCTGAGATAGCATTTACAGTTAGTAAGCTTAGTCAGTTCTTAGCAGCTCCTACTGTTCTGCATTGGCAAGCCTGCAAAAGGCTGCTCAGGTATCTTCAAGGCACAGCTCATTTTGGCCTCCAGTTTCATCATTCTGGTTCACTTAACTTGACAGCTTACTCAGATGCAGATTGGGGTTCTGATCCAGATGACAGAAGATCAATGGGAGGTTATTGTATGTTTCTTGGCTCAAACCTTGTAAGCTGGTCATCAAAGAAGCAAACTCTTGTTTCTCGATCTACTGCTGAATCAGAGTATAGAGCACTTGCTTCAGCCACCTCTGAAGTGTTGTGGATAACCTATCTGCTGAAAGAGTTGAAAGTGCAGCTGGACACATCTCCTCTTTTATACTGTGACAATAAGAGTGCTGAGGCTTTAGCTAGTAATCCAAGATACCATACAAGAACTAAGCATATCGAGATGGACCTTCATTTCATCCGAGAGCATGTGGCTAAGAAAGAATTCACAATTCAGCATGTATCAAGCTCAGACCAAGTTGCTGATATCTTTACTAAGCCATTATCATTTGATCATTTTGCTTACATGAGATCTAAGCTCAATGTCTCTCCAAGACCTTGAGCTTAAGGGGGAATGTTAAGATTAAAATGATGAGTCATATCATTGTTGCTTAGGTGGAATGCTTAGTCAAGTGCTGAGCTGTATTTCTGTTTTGTAAAGTTCTGTTTTGTAAAGTTGTTGAATTCCCGCTAAGAGTTGGTTACGGTTTAGTTGTTTGTAGCTCATACTTTGCATGCTTTAGAAGATTCTAGACTTCACTATAAATATCATTGTATCAATTCAGATTAATTAGATTTTACAAAGCATCTTTTCTGTTTTCAACAATTCTCTCTCGTTTACATTTTCCTTTACTTTCCTGCCTACCAAACAGAGCTTATACATTTAACATTGACCAATTCCAATACGCCTGAAAAACCGAAACAAAATCTTTAACATCGTACACAAAGCAAAAAGATAAGCCCAAAAGTACAACAACATCAGAAAAAGGACGGAGAGATGAATGTCCAAGGCTGCATGTGGTTCAGCGTGTGTTGGCAATCCACAGAAAAAGCCCATCATCTGCCAAGACGACTGCCAAAGCTTGATCTGCAGGCAATAGCAGCCATGATGATCCATCCTACCCTCACACAGTAATACAACTTAATATCCACCTTTCTTACTCCTACTACCTAAATATTCCCGGAAAATAATCAAACATTTGTGCAGAAGCAACTTACCCCGAGTAGACCACGCGGTAACAAAACCGGAGGCCTCTTTCCCGGCGCCCCTGCTGATTGTCCCACTGAAATTCTCTGCATGCTGAGAATGTAACCATCTTGTATCGTTACCTAAAACAGATGAAAATTGCCTCACATTAAAGTTATCACTAATCATAAGCCTCTAAACTTCATCAACAGAAACACTGAGGGAAGTAGGCATATAAATTTATGTTCTTCACGTGCATAGCCTTGTGGCTTCACTATTGTCTTGCACACACCATCAGTGGCCGCTGCTGCAAATGCAGCCATGCCATTCTGACCTTTGGCTTGAAACAACTCTATCCTAGTTCCGGAAGCTGATCCACATAAAAGAATCACCAGACATATCAAAGTTAAAACAACTTTCATCTTTGTATATTTTTATGTCATAACAACTCAATCGCTGAGGGGAATTTATATTAGTTAAACCAAATAAATAAATAAGTGTAACTATTAATACTCACTTTGAATCTTGAGCATCTTTGTCAGCAGATTGAATTGATGATGTAGACAAGGAGTCTGGGGAGCCCGGTATTCTCATCCTCTCAATAATGATCAACGTTGATTTCATAAATGCAAGGATTCCATATTAAAACAAGAAATTCAAGCCACCTTTTCATAAGACGGCTAACAAACCAATCAGGCAAATATGCAAAGCCGAGATACATGCATTAAGCAAAATCTAAAAGCTTCTTTAACTTTAGAAGATTTATATAATACGCTGACCTTGCTCATGCTGTTTCACTTGCCTAAAAGTTTGGCAGTTGGTTCAATTGTCAGCCTAATTCAAGAATTTAATGAACTACAATTAATTTCCAGATATCAACCGGAGGAGAATTATTATAACATCTTCCTACTTACCTTTGAACTACATCTTACGCTCATATTGATGATAAAATTTGACAAACATTACATGATATTTAGTTTCTACCGAAAATAATAAAAAAATTAGCACGAAATATAAGAGAAAAAAAATTCCGTGTAGTGAAATTTTTTGCTTTTGTTAAGTGAACTTTTTTCTCATCCTGAAGTGATAGCGTACCATTTTTTGTACTAACTTTTGTGGTATCACCATGACTTTCTCCTCTAAAATACAATGCGCACAGACAACCATCGGAAGATATTAAAACATGAAAAATTATCGAATTACATTCATTCTCATGAAAATCAAATGAAAAACACAAACTAAAACAGATTAGGGAAAAAACTATTGCTGTCACATTTTTTTTTGGGGGGGGCGTATTTTGTTTTTCTTTCCTTAAAAGAGCATTATCTAATCACAATTGCTGTCACATTTATAAATGCTAACAAGACTGATGAATTTCTGCAGAATTATGTGTTGTGGGCGCATCCTTCAGAATCTTTTCAGATGTTCTGGCTGAAGTTTCTGACCCTCTGAATCTAGTTAGCGGTCTTTTAAGGAAGTGGAATTGGATCGCTCTAGGTTTTATTTGCCCTAGCAACTGCCACCTTCTAGGCTTTATCTGTCCTAACAACTTCATCTGCTCCCTTCTGAACTTCCTTGTTGCATACCATCTTCCACCTCTCCAGCCCAAGCCATACCTGCAATTCAGCAAGAGAGGTAAAGGAGCGATTCAAAGAGCAGAGTTTGAGATCTTTCTGCAGAAAAGCCTCATTTTAGCTTCAATTCCAGATGAAATGTAACAGCTCATAACTCCCAGCACTAAGACTATCAAAGAAGAAATGAAGGGCATCTTGTCTAGAAACCCAAATAATGGCTCTAACATATACTTATTCAGGACATCTTGCGATTTAAAAAACCACTAATGTAGCCCACTATTTACTAAGATATGAATATGTTCTAATAATGTTAAAGATAGCTTAAAACCCCAAATTTGAAGCATAAATAATGCTATTTCCCAGACCTAAAGTTGCAATTATCAACCCAAGAGCATAAGTACATAACCAGCATTGGTTCCCTGAACTTCTCCTACATTTTACATTGCTTTTAATTACCAATTAACCAAATGACTCCTTCATCAAGCAATGCTAATAAAAACCCATGAACTCAATTTTGAATGTTTGAGAAAACAGAAAATTATGTGCTGAATGCAAGATATTTAACAGTTAAGAACCCACCCAATAATTAAAGTGGTTCCAGCAGTGGCCATTGTAGTGGCAGCACTTGATCCTGGATCAACAAGCTTTTTAAATTCTGCATGTCCAACCTGATAATTTTCTTTCAACTGCCACAAAACAAGAAAGAGCACATTTAACTATAATATCTGATGACAAAAGAGAGAAAGAGTTTCATGGGAGGAGAGACGGAATTAACTATATCATTTATAAAACCATATGCAAGCCAATTGCAGGTTCCAAGCAGTAAGAATAGATCAATATAATCCAACAAAATGGCACTAGGGAGTTTTGTTTGTAAGTCTGCTTATAAAGCATCAAGCATTAGCAAATTTTAAGTGCAAAACACAGTTGAAGCATTTCAATCACCCAAGATAAACACACATAAACAGAGTAGCTCAAACAAAAGTAAAGAGAAGGGAACCAAGTAATATTGAGCAGCCAAGACTCACAGTATTTTCAATTGATTCAAGCCTTTGATCAACCTTTGATTGATGGAGATGGCGTATAGAATATCCTGCACCGCCAAATCAATGAAGCAATTGTTATAAAGATGACCAAAAAGGGGCTCCAAAATTCCAGTCAAGATTGTTTAGAAATGATAACAATCACTAACATCAAAGGACTGTAGAGAGATAAAGATCTCATATTTATTTTAAATTAAGTATAAAGCAAAATTAACTCTCAAAGAGGGCAAAGAATATATATATATAAGAAGAGAATGTAAACATCAATTGGAAGGAAGCTCACCAATCCATGCAGTGGCAATTGATGCTAGTGAAGTTCCAATTGTAAATACCACTCTATGCCTCTCGAATGTATCCTAAAACACCAATCATCAATAAAGAAACAATCAGAAGTTTAAATAATAATGCTGATTACAACAAAACAAAACCCTATACGCCCATCGACAATCATTGAAGCAAAACCAATTAAAATTGATTGATACCCATTACATTAAACTCCATATTAAACACAATTAAAGGAACAAAAGAGTACCTTAGTTGAAAAGTAGGTATCTTGAACAGCACTCCATGAATTGAGGGCTTTTTTCTTAATTTCTGGTGCAGCGAATGAACTCAGAAGCGAAGTCCCTTTGCTTCTCAGTCGCTGCATGAGGTATCTAACTCGATACTCAGTTTGAGTTAACTCAAACGAGTTGTCGAGTTCAGAACAAAAGTTGAGAACCAGGGAAGAAGTTTCTGGGAGGGAAACGGTTTCCAGACTCTTGAAGGACGGGGTTATAATAACATTCAGATCCCTAAGCTTGACCTTTTATAAAAAATAAAGATATTTGTTCTACTTCTGCAAAATGATGCCCTACAAACCTTAAAAAGTTAAAACGACCAAAGTACCCCATAAAAGATTATGATCTAGTAAGTAAGTAACCCATCGCGTGAGCACTTTTTAATCTATAAATATTGAATTTTGACCATATGATAGGGTGGATAAAACTCTTCTCAACACACACAATTTATGATGAGTTGGGTTGGATAATTAAATTAATTTTTCATAACTCATAAACGTGCTTTATTATTTTTAATATAATTTATTATCATCAGTGATTTATTTATAGAATTTTGATTATCAATGATTTATTTATATATTAAGTGTTATATTTTAGATTTTAAATCATGAGGTTTGATGAATAAACATCCTTTTTATTTTATTTTTATTTATATTAATCTATTTATTTATTTTTTACTTTTTTAATTTTTAATAATATTAAAAAAATATTAAAAATAAAATTTTTTTTAAAATAAATTCAATCCAACTCAACTAGTGCTTATTCAGACTTGTTTCAAATTTTCCAATATGCAATCCACATGGATTGGGATGGGTTAAGTATCAATTCAACCTATGTCCACCCGTATGTATCCTAACACTTAAAGTTCATTTTTCGTTGTTTCAAATTTTTGATAGAGGTTTGGTTAAGGTTATAGACCAATTTGGTACAGATGGACATTGTAAGTCTTCTCTTGAGAATTTTTAGAAAATTAGGGACTCTTCATTTTGTTATAAGTGAGCTATTAGGTCGGTCCAGAACCAGAATCCAGATTATAGTTTATCTGATTAACAAACATTATTAAGAGGTTAATAGCTTGGCCAATAAAGCTAATCTTGTTCTTGATTTTGGACCGTCTATTTCTTTATTGAAAAGAAAGAAATGATTTTGGCTCGTCAGATTTTGCTGTTAGTCTGATTTATAACCCCATTTTCCCTTCTTTTCTATATTTTCAAAATACTTGAATGAGCTGGTGACTGTGGGCCACCGGTTGGAACTCGGGCTGACGACTAATCTATGAAGAACTTGAACTTCTTAGGCCCTTATTTTTTTTGTTTTTAATTTTAGTTTTATTTGAAAAATCTTTAGAATTTTATTTATTTAGTTGAAGCTTTGCTCATTGCTTGGTCACGGGTGACACAAAATATTAATTTATAAATTTATTACACAATGTTGCATTAAAATTTCTTGTAATATAGGTTGGTACATATTATTGCACTTGTACGATATAGTTCAAAGAACTAAATATGCATTGAAATGTGTGAAGTGGATCTCCTTTTTTTTTTTTTTTTTTCCCCCCTTCATTTTGAGTATCAAAATAGAAAACATCTTTGAGTCCTTTCTTCCGTATTTTGCACTCACGAGAAAAGAAAAAATGAGAGATGGAGAACAAAGGAAGGGCAAATCAATTGTAAGGTGGGAGACAATATGTTATTTTAAAGCAAAACATATTTCAAACTTTTTTGAAATGATAATTACCAAATCTTCACATCTGTTCATATATATTTATCTCTAAAAATAACCACAACATTAATAATACATGGGTGAAGTCATAAAGATGAGAGAAGAGAGGACACTTTTTGCTATAGCAAAAGCAAAACGAGGAAGGATAAAGAATGAAAGTGTGAAGTGAATATTACACTTGAGGACAAATTACCATCTAGCTTTTCTTCTTCTTTAAGAAAAAAGCATGGCATGTTGTAACACATTAACACAATGCTTTTACCCAAATCAATAAATAAATAAATAAATAGATGTTGGTTGGTTCCCACTCAAAGCTTGATAATTTTGAATTTTAATCACTGAAATGTTATAATGGGGACAATTTATTAATCAGATTAGAGTTATGTTTTTTTTTTTCCAAATAGAAAAGTGGTAAAAGAACCCAGCAACTCGCAATTGATGAAAGAAGTCAAGAACAGCAACAACGGCAAAAGAGTTTGCGAGCCTAGCACTTGGTCTTTCTGGGTCATGAGACTCGAGAGCCTACAAATTCAGAACTAACGCCTTGAGAGTTGAGAACAGCCAGTGTCTAGTAGCTGAACAAAGTAGTCAAACCTCTTTTCAGAAGCAGCACTCCATTAAAGTGAGATAAAGATGAAGATAGCATTGACATTCCGCTCTTAGAAGTTAACATCACTAGAAGGCATCAGAATTTGGTGCATTTTCCTCTCTCTTTCCCTCTCTTTTTTTTTTTTTTTGGCCCCCACCTTTTCTTTATTTGTCTAAATAAACAAACAGTCAGATATATTTGGGTTGCAATTACGGTTTTGGTAATAATCAGAGAAAGATCAAGCTGCTAGTATGCAACACATCGTGTGCCAGGTTGAGTGAAGTGTTAATCTTGAATGATGGTGCAAGGGCGCTGCACTTAGCAAAGGAATCCAAGAAACATCCAAAATTCTTTGTATTAAAGGTTTCATTGGTACAAGAGCAAAATCTTCTTTTACTTCACCCATGACCCATCAATCAAACATACAAATTCTCACCAGAAAAGGAAATGAAATGTTAAATGCATGTACATGCAAATGCAATGCATGTACATGTATGAAGTATGAACACACACACACACACACACACAATGGAGAGATGGCTAAAGAGTGCAGGCCTTTTGGTTTTGGCAGATTATGAATATGATACTCAAAAAATGAGTAAAATGGTCACCCCTACTGTGTACAAGAATCTGCTTCACATGTGCAATAAATGGCCCTTATCAATAAACCCATCAGCATATGCAAGCCATATAAACAAACAAATAACACCATCACAGCCTTCCCCACTCTCTTCTTCCTTCTTCCACCATTAACATCCTCACATTTCCAATGGTGACAACATTTAATAACTCCACAACGTAAAGCTGTTTTGTTCGTATCCCAGAACATCCACACGGCACACTCACCGTCATTTCATATCTTAAATGCATACCAGTAATTATCCAAAAAATAAACCCCCTTTTTTAATAAACCACCAACTCCCAATCGCGAATTTGAAGCTCATACCTTTTCCACAACTAAATATTCTATCTGAGACTTCTTCTACCAACTGACATTCTAACCCTAAACCTCCTTAGCACCTCCAAAGGCTGAATCGACCAACACCCACATATTACACCAGTAACCCTTCCATATCAAAACCTAAGCATAGACATAACGAATCAAAACAAGAAAAATTATATAATGGATCACTAACAACCATAAAAGACCCAATATCAAGAAATTAGCAAAGATATAAAATTGCAAGCAGAAAATTCGCGTAGAAAGTAGAAACTGAAAATATTGTTTTGGTTTAAATAAGAAAATGTCTTTTGTACAAATTAAAAGAGAGAAAGAGAGAGAGAGATAAGGATGAGAGAAAGAGAGAGAGATAAGGATGAGATCAAGACAAGTATACTAAAAGATCAAATCCCACATCTTCTACAACGTGATCCAATAACTTGAGCGATTTAAAATACATAATGTTTCAACAGCTAATCATCAGTTGAAGCAACCAGATGGCATATTCAACACTAAAAATCTACAATATAATCTAACGAAGTAGATAACTTCATAATATTTTTTTTTCTTTTTTTTTCTCGTCATCGTCGTGATTTTTCCCGATAAAAAGTAATCGACTTTAAAAGAAAGAAAAAGAAAAATAAACATTGAGAAACATACAATCAAACGATTCTAAGTCGTTTATATTCAGAGGCACAATCGAAGATCATCACCGCCGTCCATCAGCGTCATCATCGGCGGAGGCGGGGGCGGCGGTAGATTCAGATCAAATGGCAGGACTTTCCTGAACAACGACGAAGAGAAAACGCAATCGTCACCATCATCAATAACCGACGACGAAGAGTCGCAATCGCTCCGACAGTCATCCCCTGCCGCCGGTTGCACGACGACCTTCTTCTGCTGCTGCTGCCGCTGCAGACGTGGTGGCGCCAACTGATTCGCCGGCCGGGGCCCACTGAAGGACTCGACGGTGCTGCTCATGCTGCTCGTCGTGGGCCGGTTGACCTGAACAACCGAGTCAAACTTACAAAACCCTCCATTCTCTTCCCGTATCGGAGCGTTAAAAGAGTCCGAAATATTGAGGGGAAAATTGGTCTTGGCCTTGGGGCCACGGAGGGAACGCGCGGCAGCATCGTACGCACGCGCGGCGTCTTCGGCTGAGTCGAAGGTGCCGAGCCAGACACGCGTCTTCTTCCAGGGATCTCGGATCTCGGCGGCGAATCTGCCCCATGGACGCTTCCTCACGCCTCTGTATCGGATGTCGGGCGATGCTTCGGGTCCGGTGCGTTTCTCTATCGGCTTACTGGGCGCTGCTGCCGTGCTCCTGCCTCGCCGCATGGGGAAATAATGGAAAAGGAAAATCGGAAAGGAAACGGTGGGAAGCTGAGGGAAAGTATGGGAAAATTTTTGTTAATAACAGAAGCTACCACCGCGTTTCCATTTTTATTTTTTTTAATGGTGGGGGGGTTTGTGAAAGATTTGTTGATTGATTGTTTTGATTTTTTTCTTTTTCCTTTTTTTTGGGGATTTTGATGAATGATGGGCTCCGGAAACGAACGATTCCGGGTTCATTGTTTGATAAGATGTTCGGGATTTTTATTTAGGCGGAGTGGAAGCGCTGTAAAATGACGAACTTGCCCATGTATTTTTTTTTCTTTTTTTCTTTATTTGGGTGCAATTTTTTAATTAGTGCAGCTTTTGGATTGCATTTCGGCGGCCACTATTCAATTTTATTTTTACCAAGTGTTTATTGCTTTTTCATGCAGAATAAGTATTAGGAAATTTTTTTAATTTTGAATAATAATGTGGATAAACAATGTGGCGGTATATTTAATTAAATTATTTTTTTAACAGAATGCAAGCAAATCTACTCATGGAGTTAAAAGTTTTCTTCTACATGTGTGTTTGACAAAGCTGAAAGACAAATCACTTCTTTTTTATTTTTCCAATTGAAGACAATTACTATTTTACTAAATAAAATACGTGTTTACTAAAATAAAATTGTAGTCCTATTGAAAAATTTAAAGCTAATGAAAATTGCAAATAGGACAAAACTTGTTACTGACATGAAAACTCAAATCCTCAATCTGAACGATGATGCGAAGAGGAATCTAGCCAGCCAAATTAAAATGTCAATGAAAAAGATAGCTGCAAATGAGATTGTGAGTCATCAAATATAGAGCAATCAAAACGCCAAACTTGAGCCACTTGGGGGATCATTTTTCTTCCAAACATTTTGAAAAATTTTGATATTTTTCTAATATCAGTAGGAGCAGATTTCCAATAATATAGTACTCGACAATATCCAGAGATTGCAATAATTTAATTAAAAAAAAAAAGTGACCCTCGTGTAAATTGGATCAATTTGGCGAAGCCACTACATTTTGACCTACAAATTCATTAATTTGGAAATTTGGGTTTTTTGCTCCGTTGCTTATAGTAGTTTTTTTAAGTCAATAGACTCGATACAGATGCATTGAAAGCATTATTCTTTAATTATTGATGAATGTGAATCTACAAATAAGAAAAAAAAAATCAACGAGACATTACGTGATTAAAAAAAATTCATTATATAATGCTGTCATTAAAAATACGGTACCAATACCATAACTAAAGATAAATTGTGTAAATGAAACATAAGAGATGTAAATTTAATATGGAACTTGTAAATTAACATTTAGAGTGAAACAAAACATAAATTATGTAAATGTAATATAAGACTTGTAAATGAAAGGTAAATTAAATAAATTAATATAGGATTAGTAAATTGGTGTATTATTGGTAAATATATAGAACAAAAACTTTAGATATAACATAAAACATGTAAGTCAATATTAAGTATAAAGTAAAAAATAAATTGTGCAAATAGAATATAAGACTTGTAAATGAAAGGTAATACAAGTAAATTAATATAGGAGTGATAAATTAATATATCATTGGTAGATAAAACACAAACTTATCAACATTAAGTAAATCAATATTAAGCATAAAATAAAATAAGATTGGTAAAATAATGTATTATTAGTAAACAAAACATAAAACAAGTAAATATTATAATAGTTATTGAAAAAATAAAAACTTATAACTGTCAAATAAAAATTCATTATAAAAATGATTATCTTATATATTTATTGTTTTTATTTCTAAATTGAATAATGATAATTTTGGGTTTATATAATTCATGTGATGATATATGTGAAACTTTATTAAGGATAAAAGTTATTTTCAAAATCAAAATTTGAAAATTATTTATATTTTTCAACATTGTTTGTAAGATAAGTGATTTTGCATCTTTTCAAAACTCCTTGACAGCAACTTCAAATGATCTTTTAGTGTAAGTAAGAAGCAAAATTTGAAACTTCATGAAATATGTATAAAGCTAAAAATTAGATCTAATTTTATTGATTTTCATATATGTATAGTAATATAAGAATTTTTATTTTATTTTGTTTTACCTTGATCCACATCAAGAAAAATAATTTTACTTAATTAACTTGTAAAATAAACAAATAATATGATAGAAACTGAAAAAAGAAGTTTATAAATGTTCTAGTGTGAATATAGAATTTATGATCAAACCAATTTAATAAAATTTATTCCAATTGTTTTCAATATAAATTTTGTTTTTGTTTTCAATTGATGAGTAATGTTTTTCTTTACTTAAATAAATTAAATAAATAAACTATTTACAAGTTTATGTTATTTTTACAAATGTTTGTTTTGGTTACAATTTTAAAAGATCAATTTACCAATCTTATGTTAATTTACTTATTTTACACTTTATTTAATAGTTTTATATGTAATTTAAAAAATTTATGTTTATCACGGCATAATGGAATCAATTGATTCCCTTACTTTCAGTTTCTAGTTAATGGACAGATAGTTATTCACTAACTTGAACCTCTTTTTAATCGAATTCGTAGAACACTCCAAAAGTTCTATAAAATAAAATAAATGAGTTTAGAAAAATCTAGGATATTTGTATCTTTATTTTTCAATCAGATTGAAAGTTAAAACATTGATACAATTACTTATTTTTTCATAGTAGACTTAAAATGTTTATTAATTAATAACTCTCATACATGTTAGTTCCCCTCTACAAATAGATAAAATTCTTCATTACATTGATCTTCACTACATTGTTTTTTACCATGTTATGAAACTTATTTTCAAGCTAGTAAACAAGGGTCTTAACTCCTATTTAGGATTAAGGTGTCATAACTTCTAAGTTTACAGCTATTGTCGGAAAAAAAATTATAATTATGAAATAAAATTTATTAAAGATATAATAAATTTTACAATACAAAAATTAAAAAATTATATTAATATACAGTAATGCTACACATCCCAAATTTTTATCCCAAAAAGTTATCACAAATGATGTGTCATTTATCAATTGATTGGTGAGATAATACAATTAATTCACTTAGATCTTGTAAAGAATTATCAACCACTCAATTGATAAATGACACATCATTTGGAATAACTTTTTGGGATAAACAATTTGGGATATGTAGCACTACTGATTAATATAACTTCTAAATTATAGTAGTTAGTATTTACTAAACACTTTAATACTGTATCTTTTAAATTACAGGTGTATAACCCTAATTCAGAATAGGACCTTACAATAATATTAAATATAACTCTTTAGATCTTATACATCATGATTGTCTATTTGGAGATATTGACCTTAATCAGTATATTGGGATACAAGTGTAAAAGTACATATTTTCAGTTTTTAAGTTAAAAAAACAACTTAATAATTATTTTTTAAGATTCAGACGAAAAAATAAATATATTATTCAGATTTAGATATTCAGATCTATTCAGAATTCAGACTAATTCAGGTCTATTCAAATTTAAAAAAAAAAAGCCACCTAAGATGCTGTAACTTTTAAGTTTACAGCTATTACGGGAAAAAAACTATAATTATGAAATAAAATTTATTAAAGATATAATAAATTTTATAGTACAAAAATAAAAAAATCATATTAATATAATTTCTAAATTATAGCAATTAATATTTACCAAACACTTTGATGTTGTATCTTTTAAATTACAGGTGTCCAACTCTAATCCCGAATAGGACCTTACAATAATATTAAATATAACTCTTAAGATCTTATACATCATGATTGTCTATTTGGTGATATTGACCTTAATCAGCATATTGGGATTGTGGGATTGAGGCTAAACAAAAAATAAAATTGTGAAAAAATAAAGTAAGGAAAACGAAAATTAGGTCTTACCTATAAAATTGTGATTACAAATTATACTAAATGCAACTTAAAAATTGCCTTGAAGACGTTGTTTTGCTTCACGCACGAGATATTTCTTGATGCAAGCATGGAACAGTTGTTATATTATCATAAGAATTAATTAAACCTCTTGAAATGAACCGAGACAATTCTTGAACATTACTAGCAGCAAAAAAGTAATTGATCATGTGCAATTTCTTGGGCGTAATGGCGGCTTTAGTGGTAGGCAAAATAGACAGTATAGGCAATCGCTTCTCTGTATTTACAAGATTCTAAATTTTGAAACTTTATTTATTAATTAGTGTTATTAATGATTTTTTAAAAAATTTAAAAATTTAAATTATTTATATATGGTAGAAAAACCTGATTTTAGACAGCTCTCTATTATTATTCTTTTTCATAATTATCTCTTTCGATTTGATAATCTTCACCTTAAAAATAAAACTTATATTCTAAGGTATAGTGATAATTTTAAACGTTACTTATTTATTTTGTTAATATTTCCAAAAAAAAAAAACGCTCTTCAATGCTTTCCCTTTCCAAAATTTACTCTATAAATTTGTTAACCTCAAAATCAATAGACATTGAATTAATGTTGAAAATTTCTTGCTTTCTTTTCTACAAAGAAAATTCTTCTCTACAGAGTTCATCACAATCATATGATCATTGTATTCATTTCAACTATTCAACTTCCAGGTACTGTCATTTTAATTTTTCAACTTTTAATTATTATTGTTCTTATCTTTTTAAAATTTAACTTATTTTTATTTTTATTGATATATGGCTTGAATAAAATATAAAAAAAATTGTGTTTGTTTATTTGTTTGTTATCTAGATATGAAATCATATCAACTAGAAAATATGCATCAAGATACAAAAGACTACACACAAAAAAAAAGATTACAATAGAAAAATTAATTTAGTCTAGAAAAGGAGCTCTTGATATACTTGTCAGTTGTCACAAGTATTAAAAAGGATATAGATTTAAGTGTGAAATTTGAGCTGATTTTTTGCATCCACGTAGAAAAAATAAAAAAATAGTTACTAAATAATGAACTTCAAAAGAATTAAAGAATAATGAAATAGTGAATGAAATAAACATCATTGAATATAATAACAACAAAAATTGTTACAAAGAAAGTGAATCTAACAACAAAGTTGATATAGAAAATTTACTTATTTCAAATAATATTTATGATCCAGGAATATAACCAAAAAAAAGAAGTAGAAACAAGGACTTTTTTTACTTTTTTTTTAATTTTATTGATAATTATTAAAATTCAAAATATTATTAAAGATAATTGAAATTTGAGCTATTTAATATTTTCTTAAGAGTTGATGTTGTTTAATGTAAGAAGGCCCTAAAAAAATTCGCTTAAAGGTCAAATTGGTTAAAGGCAGCCCCGCTTGGGCGATGTTCATTGCAACAAAGCCAAACAAAATCACAATTCACATTTGACACCTCCACGCTTAAAACGACATAGTTTTTTAGCCAACACAAATGAAATGACCCGAGAACGACTATATTTTGTAAATGTTGAGCCATTTCCCAAATAAATATAATGAGTAGCACGCCGATCAGAATCAAATACTGATAGTGCTTTACCAGATTATTATTTTTATTATTATTACAATAAAACCTCTAAAATTTAATATTTGATAAATTAATAACCTTTATTATCTGACAATTTTTCATAATCTTAACTTGGACCAAAGCGCTAAATGAATAATTTTGATAAATTAATAAATAATATTTTCTTTTTAGAAAAACCCTTATACAATTTTATGGTTCCATTCATATAATAAATTAGTAATTTGATGAAATTACAAATATAATTGTTATATTTTATTAAATGAAATGTAAATCTATCGTCACTTATATTTTCTCTTAAAATTAAAATATAATTTGATCTCATATCTAATTTAACTTATTATTTTAAGAAGTTCCAGGGTTGAATTTCAAAATCGCACAAACTTTTAATTTTCTTTTTCTAATTTGATTTATATTTATTGAATTAGTTTATTTTCAAGTGATTAAAATGGTAAAATACAATTAATTAGTTGATTAAAATATACTTTCGTTGAATTGTATATAAACTCTATAAATTAATAAGTTTTATATGATCCCAACATTATTAATTTATAGAAGTTTTACAATACTATTATTATTATTATTATTATTATTATTTCCGATTGTTGCCGTTGCCTTGGCGGCTATTGTCTCCATCCAATTCGATCATTGCTTGTTATTAATTATACGGCATCTGGAATATTAAATGCGAGACAAATCAATTATGTACCAGAAATTTATTTTTCAAACCAATTTAAACCAGGGCAGCGGCGAGGGAGAAAATTTTATGTGGGACATATTAAATTATTGCATTCGCCCGCTTAAATTTTGCCATTTGACAAGTAGGATGGATCTCACAATAGAATTCATAAATTAAATAATATAATTTTACATATTTTGTGAGATAAAAAATTTATGAATTTTATTTTTTAACTCTAACGATATGTCTGTCGCATATAAATTTTCTCTTAATAAGGATTGGACCCATTATTGTTCGCTCTTGAATTTAAATTTTTATTTAAATTTAAGTATATAACACATGAGTAAATAAATCTAAGTTGATGGAGGTTGAATTAAGTTAAACTAAGTTTTTTCTTTAAAGAAAAAAAAAAAAGCTGAGTTTTTTTATTGTGAGAACTACAAAAATTGACGGAAAAAATATGGACCATCATCCACTTTACCTAAACTACAAATTCATCAAATTGTGCAAATTTAGAAAGAGAATATCGACTATAAAATAGAAGAAAAATACCTTTGAAGCACCCAAAAATATTTCTTTATTTGTTTCCCATTCATGATAAAGAAGCCGCAACTAAGGACGACTTCTCCCACTCACGATTAATTTTTTTTTTTTCTAACACTAGATTATAATTAATTTAAACCTTAAAGAAAAAAAAATCATTCTAATTACCATGGAGTGAGTTAGCGATAGATTATAATTAACACATACAACTAGGACTTATGCATTTGTTCTGGATTATTAGCAAGGTGTTGTAAATCGGTTAAAATAAAATTGTGATGATATTTTTCAAGTTAATCAAGAGCAAGAAAGAAGTTAGCCGTTGAATTAATTTTAAATTACTTTTTGGACATTAGAATAGAAAAAAAAAATCAATAATTTGTCTCTTTTAATGAATATCAGTATACTATAATGCATCAAGTTTCGACTTTAAAAATAGGAGAAGGTGACTGTGGGTCTACTAAATCAAATAATAAGTTGTGTATTGTGATTTGAAATTATGAGTGATTTATTGTGTAACGTAAGGTAGCAAGACCCGTAACATAATACTCGTTCAGTACTAAAACTTGCTCGAAAAATCCAAAATTAAAAAAAAAAATTGAAATATAATCAACGTTAATTAAAAAATTCCTGCAGGAGAAGCTTTGGAGTCTGGACCAAACCGTGACAACTAATCGGTCACATCATCACCACGTGTCGAAAACCAGCAGGATCATCGGTAGCCAACCGGGACCACCAATTTTCCCGGTAAAAGTAACCGGCCGGGCAAAGAATCAAAACCGAGGCGGTCCTATCTTGACTGGACTCACATTTTGGTGCCTTTACCTTCACGCCAACCGACAGCTGTTGATGCCCTCGGTTGGTGAATAGCCAATCGTTTAATCCCGCGTGTCCACGAGCATTTGGGTTTCTGTTCAATTTGGTCAATTTATTAACCCCAAACTTTTGACTACTCGGTGGGTTCTCCTAGGCATCATGGAGACATGCAGCCTGCGCCGCGTTAAACGTGGGCTCCATGTAGGCCCAATTAAACATCATGGTGACGTGGCTTAATATCGTCACGCTTCATTTTGGACTCCGCCCAATTTCAGATCAAACTTTTTAAGGGAAAGTAATTTAGACAAAATTATATATGGAATTTTTATTTATTTATTTACAAAACAGTCCAATAATAATGTTTAAAACCAGTGATATTTGACCATTGTTATATTTTATCAGCCCCACTTCTTAGTTAAATTCATTAAAATTTCTAAATAAAATTTTATCTCTCTGTATATCCCATCTAATCTTAAATTTACCGTTATTATAATTTTTATTTTTTTTTCCATACACGCGCGCATAAAACTCACTAATAATTCTACTTGAAAAAAAAGAAAAGAAAAGAAAAATCCTTGAGATAATCTCTATAAACTTTCAATTTCTTTTTAAGGTGGCATTAGCATTTTTATCCTGTCTTCCTTGATCTTTGCCGAGGTAGATAGCATCAACTTTGTTCAAAGCAAACACTCATCTTTCCAAACGTGTTGGTTTTAACAATGATGAGGTCTCAAGATTGCTGATTTTGGGCTGTCTAATAAATCTTCATGTGATGGAGAACAGAGCAGGTGCAGGTTTGAGTGTAGGGGCATGCCTTTGTATATATGCCACCATAATCTTCGAAACAATGTGAAATGGTTGATTCTTTTGATCTTAAATGTCTATAAATTAATAATAGACAAGTGGATTATTTGAATATGTTAAGATGGTGTGACACTATTTCTCCATTATAAGAGCAATATAGTTCGATCAATTATAATATTATTATTCATTAAAAAATTATACTATTAAAAAAAATATTATTATTATTCACTCCTCTTTTTTCATTATAATTCTTAGAAAAATTAATTGAATACTTGAATTAGATCACTTTTACTATCCTTGAAAAAAAAAAAAGAAGAAGAAAGAAAGAAAGAAAGAAACTACCGTTTCATTTTATTTTTTTTATTAATTTCTGTATACCCACGCGGGGCCAGTCCTATGACGTGTCAAGCTTGAGAGCCACAAAAAACCATCATCCAATCAGAGAGTATCAATTGGGAACCAATAGCAAAGAATTTGCTTCCTCACCCCAAGTGAATATGATATATTATAATATAAAAATCACTTTTGCTCTTCTCTTTCTGGATTTGGCAGAAGCACACGTTAGCGCTTAGTGGCGGGGCACCCCGCCAAGCCAATAGCAGCTTTTTTCGTATTGCCTGGTTAATTTTCGCGGGAAAGGGCAAAAATTGTGGTAGTTTTAAGTTATCGGTGTTGTACGCAACGTGCGTTTATTGGCGTCACATGACGTTTCGAGTAGGCGGCGTGGCGGGAACCTTGCGTCGCGCCCGGTTGATAAAAAGGCGTGTCTGGTTCATTATATTGTCCGCTAATGAGCATGACACGAGAAAGAAAATATCAAATATGATTCAAATAATTATGATAATTATAATGGGCTATTATGATCAATGTCAACCCACTAAGATCATACATGTCCTGGCCAATAACTTGAACATTTTGGTAAATGTGGTGGGAGCCATATTTATGTATGTATGTTGGACCAAACTAATAATGAAGGCCCAATTCCATTGGATTCCATTCCATACAAAACTGTCACCCCATGTTTGGATTCAATGTGAGTTCTGTGCTATGTATGAATTGGTTTGTTTAACTTTGCCAACAATTTCCTGTAAATTGCAAGGCATGAGATGCAAACCATATGAACACACAGCGATCGAATCCAAAACATTCAACCAAACTCTTTGTTGACAAGCAAAATGGGGTATTATCATCCAAAGAAGAGGAAATAGTTCAACAGTAAAAATGGAATCGTTTACATCTCTTCACCTGCATTTTATTTATTCACCACAAAAAATGCCTTCCATGCCCCCCCGCAAGCTAAGCTTTTGCTCCCTCATAATCTCCAAACAACCTACACCATTCTCCCGGCAGAAACACAGGCGAAAAAAAGAAAAGAAATCAATGGGGGGTGGGAGGTACAAGTCTTAAAATCTCCTTCGAAGTACCGAGTGACAAAAATCAAAGAGAACAACCAAAAAGGTAATAATTTAGTTTGACTGATCGTGTGGAGGTTCTGAACAATTTGGCACGGAGTGAGGAGGATGATCGACTTTGGAAGAATCATCTGAATTCTTTGTAGTTGAGTTCTTCATATCTGGGTTCTGATGCTGCACGCTCGCAGCATCAGAATTCTGTACCCAGTTGGGAATTTTTGATGACGCATCAGGAGAAGTCTCAATTGAATGAGTTGCTGATATCGCTTGATGATTCATGAGAGAAGAATCCAGTATAGATAGCGGTGGAAGGCTCAAACCGTAGTTAATAGGATATCCTGCATATGGATGATCAAATCTACAAGTTGGGCCGAACTTGCAGATTCCATACATACTGTAATTTGAACATATAGCTTGCCCCTGCATATTAGCAAACTAGGAATTCATTTTTCAATACAAATATCAGAATTTGAAAAACTAAGAAAAGCCAAAGAATATGAAGAAGCATAATAGTGAGAGATGTTCCAAAAATATTAGAATGCTTATACGAAACTCATCATCCATAATGAAACAGTTGCAAATCAAGATTTGTCGGCTATAATTTATGAAACAAATAATAATTAGATAATCTAAAATACCATATGAAACTATTATGAGTCACTATAAGACAGTAACTTACAGGTCTTGAGGGAAGGCCAAGTGGGCCTATATTACTTGCTGCTGATTGAGCAATCCTTTCCTTTGGGTGGTGGAACTTGCAATCAGCTCCGTATTTGCACGTTCCAGTGTTCATATAATATCGGCAATCTGGTTGATCAGGTCTCTCAGGGAAATTTTGACTTGATGCTGACAATATGTGCATCTGTGCGCCAGCGCCTAAGTCACCTTGATTCCTAGAACTGTAAATGAGATTGGATCCAGCAATACTCGTTGGAGATAAAGGCCCGATGTTTCCCTGATTAAGAAGTGAAGGCATAAAAAGGAAATAAAATAAGAAAATTTTCAGTGGTACAATTCAGCACAATAGCTCCTGATTAAGATTCAGTGTTAACGTGATTGGAATCTGAAATTGCAGCTACTTGTATGAGCACTAAATTAGCAGATGAGGTCAGACGAATCTTCATATTAACATGAGTAGAATGAAAAAAGGAACAAGGAGATCAGCTTCTTAATCGCTGCAATTCAACAGGAGTTTATTTGAGATATTTCCATCAGAGCAAAAGACAGTAAACTTTGTCCTAGCATCATTGCATATAAGAAGCCACTAAGAACCTAACAAATCTGAATTGTGTATCACAAGCTCACAGCAGTCCTTGCAACATTGCTAATGCTCCAAAATCAACATAAAGTTACCTGATTATTTTGCCCCCCCCCCCCCCCCCAAAAATAATAATAATAATAATAAATAAAGCACTGCACCTTCCAGCAGTTAATGACCGAGGTGAAACCGCGCATTAGTGATGTAAGATTACCTCCATTTCTATCAGATTATTTCTATACAAGCATCGTATTTCAGAGACATTCTGTTCAACTTAAGATATAGCTCACTGACCATGTAAGTGTTCCAGCCTGGTGCAGGTACAATGCCTTGAGAAGGAGAGACAATGAGAGGCATATAGCTTTGCGTTCCTTGTAAACGTGAAGATAAATATGGGGCCCTTTGTAATGACCATGTTGGAAGGCTACCTGCATACTGAAGACCTGATGAAGGCAAAACTGATGACCCCATAGATCCCAATGAAGCATTTCCAGTTAGAGGTAAGGCGGTTCCAAGTGATGAAGGCTGGGGATGATGAAACTTGCATGCAACTCCAAACTTACATGATCCAGTCCGCATGTAATAAGGACATGATTTTTCATCCTAAACAAAAGGAGGACATGATTTAGGAATTGTATACGCAGCATCCAAGACCTTCCATGCATAGGAAGAATGCAAAAGTTATTAGTTGTGAAATTCAAGAGGGAAACAGGTACCTGACGCATAGGAAGACCAAGAATGTTGAATGAAACTGGTCCAGCACCATTTCTATCCTTCGGGTGATGATATTTACATGTTGATCCATATTTGCAGGTCCCCGTCTTCAAATAATACTGCAGTGGGCATTCATAGGCAAGGAGTCACAAAATAGAAAAGTTAGAGCTTGTCAAGGAAATTACTTAGCACATTAATGATGGCTAATGACTATTATCAAACAGAAATAGGAATTCCATACATATTAAAACGTTGAAAATATCTGAGGCTGACATTATCCCTTATTTCAAGTGATTTCAAATGAAATGTGCATCATATCAAATAAACATAGCAACATATGAACCAAGTTCCGACAAGAGGTTTAGATAATACACAGGATGCTGTATCATCCATCTAAGCTTCTCAGTTAATGTTTTGGGGCAAGCCCTGGTTTAAAATAACTTCCAAATCAGAGAGGTCGTGCAAGGAACAAACCTGACATCTTATAAACAATAAAACTAGCAACAAATGAAACATATTATTTCATTTAATTCAGACAGAAATTTCAAGAGGAATGTACATTACAAAGGTAGAATAAATACCAATTAAAGGCACATGTTTCTCATTAATGTAATTTCAATTTTGCGTACTTAATAAGTGGATGTTCTCATTTTGCCCATTCATTCATTCTCTTACCCCTTTCCCCCCTCCCCCCAAAACAACTACAGGCTCACATCTACATAAATAGATAGAGCACATCCCTTTCTTCTTTCTTTCTGGATAAAAGTTCTATTATGATAAATCACAATGGCAATGTCAAGACCAGCAAGCAATATCTCAACATAGGAAGAATTTTACCCCACAATCAGGTTGTCCATTTCTCTCCGGGAGTTCTTCTCTATATTGAGCACCCTGTGAAAAAAACAATGTGATCAGACTCTAAGACAAAATATACAATCAAACTACCCCATTTATGTAACAAGCAAGAAAAGAAAATTTAAATTGATAATAAATGATAATCACTTCAAAATGAGGACATTGTGTAAAAGCACCAAGCAGTATCTATTCCCCTAGAATAAATTCACATCTGCATAAAACAATAAATTGTCAAAAGAAAATGAATAACCTGAGCCGCATATGCTGGATGATTGAAACGACAATTGCTTCCATACCCACACAATCCAGTCCTTCGGTAAAACAAACAATCTGGTTCACCTGGACGAGCAGGGTATGGGCTCGCTTGGGCCACACCACCCCCTTCTTGATTATCATGAATTTTCAACCGCCATATTGCTTCTGCAATGCACAAGACAAATGAAACCGATCAAGTTCACATCTTTAAAGACTCATTGAATTCTTCAACTCACTCAAAGCTCAAAGCCAAAATTTCACAAACAAATAAAAGATTCAGAATTTCCATTCAAATAAGCTTTTCAAGCCACCATCTTCCAAAAGCCTCAATGCAGATTGCACCAATTGGGGAAAAAAAAAATTTCTCAAAACCACAACCCACATCACCAAACATCTAAAAGGGGCTTAAAAAATCAAAACAAATAATTTAAGAACTTTTCAACTTTAACAATTCCTGATGATTCAAAGCCAAATTCAAGCATTGCGTCAAAATTCACAGGGATGAAAAACATCAATACTCACAAGACAAAGATACAAACTTGCATACGAAATATCAAAATTTTCAACATATAACCGCACAAACAGACATTGTATCATTGATCATCACAAAAACAACCAAATTCTATCACAAAAATTGACAATCCTCCCATCAAACAACCATTTCAAAAACAAAGACAGAATCGGATCCCCTGTCACCAAAAGTACACAAAAAATCTAAACTACCTTCAATGTTATCAGCGGATTGATTCGCCACAGCATTGCTCTTAACCTGGCGGTTATCAGGCATCGGTGGCACAGAATTTCTGTACACCCGTCAACTTTCAATCAAAACAAGCACAACCCAGATACGATTTCTCAATCCGTAACACAAAAAACAAATTTACTTTCAGCAAATGATCATACGATCATCAAGAGAGTTTTTTTGTTCTTTTTATTTTTGGCTTAGTTTTGTGAAGAAGAAATAACTAAAAAGAACAAGCGATAAAATAATGAAGAAACAAAAAGTGAAATCTAAAAATATATTCCAATTTGATTAAAAATTCTTTAATTCCTTTTTTTTTTTTTTACTTTTTTTTTTCTTTTGCACGATTCTCAGGTATATTGTGTGTAAACTTTCGGATCTCCTGCCTTCAATGTGAAACTGAAATTTTATAACATTAAAGTGAGTTTCATAGGCTCTGGTACGAATGAAAACACTTTAGTTCTTTAAAGTACAATGACTGTTTTGCCCCCGCAACTACCTCTCCGTTCCAGTAGTTAATTAATTAATTAACCGTATTGTCAGCAAAATTCGTTACCTTTTTAAGGAAGCGCCTTTGTTTATGAGTGAGATTACTAAATTAGCCCTGGTCTTCAATTACTGTGCTGAGATTATATTTAATTATTAGATAAAATCAGTTAATGTAAATCTAGTAGATTCTTGCTAAAAATAAATGTAGCATTGCTAGATAATGTAATAATGATTGATATCATGAAAAATAATTTGTCTTCTTCGCTTATTTACAGTTAATTAATAAGTGCGAAGGTTGGTAATGGTCTTTACACATGCAATAAATTCATTTATATGTTAGTATTTTTTTTGTGAGAAAAAATAAATAATTTATATATACCATATAGAATAAAATTGAACGTTAACCATGACTCATAGAATTATAAAATGTTGCACAGCATATCAATAATTATTTAATATATATTTAATCCAAATTCAGAAGGACAAATCAAAAAAATTTTCTGTTGTAATCAATACTACTTAAGGATTAACTTTGTAAGTTTTACCTTGTGACATAATAATTGACTTTTTTTGGGGGTAGATATGGTAATTTGTTTTTTAAAAAATCTGATTTATAATTTATTTATCATATTATATCATCACTCTTATTATACAGTATCAAATTAATTTTATTTCAATTAAGACAAACATTAAGAGTAATTTTTTTTTAAAAAGTAATATCAGCGAGTACTTTTTTTAAAAAGTAATATCAGCTTTTTTACAATGACTAGTATTTTTGTTTTAAAATCCTGATGCTTCAAATTTCTATTTTGCTGGTCATTTTCAAAGTGCACGAACAGAATAAAACGGCTCATGGTCATAAATCAAGGGTACTTTCGTCTTTGAGATATGTTAACAAAGGGTGAATGTCACAAAATGTATAATCTTTTTTATATATAAGAAAAATATGAAACATCATCATCACCGTTAAAGGGCACGAACCTGAGAGGCGGCGGTGAGGCATGGACCATTGGATTTGAATTTTTTATGGGACCCATTGCTAAATGCAATGTCCCTTCCAAATGACCAACTCACCCCTTCGATAAAGTAATTTCGTTGAGAAAACAGAGAAATAGGCGCGAAATGACCAAGAGATATCACTGGTTTTATTATTTTATTTTGTTAAAATTAATTGTTTATTTTTAAAGTTTATTTTTATTTTCCCTTGAAGCGAAAAATCGTCGCCGTCAAAAGGGCGCGAGTGGAGGAGATTGAGCACGTGAACGGTTGTGGTGAAATCTGGACCATTTATTTCAGAGTTTCATTAAGTAAAGTGGCCCCCACTGACCGAGGAAAGAGAAAAGGAAGACGGGCTTGTCCGTCTTGAGCTCGCCAGTGGGTCCCACGTCGAGAGACAGAAGTCGAGATTCGGACGGCCATTCACTCGCCGAGAAAAAAAGCTAACGCGACCATGACGCTCCACGCCACACATAACGTCGTCGTTTCTGCTCAAGTACGAAAATACCCCTCGACTTAAACTTCCGTAATCAATTCACTTTAAAATAGAAGTCGCACTTTTGTTTTTGGTTAGACGAAATTGCCCCTTTTAATTGTGAATGGGTTCTAATAAAGATATTGTGGAAAGATGAGAAAGAACCTAGTACAATTCTGTCTGTGGTCTTTCATAACTAACAGGAATTGAAGGCAATCGCTTTTGCACAAACAAATGATACAAAGAGAGCCACGTAAGCTATTGGCTAGTCTTGGAAACTCGTCCTCCCACATTTTTTTTTTTAATTAACTCACGCACTAAATAAAACTTGAATCTAAGACTTAAGTTATAAAAATACCGATCTTCACCACAACTTAATGATTATTATTTGTAAATAATATTGAAACAAATAATAGATTCCTTAATTGTATTAACACATATAAATTTAGACCCTAAACAATCCATTCAATCTAATATTATTAGCTAAGTTACAAATAAAATTACAAATAGATAGTTAATTTAGTATTAAATTGACATAATTAAATAGTAGTGCATTTATGTGACGGTATCATTATTGACTTGGACTTCCTCTACTTTTGGGACCTTTTTTTTTAAATTATATAATTATAATGTAAGCAAGATTTGAACAGTAGATTTTTTGTTCTGTTTTATACCACTCAATAAATTTCATCAGTTGAAATAATTAACAAGGATAACACCCATAATTAATGAGTTGACATATGCAGTTAATTAATTTACAATTTTTTTTGGAATATCATTAAATTCCTATCATTTTCAAATTTCAAACAATAAAAGATTTATGGACCACAAGGGCGGACGTCGCTCTAAAGAACCGATAATGATATGTCACACACACACACACACACACACACATATATATATATATAGATCTCAACCTAAATTTAGTGATGTTATGTGGCGAAATTGAGAGAAAATAATTATTTTTAAAGTTGTAATTTTTCAATCTCAATGCCTTTAAAATATAGAGAGGAATTGAACTATCGTAATTAATTGGCGGCACCTAAATCAAATTAATTCTCGCTAAACGCCAAATTGCCGGACATTTAAAAATTAAGACCCAAAAATTTTATTTTCTGATTAATAATATTAATTTGATGAGAGCATGAAATACCCATAAAGGGTCAAAATCGTCAAACTAGGTGAATTTTGGCCCAAGAAACCTGTTTGCGCGTCAGAAAACAAATGGGTCCCAGCAGAAAGTAAAATAGTAAATCAAAAGGCGTCAGCGAATGGGAATAGATTTGGGAGGTTCTCGGAATTCTGATACCGCCAAGACCAAGACGAAGACCGACATCTCTTGGTCAACTGGCCGGGGCACGTGTCATACAACGGACCAAAACATATTCTGACAAAGAAATCGCGAATCTGATTGGTCGACGCAGCATACTTATTGTAGTCTCGCGGGCACGTGGTTCGACTTAAAGAATTCTGCCGTGGTCAGTGAGCAAACTGCAAACCCATGACTCATCACAGGGGCACATCGCATATGCACGCAATAGCAAATACGTCAGCATATTTCTGGTGAAAAATCTGACCAATTTGACCAACTCAAAATTGGCCCGCTAGACTAAAAATTCCGAAGGTGATTTTTCTCTCTCTTGCCAATCGCCATCATGATTCATGGCCACCCGCGCCATCACTAACTCCCCAGGCTCAGATGCATTGACTAAACCTAATCTCAGTCAGTCAATTCATTTTTTTTCACTCTTTCTTTATTCCTACAAGTAGACATTTGCTTTTTTCTTGTTTCACTAATGGCTCTCTCATTACTGTAAAATAAATAATTTTGTTCATTTTTTTTGTATAAACACAAGGAGGCTCCAAGTCAAGTGTGATTATGGAGACCGAAATTCAAGGGGGTTGTATAAAGCAAAGGCAAGTCTCTTGCTCACTCTAAAGATGAATGCGAATCCTGTGCCTTTAGCATACTTGGAAGCATAAATTGTCTCTTAGTCCCTAAAGAGTTATATTATATTCTTCGGAGGGTTCCGTAGATGTGATAAGAGACGCAAGCTAAGGCCTAACCAAAAGCAAAACCCAAGCCATTATAATATTGATACATTGGGCGGGCGCGGATATTCCGAAGGCCACTATTTTAGTAAACACACCTCACTTCCAAAAGAAAATTCATGTTGTTCTTTAAAATTACAAATCAAAAAGAAGATTGGATAATTAATCAAGCAGTACTTTTGTGCTTTTTTTTTTTTATATACATATGTACTTTCACCTTGTAAAGGTAAAATAATCAAATAAACCTTATGTTAAAGCAATCTCAGTGATAAAATATATTCCAAAAAAACCCTTAAGTCACAAAAAAAAATGAATTTAATTGATTAATTCTTTAAACTTCTATATTTAAGTTTTTAAAAATAATGTGAATTAGTCACTAGTTTTTGAAAGTGGGTGGATATATCACCCCTAAAAACAATATTTTTACCTTTATGCCAAGGAAGACGGTTGGTGGTTGGTCGAGGAAGTTAAAGCTCGCTTCAATTATTGGAATTCATAGGTGAAGGAGTCAAATATTTGGTTGGGGGAATAAATATAATATCAGTTTCATACTCATAATCCTGGCATAAACCATAATTAAACTAGAGTGAGATTAACTCATCTAAGCATTGTCCAAGCTTCCTTTCTTGGAAAATTAAAAAACTACCACATTTGCAACGGTCAAAGTTTCTTTTTGAGGGAAAAGGAAATAGACAGAAGTTAACTTCGATAGTTGCAGGTCAATAAATGCTATTATACTTGTACATTTGATTAAATTCAGTTTTAAATGTAATGAAAACGACCCAAAACACAAGTTCCTACATGCTTTGCTTGGGACCAGCAACGTTGCAGTTTCAACAGCTGAGGCAACTTAGAGCTTGTGATTAAAGAGCTGCACAAAATTTCAAAAGCAAGCAAATAGCAACATTGAATTGCACATAAGATAACAATACCATGAAAACGAGTTGTAAAGCCAATAGAAAACAATGCTGCATAATGATAAAAAATAATAATAATAATCAAGAGAAGCTCAAGTTAGACCATTACAAAATGCCTCTCCCAAAAGATGATCTTCCGAACAAAGCTCCTAATGAGGACTGATCAAAATCTGAAATGGTTAAACTCTTCAATAGACAAATCTTACTAATGTGACATGCAACCCAAAACATCCACCACCAAAGCGGAACTTAATTGCTGTATCTATTTCTCCACCAACTACATATGTATATATATAACTAAAGGTTGCCACCTGCATATTTGAGTATTCCTAGCTGTCAACATATTCTACGGCGATAGAAACTGAACAAAACTAGCTGCGTATTTACGAAAAGCAATCAGTATCTCAGCAGAAAAACATTGAACTTTCGACATTCTTATGAAGCCTAGGGAGCTCGGGAACAGGAACGCTCCCAGCTGAGGTAATGCTGGTGTCAGATGAATCCTCAAACTTAATAAACTGCCCCATTTGTGATGCAGCAAGGTGAGCATAGCAAATTGGAGCAACTGTGAACAAAGAGAGTATTATTAGTCATGAGTTAGATAAATATAAGGGGATTAGGAATTTAGACAATTCAAACAAGTTTTCTTTATGGAAGACTAAGAGTGGCATGTAATAAAACTCACCAATAGAGATTGCAGTAGTACTTCTTTGATAGCTGGAATAAGTGGAAAAAGATGTTAGTAACAAGTGAAACATTATAAAAAGATGAGAAGCAAAAAGGAGCTTGAAAGCTTACACATATGACAGAGAGTGGATAAGATTTTGCAGGTCATCTGGAGAGAAACCAATCTCATCAAGCAAGACATGGTAGTGAGCTGGTCTTGAAGTTCCCTGTTGTATGGGGAAAATGATGGAAAGACTTGAGTACAGGAGGAGAACAGTAGGTTATGCACTAGAGTAATAAGAACATTACTCAAAATTCTCCTTGTTTGACACATGGCAAATCAAAGAAAAACTTCCAACCATTCAAATGAAAAATAGCCATAAGCCACTGCAATTATCAACCATATAGTACGGCAGTTGAGCAGTTATTTTGGCTCCTTGCTTAATTAAGAAAATTACTTGTTTGAAACAGCTTCTTTTTATACAATGTTTTTTTTAATAAATTATTTGTGAAGAGAAACTGAGATTTGGACAATACCATTCAATCCCACATAAGATTACAACTATATAAGGGAAAATACAATGCCAGAGTATTGTGGTCAACAAGGAGGCTACTTACTATTCATATCTATAAATTATTCAGCCAGATATAAGAAGTTAAATGACCATTAAGAAAGAAAGAAAAAAATGAAACATACAATCATCCCTGCATGGGCGCACATGTAGAAGTCATAATTCCTTGGATGCACAATCCTTGTGTCCACAACTGTCCCTGTAGAGAGGTGGAGAAGGGTAGAGAGAAAATAAAGTGTGTTAAATCTATGTAGCGAGTAAGTAGTTAAATAAAATCAAAATAACAGCGTGGCAAGCAGCAGACCAGGAGGAACATTTTCTGGACCACTGGCTTGGAATAGCTTGGTGTGGTGGTTCTTTTGAGCCACTATAACAGTGAACGTGGGAATGTCAGCCTCGCCAAGATGCTGGTAGGCCTGTAACAACAAAGGATTATTATCAATATATTTTGCAAATTTCAGTTATATTATTATTTTTTTTCCCCAAATGCTGCAGTTACCTTTATGATTTGTTCCAGCTCAATGTTCAAAACCTGATTAAATTGTGATTCACTCACTCCATCCCTAAGAACAAAAGCAGGCATTGTTAACCACAAGAAACATAGTATATAATGAGGCAGTAAAAATAAAATTACTAATTGCAAAGGGTTAATGTCTGATGCAACTATGTGAACTGAGAAACAAACAAATTGCTCTATCACTCTTTACACACTCTCTTGTCTTCCCGGATACTTTCAATGAAATACCGCAGTTTTGAGATTGTAGATTGATTTAAAATGCATAACATACAACAAAAGAAACAGCTCTAATCAAAACAAGACTGTCATTCATACATCCATATCAATACAGATATTCAACGAATTCATTTTTTTTGCAGTAGACACAGTAAAAGGCAGCTATTACACCAGCACCATTTTTCTTATTCTGATGTATATAATATACATGTTTCATAACATACAAAGTGTATTACATCAACTATTTTCTAATCCTTTATTGTACAGAAATAAAATCCAGGTATAACTTTTGTCCATGATCAATAAAACAACATAAACGAAAAATCTCCCTACAAAATGCAGTAATACCTGAATATAATAATCTGTTTGGGTTTGCGTTGCTTGCTTGTTCGGTAGAAGTCCAAGAGCAGCTCCCTGCAAAACAAGTAGCAGTTCCATGTCTTAAGCAGAATAGAGAAATGGTATTGCAAAACTAGATGCTCACAAGTGTAATCATTTCTTTTTAGCCTCTTATATAAGATTACATGGTAAAAACAAGATTCAAGAATTTTCTTACAAAAAATACATGGATCTATCATAATATTATATCACTCCAAATTTTTCCAATTCCAAAAAGCAACAAAAATTAGATACTTTCGAGGAGTTCAGAGTGCAAAAGTAATGTAAAAATAAATAACAATGATGATACGAGGGAATAACAAAATGATGATGCAATATTGCAATTCCTAAGATGGATTACAACTGCATCCTATAAGCATAGCATAGTCGAGACCATTCTAAAAAGAACAAAGTTATAATAAATCTTTGACACCTTCACTGTTAAAACCAACCAAAATGTTAAAAGCGATATACAAGTAAAATGGCAAGCCAACATAGACTAATTTTCTAAACACTATAGTGCTCATTGAGGCTTATAAAAAAAACATCTCCAGAAAAAATATATCAGATTAACAGATCTGAAACCAACTAAAAAAAGCTCTAAAATGACATGTCAACGAAGTTTTTAAACTTCTATATTTTGATAACATTACTAGAATTTAACTATATACTAATTGGATATTAAAATATACTTGAATGCCTGAATCAATGTTAAGCAACTTAACTGTAGTGATAGGCATGTAAACACACTTCTTTTGGAAGCACAGTTATAATATTGTTTTTGTGAAAATACCTGATGACACCATCATCATTCCCATTTGCTAAAGGCTTGTACAAAGCATCTATCATCTCTACCTTTGAAGATTGTGTTCTTACAGCTGCCCTATACCTTGAAATCAGAGGCCAAGATTGAGAGCCAACAACCTGACAGTTACAATTGTGCAGGGCATTAGCAACATGACACTACTTAACTGCATATGAAGAGGGTGGAATATGAAACTGGATTCCTTACTGCTGCAACTGATGGAATATCTGATCGACCAGGAGATCCATGAGAGACGTCCATACCCAAAATCAATGTAGGAGTATCTTTTATCAGGGGGATGAGAGAGGATTGCTCCAATGCCAACAAAGAATTTATTCCTCCAAGCTACGAAAGAAGACAATTAAAGCAATAACATATCAGAACAAGAACGCAAGCACATAAAATTCTTTGAAATTCTGGTTTCTAGATTTACCTTAGAATTGATCTTAAGTAATACATTTGTAAGATACTGATCATTAATCTTAGTAGGAGAAATGCACTGTGTGGCAATTCCAAAATCACTGAGACTTTTCTTCTTCCAAGGTCCTGGACAATTTTATGAAACACAAGTCAGTAATCCAACCAAAAATGCAAATCTTTAGAAAACAGGATTAAGCCATACCATATATATCAGAATTTTTCCTCTCTGGAAGGACACAAAGAATGAATTGAGGAGGGCCCGGAAGCTTCTCTGTAATCAACTCAAACATCCTTTCTACTCTGACAACAGGATTTCCTCTTCTAGTTTGCTGATCCTCTTCAATTAAGGTAAAAGGACGTTCAATATGCTTCATAGATGCGTAAATAGAGCAAGAATGAGTGACTGAGTGAATACATTTAGAAATTTTTTGGTAGGACAACAAAATCCATGCATCAGAATCAGTCCATGATAACCTACAATGCCCTTATTCCTTCCACAGTTGATAAGCTCACGAGATATATGACTAGTATCACATCGAGCAGAAAAGTTCACAACAATCCAACGGTCGATACGGGTAGCCTCTAGAAATCTCTGCAAAAGGTGACAAACAGGCCTGAAACAGCTAAATAAGGTATGCAAATGCATTCGGCAAAAACAATTGATGATAATCTACTTTACATATCAAGACAATACCTTGTTGTTAAAGTTCCAGCGCCCATTGCGAGGGATACAATCCTCACTTTTACCAACCTTTAACTGTGAATTAAACAGAAAAAACATTCAGTGCACAATAATCATTGTCTGGATTAAAAAAGAAACCCTCCTTATTTTTCTATTTCTCAGCCAAAAAGAGGGAGGAGATATATTTACCTTTGGGATTTCAAGGATACGACCATCAACTTGTGTCAGTTGCTTCCCTATAGATATACCACATGCTGCAAGCACAGGGTCCTCATCATATGAGTAACTTCTCAAAGCCTGCCAGATTAAGTGAGCAAAGATGTTGGACCATCCAAGATATGAAGAATATACATAAGAGGACTGAGGAAAACTCACATCAGTGAGAGTTCGCATCCTATCCTGAGGTTTCTGCCTTGACTTTTCAACCAAGGACGCCCTTTGCATAGAGGATAATGCTTTTGTATAGCGCTGAAGTGAAACAAGTGAACAAAGCTGGGAAATGAGGTGGGAAATATCAGAAATCTTAGAAAGTGAATAAAATTAAAAAAATTTAAAAAAAAAAGCAACTAAAAATGAAATTGTGTATCAAGCACAAGACATTACACTACCTCAAGTGGTAGATAATTGGGCCGTTTTGGCTTGCCGACATCAAGGCATGGCAGGTATGCAGAATATGTGAGCTCTATGCGACAGTGTTGTGTAAAATAATCATAAACTGTAATCTCCAAAGTCTCCCCTTCATTTGTACCTTCAGTATTTTTCACTTTCATAGGAAAACTGGGATAAAAAAATAAGACTAAATTAAAGAAAGAACAAAGGAATGGTGGAGAACTAGGATATCAGAACATGGAAAAAGGATCATTTGATATTAAACACATACAATTGCTGGTTACAAGGCTTTTCACTCAGACCAATGATCTTAAACTCCATATTGCGGTGCCTTGGCTTGACCCTCAAATTTCTTAGCATCTTCTTGGCCTGCACATCACCATAAAATTGATTTTTTGTGGTAGAAACTATGTTGAAGATGAGGAATGTGGTTGAGGACTTTCTTACCTTTGTCCAGTCAATAAAGCGAGGTTCCCGTACATTCTGATTTGCTATCAGAAAGTCAATTACAGGTCCAGGTTTGAGGATCATTGTAGTAGATACATCTGCATGAAATGAAGGCAGTGATATTAACTAACAACAGCATCAGCAAGGTACAATTACAAAAAACTACAGGAACTAAAATGAGATTCTAAGGAATTGCACCCATATTAAGAGACAAGCCTCCCTGAGTGGGACGAAAGCTGGAGTGAAAGCCCCGAATACCAGATACACCTCCTCCAACATCAACTAAGTTCCTTGAATCATCATGAAAGAATGACTGCCGAACCAAAAGACACCCCCTACATGCCCGCCCAACGGCTCAAATGAATAAATTTAAGACCAAAGCAATTAAGAACAAACCGATACACTTAAAACATAGTAACGAACATATACAAATAATAAATAAGAACATAAATACCAATTAGCTGCTTGCTGCCTCAGTACAATATCCAGCACTCTCAATGCATCCTGAGTATTATCCACCTCATTTCCTTTGAGGGCAAGAGCTATTGACCTTAAGGGTATTTTGGCAGCAAAGCTTATCTCTACCATGAAAGTCTTTGATTGAAATGAATGCTTTGACCTCTTTCCAGGACCAATGGGGCTGTCTCTGCCGCGAGGACTTCCATTTTGCCTATTAAACCAGGAGGATGCAACATAAGTTTTCAAGATATCTCCATATTAAGAATCAAAAAAGGGTTTGGAAAAAGACATACTGTTTTGCACGCGACTCCTCTAGCACCACAGTGAACTCAAACTTGTTCTGAGGCAGAGGACCCACAGTGTATAAACTCTTCTCTCCATCATATGCAAACCTTTTACCAGCTAGTTCTGCAGAGTAAGTTTGGTAAAGCTTATCAACCACTTTTCTCCCAATCCCCTTGCCTTCGGCAATTCTCTTATCCTCACCAGAAATAGTAACCTACAAAAGGTATGTTAACCCAAATCCATAATGCAATACAACTAAACTAATGAAAAACAGAAAAGAGTCAAAATCTAAACATACAGTGTACTGGTAGAATACTGCATCTGTAGCGTTAACAGAAACTTTAAAGTGATTGGTGAGCAAACTTATGCGACGCCCACAGTTTCCAACCCCACGCCTACTCATGATAGAATGTCTGGGAAGGTCAACATGTTCTGGCTTCACATTTGGTGGCATTAAGGGAGGTGATGGGGGCAAAGGTGGGGATTGCCCTGCTTCAGCTTTCGCCATCTTCTACTACAGAGAGAGAAATAAGTTGAAAAAATGGGCTAATTATGAATTAAGTAAACACTTAAAGGGACTTTACACACATAAATTCCAATAGAAATATTACATAATGGCAACATGGAGATAATTCTCATGAGATCACTAAAGAAAACAGCCCAATGTGAAGAAGCTTCAAAATAACAAGGCAGGATTCTTCGAGGTAAAACCACTAGAAAGTAATTGTAAAAGTCATATCCTCAATCATATGAAAGTAACTAAACTGAAACTCATACAAAAACAAATCCAGTACAAACACAGTATCCAACATATTTATTTGTTAATGTCGTGTTAAAGTATTATTCTGAAAAATAAAAGAAAAAATAGAAACCACAAGGATTGATTAAGTGTATCATAACAGGGCATTGCATGCCTTTACCAGAAACCAAAAACAAAATAAACACCGAGATCCAACAAAGAAGGGCAGAAAAATCAACATATAATTACAGTACACCTAGCTCTAATACTCGAATACATGCTCTCGGGAAAACTCATTGTGAGACCAAAGTTTCAAGTAGTGGAATCCTGAAATTGTAATATGAGTTCAGAACAGAAATTTCATAATTTACATAATCTGAGTTCATAGATTAAATCGCTGTACACTCATTACATGTAAGCACAATAGGCAGACACCCATACTATTTTGATCAAATTTCATGTGTCTCTATGGATTAATTGCTTAAATATATAAAAAAATATGTATACATAAAACACAAACAAATTCATCCAACCTCACATGTTATTTGAATATATATATATGTACTAACATACAAAAGCATATTGCATAAACATAACAAATATATGTAACAAAAAAGTATAAAAAGAGATGGAATGATGAAGTCCATGAGGACAATAATGGGCACCTCCATTTAGCAAGGAAAAATGGGGCGAGCACAAAGTGCCAATGGTTAATGAACTGCCAAGGTCAACATAAGAAAGACAATATAGTTCAAATTAAAAAAGGAAAAATTCACATCATGGCAAAAAATTAATGGTTAATGAAAAGTACCGAAAACCAAACAGTGTGAATCTCATCTACACATGTGAGTTCAAAATTAAACATCTCGAGAATAAAATGAACTTAAATTTTCAAAAGAAAAGGAAACACAAAATACTTGAGCTAAAAAAAAAGTTAAAACATGCAGAATCAGTTTCTTGAGAAAAAAATACAGAAAATCGAACGAAAGAAATCTCGTCCACACGTGCTAGTTCAAAATTAAACTCACGACTATGGTGAATTTAAATATTGTAAAAAAAATTAAAAAGAAAAACACACACATAGACATACACGCACAAAAAACTTAAGCAAAAATCCATGCGAAAAAATTGTGTAAAACAAATTGATTACACGAGGAAAAAAAAATACAAAATGTAATTAACAAATATGACGAATATTTGGTCGTATACGCGAACAAAAATGAATTAAAAAAAAAAGTACAGAAGACGATCTACGAACATGAACACAAAAGTGGAAACAATGCAGTACAAAATCCACAAAATACAAAATCGTAAAACAGCGATTAAGACTTGGCTCAAGCAGAAAGAAGTCAAAATCGAAGCAACGAAGAAGTTCAAAAATGGAAACAGCAAGTAAAAGAATAATCAAGCGAAAATAAGCAAAATAAGTTTAATAGTACCGATAGGCTTCGTAGTAGTTGGAGCATGCGAGAAGAACAATGGCCAGAAAGAGGAAACGGAGAGACTGGCTCTGCGTTTGACTCTTTCGGCACTATAGTCAGTGAGGGTGAGAAATCAAGAATGGAGGGAAATAGGCTTAAATAGTATAGTGCTGTTTGCCGAGGACAAAAGGGGATTTGCAATGTATTTTCACAAGTAAATGAGTCTAATGAATTTCCATCTTCATTGACCGTTGATTCGATAGATCAAGATTGATAGTGAAAATCATGATGGAGTGATTAATCATCATTACAAAAAAGAAAATACTTTATATCTACTTTCAGATTTTTTTTTTAAATAAGATAACGATTTATAAGTTATTTTCATTACTAATTCTAGCATGATGCATCAAATTAATGGTGTGTTTAATAAATAGAAATCGGAATTGGTTGGATTTGTAATGAGTTGGAATCGGAATGAAAAATGAGAATTGGAATAAGTTGTCGTTAGAATCGGAATCGAAATGAGCTAGATTACCATTTATGTGTTGATTTTGTTTTGCAATTGAAATTGAAATGAGTTAAATTATCTTAAATTACTAAAAATTCCTTAATTAATTATTGTGATTATTATTATTATTATTAAATATTGTTAATAATAATTGTTGCTAAAATTTATATAGTAATATCCCATAGTACAAAAAATAATAATACGAAAATTATCATTGTACCACTTTTGTTTTGTCTTATGTTCATCTAACCACCACAAAATTTTAACATGTTCTCTGCACCACATTTCTTTTTAAATTTGTATCAACTAAGCACTTTTGCACTAATACCATTAAATATTTTAAATAAAATGATAATTTTATCCGTAAATAAATTAAAAGACTATTTTATTTTATAAAAACTTTAAAAAATAAGAAAATTATTATTATAAAAACACCCCTAAGTTTAATAAAAAATAAATCTCAAAATTATAATTTTTATTTTTAATAAAAATCTAAATAAAAATTATAATTATAAAAATAATTATAAAATTTTGGATTTAATAAAAATTCCCTAAATTATTAAAACTTTGAGATTTATTTTTTAATAAATTAATTCAGTTATTTTTATTAAAATTTTACAAAATTATAATTTTAATAAAAATAATTATTAAAATTTTATAAAATCCAAATTTAATAAAAATCAACTGAGCACCTCTATTTGAGATTTCTTTTATTATTATTATTATTGAATTTAGGGGTGTTTTCATAATAATAATTTTCTTATTTTTTAAAGTTTTTATAAAATAAAATGGTCTTTTAATTTATTTAGGGGTAAAATTATCATTTCGTTTAAATTATTTAACGGTGTTAGTGCAAAAGTGACTAGTTAATACAAATTAAAAAAGAAAGGTGGTGCAGAAAATATGTTAGAATTTTGTAATTATTGGATGAACATAAGGCAAAATAGAGGTGGTGTAACGATTATTTTCCACAAAAATAATAAATTGATTATATTAATTTTGATTTTTTTGAACCGAAGATGAAATAAATATTTTTTATTTTGTTGGAGGACAAAATGATCAATCGTGAGAATGAGAGATTGATTCCCAAGCCTCTGTGGAAATCAATCTCCTATTCCTATGTCAAATTGGGGTAAATCTCTGATTCTAAATTCTGACTCCATTTTGTGAAGTAAATTTCATTAGTGATTTCAATTATGAATTCAGATTTCCTAATGTGGAAAGTAAACGCATCATAAAAGCTCAACGTCAAATCGACTAGTCATTAGTTGCATTGTAAAAAAATAATAATAATAATAAATCTATCCTGATAAAATTTTCAATTCTAATTATCAATCTAATATAATGTAATGTAATATTAAAAAATAAATAAGTGGATAAAATCTCCAAATCTTCATGAATGAATGAATGAATTATTCCCTTTTATAAAATTTATGCAATAACGATTAAGCATCAATTAGTACATAACTTTATCCATTTTTATTGAATTTATTCCAATCTTTTTTATCCAATGTTCCTTTTTTTTTCTTTTTCAAGTAATACAAATTACAAAGAATGCTACCTGCGGTCTATCAGAGGTTTAATGCTGCTGCAATACACAGAATTATTCTCGTGCTGAACTGATGCCTCGCATGCCTAGGCTATTGGCATGCTGCTATTTGTGTAACAAAACAAACTTCGCTTCTATCCATAGCAGACCATGCGCTCGATCATGCGAGTGTGACCTATGAATAGAGATTGACCGTACGATCAAAGATGAATCTGATGATTTTTATGGTGGGCATTCGTTACTATTCAGGCCGAATCAAAATGAGATTTATTTGTATTTGGTTCAAAATTTTTTAATCAGTTTGGGTCTTGAGAAACAAATTAAATTAATTAAAAAATAACGAAAAAATCGTATGAACTGAATTACAATCGAATCAAACCGAATTAGATTGAACTGAATTAAAATTGGATTCTTATTTGGTTTCAAATTTCCTGAACTAATAGGATTAATTCGGTTTGGTTTTCTCTCATTGAAGCGCAATGCCCAATCCTAGTCGTTTGCAGAACTTTTGTTGTGTGTTGACTTTAAGTTGAGACGAAAACGAGTGGAGCTCTAATTTCAGCTCACAAAAAGAGAGAGAGATGCAGTAAATTTAAGCAAAAATAGTTCGTTTATTGCCTCTTCGTTGATAGCCATTGGCTCGATTCATGTGTCTCCCCTCAAAGAATTTTTAATAATTTTATATTCTTATTGCAAATGTCAATTGTATCAATAAAGGTGGGATGTGGTTAAATTACGCCAATAATTTAAGACATTTGTATATGTAATGAAATAATACTTCAATTATTAAGTACAATTCTTGGGTTGGATATAAGTTTCTTATTATGATCTAATGGAAATGGAAAAAAGTACTGGAAATGAATTTGATCGATATGTGAGATCTGCCTACAACTTGAGCATCACCAAAAGACTTTTCAAATAAGATTTTATTACTTATTTGAAGAACCACATCAATATTTAAATTTTTAAAAGACACTCTAATTAAAATTTTTCAAATAAGAATTAATTCTCTCTCTTTAAGTTTGGAGAGTTAATTACTCCCTCTTCAATTTATATTTTATTACTTTTTATTGAAAAAAGAGAGAGAAGTCTTTTACTTGCTATTGACTTTTCTTTTAAAAAACTAATTATATGATTAAAATAATATTAATTTATTTATATTTGAAAAGTATTTTGGAGAATATTATATTTTTTTATCCTTCTATTTACCACATACGTAAGCAAATAAGTATTTGAAGGGTAAAATTTATAAAAACTTTTGGAGATGCTCTTACAAATAAAGTAGTCTATCAAATCAATTTTTAACAACGAATCTTTAAACTTGTTGGTTAATTCGAAATTTATAATTTTTTTATTTAAAAAAATCAAGTTAATGTAATTTTTTAATTTTATCAAAAGCCCAATTTGATAATTTAATTTGGTGTAACCATTTGATTATATAAAATAAATAAATTAAAATTTAAATTAATTTAATTTTTATATTATAATAATTAATATTTACTAAATATTTTAGTGCAATAAGCGACCTTAACATTTTAGCAGCGTATTATACGGGGAGTTCTTTCAATTGATTGTAACTCGACAAACAACGATATATTATTGTCCAACACGTTTAGATTTTCAGAAAGCAGTTAACCAATTTGATTTTAAACGGGGCCCCGACTACCAAAAGGCAACATACCCACTTGTTTGTCATTTACCAAAGTCACCCTTGGATTTTAATCAGACGGCTGCAAAAGAAGCACGTATACAAGTTAAGGGCCGGTTGCTTGCAGGGAAGCAACTGTTAGAATAATACAACTAATTGGTTAAAAGTTTGACGACAACTAAGCCTACAATAAATGCAACAACTCACTATAGGCAAGTGAAGGTTGCTTACAACTTCTTGCATTTGTTTAAACAAATTATTCTTACCCTCGTTGGCTTTAAATATATATATATATATAAAAATACACTTTTTTTTTGATAAAAAAACACACAATTTGGTGTATTGAAAAAAAATTATATTATTTTTATCTTTTAACTTCCTCCGTACTACATTAAAATAAAAAATCTCTTATTATATAATGACTCTTAGACACACACACACACACACATATATATATATATATATATTTTTTTTTTCTCATCACCAAAATGACTTGAAAAGAGTATATCAAATCTAAAATTAGATGAAATTAAATTCTTTTGTTGAATTAAACTTGTTCGCTAGAAGCTCGGGATTTGACAATCTCAAAGTCACCACCATAGATTTGATTATTTACACCAAAAATTTCAATAGTGCCATATCGCAATATTGCCCATTTAAAAAAAATTAACAATTGCCTATAAAGAATAAAAGGGATTAGACCATCTCTCACGTAGATTTACTATCAAATCTCTCTTATTCACTCATGGATGAGAAGAAAACACAAAACGATTTATCTGGAGGAGTTATGCGATTCCTTCAAAAGTAGTTGAAATACACTTCATGGCTTATTTTTTCAAAATCTATCTTTAACAAAAAAGCATAACTTGACCGTCCATAACGATCCTCAGAAGCATGATGACAAAGACCGAATTGATCATTAGTGTATACATCTTCTTCTAAAAATATCTTTATTAAATATACTTATTTCCTAAATTAAAAAAAACTAATCCATTTACTTGTTTTGCTTTATAAAGATATAAATATCAAACAATTATATCTAAGATTTTTTTTATGAAAATAAATAAAATACCTTTTATATTTGGATATTAAATAATAAAAAACAAATGCATTATTCAGATATTTGTATTTAGACCTATTCCAACTTCAAAAAATTTCAAACTCGTTAGTAAATACTACTTTACAAGAAGCTTACGAATCCATACTTAGATTGTCTTTCTCCCTTTCCATTTGCACTAAAAGCTTTTGGTTACAAATTTTGTAATCACATGCCTTCCAATTCATTCATGCATTTCATTTACCTTATAACATATTAAACACTCTCAATCTTATAGATAAAGAATTAAATCTGGTCAAACCACACTTACTCATTCACAATGACCAGATTGTCGTTTGAAACTATTGCTTAATTTTAACTAAACTCGCAATCTCTAATAATTTTGATCTCTTATTGCCACCCATTCATTTACCAACATATTACTTTTGCACATGAAGAATTAATTACAAACCAATCCAAACCAACATTGAAATTCATTTCCAAGCCTTACCTTCACTTAAAATAAACTTCGATTAATCTTCAACAACCATAGGAAGATTATCTAAATACGAACAACTAATTCCAGTTTGGACCCGAATAATTTATTCTATTTTCTTTCCTATTTAGATTAAGTTTCTTTATTATAATTAGAATTTAGGATTATGATTAAATTATAATTTCAAATGTTTTAAACTACTATAAATAAGTGGTTCACAATTATGTTCTGAGCGAGCTGTAATAAAATTTATTGAATTATTAAACTCTATCTCTCTTCTATATTGAATTCTTTAATTAAAACCCTAGAGCCCTGTCATCTGGTATCAGAACATATCTATTATGGCCACAAATTTACTTTTTCCATTTATCCTAAAAAATAAAACATTTTTTTTCAAAATCTGCGCCATTGCAAAATTGAAAATTTGTTCTAATATTTGTAAACTCAATTTAGCAAAACTTTTTAGATATTTTTTCAGGAAATCTTGATCTTTACGGTGCTCGAAGACAAGGTTGCCCAATTTGTATCAAATTGATGAAAATTTGTTGTCTTAATTATGCATAACGATGCTATTCGTTTGGATTCGTCTCTCTCATTATGAGTTTTTCTATGGAAACTTAAAAGGATGAGAGAATATAGTAGAGTCGTCATAAGTCATTAAGTCACTCCAAAGTGGGTGGTTGTTCTAGTTCATTGGTACTTTTACAGTTGATAGTTATAAACCTAGATTTCTCATAGTGTACTGGTCAGGTTGGAGGTAAATAATTAAAAAATTAGGCCACCAAACAAAACTAATCTTTATTGTGTGCAATAGCTAATAACAGATGGATTCAGCAGAGCTTATTAAGAGTTGCAGAGCAATAAGGTTAGATGAAAAGGAAGAAAAGAGAGTTTCTTTTAAGAATAAAATGAAAGCTAAGGATAAAAAGATTGTTGCTAGCTGTATGGTTGGGAAAGTGCTTCACATAAGAGGGGTTAGCATTGAAGGGTTAAAAACTATAATACAAAGGGTGTGGAAAACCTCAAGAGAAGTCAAGATGGAAAGCCTAAGTCACAATGTCTTTATGTTCAAATTTGGTTATGAGGCAGATAAAAGAAGTATTATGGTAGGGGGACCGTGGCATTTTGATAAAGCACTCATTGTGCTCACTGAACCAACTGGGATAAAGGATGTTAAAAAACAAGATTTTAGTCATGTATCTTTTTGTTTACAAATCCATGATGTTCCCACTACGTACATGACTAAGGAGATGGCAACCAAGTTGGGTGAGGTGATTAGGAAAGTAAAAGAGGTAAAAACTAATGTAACAGGGGAATACTTTGAGCAATTTTTAAGATTAAGAATTATAGCGAATGTTACCAAGCTGTTAAAGAAGATAATTGAGTTAGAATATAAGGGGAAAATAAAAAGGGCATCCCCATGCATGTGATGTATGAATGATTGCCATATTTTTACTTTTATTGTAAGAGAATAGGGAACCAATATAGAGAATGTATCCATTATAAATCTTAATCAAATGATCAATTGGCTTACGATTTGTAGCTTAAAGCAACCACCGTAATTGAGAGATTAAAACAGAGTAAAATGATAGATATGTGGGATTCTGAAACCAACAAATTTCATACAAACTCCTCAACCCCAACAAAAAAATTAAATAAGTAGAAGACGAGATGATGCAGAGTAAGTGAATCGGGTAGTGATAATGGGTTATACTAAGACCATCAGGATCCGGGTATAGATAGCTTGAATGGTGCAATGGGTAAGGCTCAAAGGCTGTTGAGAGGCAGTTAATGCAAAGGGCTACAACACATAGGGAGCTAACTAACAGTTGCAATGGGTATAGAAACCTAGCTACTAGTGGTACAAAAAACAATAATGGGCCGTAAAAGAAATTTTGAGTGAGAAGAGACTGATTGTATGAGGGCCGTAAAAGAAATTTTGAGTGAGAAGAGACTGATTGTATGAGGGCTGTAGAAGAAATAGGTTGTCAACAAAAAACAATAATAGGCTCAGCCCAACTAGAATATGAGTTAAAGATGTAACCAATGGGCTTAGAGTAGGTAAAATAAAGTCTAGAAAAAAGAAACAGAAGTTCCAAGCTCATAACATGGAAGGAAAAACTAGAGTAAATGAAGCAATCACAAAATTAAAAAAAGGCCCAGTAACGTAATGGATTAGGGGAGCCAAAAAACAAAAAAAATACAAAATGAATAACCCACAGTACGTTGATTACTCATCACAGTCTTAGGAAACTACAGAAATAGCTATAAAGTTTATAATCCACAATGAAATTAGTGACGTCAGAGACGAGGTTCAAAATTTTGTTTATGAGACATTAACAATGGCTGGGAAACAACCCACTAACAGCCATGAAACTCTTAAGTTAAAATATTTTGGGGCTTAGGAAAGACCGAACATTCCGTGAAGCTTAGTAAATTTTGTAGGAGCATAGGCCTCAACTTCTATTTCTTTATAAAACAAAGATGAAGTCTAAGTAAACGCAAAAGAAAGCAAATAAATTAAAGTTATAAAATTGTTATATGGTTAGTAGAAAAGAATTAAGAGGTGAGTTTGCTATGTTATGAAATCCTGAGGTAACAGTAGAGATAAAATCTTTTAGTAAACATCATATGGATGACATAGTTTAAATGATAATGGAAGCTACTGGAGATGTACAATAGTGTACAGCCATCCAAAATCACTTCAGAAAAGGTGTACTTAGGAGCTTTTAAGAAAGTTAGTCACTCTATCCTCATTACCATGGTTATGTTTTAGTGATTTCAATAAGGTGTTGAACTTGAATGAGAAATTAGGGGGAAGAGATAAGAGGGCAAACATGGTGAATGATTTCAGGGTATCTTTTCACTTGGGGAGTATGTGTATCCTTTTGCTTGGTCAAATAGGAGGTTTAACCCTCACATTTTAGAAGAAAGACTTAACAGATTTTATGTAATAGTAGTTGGAAAAACTATTTTTAAGAAAAAGACAGCTCTGAATTTAGTTTCTTAAAGATTATATCATAATTTAATTTTGATAGAGGTGTTGGAGAAAGAGAAGGGTAAAAAATATATGGTGACAACATATTTGAGAGTTTACTGTGAAGATATATAGAGTTCGTATAAAAAGTGCAAAGATATTGTTGAGCATAAATAGAGGAAGGTGAATTGTTGGAATGACAGTAATCTGGTTGAAATGTCTAAGAAGAAACTAAAAGTATCATTGGTTGAACTAAAGAATTGGAGTAAAGATTAATCATGGAAAAGAAAGGAAATTGGAGCAGCTGCTTAATGAGTTAAATGAAATAAGAATAGAGTCACTTTAATGGTGGAGAGGAGATTAGAAGAATAGAAAATTATATTGACAATATCCTTTTAAATAAGTAAATCTATTGGACTGTAAAGAAAAAGCGGATTGGTTGAAAGAAGGGGATAACAATACAAAAAATTTTCACTTAAAAACTTCTGCAATAAGGAGAAAAAATAGGATCAATGGCCTTAAAGATGAGGATGGTAGATTGATTGAGGAAGCCAAGGATGTGGAGCATATGTTTTACAAGTATTTCATAAACATCTTTACCACAATAAATATTTCATTATACTAAATGAGTATAGTCTTATTAGAGCTGTCAACCAAGGTTAGAGGGGAGATGGAAAACTACATGGATCGACCATTTATAAAAGAGAAAATAATAGATGCCCTTGCATAAATAAGTCTTATGAGAGCATCAAGCCTTGATGAACTTTCAATTGTCTTTTTTTTAAAAAAACATTTGAACTTTGTGAAGGAAGGTGTTGTCATAAGATATTTATATATTTTGAAGGAGGTAACCTTGCACCTCTGAATCTTACTTATATAGCTTTAATCCTAAAAGTGTAAAATCCTAAAAAAGTGATTGATTTCAGACCAATTAGTTTGTGTAATATTATTTATAGAATTATAGCTAAAACATTATCAAATAAACTTAAAATAATTCTAAATAATATTATCTCCCATACTCAAAGATCTTTTGTTCCTAACAGGCTCATTACTGATAATATCATTATAGGATATGAGTGCCTAAATAAAATTAGACAGAATAGGGATAAGAAATAGGGTTGGTAGCTTTTAAGTTAGATATTAGTAAAGCCTATGATAGGGTTGAGTGGAATTTTATAAAATGTATAATGCAAAAGCTAGGATTCTTAATAAAATGGGTGAATCTAATCATGAATTATATTATTACAGCAAGTATTTCAATGTTAATTAATGGAGTGGTTAAATCTTGTCCATATAAAAAAAATTAAGACAAGAATGTCCCATCTCTCTTTACTTTTAATTATGTGTGCAAAAGTGTTCTTGAACATGCTAGTGTAGGTGGAAAATCAGAACCTTATCCATGGCTTGAGGTTTAGCAGAAATCTTTCAATCACTCACCTCCTCTTTGCAAATGATAACTTGGTCTTTATAAGGGCATCTACCGCTGATTATAGAAACTTGAATGAAAATTTTGACAGTTATGCACCAGCTTCGGGCAGATGTTCAATTTTGAAAAATTCTCCATGTTTTTTAATACTAGTTTAAGCAAAAATCAGATGGAGGAAATCAGCAATATTTTTCGACTGAATATAGTTTCCAAACATGAGAAATATATGGGATTATCATCTATGGGAAGAAGAAGATTAACTTCTTTAATGACATAAAGCTGAGAGTGCTAAGTAAGCTGTCCAATTTGCAAAACAAGTGTTTCTCCAATGGGGGAAAAGAAATTCTCATCAAAGTTGTTGTGCAACCAGTGCCTGCTTATCTAATGAGCATTTTCAAAATTTCTCAAGGCCTTTGTAACGACATAGAAAATACTATAGCAAGATTTTGGTGGGGATCATTTGAAGCTCATAAAAGCATATGTTAAACATGATGGGAAAGGTTGTGCCATGCTAAGACTAGAGGTGGCTTGGGATTTAGGGACTTTTCAAGTTCCTGTCAATATCTTGTCGCTAAACAAGAGCGGAGAATTTTACATAACCCTGATTCTTTAATGGCAAAAATTTTAAAAGCAAAGTATTTTAAGTACAGTGAATTTATAGAGGCAAAATTAAGATCAAATCTCTCTTTTGTATGCAAAAGTATCTTATGGGGAAGACAAATGTTTTATAAAGGCTTAAGGTGGAGGATAGGAAATTGAAACCAAGTTTCAGTTTTCAGCAATAATTGGATTCAAAAATCTAGACTTCCTAGCTCTACCCCTCATCCAAATTTACCTACTAGTGCTGTTTTTGCTAATTTTTTAATGATAAAAATTAGGTGGAATGAAGATATAATTTATCAATATTTTCCTAAGGAGGTTGCAGAGAGAATTATAAAGCTCCTCTTCTAAGAACCCTCAGCAAGACCTGCTGATTTGGCATTTTGACAAGTATGAATGTTACTTGGTTATGAGTGGTTATTAGTTAGCTGTAAAGATAAAGTTCATATATAATTCGTGTTGCTCTAATAACTTTAAAATGCAATGGAAGGTTATCTGGTCAAATGAGATTTTGGAAAAAAAAAATTAAAGTCTTTATGTGGAAGGTTGTTCAAAATTTTTTTATGAACCCGATTTGCCAAACATGTTATAACATGAGTGAAAATGTTTTCCATGCTTTAATGGATTGCAAGGCTGGCCAAAAAGTTTGGAAATCGACAAATTTTTACAAGGATATGAAGATGATAGGTCATCAGGATATGTTGATTGTGCTTCAAGAATTTATTGTGAAGAGGAAGAAGAAAGATTTGGAACAAATCATTGCCGTATGTTGGGCCATTTGCTATGTGAGGAGTCGTTTTGTCATTGAACGGAAACAAGAAAATCCCCAATTATTAGTTGTAAGAGTAATAGCCATTGTGGAGTCCTACAAGAAAATTAAAACCCCAAACGATCTAGTTAAGTCAATCCACCACTGATATAATCAACGACCATGAGAGCCTCCTTTAAACGGAAGGTAAAAAGTAAATATGGATGTTGTTATTCAAATGTCAAATTTAAGGGCAGAGCTGGGACGGTGATTGGGAACTCAATTGGCAAGATCATAACTGCAATTGTTAAGAGAGTTTACTATAAAGAAATAAGGGCGTGTATTGAGGTTGAAGCATTGCTTTTTGGCATTCAATTTGCTCAACAAGCAAAATGTGTGCCTATGATTATAAAATCAAACAACTGAAGTGGTGGAGCTTGTTTTGGATAGAAAGGTTAGCATGATTGAAAGTTCTTAAAGGAAATCCAAGCAAGATTGATGAACTAGAGTATGTCTTCAATTTATTTTGTTCCAAGAACATGTAATGCCATTGCCCACTCTCTAGCTAACGTAGCTTTAGATTTTGAGAATCATGTTATTTGGTTGGAGGATTTTCCAATGCAGAGTATGATGTTACTTTCAATGTTTATTCAATAAAAAGCTTTACTTTCTTACAAAAAAAAAAAATCCAGAACAATGTACTAAAGGTACTTCTGCATGACACTCTTAAAGATTTGGTTCACCCAATAACCATCTTTTCATCCACATGATGTTGGCATGTTAGAATGTAGGGACTTCACACAACAAGAGACAATCATTAGCTAGTATTGTGACCTTTCTAGAGATGAGGCAATTCATGTTCTCATCAAGGATTCACCCTCTCCAATTCTTGCTCTCCAACATCCTACCCCAGATTCGACTGTAGGGACCAATACCCTTTACCTTACCCAAGCATTTCTTGCCGTGTATGCATTCTGACAAACATTCTATGAAGATCAGTTTTAACTGTGATGAGCAACTTGAGTTAGAGCACCATTGTAATCAACCTCAGCCATTGCTTTTAGCAGCTGATGTGCCCCCTTACCATCATTCCAATACTTAGTAGTTCTCAATCTTTCGAAGCTACCTACATATTACTTATATTAGAAGTCGCCTGAAAACTATTTAATAGAATAATTTTGATTATTAATCCCATATAAAAGGCTTAAAGACAAGCATGTATAAATGTGGGGGGGGGGGGGAATGTTAGGACCATAGTAGTTTATTTTAATTTATTTCCTATACATATTAGGTTTTTTTATTACAATTAAGATTTAGGGTTATGATTAGATTATAATTAGGATTGTGTTGAGTTATTATAAATAAGTGGTTCAAAATTATATTTTGAACAAGTAGTAATAAAATTAATTAAAATTCCTCGGTAAATTCTTTTCTCTGAAGTGAACTCTTCTTTTTTCCTATGAATGCTTAAATTCTTCATCTCTTCTTGGTTAAATTCTCTAATCAAAGCCCTACAATCATATTAGGGTAAATGTTGGTTTAATATTTACATTTTGACATAAGTGCTCCTTACTCCTTTGTATTTTGAAAAATGTCTCAAAACATCCTTATAATTAAATATGTTATATTCTTAACTCTTTTCTTTCCTTTTACAATATATCCTTCCAATAATATTCTTGATATTAATTAATTTATCTATAAAAACGTAAATTAGCAAATTATCTAATAAATATTATTGTGAAAGAACTAGTAATTTTTGTACTATACAACAATCTTAGTAATAATTATTTATAAATTAATTAATATAAGCCAACTTAAAACATTATTTAATATTCTTACAATAATCTAACTAATAATTATTTTATAAAAAATTAATTTACCAAATTAATCATAAAAGAAAAATAATAATAAAATTTGTGTAAATTTTTATGTTACTGTTAAGGTTAATTTGATAAACTATCATTTTTTTATTAATATCTACAAGAATATTGTTGCAAAAGAATTATTGTAAAAGGAAAGAAAAAATAAGGGTATGTGTATAACATATTTAACAATAAAGGTGTCTTAAGATATTTTTTAAAATATAAAGACTAAACGAGTACTTAATTTAAAACATAGGTACTAAACAAGCTTTTACACAACCATATCATTTTAGCAAGCAATTCCAATCCTCCTATTAATTAATTTCTCTCCAACGAATTCTTATTTCTTCCCTCTGAATTCTTAAATTCCTCTTCCTTTCTCTATTGAATTCTCTAAATGAAAAACTCTAGAACCCTATCAATTCTTTTATCTACTCCTTGTGCTTGCTTTAATTATTTTATTTCGATCATGAGTAGATTTGGTTTTCTTGAAATTTCTAACCCAACCGATAAACTAATAAATCAATAACCATCAGTTCAGCAGCCATACAAAATAACAAAGTTGAAATATTTTAATGGACACCCTTAAAATTTGAATTAATGACACAATTACTTAAAAATTTGCTTTAGACTTCGTTTGATACAGCTTTTCAAGTAAAGTCTATGAGTAGAGCTTTTATATCATGATCCAACCGAGATCTGGCAAGATATTGTCCGCTTTGTACCTTAATGAAGCCCGCACAGTTTTGTTTCTGGGGTGCCCATACACCCCAAAATGTGTCTTACCAATTAGGATGTGGATCACCCTTTATAAACCCAACATCTCTCCCTTCTTTGTCAATGTGAGATTTGCATAGTGTTACATACACCCCCTTAAAGGACTCAATAGTTTATGTCATAACCCAGATCTAGCAACATATTGTCCGTTTTGCGTCTTAACAATGTCCGTACGGTTTTGTTTCTAGGGTGTCCATACACCCCAAAACGCGTCTTGTCAATTAAGATGTGAATCATCCCTTATAAACTTAACATCTCTTTAATGTTTTGTCGATGTGAGATTTGCCTAGGGTGTTACATACAACCCTCTTAGGGACTCAATGTCCTCGCTAAGGTTTGACCCATCATCGCTCAAGAAGACACATGGAGCCACTCTAATACCATCTGTCATGACCCAACATAAACCTAACAAGATATTGTCCATTTTAGGCCTTAACAAGGTCGGCACAGTTTTGTTTCTAGAGCGCTCATACACCTCAAAACGCTTCTTGACAACTAAGGTATAGATCACCCTTTATAAACCCAGCATCTCTCACATGCTTTGTCAATGTGGGATTTACCTAAGGCGCTACATTTTATTAGTAGAACTTTTGCAAATAGAACTTTTACCCAAACAATTTTAATTGTTTGGTTGTCAATGAGAGTTTTTATTAGAAATTATAAAATTACTTTAATAAATATTTTTTTAAAGTTATATTATGAAAAGAATAAAATAAAATTGTCAAATAAGTAAAAGATATTTTAGAAATTAAAAAAAAAAACTTTTCAACCTCTACTCCCAAAAGTTAAAAATTTAAGATTTTACTAGTAGAGAAAAAATCGCATATTTAGGCTTTAAAAACTCTACTTAAAAAACAATAATAACAAAAATTTTGATAAAAGTTTATGAAATTAAATAAGTACTTATAACCATTAGATAAGGTATATGAAACAAATACTTAGTAGAGTTGAGGTGAGATTCGTTAATTAGGTGCATATTATTTTTGCACATAATATAATATATTTATAACGTTCATTAAAAGTTAAAAAATTTTAAATTTAAATGATATTGTAACAATTAGGCCTCTTTGGTAGGTTAGCAACTATAGCTTTTGAGATATGATACTGAAGTGTTTAATGAGTACTTACTATTGTATCTTGAAAGATAAGTTGATTTTATTTACACTTATATAATAAAAAATTTACAATATATCTACTATTTCTATCAAAATTATTATTTAAAAATTATAAAGTTAAAATTATTAATTTTTCTCACAATTATTATTCAACACTTCGTACCAACACATGGCATTAACCAACCTGCCAAATAGGGATAGCAAAAAGATCCAGGCTAACCCGGCCCATTCCCACAGCTTTGTTCTGGGCCTCTAAGATGAGGGCTTGAACAAGAGTTTGGGAAAAAAGCTCGGGCTAAGGCCAAACTCACTATTTAAAAAAAATTATAAATTAGAATAATAAATTAAAATTTAAAAAAATAAAAGAACAAAATAAAAAGAAAACTTAAATTCCTAATTCATGTATCAATAATGAATCAACAAACTTAAAATTATAATACTAAATTCTTTTTAAATGTTAATTAATTAAGAGAATTGTTAAAATAGATAATGCAATACTAAAAAGATTAAATCTCTAAACTTTTATTTATTTTTTTTCTTTGTTTATTATTTTATTTTGAAATATTTATTTTTTAATTTATTATTAATTATAACAAATTAATTATTATTAACTTATTTTAAGTTTATGATAATTAAAAAAAATAAAAATTCAAGCCTAGTCTAATAAGTCCGAACCAAACCGACAGTAAACTCGGTCCTCACACTTGTACTCTAATGAACTTGAGCCTAGATTTAAAAAAACCTGATCAAGCCGCTGTTTTAATATCCCCGCTGCCAAGAAATACAGCAAACGCGCGCATTTTTAAAACTGTGCGATAATATACCGTAATTGCCCAAAGTTGGTTACGTCGCAATGGCGATTCTTCGTGTCCACGTATCAGCTAAGAAAATAAAGAAACAAATTTCAATCATACATCACACAGTCACACACATACAAACAGAGCCTCACGTGTTTCGTTTTCGCCCGCACAAAATCAGCCCCTGGCCCATACGTGATCCCCAGCCACTCCAAACCACCCCCCCCTCCTTCCGCATCCGCAATTGAACTGAAGTAGAGAGAAAAGAATAAAATCAATACAACTAAAATTAAAAACATAGATAAAGAGTAAATGGACGAGGTCTCAACGGAGCCGTTGGTTCCGGCGGTGAAGCCAGACATGAAGCCATCATCCACAGATACCGCTCCGCAAGAAACGGATGCCGCCGCCGCCGCCTCCGCCGCCGCTGCATCGACGTCGGAAGTGGGAGTGTCGGAGCTGGACAAGGACATGCTGTGTCCGATTTGTATGCAGATAATAAAAGAAGCTTTCTTGACGGCGTGTGGACACAGCTTCTGTTACATGTGCATCATCACTCATCTTCGTAATAAGAGTGATTGCCCTTGCTGTGGCCATTACCTCACTAACAATCAACTTTACCCTAATTTCTTGCTCGACAAGGTTTGCTAAATTCTAATCAATTTTGTTCTTATGAATTAAAATTAATTTGCTATCACTTGCTTACTCTAATTTTGAACTCAATTCCCTGTGACAGAGAACTAAGTTTGTCAGTTGTCCATTTAACCTATATGTTTTAAATGTTATTATGATTTTTTTTTTAATGAATTTTGTTTTATGTACACTTGTTGTGAATGGCAGTGAGTATTCAAATTAACTATATAGATTTTGATACTTTTAGTAAATTATATATAGGAAAACTGGATTTTATTGCTGTGAATAGAATAGTTATAGATTTTAATTATTTGTTTGACTGGTTTATAAATAATTTGTATTTTGAAGTGATATTCTACACAATGCAGCTTATTGTTATACGATTTCTCTGTACCACATTTGTAGCTATTGAAGAAGACTTCTGCTCGTCAAATATCAAAAACTGCTTCCCCTCTGGAAAATTTTCGTCAGGCATTACAACAGGTCAGTTACCAGTAGACCATGAATTTACATCCTTGAGTATCTTGTTTCTATTAGCAGTAAAATACTGGTAATGATTGAAAGGAATTAGCGTTGTGCTGGTGAACTTCCCCAGTTAGAAGAGAGAAGAAGAAAGAATTTAATATACTTCTATCCAGTAGCAGTTCCTATTTGCTGCTGTTGATTGTCTTTTAATCCGTAGCCCGTTAACTTTCACTTCTGAATTTTATTCGTTTTTTGTTATTCACTTGGGATGTTTTCTTGTTAGTCAGGGTTCCGGAGTGTCAATTAAGGAGATAGACAGCATCATGTCACTCCTTTCAGAGAAAAAGAGGAAAATGGAACAAGAAGAAGCTGAAAGAAATATGCAAATACTGCTGGACTTCTTGCATTGCTTACGGAAGCAAAAAGTTGACGAATTGAAAGAGGTTTTATCTTCTAAGTTTGAAACCAGTTAATTATGGCTTAATCACTTTCATCTATAACTGTGTCCTACTCTATTTCTTTGCTGAAAATAATTTTTGTTCAATTTTATATTGTTACTTCTAAGATTTATTTGCTGATTAAACTTTGGAGGTTGGCATATTTAACCATAATGAACTATTGCTATTGATGTTCTGCAGAGACCTTTTAATTATCCTGGTCTTTAATTGTTTTTATGTAACTTTGCCTAAAAGTATATGTGCCTGTATTAACAATTACATTCGTTGATTTTTGTTTTTGTTTTTATCTAACACTTTTGTAGATACAAACTGATCTCCATTATATAAAGGAAGACATAAACGCTGTTGAGAGACATCGGATAGACCTGTACCGTGCAAGAGATCGGTACTCTGTTAAATTGCGGATGCTTGGAGATGATTCTAATACAAGAAAGTCATGGCTTTCATCAATAGACAAGAACAGCAGTGGTATCATCACCAGTTCTCTGAATGCAAGAGGAGGGTCGTCTGCAGGAAGTCTTCAAAACAAGAAAGGGGATGGAAAAGCTCAGGCAAACTCTCATGGACATCAGAGGAAGGATTCTTTGACTGGGTCGGACTCACAGTGTCTTAATCAATCGGGTCTGTCTGTTGTAAGAAAAAAACGAGTCCATGCACAGGTATGTATCCTCCATGGACTAAAGGACAATCTTTGAACTTCTACAGATTGGTGTTGTGTGCCATTTGCTTTTTACGTTAGATGTATTCCCAGACATGCTCAACTCAGTACCACTTTCTTATAATTACATGGTGTTGACCATGTGAATCTCTTTATCCATGTTCAGAGTCTTGAGTATCATATTGTGGAATGTTCTCATCCTGGGCTGTATGAGCTTCTTGTAACCCTTGGACTTTCCCTTTCCCAGGATGATTTAATTTATAGGCTTGATTAGCTGATACAGTTGTTGCTTGATAACAAGAATATGCACTGGACAGGAATCTTCCCTGATTTTATTTGCATTTTATTGGCAATAGATTGGTTTTATGATACATAGTTGTGCTTTACTATTAGTGTGTAATTTAAGGGTTTCAATGTTATCTGGTGAGTGCCAATAATTCATTAATCAAACTGCTTAAAATGTGTTGTTTTGCATATATGCAGTGGTTTTTGCGCGCATAAAGTGTTTGTAATTTTGTGCTCAAGTCAACTGAACTGGATATATGAATTATCTATTGCCAATATTCAATATTTATGTTGACACATTATACTTGTAAAAAGAAAGAGAGAGAGAGAGAGAGAGAGAGAGACCATTGTGGATTGTCCATCATGCTTTTTCTAAATTCTAACTTATGCTAAAATTGTTTAGGTCATGTACATGCTGCATTTGAAAGTATTTTAGAACTATTAGTGTGTAATTTAAGGGTTTGAAAGTTATCTAGTGGGTGTCAATAATTCATTAATCAAACTGCTTAAAACGTGCTGTGTTGCCTATATGCAGTGGCTTTTGTGCGTGTAAAGTATTTGTAATTCTGTGCTCAAGCCAACTGAACCAGATATACGAATTATCTATTGCCAATATTCAATATTATGTTGACACATTATACTTGTAAAAGAAGAGAGAGAGAGAGAGAGGGAGAGGGGGAAAGAGAGAGACCATTGTGGATTGTTCATCACATATGCTATTTCAAACTTATCCTAAAATTGTTTAGGTCATGTACATTCTGCATTTGAAAGTATTTTAGAACTATTAGTGTGTAATTTAAGGGTTTCAAAGTTAACTTGTGACTGTCAATAATTCATTAATCAAACTGCTTAAAATGTGCTGTTTTGCCTATATGCAGTGGTTTTTTTGTGTGTAAAGTATTTGTAATTTTGTGCTCAAGTCAACTGAACTGGTATACAAATTATCTATTGCCAATATTCAATATTTATGTTGACACATTATGCTTGTAAAAAGAGAGAGAGAGTGAGAGAGAGAGAGAGACAATTGTGGATTGTTCATCACATATTCTATTTCTAACTTATTCTAAAATTGTTTAGGTCATGACATGCTGCATTTGAAAGTATTTTAGATACATGCACTGCTCAAATCTGCACGCCTGGGAACATACTCCCTATCTCTTTATTTTCCCTCACTGGATTCATTTTCATTCATTTCATCCATTGCTGCAGTTCAATGACCTACAAGAGTGTTATCTGCAAAAGCGTCGTCAGATGGCAAACCAGCCACATATTAAGCAAGAAAGTGATAAAAACATTATACACAGAGAGGGCTATAATGCTGGTCTTGCAGATTTTCAATCTGTGCTAACTACTTTTACTCAGTACAGGTATAAAAGCTGATCTTCATTCCGAGATTTTTCTTTGTTATTTGTGCTATTATGATTCTATTTTCATAACATGTATTTTGTCTGTTTTTCTCGTCTGTGAAACAGTCGACTGAGGGTTATTGCTGAACTTAGGCATGGTGATATATTTCATTCAGCCAATATAGTATCAAGGTGAGTAAAAAGTTTTCTTTTCCAATATCTTTTGAGCTTTTGATGCAATTTATTCTCGTTTTCTCCACATGTGTGCATGTTATACATACAATAATCATGTCTTCTTGATCTTAGACTCCTGACCATGTACTTTTATTGCAGCATAGAATTTGACCGCGATGATCAGTTGTTTGCAACTGCTGGTGTTTCCCGACGCATTAAGGTCTTTGACTTCGCATCGGTAAGATCTTGATTTACTGGTGTCTTTAACTCATTGTTTTAATTGTTCAGAGAGTTGCTAGTCACAAGTGAGAACAAGTATGTCTAAGAGACATGGTTAATGTCATACTTTTCGGCTTTAGCACAAGATAATTTTCCTAATTTCTCTGATTAGAGGGTTTGCATTTGACTATTAAGAAAAAGGTGGGAATAAGGGTATACTTTAATTGCAGTGGTTAAGAACGTTATTTGATTGATTTTATATCTTCTAAATTCTTCATGTTTATTGCAAATTTTGGTTTCTTGTTAAAAAAATATTTTCCAAATTCTCTGATTAATACTTATATGCCATTTTATAATTTATTTTTTGGTAACCAATTTTAATGAACCATTATCGATACATATGTGAGACATTCAGTTTGAAGAAACCTCCTCTTTAGGATCTGGTCATCACTCAGTAGAAGTCAGTTTTAATGGCTGTTGTCTATGCTTCGTAATTATGTGTAAAATGTTGTTTCCATTTGGTGGTTAGTGTTTCCTCTCATAATGATTGGAGGAACATCCTTGGGGGAGATTTTCTCTCTGTTTCATCTAGCTAGTAACACATTGACATTGATCTTAACATTGGTTACTTTGCTCTTTTCTAATGCATAAATCTGCATATGAATTTTTCATCCTCTGTCTTTGACTGGTTGGTTAACCATTGCAAATTTGCATGCTGTCCAGGTTGTGAATGAACCTGCGGATGTACATTGTCCTGTCGTGGAGATGCCAACACGTTCTAAACTTAGTTGCTTGAGTTGGAATAAATTCTCAAAAAATCGCATAGCTAGTAGTGATTATGAGGGAATAGTTACTGTTTGGGATGTAACAACTCAGCAGGTAACTGTATTTTATAATTGATGTGTGGTTAAGATTTAATCTTTTTATGCACCTGCACATTCTTCATGTTTAAATTTTTACTATTCTAGTTATGTGCTTATCTCAATAACTTTCAGTTTATATCACACATACATGAACCTCTGTGCAGAGTGTAATGGAATATGAAGAGCATGAAAAACGTGCATGGAGTGTTGATTTCTCACGCACAGAACCGTCAATGCTTGTATCGGGTAGTGATGATTGTAAGGTACTGTATTAATTTTCATATCTTTAACCAAGAATTTCTTCATGCTTTGAGATCCATAATGCACTCTTACATTTAAAAGATAAAGCAAAGGGATATACAAGAAGGGATAGTGCAGTTACCAGCCTTGCCAATTTTTAATCACTGTTTTAAATTTATGCTGGGGTTCACCTGAGGGGCAATGTGTGTCTTGCCTTAATTACGCTTCACTGGTGGCATTATTACTGTTTTTAAGTAATATGTTCCTCCTGTTATAATGTTGTGACAAGTTTGAGCTTTTCACCCCTTAATTTCGAGCTTTTGTCTCTTGACATGTGGCCATGGCTTATGGGAAGGTCAGTTGAGTAAGAATCAAAATTGTGTTAAGGATCAAAATTGTTTGTGTACATCTTATCTGGTGGCAAAAGATGGAGCTTTATTTTTACAGTTTACAAGATGTGCCCAACTATCCATTTCTATCTGTCTATATGCCCACTGTTCACCTTCTTCCTTTTGTAGTTTGAGTGGAGAATTTTGCTGCATAGTCCATGTCGCTTCTGAACTTTTCAGATAATCAAGTTTTGGTTGGTCTAAAGCCTACATTTAAGTTGAATTTTGCTTCTAACAGGTTAAAGTTTGGTGCACGAGGCAGGAAGCTAGCGTTATTAACATTGACATGAAAGCAAATATCTGCTGTGTGAAGTATAATCCTGGATCTAGCAATTACATTGCGGTATGAGCGTTTTACTTAAGTATTAATGGATATGTATTATATTTAATCACTTATGTCCTAAATATTTTATCATCAAGGAGCTGATCTAGGCTTTTACCCTTAATGTAAAATTGTGCACTCAACAGACAACGACTAAGAAAACATTATTCTAGTTTTATGCACCATTGTGATTTTGTCCTTTGTGCGCATGTGCATTTATGAGTAGTGCTCTTTGAAATCCATTTTTGGGATCCCTCGGTGTTTGGGAAAGGCAAATCTTTAGTTCATTGTTGTTGAAAAACTTTTAACATGATTATTGGAGCACATAATTGTTAAATATTTTGTTGATAATTATTTTTCAATGGAATTAGCAATAAGGTTTTGTAGTTTACTCTCAGAGTAATAGGTTGGAAAAACAAGTGCTTTTATAGATCTTCCATATTGTAGCTTGTCATTATTAAGTGTTGTGATAACGGTCTCATTCCTTATCCAAAATAAAGTGGTGATAATTTGCATGCACCTGTTTTTCCATGGCAAAAGGATTCTTGATGTGAAACCATCTGTCCTTTCCAGGTTGGTTCGGCAGATCATCATATCCACTATTATGATTTAAGAAATATCAGCCAACCGCTCCATGTGTTCACAGGGCACAAGAAAGCTGTTTCATATGTGAAATTCTTGTCCAATGATGAGCTTGCTTCTGCTTCTACAGACAGCACACTAAGATTATGGGATGTGAAGGAAAATTTGCCGGTGAGTAATAACATGCTTTTAATAAGAATATCTCTTAGATTATGCCTTCGTCACAATATGTCAAAACTAGCTTCTAGACTTCATTCTCATTAATCAAACTGATAGAAGCAAATTACAGTGCACATGTTAAATCATTAACAGGAAATTTCAATGTAAATCATGTTATAAATAATTTTTCTTCATTCAATGCCTTTGTTGAAACTTCCAAATTGTGGTGATGCTGTAATTGAAACTGTCTAATTTAGTAGTTTCCCGTATCTAGGTGTTTCTAAGCTTCAACATACCTTCAACAATGGTTTATATAAAACAAAGAAGACTTCTAAAAAAATTTTAAATAAATAAAGCAAAGAAGATTATGAATTGTCTTTGGCATTTATCATCCTGTATTTCTGCTTCAAGAGATAGATTCACTCTTTTTTCCATCTGGTTTGCTGATGGTTTTTCAAGATATCAGTTATTGCACTGTGTCTCCATCCCATTGCATCTTCTCTTCCCATAATATTTGGGATGGAGGGTAAGGCATGGCATGGCTAAGATGAATTTCATCAAATTTAGTACAGTGCCTTAGTCTAACTTTTCCAGCAAAGGAGAAAAAAGAGTTTGAATTATCGGCCAATAAGAAATTCTCTTGTTTCTTTGCAGAGTAATTATCATTAATTCCTTCATCATTTATGATCTGTATTCCCCAGACATTGATATAATTTATGTATTATGAATGTTGGGTGGAAGGCTACCTAATGTTGTATCTGAACATGCTATGATTAGCGACATTTGCAGATGTTATTGGTTGAATGTTTTCGAAGAAAACTAGGATGGGAAACTCTTACTAATTAATTGGGTCTGAGCAAGTATAGTTGATTTCCATTTTTTATCTTTACAGGTTCGTACCTTCAGAGGCCACATGAATGAGAAGAACTTTGTTGGTCTGACGGTAAATAGCGAATACATTGCATGTGGCAGTGAATCAAATGAAGTATACGTTTACCATAAGGTAAGAAATTCATGGCAGTCAATCTTCATACACTCACGTCCCCACTCTCCCCGCTTTCCCCCTTCCCCTGGGCCCGGGAAACTAACTATAGATTTTGAATCAATGTGCAGGAGATCTCGAAACCTGTAACGTGGCATAGATTCAGTTCACCTGATATGGATGATACTGATGAAGATGCAGGATCTTATTTCATCAGTGCTGTATGTTGGAAGAGCGATAGTCCTACAATGCTAACTGCTAACAGTCAAGGAACAATAAAAGTGCTTGTACTAGCTGCATGAGTAAGTTAGAAGAAGAATAGAAAAATTAAAAATTGAAAAAAGAAGTGGAAATTATTGAAAATTTCTCTTGCAATTGTTGGTGACTGCCATGATTATATTTTCTGTAGATATCACTGAAGTGTGAATAGAAAGTTGTCGTACTTATAGGCCATGGACCCCATGGTTCAGTAAATTTTATAGCTTTGCTGAAAATTACATGTACCTGCATCTCTGAGTAGCATAAATTTTATTATTTTGCTGAAAATTACATGTACCGCCATCTCTGAGTAGCATTTAACTTGTATCAAACCTTCCCGGTAGTGCAGTACAAAATTTAATCTGCCGGTAACATTCTATTCAATCCTTTTTGGGTGTTTTTGTTCGAGCTATGCTTAGTTATTGCTTATTATGTTCTTGCAGAATTATTCCCACATATAATTCCGTGAATTTTGAATTCCTTTCAATTTCAAGCAATTGTTATTACGTACATAAAAATGAGCCAAGATCATAAAATTTCCCATGGTAGAAATTGAATACCATAAATAGGAGACACTTCATTTTCGTTATTAAAAATTTAAAACGAGGATAGAGGAAGCATCCAACAGCTAATATATATTTCCATATACCAACAAGGAAATTTCAAATTATATTAGTACGTAGAGCTTATTCAAAACAACAGAGGAAAAACAATATCAGTGCATTACATGTTCATGACAAATGTTGTAAAATAAAAACTTGTTATGCTGCTACCCTATCCACACGATCATGGTCATGGAGAGAAATAAAAAGAATGGGATAGAAAACGGAAGAGAAGTCTCCACGAAACCGTGAAGCTCTTTTTGCTTTGATCCTTTGAAAGGTTTCTTGAACCTTTTGAAGGTCGAAAAGAGTGAGGATGACCAAAGGTCACCATGTCTTTGGACTTGCAAGGTCAAGAAAACTCGAACGACCTTCGTAAGGTTCAAAGAAGAAGGGAGGAGACGCAAGAAGAATAAGCTCAGGAGAGATATCGCCACAACATCTACAGCATTGATTCTACCGTATCGCTAAAATCTTGACCTAGTTGAACTATGAAGTAGATAAGTTTGAAAAGGAAGGCTTCGTAGTGCACCAACGGAGACAGAGCCATGGCTATGACCCGGAGTCAGTGTGTGAGTTGACCCTTTGAAAGATCAGTGGCAAGACAAAATGAAAAAGATGGGTGTTGATATTTATAATCAAAGCCTCTGCCGTGTAATGCCTGCTAGCTCTGCCTCTGCGTGTGAAGAAGTAAAGGCTAAGGTATAATTGGCTGTTCAAAAAACACAAGGGGAGTTGATGTGTCATTTTCCAAAAAGCATTCCAGGATAGAAATAGACAATGAGAGTTTGTTTGTTACCTTGGGATTCCACATAAAATTTTCTTTTTATGTTTATTATTAGGATCGTAACGTACATCTACACACAACAATAATAATTATGGTGGGATCCGTTACTATTGTTGTGTATGGCTTACGTTACGATTAACGTAATGTAACAGAGGCCTTATTATTGTTGTTGTTGTTGTTCCAAAAACTATTTTATAATAGTGTGATGATAAAATTACAAATATTTGTACAATTTTATATAAAAAATTTTGTATTATATTTTACTTGTATTCATTTTGGATGCCTTTGGCAACTCATTGAAGCATTTTTTTTTTAATACAAAACCATGTTTGGCTACAATTTTTAGCCACATTGTACCGTATTAAAAAGATGGCTAATCTAATGAAAAAAGTATAAAATATTTCATGAAGGAGTATAGTTTAGGTTATATTGCATTAAAATACTATTCATATTTTAAATGTAATTATTTCACTTTTATTATTCAATAATTTGTAATAAATTTTTAAATTTATTAAATAATAACTTATATTGATATTACAAAAATCTATTTTAAATAATAACATAAAATATAAATATCAATCAATGATAATATATTATTTTACTTTTATTACATGAAATCATTTTAATTAATTCACTTTAAATATGTAAAAAGTACTAAAATACTAAATTTTAAAAGTAAATTTAAATTAAATAATTATTTTTTGACATAAATAAATAAAAATTAATTTATAATTAATTTGAAATTTTAATATTATATTACATCGTATTGTATTGTATTATATGATATATTTCATTTTATTTATATTTATAAAATTATAACATTATACTATTTGATAATATTATATCATTAAATTATTTGTATGTCATAAAACTTAATATATAAAAAAATAATAATTATTTAATAATTAATTTCACAAATTAATAGTATAATACTAAATATTAATAAATTTCAATAATACTAATTTAGCTTTAATATTAATATAAAATAATATTACAAAATAATACTATACAAAATCAATAGTATACCAAACATTGTATTGCATTACAATTTAATGCAATACACTATAATATAATACAACCAATACAATGTAATGCAATTTAGTGTGTCAAACGCACCATTAGTCATTTCACTCATTTGAAGGCTTGCAGTTTGTAATATTTGAACCCAATTTTGTTGAAAATAAATAGTATTATTCCTTTAAATAAAAGAAAAAGAAAAGAAAAACAAATTATGGGTTTCATTTAATTAATTTGTTAAAACAGGGGCAGTATTGAGGCGTTTGACCAGTGAATTCAAAATTTAACAATACTCATGAAAGAAAAAAGTGTGGCCACCAATAGGATTAAACAAAATTTCAGCTGCTGCATGAGGCAGTGGGAAAGGGAAAAGACATGAACAAAACCCTAGGAATTTTAGCTGCAAATGGGTATCTTCCCCAAGCTTTAACTTTGTATGACTGTTCCCTTTGTCCCTCTGTGTATTATTTTTTTTCCCAAATTCATACAGAACAAAAAGAACCCAATACCTTATTTCCCATGTCGTATGTAATAATTAAATGGGCCTCTGCCCTCCTCATTGATGATGCAATTGGGGTAACAAACATTTCACCCTTAGTTAAAAGGCCTTTTTTTTTTTTGTGGTTTTATAAGACTCTTAGCAAAAGCTGAATGTACGTACGCACAACGACAAATCATTCAGAAGAATCATACCATGTATTTAATGTTTGACAACAATGCTGGCTAGGGTTTGGTGCGATCACTTATTTACATAGCAGTTTTGGTGTCATAATACTGGGAACCCCTTATGGTATTATTGGTATATAAAAATAGAAATGAATAGCCTTTTTAGAGGCATGCCTGAGTAAAACACCCACCAGAGGGTTAAGTGACCACAGAGACAGACATTTATTTATCACAAAGTCATGATGAGGTTGGTTTGTCATCTTATGTTACCCCTTTCAATTAAACTTTGGGGTCCCATTTCTTGCATGTCTAATTTGTCAAATTGGTCGGCAGACTTTGTCTTAATCTTCAGTGTCTATTTCAAGAGAGTGAAGCTACTCACAGTTTTCACCTTTCACCAAACCAAACATACTCTTTGAAATTTAAAATCCATTTTTCATCTATATTTACTTTTGATTCTAAAATTATCCTTTCAATCAACACCCTTGATTTTTTTTTATTATTATTATTATTTCTTTATTGTTTATCAGTTTTATCACTCTTACTATCCAATGTACGGTCTCTTATTTATTTCCTTTGGAGCCTTGCTTCTTATTGTCAACATTAAAAAGTTTTTTCAGTGATAAATTTCTAAATGAGAATTATTGGCTTAAATTGACATGTCTAAGGATTATAGTCTGACAGTAGTTTCAAGCGTAGAAATGAATTATTGTAATTGAAAGAAAAATAAAAATTAAAAAGAAATTATTTTAAATTTGAGTAAACCAAATTGATAGACGAGGAGTCGTATAGCACAACTTATAATTAACTAAGGATTATTAATAAGTAATAGGAAAATTATTAGTCATCCACCTTAAATTTATTATGTTATAAGATATGCTGCAAAAGTTTAGATTTGTTTAATTTTTGGCCCTATGTTTGTAGTTTGAATTTCAAAAGGGTAGTTTAGAATATTTTTGAAAAATTATAGTGATTTTTCCACCTTAAGTTTATTATGTTATAAGATATGCTGCAAAAGTTTGAATTTGTCTAATTTTTAGCTACAAAGTCGTTATCCACGTGGCAGCATTTTGTGCAATCTGGGTTTATTATCAGCAATTATGTAAGCTGATTGATGAGGCAATTTCAGGATCAATTCTGAGAGCATTCTAGAGAGATTTTAGAGAGGGAGAAAGTGTTATCTTGTTCCTTGTAATCTTTTTTGCAATTTCTCTGTAATTTCTTTTTGAATCATCAATAAAGCCCATTCTGATGGCTTCTCATTGTTAATCATTGAATCATCTAGGCTGATTTATCGGTTCATAAGCATCTTATATTGATCTTATTTATGACCTTGGGCAGTGATTGAATTGCTTACAAATCTTTAAAGCATTCATTCACAACATATGGTTTAAAATATGAAAATAAAAACTATTGTTTATAACCAATATTCAATTGAATCATTTAAAACTATAATTTCTTCCTTAATTAAAAAGATATAATTCTTCTTCACAATTTATCTTCACAAATTTACATAATCAAACTTAATCTATAAATTGTTCTAAACACTAATTTATAAGCACCCAATCAATCCAATCTTTAAACTCAATTTCATAATTTAGAAAACAAAAGGCTAAATTTCTTCTCAATTTATCTTTACAAATTTGTATACTTCAATCCAATTCACAAATTACCCTAATCCCTAATTCATAAACACCTAGTCAGTCCAATCCTTAACTTAAGATGGATGGTTGATAATTTCTTTAAATTTTATTTTATTGTTTATGGTGCTAATTCAAAAAAGTCTATGAATTCAAGGGTAAAATAATCAGTTTGCTTAAATTTTGTTAAATAGTTTAAGGGTGTTAACTTTTTTGTGGACGACTGATATAAATTATAATGAAATAAAATTAATTTTTTAATAACAAGATAAACTTAGGGTGAATGACTGGTGATACTTGGGATGAATGGCTGGTGATTCTCTTATAGCACCACTCATTTTGATGAAAAATTGGGCCTGAAAATTGATTGTTTTAATGGACATTTTACAATAGCCAGAGCCTAGGCCACGAGATCCAAAATTCCATAATCGAATTCCATAATTGAAAAATATAGCCAACTGGGTTTTCTCAAGTATGAAGCCTTTTGAAGGCCACGAGATCCAAAATTGGAACAACAAAACATAAAGCGGGTAGAATAATAATCTGATGAAATATTTTTCAATTATGGAATTCGATTTTGACGTTCACAATTACCATCAAACAATTCTCTCTAGCAACGTGACCCATTTTTTTTTTTTTTGAATTTAAAACATTTTAGAGGAATATTTTATGTGAACATGATTTTTAGCTTGAAAGATAAGCAAATTTCGAAACCCTAATCTGCTGTATGGTTATGTCTCATACATCGACACTACTGGCTTGGCTTCTCTATCTACAATTATAGAAACATTCACAAACTCAGTCGTTACATCATAATTACGTAAAAAAAAATTTAAAAATTAAATAAATTTAAAAAAAAAACCATTATCATCTCATCCATGAACATGTCCATATATATATATATATATAGCTCACGAGAAAAATGGATCATTTGAATTTTGACATATTTCTTACGAAACTGAAGCAATTATTTCTCGTTCATTATTCGTATCGCACGTGCGAAATTTGACGTGGCTAGGCCAGCTTTGTGCTTTCACATGAATAATGCACTCCCCAGGGTCAAAAGCTTACTGGTATTTGCGTGCAAAGAACAACATTGCATGCTCACGTCATATGCATGGATCGCCCCAAAAAAAAAAAAACTTGTATATTTATTTGATTTTGATATTAATTTTGTTTTTTTTTTTTAGGGTTCTCGTCAAACTTGGGGCATCTAGTCATTTGCTTCAATATTAGCCCATGATTTAGACAATTTAATTTTTTAAAAAAAAAAAAATTGAACGTCTTTCCTTTCAAAACCGGCACGTACGTTCGAATTAAAATATGCCTAATTTTGACATTCTCACCTTCATCGCTCGTCAACAATTGTGTTACTTGCCGTAGTTTCCATAACGAGCAAACTAAAGTCATGACTCAACTACTTCTAAAGTCTAACTAAACCGACGCATGCAATTTATCCTCTTGTTATTATTTGTTAATCGAACGACTTAGCATGCGGCAACGCGTGATGCCTTAATTTTGACATTTTATTGGATACTTAGTATGTCATTTACGATGTCATCAAAATTAAGTATCATTTTTAGAACTATTATTATTATTATTATTATTCCCCCCCCCTCCCACACAATCATAGATTTTAAACCGTATTTATTTATACACACTACTCTCAAATTCATATTTTAAAATAAATTAAGTGTATGTTAATCTAAATTCTTTCGCTTCATCTAAATTTGTGAAATAGTCTTCCTTATTTAAAATAACCATTGTAAGTCAAACTTTGTTCGGCGATTCTAGCCATGATACATAATAAACAAATCAGTATAAAATCTAATAAAGATCGTTTGGCAAAGCCCTCACGAAAAGCAAACAAATGCTGGCTCTTCCTCAATTCATTACAGGAGGTGTTGTTTTTGTCTTTGAAAACCAAAAAGCTCAAGCAAGAAAATTGAACCAACCACGCTTCCAAAAGTCCAATTTAATTTGCATGCAAAACTATTGAACCTTATCGATTCGCTTCCTCGATCTCAAGTCAAAATAAATTAATATTAAACACCAATCTTTTATTTTCTTGGCCCTTCCTTGAGAAAAGATATGTACTCAAGCAGGGTAGAAGTAGAAAAAAGAGAGGGTATGCGGGAGACAAATGAAATTTTGATTTTGTAATTTACATTTCAAATCAATTTCAAGATTTGACCTTCAAGGTAAGAGACTACCTAATAACATTAAATATGTTACCACAATTCTAAATTTTTCTTTGCAATTTACTTCCATATTCTAATAATTTTTCTTTTTTTTGGGGAGGGGGTTACAGATTTCAATTAGTAAAAGCTGCATCTCATTGTGAAATTTAAGTATGAAAAATGTTAGAGACAGCTTACGGTAACAAAAAGAAAACTTATTAGAATTTGTAACTAATAACTTGAAAACTGCAACTAAAAACTTCTAGTTGTTGTAAGGGTGTAATAAACAAATAAAATGAAGGTCTTGGTCATATAATTTTTAGTGTGCAAACATGTACGCAACCGTTGGCTTCAGGGGATTCATTCATACACGTCTAAAAAGAAAGGTTTTGTAACCAAACTGAATTCTAATCATATTTGATCTCCTTTTAGAATTAAAAAAAAAAAGAAGAAGCAAGAGTTATGTCTTTAATTAGGTATTAGGTTGAAATCAAAATTGTCCTTTTTCATTGTGGATGCCCTTATTTATTTTTCATCCGAACACGCTTTTAAACCGTATGGTTTAAGAGAGTTATATATATAAACACACACATATATGTATTAATGAATGAATGAATATGTATTCGTTATTTTTCAATTTTTATTTTTATTACTTTTTTTAATTTGGTCGGTTCAGTTTGCTTAGCTAAGTGTATCTAGCTAGTTGTATGAAAATTGCCTTAATCAGATTTGGTGGTGTGAGTTTCCACAGTGCATTCCACCACGTACGCATAAATAGTGCATGAAAATGACTTCATTAATTCAACATTAAGAATTATAATATAAACTAAACTTCTTTAATTAACATCCCAACTTTTAACGAGATCCACAAATCACATATTAGTTAATTAAATATTAGAATTCCATTAATCTGATTAAGCAAAGAGTCCAAGCGGTGGTGATGCTCCAAAAGCTCTTTTTTTTTTCTTTTTTTTTTTGCCGACATTTAATATAAGCCAACAAATTTGCTCAGTGCGATATTAGCTAGGTGACCTACTACTGTAATGGCAATTTGAATCAAGAAAGCAAAAACATTAATTAAAAAAAAAAAAGAAAAGAAAAAAGGTTTCAAGTTGAATTAGGTGCTTATTATGATGATAACATACTTGTAAAGTGCTTTTGAGAATTTAATTAAAGAGGTTGACTCAATACTCTTTGAAGAGATAATTAAAGGAGGCCGTCAATTTCTATTAGAATACTTAATTGTAACCATAAATAATTATTATTCTTATTCTTGTTATTATTACTAAGATGAAAATATATTCTTAATGCTTTAATTTTATCATTACAAGTATCTTTCGCTGATGCTGAATTTAGAAAATATTTTGTCCTATCATACGAGTAACTTTCACTTTGATGCCATTGCCCTTCCACTATATATAGTATATAATTAACAAAACAAATTTTAAACATTTACTAGAATTAAAACCATCAAATATAAAAAGTTAAAGAAAACAAAAATAAGAAAATCCCCAAGTTGTTTTTAAAAAAAGGGGTTTTGTTTGGTATCATCATCAAGGTAATTCGATTTTGTAAAATTAACATCTATATTGTCGAGTACATGAAATGAAACAACACAAAAACACTTCAGCAAGTTATGTAAATTTAAGAAACTTCCAGAAATAAATTTGTCAATTGACTGAAGGTTCTAAGCACTTAATAAGCAGCTTAATCTTGTGTCATTGAAGAATCTTACAAAAGTTTACTCGTCTTGCAATTTTTCGAATTCAAACCTTTCGGCTTGCACTAGCACTAGCAGAGGAAAAATTCCATCCCCATGATGTTTCTGTAAATCTTTTGTGCTTTATTTTATTTTATTTCATTTTTTTTTCTTTTTTTGGGTGGTCGGGTCAAGTTAGTACGGTCAAGCGAAGGCTAGCAGCCTACAATTTTTCAGTACTGCTAAAGGTCTATTTTACCCACTCTAACATTCGTTGCCCGACCCGGATGTGTAAATTTTGTTAAACAAGACTAAACACATTTCATTAAAGTCTAAAAGATACCAACCACAATTGAAAATGATCAAATTAGCCATCATTTTATTTCGGGACTTTACAAAATCATTTGTCTATTTAATCTAGAATTTTGTTGTCTAATCTCGTCTGGCAAGTACAGTTAAATATTTTAATATTTTATTGTAACATTGTAATCAATCAATACTGCTAGGGTTGGTAAAATCTAAATCCGGATCCGGATGTATGATGTATCTGGATTTGGATCCGCATTTACATTTATACATCTGGATTCATTAATTTTTTTGTGGATCCTCACTCTCAAGTAAAATCCGAAATGGATGTGGGAGGATATTCTAGATATCTGGATCCGCAAAAATTAAAATTTGATAATTTAATATATAATTTAAAATTTTAACAATTTACATAATAATTACCTAATGACATCAAATGAAATTCAATTATAATTCAACAATTAACAATTCAACATAAATAACATACAAACAACATCATAAATCCAATACCACAATATAAATCAAACATAAAAAATAACATAAATTCAAGTACACCACCATTAAAATCCGCAAATAAAAACACTACAAAGCCATGGAAATTCCAATCTTTGAATCCAACACATCATGCCTCTATATCGTCAATCAACAAGATCTTCCATTCCTTCATCATTCATAATTTGTTCTGCAAATCATTTAAGCGGCTCACAATCTAATAATGAAACATAAAAAAAAATCATTAAGTGTTCTATTAGTGCAAAAATATAGAAATATTTAAATATATGAATAAATAAAATGAGTGTTTTTACCTTTGATTTTAGTCCAATACCAATTTTTAGTATACATCAATGCTTTCACAGTGTTTTGATGAAGTCTATTACAATTAGCACTCAAATGCCTACCTTCAATGCTAAAAGTGGACTCAGAAGCAACAATAGACATAGGAATGGCCAAGAAATCTCTAGCAACCTCAGCAAGTATAAGATATTTACCTTTATTATTCTTCCACCAGGATAAAATATCGAAATTGTTAGTAGTAGGCAAAACTCCCTCATCTAGGTAGGTCTCCAACTCAGAGTTAGCTTGCTTATAATTGACTTCTTTGGAAACAAATGAGTCTCATTCACCGGCCATACTTGAATCCTTAAAAATAGGAGTTTGTTACATACCTCAAGAAGAACTCTCCGTCTCAAAATCTCCTCTATCTTTACTTGTTGCATGATTTGATTCATACTCTTACACTACTTCACTAAGAAGGTTAAATATCCTTTCAGCTTGATAGACAGCTTCATTTCCATAAATCTTAGGAAAAGAAGTGAACCATCATCCTCTTAAACCTAGGATCTAAGATGTTCCATATGGCCAACACTCCATGAATAACATCCCAATATTTCTCAAACTTGGCAATCATATTTTTGGCCATTTGCATAATCCCCACATTAGGTGACGTCTTCCATGAATTCATTAACAATTTAATCTCACAAATTTTAGGAAAACATAAATTAGAGGTGGGATATCGAGATCCAGAAACAATTTCTGTCAACATACAAAACAAATCCAAATGAGCACACAAAACCTTTGCCAAATCCCACTCTAACTCATTCGACAAATTAATATTTATACTATGTATCAAGCCTACTCAACTAAACAAATGCATCTTTATACAACAAAACAATAGCGAGTATTAAGTAAGTTGAATTCCATTGAATCTTACAATCAATAACTAAACGTTAGGCCTCTTTAATACTTATTTGGTGCACTACATCCTCAAATTTTTCAACTCTTCCAGGTGTAACAATCCAATAACTGACACTATCTCTTATATTTTCAACATTTTTATCCATCACAGACATCCCATCACTCACAATCAATTCAAGATGTGAGCACAATAATGCATGTGAAAAATTCTCCCACCTAAAATCAATGAACTTGGCGAAAATTTATCCAACAATATATTAATCATCGCATCGTTAGCATCACAATTATCCACAATCATAGTTGACACTTTCCTATCAATATTCTAATCCATCAAACAATCATACAGAACATTACATATTACTTCACTATTATGTGGAGCTGACACATATATAAATCTAATAATACAAAAAAAGAATAATGTAATTAAAATCATTAAAATGCGTTAATATTAAAATAAACATAATATAAATATTAAAAGTGTTATCTCATAATCCAACTCTGTAACACCCATATGTTGTCAATATAATGTGTCATAATAATCATATAACCTTTTTTTTTGTTACTAGTTGTCCACATATCTATGGTAATTACAATTTTACTCTCACATGCATCCAGTAATTCATTGTCTTCGACACCTCAACATCATAAAGCTTCAAAATTCCATTATTGATTGATTTTTTACTTATCGTATCAAGTGATGCTTGAAACAACTTCATCAAATCACTAAACCCTTAATATTCAACAAATGAAAGTGGAAGCTCATGCAAAATGATCATTCTTGCAACGGTAATCCTCACAATTGCCATATCACATTTTATTGGGTTATTTTTCGCCACCCCCCATATGTTTCGACAAATATTACCGTGCACCCACTTGTTTCAATAATGATTGCCGCGCACCCATTCCGTTAAGTTCTCCTGTTTAATTTAACAAGCCAAGGGTAAAATAGAGATTGTGTTATAAACAAATAAAAATTTAAGTTAAAGTTGTTGCACAGAAGAAAGAGAACAAGGGGTGTTATAAACAAATAATAAAAAATTAAGTAAAGTTGTTGCACGAAGAAAGAGAACAAGGGGTGTTATAAACAAATAAAAAATTAAAGTAAAATTGTTGCCCAGAAGAAAGAGAACAAGGAAGAGAATAGTGTTGTCATTTCAGAAAAATAGTTTCATCTCTGCAAAACGTAATATGTACAAGCAAATATCAAAGCAATATGGAGGGAAAATCTTGCATGTTGGAGACAATTTCGCTCCAATTGCTTGATCTCTTACCTACCACATGTTCGTTTTTCAAGAAGCTTGAGGATTACACAGCTTATTGGATTGTGAAAGCGGGATATACTGGGTTTTGCAGCTTCAGCTGCGCACATTGAGGTGAGGTTTTAAAGTTGTTCATGTGGATTTTTTTGTTGGGGAATTACTTGATACATGTTAGATTACATGCATGCGAGTGATAATTATGTGGGATTTGATGAGGTTGGTCATGGGTTTTATCGGTTTTACGTGTTTCCTGTGTTGAAATTGTTTAAACATGCTTTGTTTGGTAATTTATGTCAATAATGTACAAATTGATTGCTTCCATCTTATATCTTAATAATTGATTCTTCATATTAGTTTAATGGTGAGTATTTAATTTTTTAAATGTCCAAGTAGTATTGATTACTTGACATGAGCATATACTTGTTCTGGATATGCCTGTTGTAGACATTAAAGTCATGGTTTGCAGACTCCCGTGGATCCAAACTATATTTATTAAATAATGATACATTAAGTTTATACATTACTTTTTTTCCCTATTTCGTACTCCATCTGTATATTATAATTGAATTTTTGGCTATTATCACTTGCCTGCAACTCGTTAATTAAAGAACGTAAAGTTCATCTCCATTTACTTAGTTTTTTAATTTAATTCCATGGATGTTGAGGTGAAATTTTGATTAAAGAAAATTGTCAATTGGTGCGGCATGTCAATGATTCTTTCTGTTGTTAATAACATCAAGTTATATAAATTTTCACATTAATATAGTTTATTTAGTGTTTATGCCTTGTTCTGTTATACAACATGTTCATGGTTTTTTTTGCCAATATTAAAGAAATTGTTATATAGTTAGCCTTAGCCTTACATTATGGTCTTTTTTAATTGTAGATGGATAAGGATGACGATAAGCGAACCACTGTATTCGTAAAATTCATGGGAGAGACACATAATATGGGAATAATTGATCTAGAGAAAATTAGCACCATTGCCCTTGTCAATAGGGTTATGCACATGGTGTTGCAAAGGAAATTAAGCTTTGAAGAGAAATTCAAGCTCACTCTAACACAACCATGGGATAATGACTGCACTAACATTCGTAGTGATGATGATCTTTTTTCAGTGTAGTCCTTGTATAACCACTATGGCTACTATGAAATTCATCTTGACTTGGAGATTATCTCAAAACCAACTACCTCATCAGCTAGAAAGTCACTTTTCCAGCAGCCTCTTATTAATACCACAACAGAAAACATTTCACCAGAAAACCCCACAGCTATCAACATCAATGTTCATGTCAATGAAGCCCAAACCAGTGATATCCTGATGAAACTTGTACCACCTAACCAATTACATACCCAACCAAGTTCTATTCACTCTAATGCATCTCTATACGAAGACTTTGTAAATACCTTTGAAAAATCACCAACTTCCCACCAAAGGAGTGCTCCCTGTAACAGTAATGCCACACAACAAGTGCATATTGAAGAAGGTGATAATGAATATTCTAATTTGAGGTTCTGTTTCCCTTCTGATTAGCAGCAACAGACTTTCAATAGTTATAACTCCGATGACAGTATGTACAACATGTTTGACAGTGACAATGAGTTTCAGCAAAATATAGAGCAACCTCAATTACATGTCCAAGTTATTGATCCAAATATTGGTGAATCTGATGATGATGTTGATGATTGTTTGTTATCAGATTATGAGAGTGACAACAACGAATTTGGTCCATGTGCTGATGAAGATGGTGATAGAGTAATAGAGGTGATAGAGTAATAGAAATGATGGATGCTGAGGTGAAGGCTAATATGTATATTTCTAGTGATGAGCCTGTTGAGTTCTTTATTGGACAGTATTTCAGAAACTTCACTGAACTTGTAGTTGCCTTGAGGAAGTTTGCTGTATACGAGAGGTTTAAGACTAGGAAAGACAAGTTTGAGAGGACTAGGATTTTTATTGATTGCGAAGGGTATATGTGCCCTTGGTATTTACATGCAAGTAGAACTGTAATTCAAGAGACTTTCATGGTAAAGCGATATCATAATGTCCATACTTGTACAAGGCTATTGAAAAATCCAAAATGCACTGCTAAGTTCATAGCGGCAAAATTTCAGGAAACAATTCTTTCGCACCCTGAAACTAAAGTTGGTTTTATTATGAGTTAGTTGAACAGAATGTATGGAGTTAAGGTTGACAAGCAGAAGGTGTATCGAGCGAAGAAAATTGCTCTTGAAAGTGGTGGGGCAGACTTTGAATCAAGCTATAGGCTCATCAGATCGTATGCACAGATCATCCTCAACAAGATACCAGATGCCTTGGCCATTGTGCATGCCATGAGATTGCATGGTAATCAAGTTAAGACACACTTTGATCGATACATTATTTCATTTCCATCACTAAAAAAAGGCTTCAAAAGGGCTGCAAACCTTTCATTGGCATTGACGGCTGCCATTTGAAAGGTCCATACAAGGGTATTCATCTCTCAGCTGCTGCATTAGATGCAAATACTGGTATTTATCCAATTGCTGTTTGTGTGTGTAATGTTGAGAGCACAGATACATGGACTTGGTTTTTAGGACACTTGAAAGAGTATATGAAAGATTCAAGGCAACTTACTTTCATGTGTGATAGGAAAAAGGGAATTCAAAATGCCTTAAGACTCGGGTATCCTAATGCACATGTTAGATTTTGTGCAAGACACCTTTTAGCAAACTTAAAGTCTAAGCATCCAAAAACTGACTTTAAATGTGGCTTTTGGGAAACTGCTCGAGCTGCTAATCAGATTGATTTCGAAAGAGCAATGGAAAAAATCAAGAGTGCAGATGCTGGTGTGTATGAGACACTTAAAAAAGTACATCCAAGATTCTGGTCAAGACATGCATTTGACAAAACTTCCAAATCTGATCATTGCACTAATAACATGACAGAGTCATTCAATGCATGGCTTGGTGAGCAAAGAAAACTACCCCTGCTGACTTTGTTGGACTTCATTCGAAAAAAGATGATGAAGAGGATGATAACTAGAAAGAAGAAAACTGAAGCTTGGCCATCGGAAATTTCTAGGAGAGTGTATGAAAAGATACAAAAAAAACCTACAATTGTCTAGAGGATATGCTGTAGCTCCTGCAAGTGAGTGGTTGTATGAGGTTGAAAGCAAAGGGAGGACTTATATAGTTGATATGGAACACCATTCATGTGACTGTGGTTTTTGGGACATTAGTGGGTACCATTGTGTACATGCAATACCTTGTATAGTATATAGTAGGAAAGATTAAGAACAATTTGTGAACCAGTGTTTAAGAGAACGACTTACCTGAAATCTTATGCTGGAATTATACAGCCAATTCCAGACAAAGTCAACTGGCCAGCAGTACCTAGGGATGAGATTTTGCCTCATTTAGTGAAGAAACAGCCTGGAAGGCCGAAATTAAATCGAAGAAGGGAGCATGATGAGGTTCCTCCATAAAAAAAGAAGATACAAGATGCAATGTAAGTGTTGTCATGAGTTTTGCCACAACAAGAGAGCTTGCCCAATTAACCCAGACAATGCCAACAAGAAGACAAGACACTTCCAGGTGAAATAAAGACTAAAACTTATATTTTTCATATTTCATAGATGCTAAAACGGCATGCTACAAATAGAATTAATTCTGTATTTTCCTTGTGAATTAGAACAATCTCAAAGCTTACAAAGAGGCGGCTGTAAAAGAAAGGAAATTTGAAATTGGTAATATGATAACTACTTTTAAATGTGAATGTAGAGTTATGTTTTTATTCGTATGAGTTTTGATTGTTGGTAATACATGCATGTATATTTGAGTCTTGTTGGCTGGTTTTATATAACCAGTTTATGAATCTTCCTATAAAAGCAATGCATGACTTGTAGTTACTTTTATCATGACTAACTTGCAGGACCACTGCAAAGGAACACATCTCAAGGCCATTACAATCCAACAACTACGAGAGTGACTAATCTATTTGAAAGTCATAATGCTGCAGTGACTAATCATCCACTGAATCGGCAGCAGTCAGCAGTGTCTCAAAATGTTTGTCATAGTGTTCAGCCACGTAACCACTGTGGGGCTTCAATTTCTAATGTCAGAAGGCTTGAGTCACATGGCAGCTGGATTGGAGTTCAAGGTAGAAGAATTATGCAGGGGAGCAGTGTCCAAGTAGGAGGAAAATACATGGTTATTGGTAATAAACAGTAAAGGGCATTGGATAAGGGGAAAGCACCAGCTTTCCCACCATGGAGGGTATGTTATTTACGTTATAATTTAACATTATTTAAGTAAAATTTAAACAAGAAGTTAATACAAATTATTGTTATTTTTTTATGCAGCTATGAATTAATTGGGTTGATGTCATTGGCAGCTGTTAGTAAGGTAAATGGTGGAAGTAAAAATGATGTTTAATGACACCTTCCACAATACCATGACAAACTCTAATTAGAAATAGTTATTTTACAGTATTTTGATGCCTTTTTGAACCATAGGCTTATGAATGAGTGTAAGGACACTATTATATAGGTGTATTTGGAGTTTGTGGTAATTTGAAAGTTGTTGGGTATAGGAAAATCATAGACTTAATAGATATACCAACAATAGTTTTTGGCTTTTTTGTAAAGAATTTGTAGCAGTTGGTATTTTTTCCAAACTATTATTGATGTTGTCAATGATTAATTAGATATTTCAAATATCAAGTGTTACAAAATGCATTCATATATATATTGGTGGTGATAACCTCTAAATGCATGATATTACAGGTCATGTGTTACCAAATCCATGAATTACGGTAGTGGTAGGATATGAAATCAGTTAATAAATATTACATGTCAATTGTTACCATCTGATTTCTAAATATTACATTTGCTGATAAACAATATAAGAAGTAGAAGGATGATAATCACGTTGACACATGTCTTTGTTGCCTTTAAAGTACTTTCTAAAGTATCAAATCTGCTATTTACTTCATCTCTTAGCACTTGACTTGTGTCCATGCCATTGTCGTCGTCATCATGTGTTCCTAGAAATAAATCTCTTCTTGCAATAATCTCATTAGCTTCATTATCAGTTGGTGACCACCATATGAAAAATCCACATCTGCTTGTTTTGCAATTGTAGAATAGCTTGTGTGGATTATCTGGAGTTTGCGAAATTTTGATTACTGCCCTGTACCCACAATAACATCTCTTGTTGTAAAACTTTATAATACCACCATTTATGTCTTCAGCATGTGGGACACCATGGGTGCTCGATGAAGAAGGACTCTGGTTTGTGTTTGATGCTTGGGGTTTGCCATGACTGTTGGATGTATTAGCTGAAGTAGGCATTGTTTGATAATGATTTTTGGCTGTAGTGGATGATTGGGGTGTGAATGATGAATTCTTCAGTCGTGAAAACTAATTGCATGCATTATGAATCTATTTAACATGTTGAGGCAGAATAATTATCTCTTGTTGCTGTTGTGAGCATTTGGGCAAGCAATTGAAACTTGCAGGTTACCGTTATAAGACTTTTGGAACATTATTTTTTAAGGGTAAAATAGTAATTTTTCACTCGTAAATATGTTAAACTTTATGAGTAATTTTGACTTTTGGCTGTAATAGTTTTTCAGATCATTTCCCAATTCAACGTGCACTTTGTCAGTGATTGATGCATTTTTTGTAATTTAATAATTTAAAATTCAAATTGTGGACAAAATCATCTTTCACCAAAATAACTGTAACAATCGTTAAATTAAACGAGAGAACTTAACAGAATGGGTGTGTGGCGATCATTATTGAAACAAGTGGATGCACGGTAATATTTGTCGAAACATATGGGGGGTGGCGAAAAATAACCCCATTTTATTTTAGAATAACTCTCAACTGTGACGGATCCATCATTTTTCTTGGCAAGAAGCATTTGGCCAACATCCTTGAAATTCTTTCTTAAACAACTAGTCTAATAATTTTTTAAGTGTGTAGTCCAACTAGAATAATGTCCTGTCAATATTTTACTATAATAGTTGCAAACTACTTAATACTCCCCATCCGCGTCTTTTTACTTCTTGAAATAATTCCATACATCAGAAGTTAGCCTACCACCACTAGATTGTGCTGATGTAGACCCTTCTGCTATACCTCCACTATCATTACCTCCTTTTTGTTTAACACTACGCACACAACCACGACCACCATCACCACGACTACAACAGCCACAACCACAACCACTACCACTTTCTACATCCGATTCAACTTCAACAACATTGTCATTTTCAAGTTCGCGGACATCCTCCAATCTAACATTCGTATTATTAACGCTATTTGGAGAGAATGAAAAATTATTTTCTTGTTCCTTTTCGGCCATGTTCAACTAATCCCAAAACCTAATTAAAGTAATTTGTAAATTGAGTTAGCATATGTGAAAAACAATGAGATGAAGCATTTACATTATATTGAAAATTAATGCATTTAATTAAAATAATTAAACAAATCAGCAAAGAAAATTAACCAAAAATAAATTAAATTGAATTAGTAAGGAATTTAAATTAAGCTAGCAACATTTTCAAGTTTAAATAGATTTACATTAGATTAATCTCATTAAATACGATCAAACAATTAACCACAATACCAAATTATTAACCAAAAAAAGTCATGTAATAAATAGAAAGAACAGAAAATTAATAGAAACAAGTAAATTACCGACAAGAACGATCCAATCAGGCGAGGCTGGGATGATGGCAACGCGTGCAACAATAGCGGCGTGGAGAGGCTTTAATGATGGCAAGGCTTCGACAACGACAAGGCGTGCAGTGTGCAGCGACAACAACGTGCTCAAGTGAGCTTCGATGCAAGGCTTAGGTGAGATTGTGAGGAAGACGACGACCAGTCAACAACATTACAAGCCCTTTGATTTTGGGCGTTATGGATTTAAGGGTTATTGGTTACGGCTGCTTGTGGTGAACTACCGTGAGTTAGTGAGTGTGTGTGAAAGTTGAATGCGATATTGACTTAGGGTTAGAGATTAGTTTTTTTTTATATTTAAGTTAACACACACACACACACATATATATATATATATAATATAATATAATATAATAGTTAATTTAAAAAAAAATTCATCCGAATCCGAATATCTGATTTTCCAAATGCAATTACATCCATATTCAAATCAGAATCCGTGCAGATTTTTATTTTTCAAATTAGGATCCGAATCATTCGGATCCTTGTGGATGGGGTCTGATCCAGATTTTATTACCATTCCTAAATACTGCTAGCTCAAATATGCGAGATTCCAGAATTTGTCTTATTTTTCAAGAACGGTAACCAAGCAATGAATGTTTTAACCAAATATGTACTTTGTTGTTATAATCATTTTGTATGGATAAAAGATTTTTCATAGGATTTTGTACTCTTTTACTTCATATTCTGAAACATATATGCATTTTAAATAATACGAACTTCACACCTAGATCAACAAACCTAACCCATTTACACTAGTTTGTAAAAATTTCTTAATTTTATGGGTCATTATATAATGTCGTGATTAAAATCATTGTATCAATATTGTATTTAAATATGAATTATGTAAATGAAACATAAGACATGCATATTTAACGTAAAACTTGTAAATCAATATTAAGTGTAAAACAAAACATAAATTATGTAAATGAAACATAAAACTTGTAAATATAAGGTAAAATAAGTAAATTGACACAAGGATATCAATGGTAAACAAAACAAAAACTTATGAATATAATTTAAAAACTTATAAATCAATAATAAGTGTCAAACAAAACATAAACTGAGTGAACGAAATATAAGACTTATAAATGGAAGGTAAAATAAGTAAATTAACATATGAGTGATAAGTTGGAATATTATCGGTAAACAAAATAAAAACTTACAAATATAACATAAAATTTATAAAATCAATATTAAATGTAAAATAAAATATAAATTATGTAAATGAAAAATAAAACTTATAAATGGAAGGTAAAAACAAGTAAATTAATATAAGAATTATCAACAAAAATAAAAACTTACAAATGTGAAATAAAAACTCATTATAATAATGATTACCTTATAAATTTTTTTATTTTGTTTCTAAAATGAACAATGGCAATTTTGGGTTTGTGTAATACATGTGATGAATATGTGAAATTTATTAAGGATAAAACTTATTCTCAAACTAGGATTTTGAAAAACTATTTTTTCAGAGTTATTTGTAAGATAAGGTATTTTGCATCTTTCTAAACCTCTTCGACAATAACCCAAACAATCTTTAAGTACAAGTAAAAAAGCAAAGTTTAAAATTATATGAAGTATGCGTAAAATATAAAATTAGACCTAATTTTATTGGTACATTATATTTGTCAAAGTAATAGAAGAAAATCTTTTTATTTTGTTTTAGCTAGATCCACATCAAGAAAAACAATTTTACTTAACTAACTTGTGTAATAAACAATACTACGATAGAAAAAGAAAAAAGAAAAATTATGAATGTCTAGAATGATTATAGAATTTATAGTTAAATAAATTTAATAAAACTTATTTCAATTATTTTCAAAATAATTTTTTTGTTTAATTAAATGAAATGAATAAACTATTTTTGGTATAATGAAAGTTAATATTGATTTAGAAGTTCCATATTATTTCTATAAATGTTTGTTTTGTTTGTAATTTTAAAAAATAATTTACTATTCTTATAATAATTTACTTAGTCTATATTTCATTTTCTAATTTTATATATAATTTATTAAGTTTATATTTATCATGATATTAAAATTACGGAGTATGAATTTTTCTTGATTTTTCAAATATGTAATTTAAAATGTACGACGTCCACAGCTGGATCAAATCAACAAGAACGAACCGATCCCTTTACAAAAGAGAAAACGAAGTCGGAAGGAGGCAAAAAGCGAAAGGCAGCAGAAGAGAGGCTTTTGGCTTTTGAGTTTTGTATGAACGTGGGACTGATTGATTACTAATTAGTAGTAGTAGTAGTGGTTATATATATATATATATATATATATATATATATAATTAATTAATTAATTAAAACGGTACGTGGCGCGGCGAATCTCGCATTCTAGGCACTTACAAAATCCTAGATCACTTTCATCTTCTCTCCCCGCATATTCTATAGAATGTGCTCTTTTATCCTTTTCCCCACTTTCTTTTTTTTTTTTTTCTTTTCATTTTTTTCAAATTTTTAATCTTTTACTCAATAATTATTAGAAAGAAGAAAAAGATAAAGTGAAAGAAAACAATTATGAGAGTCCAAGTTCTACAATGTGGACCAGCGCACCCCCCCTGTTTGGTTCTGGGGCCCACGGTGATTGCTCTTATTTATGAAATGAACTAATGAAGAAGGCATGAACAGAGCGGGTCAGTTTTGGGAATATAATATTGGAAAATAAAAGTACTCAGAAAGTGTGGCTGTGATTGATGGTCCTCCGTTCTCAATTGTCTGAGCGTTTGATTACAGCCAAGTACTGGTGGTAGGATAACATTCCTCATTCGTGACGGAGTACCGAAAAACACGCGCTTGTTCAGGCGTTGGGGGAGCACGTCCCGCTATTGCCAACAAGCGCCTCATTGCTAGTTAACTTACTAGGGGTTGTTTTTATAAATAATTAGTTTCTACTCACCATCAATCTTCATAATGATTTTTTTTAATAAAATTAAAATATAAATTAGTTAAAATTAACATAAAAAATATTATAATTATCTATTCATTTATAGTATTTATTCATAAATTTAAAAGATTTGTTGTTTGAAACTTATCAAAATTTTCAGCACTGGATTTGATAAAATAATAATCGTGAACATGTGAAAATTTTACAAAGTTATAAATAAGTTATGATAAATTTTATTTTTAATATTTTGAAAAAAATATTTAGATAACAAATTAATTCAAAGTTCTCATACTAATTTAATTTAATTTTGCTAAGTGTAGTAAACAAATTAATTATAATTTATTCATAATTTTTTTCAATCCAACATGTAATAGTTTTAATATTTTACCATGTATATTAGATTCAACAATAATTTTTTATTTCATATTTGTAGAAACCCTCCACTTTGAAATCAAATTGCAATTTCAATTTAAATCTATCAAATTGGATCACGAACAATCACATCTAAAGCACAATAATATTTGAATATTTCCTAAACACACAAACAAATGAAAAACAAGAAAACTGAGTTTCTTAGCCACGCTCATGCAGCAATGTATTAAAATGGTGTTCTATAAAAGAGTTTTGTTACGTCACGCTTATTACTATGCGTGTGGTAATCTCCTCACTCACTCAATAACTCAACTTATCCCACCTTTTTACACAACTTTTTTTTAAGCCGTTTATCAATTATTAATTTTCTTTCTCAAATAGACCCGTGACCGTTATTTTAGATTATCAGATTTTATTTTTATTTTTTTACACTAATCATCTGACCGTATCATGAACGGTAAGAAATAATATCTATAAATATCGCAGTTGGAGCCTCCCATATAATAACATTACAACTATATTTATAATAAAAAAAATTAAATTTCCTGCTCATACTAGCTCTGATAGCAACCCAAATATTCCAATTTAATATTTGCGATTAAAAATCTATAAGCATACAAGTAACAATTTTATATTTTATTATGGAATTTTCACTTTAAAAACCAAGAGAACTAAAAAAAAAAAAAGAAAAATTACTTCCACGACACACAAACTGAGCATCTCAAACCCTTTATAGTGTGTATACACTCAATTATTTTATTATGGAATTTTCACTTTAAAAACGAAGAAAACTAAAAACGCAAAGCCAAAAAAAATGAAAAACGCAAAAAAAAAAATTTACTGTCGCCTGCCGTCTCTCTCTCTCTCTTTCTCTATCTAGAAACCATAATGTCTCTATAAAATCCCATGATCAGCTCAGCGGGCACCACTTTAAACACTAACTACCAGCGCCACCATTTACAAGGCAAAATAAATAAACTCTTTTAACTGTCAAAAAAGTCTTCAAGTATCAGAAATAGAAACCCACCAACGCATTATTCTCTTGATCCCATTTTCTTTCTTTTGTGGCTTTTTGATTTAAGTAAGTAATGAAAGTTGACAATCCAAGCAAACATAAAATCCAGCAACAAGAAGAAGAAGAAGAAGAAGAAGAAGAAGCAGAACAAATGTGCAGGACCATTGAAGTCGCATCCGTCGTTGACCTTTCATCTCAGCCGGCGCCGGTGGTGACCGGAGATGAGGTCACTCTCATCCCACCTTTGAACTTCTCAATGGTCGATAATGGCATCTTCAGGTCTGGCTTTCCCGACTCTGCCAACTTTTCCTTTCTTCAAACTCTTCGCCTTCGCTCCATCATGTAAGCTTTTCCTTTTATTCACTCTCTTAACTCTTGGACTTAATGCATCAATGAATAATTTTTTTTTCTTTTTATTACTAGTAAAATAATTTTTTTTTTCTCTTTTGGTTTTGGTGATGAAGTTATTTGTGTCCGGAGCCGTACCCAGAAGCCAATACGGAGTTTCTAAAGTCCAATGGAATTAAGCTGTTTCAGTTTGCAATTGAAGGTCACAAGGTAACCCTTTTTTATTTAATCTAGTATGTTTTGAACATGTATGAATCTTTTCAGGTTTCAAAGTTAATTAGTGAGCTCAACCTCAATTCTTGTTGCTGAATATTGAATACTCTTTTTGTGTTCATTTGTGTGTTTGTTTCTTAGTATAGGATAATTAAAGGGCTAGAGTTATTTTTTTTGGTTAAAAAAAATATTAATTACTATTTTGTGGTTTAATTTTCTTGATTTGGTTGAGCTCTTTTTGAGTGTTTTAAGGATTATCCTGGATTACATCTTTTGATATTCAATGTTGAAAAGAAAAGCTAAGGGTGGTATTTACTTAAAGTGGTATGTTTAGCCATTGATGATGGTTAGGTTAGTTATAATAATTCTCCTTTTTTTTAATGTCTACCTTTCTGTGAATTGATATTATTATGTGGTCACATAATTCAATTAATTATTTCCAATCTGTTAATCCGTTATTTTATATTTGATAATGCCCAGATAATATACCTCCTTTATATGTTTAGATAGATAGATAGCATATGTAGTAGCTGCCATAAATTGTAACTATGCATTTTCCAAAAGAAACAAAAAGTGCCGTGTTTGGAATAAGAAAACATAAAAATGGAATCCTGTGCAAGATATGGCTGACATGTGAGTAAGAATTTTTAATTCAGATCTATGATTATCACATGCATATGCTTTTTATTATGATTGTTGTTTTTGTTGTTGTTATCATCATCATCATAATCAATTGTGAATGGAGGGAATAACGGAATAATGCTTATTCCATCTTTTCTATCCAAGACAAAATGTACCTCTCTTATTTGTTTTCTTGAAATAAGGGCTTGTAAAATCCATATGATTTGTAACTTTTCTTATTTTGTTATGCATTTAGCATAATTTTGTATGATTCATGTTCTACTTTGCTCGTTGTAAATATTGTTAAACTTCGACTGCTTTACAAACTCTATGAAGCATTTGGTCACAATCCCACAAAAAATTTGCCTTGGAAATTAGTACTTGGAAGTAAAACTTTATGTGAGTATGATGATCTTTGTGGGATCTAGATATGTGCACATTACCTTAACAAGTCTAGTTGAATGATGCAGCAACGTATTTCACAATCTGTCCCAAGGATTACTTTTAGAATAGCCTATATTAGCCAGATCTATTCTTTTGCCAGTTATTGCAAACTTTTAGCCATTAGCTAGTACTGGCCAAGCATGGTTCAGGCCAGATTGATATGCTTTAAGTGTGCGTGTTGAGAAACTATCCTCATGTAATTCAAAAATATAAATGAAAACATGAATGACAAGTCCATTTGTGAGTATATTTTCAATGGAATTGTGGTAGTTTAATTGATAACATTTTCATTATCTTACACGTGGGTTCCATCTGGTTGAGATGGTAAAATCTCTTGTTGAAAACAAGAGGTGTTGGGTTCGAATGATTCTCACTTAGGTGGGGATGGGATGGGGCTGCCAATACATATATATAGATAGATAGATAGATAGTAGACATTCAACCTGGGTTGAATTCCATCTGACTTGAAAATATCCATATTTGATGGACTGTGAGATTAAATTTTCTAATGATGTTCAGGTGTGTACGTGTCTTGCTCAGATTATAAATCCATCATTGACTAATTTAACCTACATTTCAAGCCAGAAGGACATAAAGAACACAATCTACTTCACTGAATTTGGACTTATTGTTTGGAAGTTAATTGTACCATGAAGCAATCTTTGTTCTTACTTTCGTTCATGCAACCCCAGCCACCAAGCCCTAGCTAGGGTCAATTCTTTACGAAGTCTGCTATCCTACTAGAACATGAAAGGTCTATTGAATGAAAGTTTTTTTGGTAATTCACCTCAGTTTTTGTAAACAAAATCTTTCACTAGATTGGTTTTGAAACAACAAAATTGAAGTTTTCTTCGTGATCCTTAAATCTATGAATCGTGGTGACGCAACTGGATTTAATCATGTCTTATATGCTGATTGTTTATCCAATTCATGCTTGCCCATTTTTTCTAATATACATTGCATATTTTTGCTTTGGTGAATTGCTAACATGACATTGGATGCCTCATTTGCATGTTTGAAAGTCTGGTGTGCACTTTAGGGCTCTAAGTAGAAAGTTTATGTCATTTTTTGTTCTTTAGATTATCATTAATACCTTCAAATGTGTAGTCTAAGCTATAATGTATTGGCTTTCACGTGCGTTGTTATCTGGATTCAATGATGATTTTCAGGGATTTCTCGGTTTGAAATTTATTCACTTGACACATATCTTCAGTTTGGAATTTACTCACTTGACTTGGCCAAGATATGGCATGACAGAGTTTGATACTGGATGTGTAAGCCTTGGTATTTATAAATTTACTTAAATTCCAAACAACTTGTATTTTTCACCACTTAGTTTTTAAAAATCAGTGAACTTTTATACTTAGGTGCTACTGGGGAACCTTGTTGGGCACGCTAGAGGATTTTAGTTTTTCTGGGTGGTCCTGTTAATATTTTATTTTTTCCCTGTTGATGTGAACCCACTTAACTCATAGTCATTCACTGCACTTTTGAGGACATTACAAAAATCTGTTATCCCTGCTGATTATATGTATTATTATCATGGACTTTTGAATTTGTGTTATGTAAAGAACCTGCTAAATCTCATTATTGTGAGTCATTCTAGCTTGGAATGTCAGACTAAAGGGATGGTTATGGGAGATGAGATGTTGAAGAATCATGTTTTGAATAGATCATCATGCCTATTCAATTTAAGGCAGCCAACTCATTTTGCATCTCTGCATTTGTTATATAAAACATTGATTGATCACGAGATACTGATAAACTGACAGAAGTTGGCAGTGTCAGTTGGAGACTTGGAGTTAATCAGATAATATGTTGGCTCATCTGTGACATATGGTTTGGTTTGGCCTTCAGCATATCAGTATCAGCAAATATTTTCCAATGGTCTGGCAGTTAAAGAAGGCAATAATCGAGCTGGTTGATCCAATAGTTGGTTCAATCATATTAGTATAATGGGGGAGGTCATTTTTTAAAAATAAAAAATAAAAATAAAGCTGGAAGTTTAATTGATTTTTTATGTGGTTGTCTAGTTTATTTGGTCTTAATTCATAGCTTTTCATTCTAATAATTAAGAGTCTTTATCGTACAGACTTGGTAGTCGACTAGTAGGAAAGCTGCAAATATGTGTGTTTTATGATGATATGAAAAATAAAAGAAGTTCATCAACACGAACTGATATCTAATGTTACATGTTGTGTATGTAGGAGCCTTTTGTAAACATCCCAGAGGATATGATTCGAGAAGCGCTTAAAGTTCTCCTTGGTATTAAGAAATTCATCACCTCATTTTCGGTTATCATTTATGAGTTTATTAATGCTCACTGTAAGTTTTCTGCAATGCAGATGTAAGGAATCATCCAGTTCTAATTCATTGTAAACGTGGGAAGGTATGCTTAAAATACACTTTATATTTATTAATTTAATTAATCCTATTCATAATCGACTTTTGAGTGCAACTGATGCGGTCATTTTCTTTGTGAAGCACCGGACTGGTTGTCTCGTGGGATGCCTGAGAAAATTACAAAAGTGGTGTCTCTCATCTGTCTTTGATGAGTACCAGCGGTTTGCAGCTGCCAAAGCAAGAGTTTCTGATCAGAGGTTTATGGAGTTATTTGATATCTCTAGCTTGAAGCATCTACCGATGTCATTTTCGTGCTTGAAGAGATAGACGACCGGTTGTACTAAATGGCTTTTGCATTTTTTTTCTCTTCATTAGGGGAACGAGAATCTTGAGTCCTGCTCTGGAATAAAATAGGAAAAGGTGATGAGTTCCCGGATTGCAATTTCAGCGGCAGAGGAATTATTCTTCTTATTTCTTCTCATTTCCTTCAGGATTTAAAAAAAAAGCATATATATATCGTGGCATATTCTGTTACTAAACAGCGTGTCAATTTGCACAAATTATCGTCGTAGATTGGTCCAGATTTCTCGGAATCAACTTCATGTAAAAGTCTTAGATGATGCCGATCCAAAATCCCCAGCATCAGTCAAGTTTGCAGCTCTTCATCTCTAGGTTCAGCTGCTTCACTGTGTCTGTCATCATTACTACACAGAAAGGCAAGGGTGCCAGATACATGGGCACCCATGATTCAGTTCATTGGTGAAAGTAACCCAAAATATATTCAATCAGATTTTGGTTTGTAAAAGAGCCATTTTTTTTTATCTTTGTATTGTATAATCTGAACCCTTTCGGAAGTAAATTTCCATAAAGTGGTTCTCTATTGTTGAACTTCAGATACCTCCGTTGTAATTTTCATATGTTGTGTGTGTCACTCACTCTTTAAGACATGATTGAAAATGGGCACTAGATTCTTCTGCACAGCTTTCCATGCTTTTTAAAATCTTTTCAAAACTGAGGGTTTGGCCTCTGCCAATATTATAATGTGCTTATGCCTATCACTTAGCGCTAGATTCCAAGCTCTTCGATTTGAGTTGTATCTGATCATGGGCATGGGGCTAATCAAATGATGGATGAATTCGATTAGCAACTGAACTTTGAGATTCTGAAGGATAAATAGAATATAAATAATTAAGAATATTATGAAGTCTGAACCCAATCAACCCATTAATTGATTCAGTTGAACGTTACTATAATAAGCATAAGCCATTCACCCAACTCTTGGGACCGTCAATATTCGATATTATAGGGGTTATCAAACTGTTGTGTCGATCTTAATGTCGGCTGTGTAACATGTGTCCCCACCCAAGCTCTTGTCCTTCATTTTGCCTTGCTTATTATTTCTTTAGCCAGCAACGTCACCCACCTTATGAAACATATTTACTTTTAGTGTTACCTTATATGTAAGCAAAAAGACCCAAAAAAGAAAATCCCTTTCTTGGATTTGCTTCTAAATTAGTGAAATTCTATGTGAGAACATTCTCGGTTGTGATAAATTCCAATTGTGGTAACTTGTCGATTTGCTATTTGATAGCGACGTCTCACTTTAACACTAAATTCTTCCTTTGTTTCGCATATTAATTTTTCAACCATCACAAGAGATTCATTGCTAAGTCCACCGTCGATTTACCTTGCAGGCGAAGCACCGCAGAAAAGTGAAAGTGTTTACTCGAGTGTTTGATGATTATTTACAGTGCTTTGAGGCAAAATTCCTGCCCACTGAAAGTGCTTTTGCTTTCTAATACGCGAGAAGTGCTTTGCGTGTATATCTTTAAGTTGTCTCGTGGGCTTAAGGAATCCAGTTATTATGATTAAAAGTTAGAAACCAAGTTTAACTTTGCACTAGCATTCTTTATTCATGTCTTCACTTGAATGCTTAGATTTCTCCACCAATCACATTAATCAGCCCAACGCCAAGTCGAAAACAAAATGGTCATAATAGTAAGTTTAAGTGATGGGTTAGCTCTTGATGGCCATTAACTTTAAATAGGAGCTGCAAATGGAGTCTCAATGATTCTAGTATTTGGTTCAAGGATGCATTATATAGAAAATCGTCATATCTTCATGAAACCACATGCAAAAGTTGAAAAGTTCAATGGGTCTATAAATAAATCATGCAACCAAAGGTTCCTTAGAAATTTTTTTAATAATTTGTGTCTTCTAGGAATAGCCTCTGAGATCTACAACATAAATAAATGAAGGAGAAGAAGCAATTAATAGGAAACACAGTTTATTTTATTTATTTGGAAGAGACTACTATCACAGAGAAGTTACATCTGTTACTGTCTACAAATAATATAAATGGATGTCACACCACTCCAGCAGATAAAAACAATTTGGCTATAAAATAAGAGTTTAAGCGGTGGCAATTGGACCCAAGTTAACATTAGTTTCCACAGCTTTCATGGCTTCAAATCTTGGTTCCTTGGCCTGGAACTTGAGGGGAACATAGAGCTTCATGTAGTCCTCAAAAACAAATTTTGGGTACACTTGTTTCTTCTCAGCTTCTTTTTCAAGCAATGCCGGTGCTGGATAGATCACAGCATCACTTCCAGGATTGTAGAATGAAGCTAGGGACATCCGGCCCTCGCCGTCGGTTTGAGAAATCACTCTGTGCTCCACACTCTTGTACTTTCCATTGGTGATCACCTGTAACGGAAGCGTTTGTCAAACAGTGTCGTTATATTATATGTGCTTTTAAAAATTAAGCTGAAGCGCAATAGTTGCGAAAACAGGGCTGCACAGGCCCATAGTATAATAATGTATGTACCTCAATTTGGTCACCGAGGTTGACAACAATGGAGTGGCGCAATGGGGGCACATCAATCCACTGGCCATCTTTAAGAAGCTGAAGGCCACTGACTTTGTCATCCTGGAAGAGCAAGATGATGCCGCCGGCGTCGGTGTGAGCCCGGAGACCCTTGATCAAATCTGGCTTGGGGCATGGTGGGTAGTTGCTAACTTTGGTACCAAAGGTTGGTCCGTTTGCCCCATGAAAGACCTTTTTCAAGTACCCCTTCTCTAATCCAAGATTCTCGCATAACAAGTCCAATAGCTCCTCTGCTAATTTCTCCAATTTCAATGCAAATTCCTTCATCACCTTCCTGCACATCATATATATATAGATATAAGATCATATGAGGGTTTGTGACAAATGTGCTTTTTACTTGTGGTAAAAAGGAGTGTTGTTTTTTCGTTTGTCACCTGTATTCATCATCAAGATCTGGGATTTCATTGATGGTCGACTGAGGGAGGTGACGCACATAGAAAGTGCTTTCCCAGTCCATGTCATTGACCTCGGTTTGGATACCTTCAAGTGCCCTGCTTGCAACAAGCTCCTTGAATCTTTGCTCCATGCATTTTCTGTAATGCGCCTTGGTCAATCTCTCCACTGTGTCCATAAACTCCGGCTCAATTCCATGATTCACCAACTACACAATTTTTTAACACATAATAAATGAACCCCATTAGGACATCAAATTGAGAAAATGTAAAATTAAAAGATAAACTTCGATAAAAAAATAACTTATGGTACCTCAAAGAAGCCCCAGTTCTCACAGGCCTCGTTGATCTTCTCCAAGATAGCCGCTCTTTCAGCACCATTGATGTTCTCCAAGCTGATAACGGGGAAGCTCTCCATATCTCTGAATTCTTTCTTTAACAAGCTGTGTGTTTGTGAGTGTTTGTGTATGTGTATGTGTTTGTGAGCTTGCTAATTTGTGCAGAGAAAGCGGAGGATGGCATGCTATTTATAGGAGCTTAAAGGAGTAACGAGGGGGTCAAATAATTGAAAGTAAAAAAGTAATTAAAAAATGGATTAAATATGCTTTGCCTTGATTCAGTAGTATCCATTTTGAACTTGAACTATGAGTTCTATGGTGGAGTTGGACCCACTCTAGTGGCCAAAAGCTTTTCTTGACAAAATTGACCAAGGAATGGCTGCCACTTTCCTAGCATGCGCCATTCTTCTTGGAATTGTTTGGCTGGTCTGAAAATGATGTTATTTGTCGACGGAAGGTGCTTAGTAGTTGCAAGTTGCAACCCCCCCAAGGGGTGATGGCCGATGGGTCCTTAACATTTAATTTTTTTTTTTCTTCTTCTCTTTTTAGTGGAATGGTGATGTGTTGGACTTGGACCATTAATTTGTTCAAATCCTATCCTATTCATACATTTTCAATGCAAAAGAAAAAAAAAATACAAATTATGTTGTGTTGTAGCCACATTTTTGGATCAACGTATCGACATCACACATGTAATTTGTAATATCTTCGTAGAATCCTTCTAATGTGGAATTTTGAAAAGAGGAATAGATTAGAAATTGAAAAATCAAACTTCATGATGTACTAAAGAAATAAAATACACCGCGTTACAATATATGTTTTTCCTTTTTCTTTTTTTTTTTTTTTTATATTGGATCCCTATTTTATAAAAACGTTGATCTCTTATTAGAATGATATTCATATTTAATAACATGTCATTTTATTGTATCAACTTTTATATGTTTTAAGATTACGTTCTTTATAACACTAATATCATTTTAAATATTTTTCTTTTCTATACTTAATATTTTAGTGACCAAAAAACCAATATAAATTGGGTTAGTCATTTTTTTTAGATTGGTATCGATATCAGATATGTGATCAGCCATATCTCAATGACTTATCATTAAAGTAATATTAGTTTTACACTCTTTCTATTAGTGATGTTGAGATTCTCATGTATTTAAGTCTTATACTATTCCAAGGTTACGAACCTTATTCATTCAAGTAGGAAGGGAATTGGATTACTTAACAATAAAAAATAAAATAAAAACATATACTATTCTTGAGTTTTTATATATTGAATAAATGTAAATAGTAAATTAGGTTTTCATCTTAGTAGACTTTTAAATAAGTGTCGATATCATACATGTGATGATAATTATGATTATTATTATTGTTGTTGTTGTTGTTGTTGTTGTTTTTTTTTTTTCTCCTAAAGAGGGGTGTAACATCAGAATTTCTTGAACATGCACTATGAAGTTATGACCATGAGATCAAGTTCATTAATTAGTGCCGGTATGGCCTCACTCAATATGATTAATATTATATTAATAATTTTATAATATTTTTGCATTGATGTAGAAATTTTGATCTGTTTAAATCATATCTTATTCCTTACTTTTGTGTGAGTTACAATATTCAAATCTATCAAATGTTTTTATATTATCATTTTTTTTCTAATATTAATGTTGAGATTACCTTTTTTGTTATTGTGACAAAATGATAACGATTTTAATTATCTAAAAAAATAAAATGAAACGAGATTTGAAAAGTTTCTAAAGACATAGAACATGTTATGTAGATTCATGTTTGTACATATATTACCTTAACATCATACACTATTTCTAAGGTTCGAGCCCTTTAAGGATATTGGATTGCCTAACAATTAAAAAAAAAAAATCATAAACTATTTGACTTTTTATATATTGAACAACAGGTATATAATAAATTAGATTTTCTTTTTAATAACAGTTTTAGATGAGTGTCAATATCACACGCATGATTATTATTTTTATTTAAAAAAGGATCCAACACCAGAACTTTTTAAACATACACTGTAAAGATATAATTATGAGATCAGGTTTATCAATTAGTATTGGTGTGGTCGTACTCAATACGTGTGATTAGTAACATACTAATAACTTTATAAAATTTTATCACTGATGCGAGAAATTGTAATCCGTTCAAATCATATCTCATTCCTGACTTTTTTTTTTGTGTGGGTAATAGATATTCAAAGCTATCAAATGTTTTTTCATTATCGTTTTTTTATTTATTTTCCCATATTAATGCTGGGATTACTTTTTGCCATTGTGAGGAAATGACAAGGGTTTCAATTATCCCAAAAAAAAGGAAATAAGATAATGATGAAAAGATGACTTAAAAAAATTTTGAAGACAAGAACATGTTATGTAGATCCATGTGTACATATCCTTTGCCAATTTGGGGAAACTAACAAAATAGTGGTAAATTAAACAGAAGAGTCTAACTTGATCCCAGTTCCCCCTTTCAATTTAATTAATCAAGATTTTCCACAGCATGTGATTTAAGCCCATGTCGAGCAATCAATATTACATTAATAACACAGATTACAATGAGATAAAAAGGCAAAGAGAAGAGGGTGTTTCTGTAAGATTAATAAAATAATGTAGAAGCCCGGTAAAGACGATAAAATTGGTCTTCATGGTGGGGGACTGAAAAGAACATGAGCGGTGAGAGCGGCCACTATTTTTATTGTCTTTAGCTTTTTGTGAGTGAAAAAAGTTGGCATCAAATAAATGCTATGTTGAGTCACTTCCAACTAATTGTTCGACCATGCCCCAACACCAACAGCATTCTTTTTTAACCTTCCCTTTCTTCAATTAAATATGTATGGTCATAACCAAGCTTTATCATTAACTCTTATTAGACGTAATTTAAATAATAATAAAAATTGTCAAAGGTTTGGAATCATATGATCCCTATGACACATTATAATCACATCGATCACCAAGTTTACGATCAATGGTATTAGAATCAGGGGAGAGGAGATCTATCACTTAAACTGCTCACCTTTGATGACGGTAACGAGGAAAGCCGAGAGTTAGATTGGCTGGAGTCTAGCAACTTGGGCTTAGAATATCTCCAAAATATTCTATAAATTTTACTCTTTAAATATCTATTTACTTACTTATGTGGTAAATAAAAGAGTGAAAAAATATGTTATTCTCTAAAAAATTCTTCAAATAAAAATGAGTTAATATTATTTTAATTAAAATAATTATTTTTTTAAAAGAAAAAATCAATAGTAATTAAAGCACATCTCCCTCTTTCTCAAACAAAAAGTAGTAAAATATAAATTGAACTATCCAAATTTGAAGATATATGATCATATTTTATTTGAAAAATTTTAATTAGAGTGTCTTTTGAATCCTTAAATACTGATATAATTCTTCAAATAAGTAATAAAATCTTATTTGAAATTTTTTTTGATAATACTCTTACTGCAAACTGAATACCGATGGTGCTTGTGAGAAGATGGGTGAGTCCATCGAACAACCGGATGTTTGGTAAATTTTGGTGCTAATTTTCTTGCAAATTACGTCTTATTTGTTCGTCTATGTTTTTACTTTTTTTTTTCTTCTCCCCCACCTCCCCCGGTGTGGTTATTTTTTATTACTCACGACATGTATGAGGTTGTTTATTTCTATTTAGTCTTGTCTTAAATTATTTTAGATTCCGTTTGTATCAAGAAAAAAAGAAAAAAGAAATTTAATTTTTCGTTTTTGTTTGTGGAAGTATATTTGTCATTTTTTTTTCTCCCTTACTATCCCTAAGGATTGAACCCGAGTGGTCAGCGGCTACAAACTTCATGTTGTTACTAATAAATAATAATAAATTAACTTATTTTGGACAAAATTTGACAAATGTTATACCGGTAATTATCAACACTTGAAATGAAAATTTTAATTTATGTGATAGGATTGAAAATTTAGTCCAAAACAAATATTTTTTAATTCTCCTCAATTGCTTTTTACAGTCTACGCCAGTCATGCAATACACTTGTATTAGTTTATTTTTGACGGTTGAAAAAATGAAAGGTGGCATCGAATTATTCAAATTGAATTTTTTGTCAAACAAATATCTCCCGAAAGACGCACGTGGAAGACAATTGAATATTTGCAGGTAACAAGACCTTTAATTAGGAATCTCTCACTATCCGTTTTCACTTTAGGAAAAAAAATCATTATAAATTCATTCAAGTAAAGTTTATTATTATTAGTATTATTACTGTTATTATTATTGTTATTGTTATTATTATTATTATTGGAAGGCCACTAAAGACCCAAGGTGGCTTCTTGAAACCCAACCCATTTGGCTTTGGGTTAAAAGCACATTTATTATTGCTGATTAAATTTGATCCACTTGTCCTACAGACCCTGATCTCTTAGGGCATCTCCATCCACTTGGCAGCCCCAAAAGGTACCCCTAAAAATTATGTGCGAGTTATCATTGTAAACTAAGACCAATAAACTTTTTTCAAGAAAACAAAAGCCATCATTACTCTATTAGGAACTTGTTGGACAAAATGTATTTGTCTTGCAAAAAAAAAAAAGAAGAAAAAACACATGAACATTCTTTATAACCATTTAAACATGAATACATGATAATATTTTATTTTATTGTCAAACTTTCTTAGAAAATTCTTACTTTTACAAATTACGTGCCGTTTTAAATAAATTCTCCTTTTAGCCATGTAGTTTTATCCATAAACTTTCATACATGGCATGCTAATCACATAAAACAATCACGAGTGTTAATTGTTAAGTTTTTCTTCTTTCTTTTGTTGATGATTCAAAAAAGTTATATAGATTTTCAATAAAGGTGGGTAAATCCAATTCAACTGGATTGACCCAATTCAATCCAACTCAACTCAATTAAATTTAAATTGATTGATTTGGTCAATTTTTTTAACCTAATTAATGATCGAGTTGGGTAGAGTTCATATTACTCATAAAACTTAACCCAATTCAAAAATAATAAAAAAAGTTTGACTATGTTGGAACCACTCTAAGGTAGAGCACCCCTTCATAACCTTACAATTAAAGTTATAATGTGTTTTTTATTATTTATCACTTTATGTGTATTACTGTGATTTTTACTCTACCTTAAAACAGTTCCAAAGTAAACATTGTCTAATAAAAATTATAGTGAAATTAATATCAACTGTCAAATTGACCTTTTTAACTATAGCTCAATTTTTAGAAACTCCATCTAACACAGTCCCTACCCGCCTCTCATTTTCAATATTTGAAAATGATGATTAGTTATGTCTGTCCTCACGCTTATAACTTGAAAATTGAGTTCATCACGCATCAATTTTGACCAAAGTTTTGCAAATCCACAATTAAATGTAGCTTATTGAATGAAAAGTTTGAATCAAAAGCCATCGCAAATAGTAAAAATAATAAATGTGTTTTCATGTGATTAGTGAGACAAAATTCATCACTTGAACAGCATGGAAGCTTCATTTTCTTGTCGGCTAATGAATAATCTTTTGTGGGTTTATGAAATTTTAAAAACATTTATATGGTTACTATTCTCTTGACTTAAAAAAAATTCCACATGATACAATGGAGAAGAAAAGAAAAATGAATGTCTGCTTTTGGAAATTTTCTCACTCGATTTTCATATTTTAAAATGAATTTGTGGCCTAAGAAAGGGGATCAAATATGACAAAATTAATATTTAACTTTTATACCAAGTGCCAAATTTTATTACTTAAGTGTTGAGAAATTTGATTGTGATGGTGCTGACTTTTCGTATGATGTATTTGTGACTCAGGGTCCCTGATAAATAATTAAATATTCGTCGTCCTAGTATTAAATGATGGGAACAAGATAGCAGTCAATTGCGGGGACCAAAATTTTCAGAAAAAGGAAAATTCCCGCGAAATTGATTTGATATTATCGAAAGCTGAAGATTATTTCATTCATGGACTATTCTTGGCCTTATATTTTGGTTTATCATGTGATTAAAAAAAAATCATAACTGTTCATGCACCAAATGTAGATTTGAAAAAGAGTGAAGAGACTTGACAAATTAATGCACGATGCTTATCATTTGTTGGGACCAAAATGCTGTAATTTGAAGGAAATTTCGGACGAGGATGATTTCAAAGCCGTTTTTTAGGAATTTAATCATTTGAAAGTGAAATATGACCGAGATTTAGGATTTTTGTCGACCATCAATGATTTTCACATTGCCATAAGTTTTGCTTAGAGTTTTTTAGAAAAATATTTTTTTAATAATTAATCTATTGGCAACTCAATCCCCTCTTCATGCATGTGAGCGAGATTTAAATCCAAATCTCTTATTTATAACATAAGATTTTATCATCTCAACTAAATGAAATTCTGAATATAACTAGTATTAAAGATAATTTGAAAATGTTTTAATGCAAATGAATATATGAACGTGGTCTAGTGAAAACAAAAGTTTTATTTACATTTTGTTTTCAATTATTTTTCGATCAAAGTGATCTTTTACTAATTCTTTTTCATTTAAATTATCCTTATTAGTATTTATTCAGTTATATATCTCCTAGTGGTTTTATTTTTGTGATACAATGTATAAAAGCAGCATTAACCAATTGTTAACATTTTTCATGCACATAATCTTTAAGATTATTTTAACAAATCTTTATATGATTTTGGTTAAAATAATCTTAGGTAAAACACACACATACACACATATATAGTCATTCTCTATGAGAGCTACATGTTATAATATATATATGTATACATTAGAGTCTGTATTTTTGTTAAAATGAGCATGTCCTCACTAGATAATGATTTTTTTTTTGTAAACACACTAATAATTCTTTAGTGCGGGCACCTTTTTTTTTTTTATATACGAATACATTATTAAACTATAGAGTTTAATAGAATCATTTTAGTTTGAGTGATGATACAACACAAACTCTTGTACAAACTTATTTTGTACAGATTGATGTGACATTAATTTATTGATTGAATAAAAATATAAAATAATAGAAATAAATCATGTGGGCTAAGAGATATCTAATTCAACCAATTTTATTATACTACATCAGTTTGTACAAGATTTTGTACCTATATCATTACTCTTTTAGTTTACTATTAAAACATATTATTTGATAATGTGCCCACACAAAAATAATAATAATAATAAGGGTGCCTGCAACTGAGAATGATTATATATATAGAGTCCTCGTTCATCACGACATCTTGGATCCACTTAATTGTGATTTTGATTGGTCTATATGAACTTTTTTAATTGACCAAATTATGGTTGTAAATTTGATCAATTCTCAAAAAATAAAAGAATTTTAGAATATATTAAAAATGTCATATCAATCATACAATAATGCGATATCATTATCATATGTATATATTTATTTTGAAAAATTATCACGGCATCATGTGAGTGGTAGCTATGATAAATTCAAACTAAATGGGTACGGTTATATTGGAACCGTTCTAAAGTAAAGCATTCCTTCAAAATCATACTATCAAAGTTATAATAAATTTTTAAATATTTATCACGTTGCATATGGCTGAGATTGGTACACCAAGATAAGCATAACCTAAATTCAATTCCAATCTTACTGTTTTCCAAAGCTTTGACTAGTTTTTCAAGCTTGGACTAACTAGTGGTCAAGATGGAATAATTGTCATTGTTACCCACCCTTAATTAACGGAGCCCCTCAACTAACCAATTAACGAATGTTTAATTACAGGAGAAACCTTTACTTTTTGATTGGGTTGACTTTACCATCATATCTTAGTCAAGTTAAGTGTTAAGTTACATTGAATGTAACTTACACAATTCATCTCAACCACACTAAAATAATAGGACTCACAATTATTTGGTTAAGATGAGTTATGTATATTACATTAAATGTAACTTAGAGACTCTCCATATCATAACTTCGTGGGAAAGCAATCAAGAGGAAGAATTTTTTCCAAATTTATTTAAAGCAAATTTCTCCATTATTTTTTATATTTCTGAATTTCTGCTAATTGATGTGATCTCAACAAATTTTTAATTATAAATTCATATAAAAAATTTGGGATTTGAATTATAATTCAGATTTTTTTTAAAAAAAGTATACTTTTATACTAATTAGGCTTTTTTTTTTTCCTTTTTTGGTTAATTAATTATGCTATGGTTACGCAAATAAAAGAATTAAAAGTAATTTATTTTTCTAAAGGAAAAAAGAAAATCACCATTATTACACCAAAGTATTTAGAAGTTTCCGAGAGCTTGCACTTGGGAGCAGACCTTTCAAATTAGGCAATAGATATCAAAGTATTAGCAGACCTTTGAAGTTACACTCTTATCACATAATGTCAAGCACATTGTTTTCACAAAACTAGCAGCTGCAACATCCAGATGAATGTATCAACCAATAAATTTCGGCATGATTTTATAGTGCTAAATTACTTGCTATTTGATTCATGCATTGAAAATATTACATCTTACAATATTAATATACATGATATATCATGAGTTCAATTGTGATTTTAATTTATAGAAGTTATCAATAGTGCTATAGTACAATTTTTTTTTATTTTGTATAAATTAATGTAAAAAAACAATATTTTTTATATAAAAATAAAAAATAAATAAAAAATCATACGTTTTATGTGGCATTTCCATTAAACAATATTTACACCACATTTATTTGTCAAATTTTTGCGAATATAACATTACTATGAGCTCTCTTTTTTATGCACTTGTATTCAATTGTTTGAATTTAGAATATGAATTGATGATACGGCAACACATTCTTATATTCTTAAGGTGTGTATAGGAAGCCAATCAAATGTTTGTGGGGCTGTGAAAGGTGGGATTATTTACACTACAAAAATTTCTCTGAATATTCTTATTTTTATTAAAAATGTGTATTAAAAAAGCACTTATCATGTGAATTACTATTAAGAATAATTTATTATAAATTAATATTATATAATTATTTTAAACACCCATATAATAATTCATTGTTCAATTTATAATTCTCATAAAATAAAACAAAAGTCTTGTAAAATAACTTTTATTTATTTATTTATTTATTTTGCTTTGGCCCTTCGTCTCGTCTTCATCCCTTTATCTTCTTCATCTCGTTTGCTTTCTCTTTTTTTTTTTTTTGTGTTGGGTATTATTTATGAAATATTTATTAATATTATTATTATGTTCTCATTGCAAGTTATTTTGGGTGAAAATTCAATATTGAACATAAATATACAAAAAATTAATAACTAAAATTATGTTAAATAATATTGTTGTAAGTGTATTGTTAAATCTCTTAAAGTTAGTGTCTAAATAGTTCTATTAGTGTTTTCAATAAATAAAGTTAAATAACTTAAATATTTTAAGGATTTTTTTGCAAAAAATAAAACTTAATCTTTTTATAATTAATATCATAATATTCGAGTGTATAGAATAACAGAGTATTCAAATTAATATTTAGAGCACAAATAACCTCACCCACCAAATGTAAAACGTACAACTATTTCATTAGGTAGTGGGATAGACATTATGCAGCTGATCAGATTGGAGCTGTGAAAGCCCAGGCCCAATTTTGCCGAAGTAGAACAATTGTGTGTCCGAAGGTCGAGTCAACCGTTGTGAGTTAGTTTTCGTTGGAGGTCCAGTCCATAATCACAAAAGCACATGCCTCTGGTTTGTCGTCCGGGTGATGAGTATGTAAAAAGAGTTGTGACGAATATTTAAGTTTTTTTTTTAAATAATATATTATTTATTTAGTGGTTGATAATTTTTTTTATAAAATTTAAATAAAAAATATCGAATTTATTTATTTTAAATATTCGGTTGAATTTATTTATTTTTAATGAAAATATTGGCTCATCTAAATTAACAAATTTCCAATACTATTTATATTTATCTAATAATCAAAACTAATTTTTTTTAAAAAAAGAGTTGTTTGATTTAGATTTTTTTATTTAATGGCTTAATGGACTTAATTACAATAAATTAAATCATTAAGTCTGTTTGTATTTTGACTTAATGAAAATTTTCAATTTTTAAGTTATTAACCTAATATTTTTAACTTATTACTTAATTTAAAAAGTTTGAACAACATTATTAAAAAATATTCTCCGAATATCCCTATCTAATTAATTAATTATCATTCGTATCTAAATAACTTTAATAATTGGCATATAACTTGTGATAATATAGTGATAGACTATTATTTTTTTATTTTTTATTTTCTTCAAATTAACATTATTTATCTTTATAATTTTTAATGAATATTTTTCATATAAAACATCATAAGCAATAATAAAATTGATTAAGATATAACAACTTATAATATTAAAGGGTTGTATTCAAGTGAGCATAATTATGTTATGAAAATATATTCTCTTATTTATTTTCTTTGAAGTGTTATTAATTATTTAATATTTATAATTTGTAAAAATATCGATGTAAAAATATTGGTTTTTATATTTTTTAAGTTAAAAAACAATTTAATATTTATTTTTTACAATTAAAAATATGTTCTTAAGATTTAAACATTTAATTTTATTCAGAATTGAGAATAATTTAGATTTATTCAAGTTTCTAATAAGAGCCACCTTAGATTGAATTGATGACCTAGAATATTTTTATTTAGACTGTATAGATCGACCTAGCTAGAAGAAGCATTTTGGATAAATCAAATGATAATCAGCACAGTCTATTATATGAATATGAATATGAATTTGAATTTGAATCTCTCTCTCAGTTGCAAGTTGTAAGAACATCTATTTGAAAGGAAAAAGGTTCTAAAAAATATCAAGGATCTCAATAATCGAACGGTTGCAAATAGGACAAGTCCCGCGATTGAGCCACAGATCCCTTGAACAAACTCTGCAAAAAGTGTGGCCGCAGGGAATAAAAGCCGCACCTTTATTCCTCTCCATGCAGACGCAGCACATCCAATCGGTGCCCTCTCTCAGTGTCAGTACTTCTCCTCCTTCCACGTCGCCATCTTTTTTCATCTGCCAATCACCACCGTCCGTTTCTTCAATCAGCATCATCAGCGTCTTGACAGCGGTTCCAGCAGCATTCTTTTTGGGAACCACGAGGCTGTCTCCAGAGCGCAAATTGCGCTCGGCGGCTAGTGCCATGGCCAGGTTCATGTTAATAGTAGTACCGGCACCAGCAGCAGTAACTGATGCGGCAGCGTTTCGCATGACGTGGGTTCCCCGTTCTTGTTCTTGTGGTTCTTCTTCTTCTTCTTCTTGTCGCGGCATGATTGTGAGTGTTTGAGTTCTGAAGCTCCACATGGATCCACAACACCCCATTCCCTTCAATCCCAGCCGTTGCTTTAGATTATTCCACACTCTCCTCCTCCTCTCTATGCCGTTCATTTCTTTTAAATAAAACATCAATAAAATAAAAAAAGAAAGGAAATTCAGTGATCACACTCTACCCCCTGCTTTAAAAAGTTGCATTAATGATAATGTGATCCTTGCATAATGATATTAGATTAGTGCAAGTAATGAACCAGCTAATGCTATGGATATATTAATTAAGCTTCACAATATTCACTTACTTGGGGAAGAATTGGGAGTCTTATCTTGTGAGTTTCTTGTAGATTTAGATTCTCTCGAGGAGGCCAGAAGCAGAGGAATAAGCAAACTGAACTGGCAATCGCAACTTGGGAGCAGAAGTTGGGGAGTTTAAAGTTTAAATTAAAGGCTAGCCATCTAGATAGGCTTATAAAAGGAAGAGAAAAAAAGAAGAAGGGCAAGTGAGAAAATATTTAGCTACTTGATTACTTTGTCAATCTTCTGTTACAGTGAACTACAGATTAGATAAAACGCGTAATCACGTTTGTCTAATGACAGAGAAAGTTTTCAATGCATGCAGCGGGGGGAATACATATATAAATAATGTCTATTCTATAAGTAGGGTCCCAACGCAACCCTTTAAAACAATTTGCTGTCAGTGACTTTAATCTCTGTATTGATTTGATTGGATTCATTTTCCTTTCCTCTTTGAACGAATGACTGAACAGTGAAGGAGGGCTTAATTTAATTCAATTATTATCTTAAATGAGGAGCAAGCAACATATGGCATGGGTTTCCTCATTGGGATTAATTAATTTGAATTTGGAGTTTGAACCAACTCCTCGAAGAGCTTAGCTATACTGTTGGTACTGTCTCCTTGCCTAATCAACTTAATTTATTGTTTTGTTTGTAATAAAATGAAATACCCAGAAAAATAATTCATGTCAACTAACTAAACATTGAAGATCGAACGGTATCGGCATGAACAACCCTACTAGGACCCCATCAATGTTGCGTCAGAAGCACTTTGTGTAACCAACCGGGGGGGGGGGAAACAGAAAAAAGGCCCTGTAATATAAAGCTGCTCGCCCCCATCTCATCTCACATCTATTGTTGATAGAAAAAGGTCATTGGTTATGAGAATATATCATGATTCAATTTACTCTTCTAAAGCCGTGAAACCCGGCGCAATTTGCACTTGCAAATGTGTCCCGGTTGGGTAAATAATTTGGGGTTGTTTCTCATTTTATGGCATCTTAATTTAACGAAATGAGGGGCTCCCTCAAAGCAAATCACACAGGAAGCACAGTACTGAATTAAATTTGTTACTGCCTGGGTCGTTGGTTATAAATTATGACAGCTGAACTTTTTACCCTTTCTGGTTCGTTAAAAGGATGGAAATGAATGAGAATCTACCTGCACTATGCAATGATAGCAATAACATGGGCTCGTGGACTTTTTGGATCTCTCTACGGCCCCATGCCAGGTGGGCTACATGCCACGATTCTCGCGAGGCTGAGCCATCAAAATCTTCGGAGTTAGGCATCAAGTTTAATTATTATTTGTAACCTACACGAAGCGAAGTACTAATAACTCCTGTGATTAATTTATAGCCGGATCAACATGAAATGCGGAGACGAGTTCCGCCAAAAATGTCAAGACAATTGCTGATGAGGACGTGACCCGTGTTTTGAGTTACATTTTATTTTTGACGATAACACATATATAAGGGCCCCACCAAAGACCAGATCACAATGTATTACTTCATCTTGTACACATACTAACATTGATTCCCGAAAGATGCTTCTGCATTATATCTAAATCTTCTTTGGCATCCAATGTGTTGTGGGTTGTGACTGAAACCATTTGGTTTTTGACTGTTATAACTCCTAAACAATTAATTCAGAGGTCCCTTTAGAGTTCTTGGATACAACACTGCTACACTCACCTCGTTATAATGCATGTCCTCTCTGATGGTAAATGTGTCTTGGTTACCAGAGATCTGAATACAGTTCAAAATTTAGGGTTTGCCCCGGCGCAGCCCTACACAACAGGAAACCAAAGTTACTGCCATATACTGCTGTTAATGTTAAAGGAAGAGGCCGAAAAAGCAAGTCATGGTTACCAACCAGCAGGGCACTTGACAGATTCAGATTGAATTAACTGCCAGCTTTTTATTTTGAATCTAATTAGATGGTGGAATGAATTGCCCTTATGTAATAAAAGCATGAGAAATCTATGCACAAGGAGAGGGAAAAACCTTATAGCCACCAAAATTCCGGTAGAAAATCACCAATTGTAAATTACACCAGCGTCTGCTTACTGTACAAACTGACAAAAAGTATTGGTAACAAACATTTTCACAATGCAGCATAATTATTCTGAACATGTGCATAGCATAGAAAGACATTGTTCAGACACTTACCGTATCAAGAAACTTCAGAGAGAAAATAGCATCACTAAAGGGGCATGCCTTTGCAACAATAGGCCTGAAAGGTGAACCACATGAATTTATACTAAAATGCAAATAAGATTTTCATTGTGATCAAAAGAAAAGCTATTGCATCCAAAAAGAACCTGATCTTTCAAAATTTTGAGGGAAAAATACACAATAAAGAGAGAAAGAAACAAATAAAACGTCTGCAAGTCTACAAACACCACATTTGTTGAATTAATCAATTAAAGTTTAAATTAAACCCATCTGATTGTAATTGCTCATCCCATAAATTTTCTGTGCAGAAATGATCCCCATGAATAGTCAAATGAGGGAATTCTAATCGTTTAAAAAATTTAGATTAACAAACAAAAGTTAAATTAGATAGCATATAGAACAACTAAATTATCTAGGTGTAGCGCATACTCTTATGTTCTGTCCTGTAGCATCAAATGGCGATAGCTACGGCCCCGGAAAAATCGCTGCCAGTGAAATTGGAGATAGTTCCAGAAACTCAACTTCATCTGCTCCAGGACAAGCCTGCAACCCAAGTTTTAGTTGTAAGCAAGCATGTGAACACTACACATTGTTTCTAAAAAGCCCTCAACCCTCTCTTTCCCCTGCAGGTAAGCTTTCGCACTCATTTTTGAGTATTTGAGAGAAGATTGCTTACCATCTCACAAGGCACCTCTGAATACCTCTAGATATGGGGCGCATGAAGGATGGATCCCGTTGAGCATAGAGCAAACCAACCTAGGGAAATACAGAATGAAAGAAATATGAATTTACAATACCACGGGTATGCAGTTTGAAGAATTCAGATGTTCATGGGGTATTGAGTTTTAACAGAAAATATAAGTTCAAATCCAAACCCCAAATTCTAGCATATTTCATACTTTTTCAATTTAATTTTTAAAAACAAATCTGGAAAATATAAGAAATTCAATGACCTCAAGTAAAATCAAAGGTATATCATAATCTGAACAAGGAAAGAAATAACAATATTACACTGGAAGTATTTTGTTTAAACTATATATGGATTTGGCAAAAGAGTAGATAAAAATATCCCAGAAATTGAATTACACCAAGAAAAATGCCAAACTTCAATGCAAACCCCAAAATCTTATTACATCAAGAAAAATGCAAATACCTCCAATAACGCAACAGCAGCAGGGTCATCGAAAATCTCAAGGCTACAGTCAGCTAGGTAATTAACCTGAAAGAAGTAGGAAAAAGTTCACAGGTTACAAAAAGGACAAGGTAAAAAATAGATAAATGAACAAAAAGGGGTATGCAAGAACCAGCATTAAGATATGGCTTCACTAAAATGGTAGTACAGGATGCTAAAATACTTTTCACAAAGTAATACCAATCAATTAGCTCTTGTATACACATAAAGGGAGAGATAATTCCCCGATGACCTGACTTGACTGAACGAAGTGCTAGCCAGAGAGATTTCAAGATCAGACAATTTGGACAATATCACAATGTGCAGATTATAACTCGCAGACCATTTTTTAAATGGAAAAAAGGAAGTATAGAGTTTAATGTTTAAACAAGCTAATGATGCAGAAAATATGTGTATGATGGCTAAAAACACAGGACTGTAGAAATCTAGAAGAAATGAATACTTGTTTTTTAAATTAACAATAGAAACTCAATATATCAGCAAAATAGAAGGGATCAGTTTAGAGTAGAAAAATTGTGATATTCCAAACAGCACATGCAAACAAACTGCTTACCCCAAATTCTGTGCGGACTAGAGCCTGAACAAAATCCATCAGTTGAATCTTTGCCCACTCTGCAAGCAGAATAGTGTCATCTGTTCGAGGAGGATGCCTCCAAGGAGCACCAAAACGTAATTTGTCTTCCAGTACTCTTCCATTTTTGGCATCAAAAGCAAACTTTTGCAGGAGTAGCAAGGCTTTATCCATGGCAGGATTCACCACAGTAATCTACAATGAATCATTTAAGAAAAAGTAAGTTAACATGCAATCACAAGTGAATTAACAAACCTAACAAATTGTAGGAACAATTCAATACAAGGATTCAATGAATTAATATGTAAATAATAATAAAACTTACTTGCAAATAAGCTAAATATGCATCAACAATGTCCTCAAATGTGCTAGCCCTGTCTTCCATGACCCTACATTTCAACCAAAATCAAGGTCATTAAATAACAGAATACGCTGCATCAGTTTTGAACGAATAATTAACTTGATTACAAAGAAAGACAAAAGTGATATTGTATCTCACAGCGTACTACCCATTGCGCCACAAACTAAATATTGTTGGATAGAAATGAGTGAGAAAAACCCAGATTATCATACAAAAATAACAGATGTACTTTGTTTGTGTGAGAACCGGAATATACCATGCTCCACCCATCACTCATATCTAGATAATGATGGAGCCAGTTTCTAGCCCAAAAAATGAAGATATTATCCATCTATATATGTTGCATGATAATTCAACAAACATAGAATGATCCTTACTTCTGGTAATAATTGCTTTGTTTGAGTGCGTAAAGCTCAAACAGATGGCGGGGGTTAGGCCCAAGTACCTCAGCAATCACCGTCCACTACAATTTCATCAAGGATACTGTTAAACTAATTAAAAAAAAAAAATTAATTCATGATGTTACTCCAACAAGTGTGAAAAAGGGGATGGGGGACTCATTTAATGCTATTAGAAGGAAATGCGGAATTTAATGCTGTGGTTTCTTTGATCATCTTTTAGCGGTGCATCAGTTCTTTCTTTCCCAAACAAATGTTCAACAATAGACCAGCAAAGTTGGTCACCTCTGAATTGCTGAAGTAATCAGTAACCATATGCATTTTAGCTTCTTGTGGAGTCCACCCAAAAGTCTGCAGATTTAAAAAATTAAAGTGATATATATCAAAATAACTTCAATATGGAAATGTGCATGAAGTATCATATATAATAGTATGACATGAATGGATAAACAATGATGGTGATAGAGACCCACAAAAGTTTTGTTAAGAGTACCTCACGGGAGATGAATATGTCTATAAATCCAAAATCCAAGTAGGCTCGGTATGAATAGTAACTGTATATAACAAATTATTAGCAGGTACACCAAATTTAAAAAACTTCTAAGTTATAAAAAAAACAAGAGGAAAGCAATTACAAACATTACTGATATCAATGCCAAACACAAACTTCTCACATGAATTTAAAATCTCACAAGAATTATTAGGGGCTAGGAGAACATTCCCTCGTGCCATCAATCATTTCTAAGTAGAACCTATTGTTGCTTGTAAGTTGGCAAATAAACACTTAAATAGCTGCTATGAAGTAAAAAACTAGCAAAAATTAAGATGATAGTGGGATGGGCTAAACCTATCTGAAGTAACAAGTATGACAGGCAAGCACCGCTCATTTACACCCAGAGCAATTATTCTCCATATCAAACTGTCATGATACATTGATCCACAGACAGTTGAATCATCCGTCAGAATTGCATTGCGGAGAACTTCAATATTGTTTATAACCAGCTTCGGCTGCCCAAACAGTGCAATACATCAATCAATAACTATCTTCCACAATAAGACTCTTCCAGCATAACTTTTCATTTCATAACAGGCATGAACAACTAATGCAAATATACAATTAAAAATTATAATTAAAGAAAAAGGGAAACCATATACATCAATTCAAGCATATGGGTTTGGCAGTCTTACATAACTATCAAATTCATAAATTACCAAATAGTGTCTCCATTTGGAATTTACACAACAAAATGCTAAACAAAATGATGATGATGATGATGATGATGATAATCTGCCTGAAAACTACCTGAAAGCGATCAATCTCGGCAGCTTGTGACAACAAATCAATCAACAAGCAAGGCCAATCGGTACAAGAATTCGCCAGGGACCTCGAAAACCCACCAGTTCTGTTCAAGTTGGCAATGGCATTAGCTCTCCACTCATGCTGCATGTTTAACACCTCCTTAGCCAACTTCAAAGCCACAAACCCTTCTCTCAAATACGCCTCTTCTTCAAGGGACAATCTCTTCCCGTTCTCTCTCAACTCCAAAACCCCATCAATCTCTTTGGCATTTACTCGAGCAGACAGAGCATAAACCGCCCGCTCCCACAAAACAGACCCAGAAACCTTATCAGACACCGCATTTTTCACCTTCTTGTTACTTTTACTAAGTATTCTCCTAAGTGCAGTGTTAAGGCCGTGCCATTTGTTAAGAGTGGTGAAAATTTGCTGCGAACTAATCGTACCAAGTTTAATTCCCCTCTCCGCCATTGATTCGAGGCATGTCTCGAGCTGGGCTTTGCAGTTTGACAAAGTGGGCGGCTCACAATTTGACCAAGACGACCAAGGAAACGACTGATTGTGCTGTGGGTGATGATCCTTGATCGATTCAGCGAAGTCTACGTAACCAGTAAGGTGAGGTTCTTTGTTCAAATCTTTCAGTAGCCCTGCCAAAAATAAATAAATAAATAAATAAAATGTTATCAGAGAAAGGGTTATTTCTTAGTTGTAGAGGGGGGGAGGGGTTGAGTGTGAAAATGTGTATTACGTTCGAGGAATAGGGTGGTTTTGCCGACGCCACGAGGGCCGTGGACGATGAGGGGTTGAGGGACGCGGTGGTGTTGAGCGTGATTATTTAAGACGGTTTCTAGTAATGGTCTTGGTATTATTTTCCATGCTTTGTTCACCATTTTTTTCTTTCTTTTTGAGTATTTGCTGTCTCTGCTGCTTCTTCTTCCTCAGCTGATTCTGCTGAATAGAGTTCAAGGCGTGGGGTTTTGGGTTTTGCTGCCACTGTTTGCTGTCAAAATTAGGGGTTTAGATTAGGCCTGGGTTAGCCAACCAATGGGGAGAAAGTGGCTCGACACGGGCTCAGTTTATTGCTGCAAGACTGACCTGTCCAATAGTTTTCTTTTCTTTTCTTTCTTTTTTTTTCAAATAAACCTCAATAAGGTATAATATATTAAATTAAAAAAAAAAGATAACGAGTTTATTTCATAATGACAAAGTCAAATGAAATCTTATAAATATTTCACAGTAAATCATATCGAGATTAATACAATTATTATTTGGGCATCTCCCAAGATTATCAATTAGAGATTTTTTAATTTTCAATGTTGGAGAATTTTACAGTATGAAATCGAACAAACTCAAATCAATATTGGTTAAAGTATCTGCAATACAATTATCCTCTTTGTAGATATGAGAACAATAAAATGCATAAATTTTATCATAGTTAGATAATTAAACCATCTAGTGCGGGGTTGCCGATGAGGAGAAAATATGTCAATTTCTCTCTCATACATCTTACATATGGCTGATATCTTGCCTTATAATTTTGTACCAATAGAAATAAGGCATAGTTTGAAAATATTTGACCTTCAATTACAGATTTTAACTATCAGTGTTTGGGTTATATCTTTCACTTCAGTCAGCTATGTCTAAGCTTTCTAACTCTTCCTAACTTTTTTTTTTCTTATTTATAACTTGCTTCGCTCGAACAATCCTCTATGCACTTCTCCAAAGACTTTTACAATTCCATGACACCCTCTGACCTTTACTTGAGCTAAAATTGATATTGATGGTCTCTCAAGATGAAATCTGAGTCCAATCACAAGGCAAGACATCATATCCATTAGATAGGTAAGTATGTTTCTAATTTCATTTCTTTATTTTATTTTACATATATGTTTTTACTTACCTACAAGCTTGATACAATCTTAAGTGAGATGTGTATATTATTATATTGGCCTATATTTTAATTGCAATTTACAAAATATACTGGTAGTTACATATATTAAACAAAGTAAAATTAAAATATATTATACATATGCATTAGAATGGGATGTTGAAATCATCCCATTTTTATTATTTTTTTCCTACTTTACGTCGTATAGTATTTATATCTTTTAGTAATTATTAAGGAAAAGAATTGTTTACTTTATGATAAAAAAAAAAAAAACTACTCCAAGAAACATTTTTGTCATTTTAGCATGAATATTATGACATTCGCGCATAAAACTTTGGTTGTTAAAATTAACATGATCACACCACGTGTTGGTGTTGTGCTAAGAGGCCACTCTCTTTCATTGATTGAGAAGGCAATCAAGTCTGCGAGCAACATTGAATTTAATTTGAAATGGACAGAATTAGGCTTTTGGGCCAGGACCACTACATTGTAATTGGGTAAATACATTTCCGAAAAACCTTATCCACTCTCCACCACCAGCATTATTACCACCGTACCACCAGCGCTTAGTCCCCTAAAAACAAGTTCCCCAACAATCACCTACCAAAACTCATCATTTATTTGAATTGATTTTAGCGAGATTGATATGATAATATCAAGATCAACATATCAAATGAAAAGAGGCAAAGTATAATTTCAATATACAATCAAGAAATTATAAATTAATTAGAGTGAATGATAAATAATGAAAATGGACCAGCAATAAAGTGGTTGAGATTATAATGAATGATAAAGAATGATGGTTTGAGGTGCTAACAATGGCGGTGCAAGGTAGCTAAGGATTTTAGAATTATTTTTATTTTTAGTTAAATTTTTATATTATAATGACAATAATTTTAGAAATAAATAGGGTTAATTGAATTGTGGGGGCTTATAGGAGAAATGACTCCCTCTAAATTCTAAAACGCTTAAATAAGTTCTTTTCAATAATTTCTTTTAGACCCACCTATATATATATATATGTATGTATGTATTTATATTAAATCTGTGTCCAATCACAAGGCAAGACATCATATTCATTAGGTAGGTACTAATGTTTCTAATGTCATTTCTTTATTTTATTTTACATATATGTTTTTACTTACCTACAAGCTAGATACAATTTTAAGTGAGACGTGTATATTATATTCACCTATATTTTTATTGCAATTTACAAAATATATTGGTAGTTATATATATTATACATATGCATTAGAATGGGATGTTGAAATCATCCAATCTCTGATTTTTTTTTTCTACTTTGCTTCGTATAGTATTTATATCATTTAGTAATTATTAAGGAAAAGAATTGTTTACTTTATGATAATAAAAAATACTACTCCAAGAAGCATTTTTGGCATTTTAGCATAAATATCATAACATTCGCGTAACAAACCTTGCATAAAACTTCGGTTGTTAAAATTCACACTATCACACCACGTGTTGGTGTTGTGCTAACAGGGCACAGGCTACTCTCTTTCATTGATTGAGAAGGCAATAAAGTCTGCGGGCAACATTGAAATTATGGGCTATTTTTAAAAATCTCTCCTGAGATTTGATATAATTATGTTTAGATGACGAATTTGATTATATTTTTATTTACCTCTCTTGCCGTTAGTATGTATACGGTTTGACCGTTAGTTGATGAGGATAAAAATATAAAAGACAAGGTGAAATTCTTAAAAAATAAAAAAAAATAAAAAAATAATTTAAAATTCATTGGATAATTATATTAACCGATTACACACAATATCCATTATATAAAAGAGTACATTTCTCTTTCCTTCTCTTTCCACCGCACAAAAAAATAATGGATGACATTCTCTCACAATTTTCACTCCACTCCCCTACTCTCATTTACTGAAACAAAAAGAAATACACATCAAGAGCATATATAATCCATTAAGATGAAAAATATGGATGCTTGGAGAAGGCCATTGACCGGTGACGATCGACGATGGCCTGAATATTCTACTTGTATTGGAGTTTGTAAGAGGTTAGTTACTTTATCAAAATCTAAAATTTTTAAATACCTTTGATTTTTTTTTTTGGAGATTTTATAAGTGGTTGTTGGTTGTGTTTGATTTGTCTTGTTCATGGTTGGTGGTGGAAAAATTGATCAAAAAAAGAATGGGTTCAGCCATATATAGTCATGAGTTGAAAAAAATTAATTTTTGGTTATTTTGTGTTTGTGATTTACACCGTTCATAGTGTAATAAGGTATATAAAGCCAATAATTTGTTATTCTTATGCAAATGGGTGTATAAAATAGAAGTAGTCTTAGTTGTAATTTTTATTTTTCTAGTTAAAGTTTGCTAAAGTTGATATGTTTATAAATGTACAGTGTTTGTGTGCGTCTGTCGCTTAAACACAGTTCCTACGATTTTGGGAGACAAGGTTTGTCTCCTGTACGACAAGCACTCGTCGCACGAACATAGTTTATGTTTTTTTGGGTGACATTGTTGTCGCACATGCGACGAACTTATGTCGCTCGAATTCAATTTATGTTTTTTTAGGCGACAAATTTTGTTGCACGGGCGACAACTCATGTCGTTCAAAAATATTGTTTTTGTGTTTTGGGTGGTGACATGCTTTTGTCCCACATACAGACATTCTGTGTTTTTGGGCGACAAGTGATATCTCCCATATGACAGTTTTTGTCGCATGAACGCAGTTTCTGTTTTTTTAGGCGATAGGCATATCACATGAAAAATATTAAAATGTATTACTATTATCATTATTTTTCTTTATTATTGTAGTAGTTGTGATTGTTGTTTAGTAATGTCATTATTATTATTATTCATAATTATTATTTTGCTTTCACTTGTTAACGTGTGCTTATTGACACATAATGGGGATGAAAGGCCAGTTGAACCGTCTACTGTTCCACTGGAACCTGTAGCAGAAATGGACAATGTCATGTATAAAGTATAACTTAGCTATCATACTACACTGTTAGTGTAGTTGTTATTTTTGTGTATATGTCCGACTATTGGATGTATAAGCTGATGGAATTTAGTCAAATTGTGATTGTCACCAACTGTAAGATGCGGAAATGCACATATGACTGTTATTTAAATGATAATGTTATTCTACTTAGTATTATTTTTTTTAATTCAATTAACTTATACTAATGTTTTTTTTCCTCTCGCCACAAATTAAAATATTTGTTATTTTTTATTTGTATTGCCTATTTGGTGACATACAACTTGATGGTTTCGAATTTAATTATTTCTTTAAACGAGTAAAATATTGGTGATTTGTTTGGTGGAGACTGGTATAGTTTATTGCTGAGAAAACTAAATTATGTTTTAGTGATTTTTGATTTCACCCTCCAGCCTTGCAAACATTCTGTAATTTGGAGAGATAGACACTTGTCGCCTGGGAGACGACCTTCGTCACTTGAAATTACAGAAATAAATATTATGTAATTTAGAGAGACAAACACTTGTCGGTCGGGAGACATGTTCTATCTCCCCAAATTGGTTTGAATATTTTAGTCATTTCACAAGTCAACTAACGGTCAACCCGTATGTAAACTAATGGTAGTAGAGGTAAGTGAGAATACAATCAATCTCACCATCTAAGTGAGATTATATTAAACTTCATGGGAGGTTTGTAAAAATAGCCCTTGAAATGAATTTAAAATGGACAGAATTAGGCTTTTGGGCCAGGATCGCTACATTGTAAATGGGTCCAGACAAGGATTATTCCGAGTAATGGTTTTTGATCCCTGTGCTTTCTCCCATCAGACTCTGTTTTTCAATTAATTTCATTTATTTTCTTAATTACTCTAGTTAAAAAAAATAATTAAAAGAAGTAAACAAAATTCCGAAAAACCTTATCCACTTTCCACCACCAGCATTATTACCACTTCAAGCCACTGTACCACCAGCCCTTAGACCCCTAATAACTAGTTCCCCCCAACAATCACCTACCAAAACTCATCATTTATTTGAATTGATTTTAGCGAGATTGATATGAAAAGAGGCAAAGAATAATTTCAGTATACAATCAAAAAATTATAAAATAATTGGAGTGAATGATATACAATGAAAATGGACCAGCAATAAAGTGGTTAAAATTATAATGAATGATAAAGAATGGTGGCTTGAGGTGCTAACAATGGCGGTGCAAGGTAGCTAGGGATTTTGGAATTATTTTTATTTTTAGTTAAATTTTTATATTATAATGACGATAATTTTAAAAATAAATAGGGTTAATTGAATTGTGGGGGCTTATAGGACAAATGACACCTCTCTAAATTCTAAAACACTTAAATAAGTTCTTTTCAATAATTATATATATATATATATGTATGTATGTATGAATTTATTTATTTATATTAAATTTTAATTAAAATTATTTTTTAATAAACTTTTGAAGAATTTAGAATTATGGGAGTAGAAATTATGTAATAAGAATAAAAATAATTTAAGATATTAGGACTTCTATGTATTTTGTAAATAGAAACTTAAAGATACTCTTTTTGAGTAAAATTTAATTATAAGATGATTGATTTTAATTTATAGGTTAGTAATTTCATAAATTAAATTAAAAGTATTTTAAGAATAAAATTTAAAAAATGTGTTGGAAGGATTTTTGTGGGGGGCGTTAAAATCTCGAGTCTGTTATTGAACCGGCTACCGACGCAAGTTTTCTAATCAAACGTTACCATCACCATAGTTTTCTAATCAAACATTATTATTATTATTATTATTTTCCCCATATTATCAATTCGGGAACGTGTTTAGGTTGGAGAATTGGAGTAACTTCCAACAAATGTCCCTCAATAATTTATATTTATTTTGTACATGTGCTGGATTCTATCCGAATAAATCCAATAGTTTCAGTTCCTATCCACTTACTAAACTGTAATCTTTCTTCACTATTTGAGTTTTTTTAATCAAACAAATTACAAATATACTCATACTAGTATTTGGATGTCAACAAAAACTTTCAAAATTTATATGTACATATCAACACAAAGCAAAAGAATTCGATCTGATAGAACGAGTATTCTCTTTAATAATAACGACTAATCACCTATTTGAAAATTTTGTATCTAATAAAAATTAAGATGAAAAAGTTCAAGGGTTCATTTATTTTTATGCCTGAAGTTTATTTCTAGACTTTTATGAAGATCTCTGAATGAAAAATTAATTTTGTTTTCCTCACAAATACTCTAATTAAATGTAATTACTTCCTATTAAATAGCAACAAAAATGTGATCCCTTCAATTTTTGACCCAACTAAAACGATAATTTTTTTTTTAATTAACTAAGATGTAATTTACATGTAATTTCTCCTAGTCTCAACTTTTACTTGGTCTAATGATAATTAAATAACTAACGTACGGTCAATTTTCAATTTTATGCAAATTCATTTTATTATTAGATAACAAATTTTTCTGCACAAGTATTATGTTAAATTCTTGGATGGACCCAGGCTATCTATTATCAAAACAAAATTTTTATTATGTAGATTTATCCATATATCAAATGCAGAAATGCTTATCTTATAAATATTATTAAAATAAAATAAAACCATAGATATGTACTTCAAATACGTATAACACTCTTTCTGTGATGTAAGTGTGAAAATACTAAATTTAAAATGTTTTGAGTTTATAAAAAAAAGAAAATTTTAACGTGTAATATGTTTTTTTTTTTTTTATATTCATGAATTTTTATTATTTATATATATTTAGAGGAAATACTACACATAAACAAAGCTTGAGATAGAAGATACTCTAATTTGATATCTCTTTTAAGTCCACAAAATGATAACATTCAATAATAAAAGAACACAACAGATTCTTCTGTATAGGATAATGCCATAATACATCGTTTTTTTTTTTAACTTTAATTTTATTGATATTTGACTTCTTGTATATCCCTTATTATTATTATTATTATATATATATATATATATATATATATATATATATATATATATATATATAGGCAAAGCTTACCTTACAAATAATGTAACAAACAACCAATAAATATAGATCATTGATTTTGATATTTCCTAAATCCAATGGATAAAAATAATTTTAACCTAAAACGAAGTACAGGTGTAATTGTTTTTTATAGAAAATTTCATTTCTAATTATATATTTACTTATTTTTTCAAATAAGCCCTCATTAATTTTTTATAATTAATGGTTTTCTCATCCATCTCTTCTGTAATTATTTTTAAAACTTTATAAAGTTTTTACTATATTTTTATAAAAATTTAAATTATTATTATTATACTCATAGAAATCACAAATTCTCAATAAATTTTTTGTACCTACATTTATAATTTATTTTCTCTCTTGAGACGTAGACTAGGTTTATCTTCTAACAAACACATAGACATTCAATCTATTTTTCATCCTAAATACATACTATTAATGATGTCGCAAATATTTTTTAATCTAAATTTAGTATCTTGAATTATAAGAGATATTATATGTGATATATATCTTATAAATTTAATGAATTATTAAAAAAGATGTTACAGTGAATAAATTACCAAAACTTTTAACGAAAAATTTCAACCATTTGATCTGATCGATGATTCAAACATATGAAGAAATAATCAATTAAATTAAATGTTACTGTATTTATTAAATAAATTAGAAAGCTCAAATTAATCTATAAATGATATAGAAAGGGTAAACAAAATATTAGAAATTAATAATTTCAATGAAGGAAATATAAAATAAATTAATAAGTTAAGAGATCAACTAAGTAAAGAATTTAATAAAATTAAACAATTCATAAAAGGCTTCAATATTGATTATCATGATATATTAAAATAAGAGACCATTAATATAATCAATAAATACTCAAAAGATATAAAATTAAACAAGTTAGAAATTTAATTAAATAAAATAAAAAAGTTGAGTAATTTAGTATTAAATTTGCTATAAATATAAATGGGGAACTTACAAAAAAAATTAAAAGACTAACGGTTCTATTACCTGGCTGCAGTTTGGGGGTGTAAAGTAAAACTATAAAAATTATTAACCTTTTCAATAATTATTATTTTTTCTAAGGGTTTAAAAATTTTTAGCTGTAACATACAGCTAATGTAACGGAAGCCTTGCCATATATATGAATTGAAAACTCATATACGGAATGATTTTTTTAGTTATTAAAAAAAAAAAAAAGCTCATTTTCATTGACTAGAAATAAGCTACGTAAGAAAAGTGTACAACTACTAATTTTATTCATGGGAGAGACGGATCGGAAGCTATCTATGATGATAAAACAATTCTTTAACCAGACATTCGGCTAAAAAATAATTTGATCAAATTGAAAATGACGTGGCATGAGGTCCGTGAAAAGTGGAAGAAGCTGACAAGCAGGAGGGGCTGGAGCTACGAGCTGCTTTACCTTTTTCACGACTCTTCATTAGTGTCATTCGGCAGCAGCACTACTCCTCGGTCCTTTGCTCTGAAACCAAACTCTCCTTTTTACTCTTTCCATTTGATGCCTTCGCTTTTCCTTCACCTGTAAGTAACCCCCCCTCGTTCCTTCTTCATTCACATGCACTCTGACAGTCATTCCAAATCCAACCCTGCCTCTAATTCCTTTCCGTCGTGATTATTTTACCCGGCCCGGTTCGACCCGACCCGAGCCCAACAAATGCATTCTCCTCCTCCTCCTCCTCCAACCCAATCCGCCGAAAACGACGCCGTCGCCCCACTACAACCACTGCTCGACCTAATAACCAACATCTTATCTCTCCTCCTATTGTCTTCACTTACCGTCCGGTCGTTCGTCGGACGGTGGCAAATCCTCCGGACCAAACTCGTCTCCCTCCAGTCCTCCCTCTCTTCAATCTCGGACTCCCCTCACTGGAGCGAGAATCCTCTCCTCCACACCCTCCTCCCTTCTCTCCTCTCAACTCTCCAGCGCCTCAAGGCGCTCTCCGACCAATGCACCCTCTCCTCCTTCACCGGCGGCAAGCTGCTGATGCAGAGCGACCTCGACATTGCCAACACTTCGCTCTCTAATCACCTCCACGATCTCGATTTGCTCCTCAGATCCGGCGTCCTCCACCAATCGAACGCCATCGTCTTGTCGCAGCCCGGCCCCGGCTCTCACAAACAAGATTTGGTCCTTTTCATTAGGGATATCTTCACGAGACTGCAAATTGGCGGAGTCGAGTTCAAGAAGAAAGCCTTGGAGTCGTTGCTACAGTTATTGAAAGACGACGACAAGTCGGCCGCCGTCGTTGCTAAGGAAGGAAACGTTGGTTACTTAATTAGCTTACTCGATTTCCACCACCAGAGTTCAATTCGTGAGCAAGCCGTTTTGGCTTTATCTATCATCGTTTCGGCTAACGATGAGTCAAGAAAGATTGTTTTCGAAGAAGGCGGCTTGGGCCCTTTGTTAAGAATACTCGAAACCGGCTCTATGCCGTTGAAAGAAAAAGCGGCGATTGCTGTTGAGGCTATAACTACTGATCCGGAAAACGCGTGGGCGATTTCTGCATACGGCGGCGTTTCGGTTTTAATCGAAGCGATCCGATCCGGTACGGCTTTAACTCAGTTGCATGCGGTGGGTGCGATTAGAAACATCGCGGCCGTGGAGGATGTTAAAGCGGCGTTGGCCGAGGAAGGGGCTGTGCCGGTTCTGGTTCAGTCACTGACTTCAAGTTCGAATCTTGCGCAAGAGAACGCGGCTGATTGTATAGCGACACTCGCCGCTTCCGGTGAGTACTTCCGTCTTTTGATTATTCAAGAACGAGGGTTACAAAGATTAATGCATTTGATTCAAGATTCAACTTCAAGTATAGTTACGGTGGAAAACGCTTTGCTTGCAATTAGTTCACTTTCTTTATCAGATTCCGCGGCCAGAATATTGTCATCGACCACTTCGTTCATAATCCAGCTCGGAGAATTTATCAAAAGGGGGAATGTGCTTCTACAGCAAGTATCGTCCTCTCTGTTGGGTAACCTATCGATCAGTGATGGTAACAAGCGAGCTGTTGCAAGTTGTATGGGCTGTTTGATAAAGTTAATGGAATGTCCGAAGCCAGTGGGGCTACAAGAGGCGGCCACTGACGCGGTGCTTTCCTTATTGACTGTTCGATCGAATAGGAAGGAGCTGGTGAGGGACGAGAAGAGTGTGATGAGATTGATGCAAATGTTGGATCCTAATAATGAGGCCGTGAACAAGAAGTTTCCGGTGATGGTGACGGCGACCGTGTTGGGTGGAGGAAGTAACGGGTGTAGAAAGAGGCTGGTGGCTGCCGGAGCTTATCAGCATTTGCAGAAGCTGGCGGAAATGGATGTGCCGGGAGCAAAGAAAGTGTTGCAGAGACTCGCCGGGAATCGGCTCAAGAACATTTTCAGCCGGACTTGGAGGGAATAATCGCAAAACATAATCGCAAAACAGTTACTAACACCCGCCAAACAGAGGTACGATTTTTTTTTAGGGGTAGAAATGGCATTTAATATTTTTTGGACCTTGGTTTCGAGGCGCGCCTCGCTTTAGTAGATATAATTTGCCTCTATTTTAGCGCTTCTTACTCTGCTGCCCCCAATATTTGCCCTTTTGCCACATTAGCCATTGACAAAAATTTGCCTCATTTAGAATTCATCTAGTAATCTTAGAAATATTATTTCTCCTTGAAGTAACGAATAATGATAGATAATATTTGGACCATGAGCCCTGAACTTTTTGGTACATCAAGATCCGATTACAAGGACCCATTAGCCATGCTCTAAGCGAGGTTAATTGTAGTGGCTTACTGATCTGATGTGTGCCTGCATGTACCGAATAAATTGTCATCTGTTCTTCCACTTTAGTCTAACACCGTCCATTGAATTTGACATTTATGATGTCAACTGTTGCCTCGTGAGCTTTCGTCTTTATAAAATGTAGACCGGCAACTAGTCAACACGTGAGTCGTGGCACGCACTATTTTCATTTATATGTCCTTTTTCTGATAATTAAATAATGTTATAATGCACAGATTTTTCTGATAATTAAATAATGGTATAATGCACAGATTTTTCTGAGAATTAAATAATGGTATGATGCACAGGAGGACCCTGTTCCGTTCGGATTTTCTAACCGTCAAAAGTATGGGCAGAGCAACTACCTCGCTGGACAAAGCCACAAAACAAACACACTTGGAATACTTTTTAACTTTGATTTTCTCTGTTTATTTTGGTAAAGTTACATTATATAATTTTTTTTTAAAGAGTAATTATCTTAATATAATATTTTAACAAAGGCATGGATGCGGTTTTAAGGGAGTATCCTCGTTTTGCTTTTTGCTTTTTATCTTTTTTAATGGGAAAACTGATTTCACTCATGAAGCTGATGAGCTGTGTAAGAGAAAGAGGTGATGATGGATGGTTGTAATTTCTTTTTTAATTTATTTTTCTTCAAACGAACTTTGTTTGATGATGTAAATGCTTCTAGCGATGGATCTAGTTGTAGAAAGAGTGCAACTTTATTTGTATTTGTTTTTACTCCCAACAGTATGGATGATGTTGATGATGATATATTATTGATTGATTCTCATTTTGTCTGGTTTTTCTTGGTCTCTTGTATGATGATTTCAATAATGATGATTATGAATGTTGATTGAGATGGACCTTGCTGATCCATAAATGGGGAGTACAATAATGTATGATGTACAACCCCACCCTATGAATGCCCAATTCTTTAGGAGCTAGTCGATTTCATCTTTTCCAAGTGGGTAATTGAAATCAATGGCAATGATTCTAGTCTTTAGTTTTCCATGTAGCGGTGTGGCATCTCATCAGATTTTTGGAAATGGTCAGTGGGTCCATTTATTGATGAACAAAATGAAAATTCTAGCTCAAGCCTCTATCTCTGTGCGTTGTATATGGGCTGTAAGCAATATGTTGTGTAATTTGAGGGCATTGAATATTTGACCGGTGGATGCCTTGACTTGGACCGCAAGGACTAGTTTATAAATCCGACGGTGGTGATTTCATGGGCCGGCGGGGCCTTACAGCGGAATCCGAAAAAGCAGAAAAAGAAAAAGAGAAAATAGGGAAGAGGAAGGCTCGGCGCAGATAGAGGGAAGTGAAGACTGGGCAGCAGGGAACAAGAATTGCGGGTCCCAAGTAGAAGACGAAAGAGAGCTCACATGCCGAAGAATCCACAATCGATTATTATATAAAATACAGAATAGAATAGAATATGAATATGAGAATGTGTGGTTTGGTGTGGTCCATTTGGGTCACGAGCTCACATGCAATATTGCTGCCTTTGATTCTTGTTGGGTGCTGCCACAGACAGTGCAACGTATGCAAATGAACAAAAGTTTTTGACTTTTTCTGGCTGTTCATATTTGCAGTGATAGCAATGGCTCGCCTTAAAAGCAACTGCATCACACAAAGCTGTAAAGCTTCACGATTTCACGGTCTCTTATTCTTTAATTTCCCGCCAAGATTTTAATAGTTAGCTAGCTAGCTGCCATACCAAATTGACCTTTGTATTCTAATCAAATGATATGATAATGAATCAATTTGCCTTTCCTTCGTGTAGCTACTACCAGTCCTTTTTTATAGTTTTATGGAATACATGGAGATCTTGGACACAACACTCCGCAAATGGTAATATGATATGAATGGGCTGGTGGAAGGCAGCAAATATAAAAGATAAAAGGAGACATGGAGTTGAATGGGTCACTTCAAACGCCAACGAGCTAAAGACAGCCATGAGTCTGAATCTTAGTAATGGTAAATTGACAGCATCCAAGTTGGATATCTATCTAATTGGACTAAATGATATCCATCTAAATTTTTTTGGAAATGGGTATTATTTTAAATATTCAATTAGATATTGGATGGGTGGATATTAAATAGACACCTAGCATTCAAACTTGTCGGAGGCTGCTGAATATAAATAAGGTGGCGGTGCTTCTCCCCGCATCACTGTTAGCCGATGACGTTTAGTTGTTGTCATCGTTTTGGGTGGTATTTTTGCCGCTACCATATTATTCTTTGCCAGTGAATTTAATACCATTGCGCAAATCATGAAATTCCGAGTTTGATGGTGCTGGATTTGTCTTCCATTTGTTCACTTTTTCCATCACCCGCGGCAGTAACTTCGGTGATACTTGTTCTATTATTATATTTCTATTAAAAAATAATTTTAATTAACTTTTAAAATTAATAATTTGGTAAATATAAATAAAAGTAAATAATAATTTCTTAATGTAATATATTATTAATTAGTTTAAAAATACAAATTTATTAATTTGTCATATTATTTTTGAATTTACAAACATAAAATTTAATGTTCGTGGACATCCATATTCATATGGATAAAATTCATATTCGTATCCAACATTTAAAATTAAATATAGATGTAGATATATCTATCATATATAATTATGGACTTACACTTGGATGGATAATATCTATCCATATTGCGATTCCAAGTAAATTCAGACTTTTAAAGCATAGTTATTGTGAACGAGAATCACTCAGCAAGTGTACAGGTGTTTAAAGTTATTGATGTAAAGCTTTGTTGGAAAATTACTTTGTTAACTAAGAATTTAAGGCAGTTGCGCTGTAGGTTTTGTTTAAGGAGATATTTCCCTAAATTAAAGCATATGGGGAACAGCTGCGCTGTCTCTAAGTATGAATAATCATATGCCATTTACAAATTTGTATACTGTGTTTCAAACATCAAGCCTTATGCTTAGCTATAATCTTGTTTTGGTTCTGCAACCACAACTGTTGTTCTTGCCACAGCAGATTTTGATTTGCAGACTCAGCAGCCACATGCTTGTCCGCTGAAATATCAAGGCACGGCCCAAACGGATCATCTTTATTCTCAAACGTCGTTCCACCCTGGCTGGGATTCTGCGCGCTAAATGTTGGAGCCACTGAAAATGCATCGGTGGCTGGGACTATGGCAAGGGAAGAAGATAGACCAACTGCATCTTGTAAAAATGGATTGTATTTGCTTTCCAGCATAGAATCTTTTTCGACAAAATTGTGCTCAACTGGTGCAGCTGGTAAAACTTCGGCTGGCTTTGTAGCAGTTTCAGCAAGCACAAGCTCCCAATCATTTCTTGCTCCATTGCTTGATTCAAAGGCTAAATTTTGCTCTTTTTTTTGCCGTTCATGTTCTTGCTCTCCTTCGGTAACCAAGATATCTAAAGTCGTGCCTTTTGCTGATTGTTCTATCGGAAAAGACTTGTTTGATACACTTTGTGCTGTGAAATTATTGTCATTTTCTTCCGAAGGTTTGGACTGCTCTGAATTTGGAAAAATTTCAGCAGAGTGGCTAGGACTAGGGCATGTTCCTCCATCTGTCATGTTCACAAGTTGTTCTATCGAGGGACTAGGGCTCGTTCCTCCGCTCATAAGATCATCCAACGATGCACATTGCGAACCATGTTCAGATTCTCTCTCTATTTGCTCTGATGAATAATCCCACGTTTCACCACGATCAGAGCTTGAACCAGGATCCTTTATCGGTCTCGCGGGGAGCATCAATGCCGATCTCCCATTAGCTGCTGGGAATGAAGCTTGATCTTTCAAGAACTCTTGTAACGTTCCTATAAGCTCTTCCGACACCTTCTGCACACTTGGGTATTCAGAAGTTCTTCCAACGCCAGTGCCTTTACACAAGTCATAAAATGAACAGAGCTCTTCAAATTGCTTTGAGGCCTTCACGCAAGCCTGGAAAGCACTAACACAGTTATGATATTGTAGATGAAAGAAGCTATCCAACAAAAGCGCCAATGCATCCGAAATGTCCCTGTAAAGATCAAAACTTTCTTGCACAATAGCGTACAGAGAGACTTGAACCAAACTGTTGTTCTTGGCTGCACCTGTTGGTTTTGAACCAATTGCTCTGTCTAGCAATCTTTGCCAATTTGATATTCTATCAAGCAGCATTATAGGTTTCATTTCACAAACGGGTGCATAACTTCGCTCTATTCTTCCATTTCTTCTCCCCCGATTTGAGAATCTTTTGTGAAGTTTCCCTGTAATGAAACAATCTAAACGTTCGTCAAGATACAAAGCAAAAGTCCTCACAAACGCGGTGTAATCCCATGGGCTCGAATTCGAATCGTCTCTAAAATTTGAAAGATTTAGAAACTTTTGACCCCTTTTCATAGCATGAGCAACTTCCCTAGGAAAATAAGGATCCCCATCTTGAAAAATTCTAAGAACAAGCATAAGGGACTTGAGCGCAACAATCCAATTCCTCGTCTTGCCAATTCTTTTGGAAATAACTTGTGCACAAGCCACCGCATACACTTTGCTAGATGCAATCAATTGAAGAATTTCATCCACGTACCGTTCATCAAGAGGCGCTTCGTCGTGTCTCGTGGCCTTAAGGATTAGAACCTCAACGTTTGATGCATTGGCGTTTGAAACCTTCGCAAGGCTAATGCTCGTTTGATCTTTCACTGCCCCAATTGCCTTCTTTAGCTTGCTTGGCATTTTTACTTTCACCTTTCTGTGGGTTTTATTTTTTATTTTTCTTCTTTTGATTGAAAATGGAGGGGATTTTTTTTTTTCCTAGGAAAAATTTTAGAGTTAGAGTAAGAATGTTTCGATTATCTTAAAGGTGAGTAAGCAAGAATGTTTAATTACAACAAAACAGCTAAGTTGGTGGTTTTAGATGAGTGATTTGTAATTAAAGCCATGAGAATCTCTTACCCTTGTTAGAAGAGACGAAGGAATCGTTAATTTCGTTGACCGAGTCAATAAGTTCGTTGAGATGTGATTGATTCCCGCTTGATCTGGTTAACGTCCTCACCTGCTCTTTTGGCACGTGGTTGTTTGAAACCGAACGAACAACAGAGACTCGGAGAGTCAACTCATGATTTGTAACGATTCTTTGTATGTGAACGATACAATTGCAACCGTTGGATCTGTTGATTTTTTGTCTAAAAGTCAATTTCGTTACTCTGTAATACAATTGACGATGAGGAACTCGCCTCGTTCGAGAAATGGACCAGCTTCCGACTCCAACAGCGTAAAAGGCCCAGCCCACAAATTGCCCATTAATTGTCACCCTCTGGCCTACCTACATCAGTTCTGGGTCCAATTGATACTTATCGCTTGGATTTAAGAACGATCCCATGCATGTAGAAATAGACGCAAGCTAACTTTTAATTTTTTTTTTTTCCTAAATCGACGTAACAAACTAGACTATTTTCAATTGGGCTTGATAAGAAGAACATTAAGAGAAAGGTGCCATTTTGATATGAGCTTCTTCTGTAACAAATGGAATTACCTTGTTTCTTGTACACACTTGGTGGGACCGTCCACCAATGTCACAAGTTATTTAAAAATACCTAGAGCTATTTTAAGTATCATTTTATAACTTAAATCTTTTGTCAGATATTGTTAGAATAATAAATTTTTTAGTAAAAACTATCATTTATAATACATGAGCATTCATATTGTTTCACGAAAAATCAATAACAAAATATGCAAAAATGTTCCTGAATTCATAATAGTTAATTGCTTTTTGTAATCCTATTGTTGGCCTTCTACATCTACACGTTCTTCTATAAAATCTTTTAATTTTCTATGTGCTCTCTCTTTAATAATGAGATGTCAGAAAATTGTGGCCATTCATAGAGACAATTTTTTCTATTATCTTTGACTATTCCTATTTCAGCCCATCATAGAAATAAAAATTACCTTTAGATCTCTACACATTAAAGGCTCACACCTTATTAGAGATATTAAATCCCAAATTATCGAAAACCTTAATAGAGATCACTTTTAATTGGGCACATCCTTATATGATAATTCACAACATATAATTATTTACATATAAGCCTAATGTTGGATTAAAAATCTAATAATGCTGGATTAAAAGTCTAATAATCTCCTACTTGAGCTATATGTATAACCTTAGAATTATGTTTTGTAAAAATAATCGTATAAGCTCAATCTTACTGTCATTATCGAAATGTATCTATAACCAATCGAGTGTATTAATCATACCAACATAAGATCAAAGCGACCTTCATTACAATTATCGTAACTCGACTTATCAATGGTCATTATGCCACTACAACTGAATGACATGGATCATGATGTGGCTGTGTAATATGAAAATTTTATGCAATATGATCATAATATACATATATCCAATTAGTCCACCTTAAATCTTAATGGGATCAAACCATACTAAAATTTGAGTGTGAACAAACCTAAACTTTATCTATGCAGAAAATAATCTGAAATATCCATAAACTGAAGTAATTGAAAATGTTAATAACATAGAACATCTAAAATCACAAACTCCCACTAAAACTAAATATCCTTTAATAATGTGACACCCATATGAGCCGTATGCTCATGAAACATCTTTGGTGGCAATCCCTTAGTAAGTGGATTCGTGATCATGGAGTTGTGCAGATGTGCTCTATAAATAGCTGTCCACCCTGAACTCTTTTTTTAACAACAAGGAACTTATAATCTATATACTTTGACTTTGTCGAACTCTTGTTGTTATTTAAATACAGCACTGCTGACTTATTGTCATAAAATAACTTGAGTGGTCTATTAACACAATCTACTAAACGTAACCTTATGACAAAATTTTGTAGCTATATTTTATGATTGAATGTCTCATAACACGCTACGAACTCTATTGCCATCGTAGAAGAGGATATAAGTGATTGTTTAGCACTCTTCCAAGAGACAGCACTCCCAGCTAGCAGATAGATGTAACTCGAAATGGATTTTATATTATCCTAATATCCAACAAAATCGAAGCACTAACCCAACAATCTTTAGCTGATCCAACCTTCGATATGTGAGCATGAAGTTTTTTGCTCTTTGTAAATACCGCATGACCCATTTAGTTTCTTTCTAATAGTTTACTTATAGATTAATTAAATATTTGTCCAACATTCCAATAACACACGCAATATCCAATCACGTACAATTTAAGTATACTCTTACTGCTGGCGCATAAGGAATCTTCTGCATTTTTTTTTTCCTCAAAATCACTTTTAGGACACTGATTGAAATTAAACTTTTCTCCTTCAGCAATAAGGGTATCACCTAATTTGCAATCTTGAATGTTATATCTCTTGAGAACTGTTTTGATATAGCTCTTTTGTGATAATTTAAGAATACCATAGGAGCAATCCAATGTATCTGTATGCCTCATACAAAAGAGGCGTCGCCAAAATCTTTCATCTGAAAGTTCTTAGATGTAAATCTCTTGGTGTCGTGCAATAAGCCCATATCGTTGTTGGCAAGTAAAATGTCATCGACATATAAAACTAGAAAAATATACTTGCTTTCACAAAACGTATAGTATATGAAATCATCGACTAAATTCATCTCAAAATCAAATAAGATGATCACTTAATGAAACTTGAAATACCACTATCGAGATGCTTACTTGAGTCTATAGATGGATTTGTTAAGTTTACAAACCATACTTTTTTGATTTTCTCCTGACACAGTTTTCTAGCTGCACCATTTAGATTGTCTCATCAGTGTCATTATTAAAAAAATACTATTTTCACATCCATATGATGTAACTCTAAATTGAAATGTGCTATTAATACCATTAGAATCCTAAAAGATTATTTCAAAGATATTAAAAAGAAAGTCTCTTTATAGTCGATGCCTTCTTTTTATATAAAGCATTTTCCGACAAGATGAGTCTTATAACCACATTGCCTTTTGAATACCTTTTGTTCTGAAATATCTAATTACAACTAATAAGTTTTGCACTTTTTAGCAATGAGATAAGATCCCATATGCCATTGTTCTTTATGGGCTTAATCTCCTCATTGACATCAATATACTTATGAGAGTTAAAACTTTCCATGACTTGATAAAAATTGATCAGATCATCTTCCATCACTTCAATGTCTACCTCATGTTCTTGTAGAAATACAATGTAGTTATTTGACACTGCACTTCTCATTTCTTTAGTGGATCTCCTTAATGACATAAGTTCTTAAAGTGGTAGAGTTTTTTCTCTTAGAACAATTTCTTTTATAGGGGGTTCTTCAACTGTGTCTTGATTTATTATACCTTGAACAAGATCAGGAATGAGAACTTGATTAATGCTAATAACACATGTAAGAACATCAACATATTCCTCTTTAAAGACAAAGTCCCTAGCCGTGTCTCCCCCCCCCCCCCCCCCGGAAACTCGATATCATTAAAGAACTAAGCATTTCCTAACTCAAAAGTTGAATTAGTCATGAGATCATAAAATTTATACCTAGTAGATCTTTCAAAGTATCCAATAAAATAACAACTCACAGTCTTTGAGTCTAATTTCTTTTCATTAAGCTTATAAGGTCATACCTCAATTAGACATCCCAAAACATGCAAGTGTTCTAAACTAGGTTTTTTGGTCGTCCAAAGCTCGTAAAAGATTTTGGTAGTCGCTTTAATTGAAACCCATTCAAGATATATGTTGCAGTCTTAAGTGATTATTCTCAATGTGATTTGAGTAAGATAGAATGAAAAATAATACTTCTTACCATGTCCTTAAGTGTCATGTCTTGTCTTTTAGCAACGCCATTCATAGGCATCGTGTACCATGTGATGATACCGCATTCCTCTAGGAACTTAAAAAGCAGTCCTGACATTGTTCACATGAACAATTAAATCTACCATGGTATTCACCACCACAGTCAGATCTAATGCTTTTGATTCTTAGTTAAGTTGGTTCTCAACTTTTGCCTTAAAATTTTTGAATATATCCAATGATTGTAACTTTTCACGAATGATATATTTATATAGTCATATGTAGAAAAATCGTCTATAAACGTCATAAAATATTGTTGACCATTCCAAGCAGCTATAGAGAATGACCCATGAATGTTCGTGTGTATGAGTTCTAAGATATCAAAAGTCCCGTTTGCTTCAAATCTCTTTTTATTAGTTGTTCCCCCTTGATATAATTAACATTAAATCAAAATCTGTAAAATTTAAAGGATCGAGAATTTCATTTGAAAAAATCTCTCTATGTTCAAGTTGCTACCTGTAGATATGAGTCAAATTTAAATGGTTTTGAGTTTACCCTTGATGGTGATAACATTGAGCTTATGATTAGACAATTGTTCAAGATAGTTGACGAATTCTGAAATGTTGTCAAAGTCTTCGCAATAAAAAATGATTTCAAACTAAAAAGAGTGAAAAATGAGAAAAGTATGGTGATATTAAAGTGTTCAGCTTCAAGATGCATTTGGAGAATACATACGAGTCGAAATTGGAATAAGAAACATTTTTAAATTAATAGTCATATGCCTGAACATACTTATAAATTAAACAATGAGAACTATGAAGCAAATTCAACATGGATTGCAGCCACATTCCTACATTTGTTCATAGGCAACACACAACTACTATTGATATGCTGGGGTCAAAATTGTTCAGAAATTACAGGATAAAATACTGTAATCAGAGGCTGTACAGATCAAAGAACAAAGCCTTGAAGCTGATTGGTCAAGACCACAAGGCTAGTTTCACAAAACTATTCAGGTACATGCATGCAATTTTAGCCTTAAATCCTGATTCGACAGTATCATTAGAAAAAGATTGGCTTAGTAGTGGGGTGAATCATCACTTTGTTTTTTTTTTTTTTTTGCATTCTTTGATGCATGTAGGAGGTTGTAGGCAATTCATAAGTGTAGATTGTTTTCACTTAAATGTTCTATACAAGGGGGTCTGGCCATGTGTGTGGTTGAAACTAAAAACACTAAGTCTTGGGTTTATTTTATAGAGAAACTATATGATCAGATAGGCTATAATGATTATGCGGGTTTGTGCTTTATGAATGATAGACAAAAATGTATATTGAATGCACTTAATAAGGTTTTTCCTAGAGCTATGTGAAGGTACTATTGTAGGCATAGATATATGCAAATTTTAAGCTGAAATTTCAGGAATCTTGCTTAGAAAATAATTTTGGGCAGCACGTAGAAGTGAAACCAAGTAGAGTCCAACAACCACATGGCTGAAATTGATAGCATCAGCCCTACTGCTCATAGGTGGTTGTTACAAATTCCTTTGACATGTTAGGCCAAATATTACTTTCCTACTCAAATTAAGTGCTCACATGTCACAAACAGTATGATCGAGTCCTTCAATAATTAGATAAGTAGCTTTAGAGGCATTCCAATAGTAAGAATGTTGAAGGAGATTAAGAGAAAGATTATGATTCTTATATATAAGAGACATGAGCTAGGCAACACTTGGTATGATGAACTGCCCCTACTTGTTAGGAGGAGAGTAATGGATGCAAGGGTTGAATCTAGAGCATTATCTGTAATATGTGGGCATAACATATCATTTGAAGTCATAGAAGATGTCTCTAAGAGGTGTGTCATAGATCTAGGCAATAAGTATTATGATTGTGGGGAGTGGGATGTTTAAGGCTTACCTTGCAAGCATGCTATGTTCTGAATTGATGTAATGAGGTACAATGTGAATGAATATATCCATCCTCTATTGAAAAAAAATGCATTCATGATGACCTATCAACACCGGTTACATCCAGTGTCAGATGAAAACATACATCCATTATTCTTGCATGATAACTTGCTGCCACTAATTGTGACTAGAGTTGCTGGTAGACCCCAAACTAAAAGAAAAAAAAAGAGGATGGTGAAAGACAACACTACTACAAAAAATGACATAGATGATGTTTAAATTAACTTTATGATGACGAAATAAAATTAGTAATTTTTGTAGCAGTCATCTAAAACGAGGTACAAAAGATGACACGTAAAGAGAGTCATCTAATAAGTATTAGAGATGACTCATTTCTCAAAAAAGCAGTCATTTAATGTTGTAAAAGAACTATTTTTTCTGCAAGTATAAATGATTACCTTTAAGTAATAGACGTCAACAATAGTAGTCACCCTAATATGAATAAATTACTAAAGATATGAAATGGATGTCATTATTATTATTATTATTATTATTATTATTATTATTATTATTATTATTATTATTATTATTTATGCTTACCTATAGTGTAATAATTTTTTTTTTGAAAACATGTAGTGTAAAAATAAAAATTCACCAATCAATTGCATTAATCATATATAAATCTAGTACATTACAAACAATACTAAAAAAATATTACAATTTCCAAATTAAAGACACTAGATATCCATAACTCTTTTTTCCTAAAGAAAAATATTACATTCTTTATAAGAACAACACAATGCGGCCATCCTATTGACTACTTCAATAATCATGCCAAAACCAAAGAGAGTTGGAGAGCAGACCCTTTTGATGAGCCTTCCTTGATTACAATGTCGAAATAATTGAATTAATTTCACAAATCATTTTAATGTCTTATTCGAAACAAAGACAATAACAAAGATATGAATAAAAATAATAATATTATTCATTTACTAACCTCTCAAAGTCGTGCTACAAAATTTAGCGAAAATTATTCTGTCATATGTACTTTGTCCACTCCATTCTTACTTCATCAATATCCTTTTGGGTGTAGATGTCTCATCCAACAAACTATATATCATACACAAAATAGTCAATATTAATACATGCATCAACGTTATGAAATCTATAAATTTTAAAAGGATAAGGAAATGACTACCTCGTTTTTTATTGAATCATCTTGGTTTTCAATAATTTCCTTCATAAGCCTAATCTTATAATATCCACATTCAACATCTATCGTTTGTTAAGGACACTGCACAAGAATTTTGAATTAATTAATGTCATGTGCATATGTAAAGAAATTTAAACTGAACATATATATGTATAGTTTCATGTACCTTAACCCTCTTCCCAATAAAGGATTTTTGATTCGCATTTCTCATTTTTGCCACAAAAATCTTGAAAGCACTGAAAATATAATTAAATATACACATTTAGTCATGTTTTACTACATGCATTATAATTGACAATAATTTACAGTGATACAAAATTCTTTAAATCAATGTGCGGTTCATAACCAAGTGAATCAATATACTATGAATATGTATGTATCCACAACAATCAACATCCAATGTTTTCTATATATAATGATAAATATTTCTTGCATTTTCTATATAAGAAAAAGAAAATAAACTCCAAATGCTATATACAACCAATAAAATAACAAACCCGGTATTGTAAGGAAATATCATAAGTTGTTCTGGATCAAGTATTTCCATTCTTGATACATTACACGAGCTCTAGTCTCATCACTATCTCTAGTTTCATGACAAAAGGTTGAAGGATTACCAAATTTATAAATATGCTCCAAGTAAGGATCCTGCAAGACCTAGCAAAGATGCCTAGGGAAAACAAGTTATAATTACTACACTGCATACATAAAAATTATAACTAATTATGCTTGTTAAGAAAATAAGTAATTTCAGTACTTCATGTAACAAGTTATTGTTGTGACCCCAATTTTTTCCATGCAATAGAATTGTACGATGTCGTCAATTGATAAATATAATTAAGCTTGTTCATTATCAAAGATCCCAGGATAAATTTCAATCAATAATGCTTTAGTCAACACTCGCGAGCATACTTTCAAAGGACATCTATTCTTGTTGGCACTTTGTATTCCTACACATTCTTAATGGATTACTTTATATAACTAGAATAATAAAAAATATTATTATTATTAATTTATGACATATCAAAGACAAACAATAAATTATAGATAAGTACCTCACATCATTCAAGATGAAAAATTATTTAGGCCAAGCAACATGGGATCCAATTTGATTACCTATGTCCTAATTTGAGAAAAAGTGAAATTATTATCCTAACTGATTAATATTAACAAATTATCAATTTATTAAGCATATAGCACAATAGATCGAATGATCTTGATGGACATGAAATGTCAGAGACCAAGCACAAAAGCACAACAAATGGATTGCTCCGGTGGTGAGCATTTGTATTAATTTAGTGCTGAGCATATGCTAAAATAGTTTGGTATTTGTACCTTCTTTAAAATATGTAATTATAGACATTACAAACTCCTTCATAAAATCTAATTCGTAAAGATAACTTTACTGTTCATCCATACTGTTAATATCTGCTACTCAAACATGAATAAATTAGACAAAGAAAAAAAAACAGCAAATGTAGACCATTTGCGATCAAACAATCTATCATTTTCTTTCACAAGTATGATTAAACAAAAAAGAGAAAGTACCTTTGTGTGGAGACCAAAACTTTTAAAATCCAAGATTAAAGGTGGCCGAATACTTCAATATTTTGCTTGATAGTGTTGTGGTCCAAGCTTTATAATCTTCTCCTCAAAATTTGTGGTACAGAGCTTTAAGATTTCTTCTTTGTCTTCGCTTCAACCATGTGTGAATAGTCAGGGTTTGCTATTTTGGGCTGTATAAATAATGGGTTAAATTAAGGGTTTACAACTTAGAAGTAGAAGATAAGATGTTGTGGGGCGAAAGGGAATTTTAGAGATGAAGATCATGAAATTTCAGAGAAATGGAGGCAATGAGAGAGAGAGAGAGTTGGTGTTTCATTAGAGACAAAGGAAATAAAAGCGAAAGTTGAGTTTTTATACTTGAAAAATAAATGAAATTTTTTAAAAATAAGATTCACCTTTTATTTAATTAGAGATGATTTATTATTTAGTTGTGAGTCATTTGGATATCATAAGTAAAAATAATTTTATAATAGATGACTTTCAAAATAAATAAAAGTCATCTCAACTAATAGATGATAGTACGCTAGTCACATATTACATGTTATTTTTTTCATGTTTTGTAGTAGTGACTATTTAAGAGGAGCTCAAGTGTAAGATGTTTCAACTGTGATGTGTAGGGCATCAATGTAAGGATTTGCAAATCTGTTATCAAAGGTGGAAAACATAAAAAAATTCTGAAGAAGAAATTCTATCAGGTCTTAATTACTTGCTTATGTTATAATTTTTACATTGTTTTCTTCAATCTTATGGTATTTTGATGAAGAACTAATATATAATGTAATTGTTTATATGTAGGATCCAGGAGAGACATCTATATTTAACAATTGAGATGTTGCAGTAGCTAATGTTGTCATGAACACTCAATAATTTTCATGAAAATGGTAAGCAGTTTGTGTCTCATTTACTTTTTAAATTAATTTATATGCACAAGTTTAAATACACCAACAATTTGATTTACTCTCATGCTATAATTTCAAATAATATATTACATCTGATTTTTTTATTATTAAGGACAACTTACTCTAGAATGAGCACTGCCAAATTAAAGTATCTAAAAGCATTAGAAACACCATTTTGTAGTTATTAAGTGAGGATATTAGGTGTCAAGCTAATCCCTTTTAATAAATTCTTTTGAGGGATTAGGTGATACACCACCTTCAACTATAAGCTTTGATATGAAGAAATTGACATATCATCATTTTGTCACTCAGCTATAGATGTATGTTTGAGTTTTTGTACATTTTGTAGTTGTGTGGTATATTCATGAACACACTATTGATGAGACCATGTATGCTTTGTTTGTTTTGGTCACGTCATGTTAATACTATAATTGCTGACTTGCCACTACAAGTTTAAATATTGGCTGCTCGTATTTGTATTGGCTTATATGAATTCAACCATTAATGACATGTGACACTTTTATTGTTGCTGGAATGCATAGGGATTTATAATTTATATAGCCACATATAATGTTTATCTAGTTTCATTACTTAGTTCTTTATTAATTTTAGTTTATTGAACATTTCATTACTTAGTTCCTAATAACGAATTGACAGTTGTTGTGTGTATTTTCTATGCTTGAGACTGTCACATCACACAACAAAATTTGCTCTGTTTATGCTTGGTATGACAGAGTGTGATCTGTTGTGCTTGATATTGTCAGTTTTGAAATTTTAGGTAAGTAACCCACGAGAGGGGTGAATTGTGTTTTTAAAACTTAAGCAAATAAAACCACATAATAATTTAAACTAATGCCTTAATGAAATCAAAAACAATAAATTTTACAATGCACAATATTAAACAGTCGGTTAGCTGCTTGAAAGAGTCGGCTAGCCGTTAACTCTCTAAAATGAAAGTTCTAAAATATGAATATAGTCAGTTAGCCGCTTTAAAGATCCGGCTAGTCGCTAACTCTGTAGAATGAAAGTTCCAAATTCTGAACACAATCGGTTAGCCGCTTGATAAACCTGGCTAACAACTAACTTTGTAGAATTGAGTAACTGTTTTATGAAATAGTATTTAGCCCCAAAAACTTCCTGAAATTATACTATGGCTCAATTCATTTAAAAATATTTTCAAATACACATATTTCCAGAGTTTTAAAAATAACACTTACAAATTTCAAAAACTTAAATCTTTTCAATATGGTCCATACAACTTAAAAATATCAATTTTGATAAAATCATCTGCCTTATAAATATAAAACCTTAGTTTAAGAAAAACGTAATTTGTTCTAGAGATAGTTTAGGCATATTAATTCTTAGGCATCATTAAATTAAGCATAAACATAGCTAGGTTTAGGTATATCATCATCTTCACCAAATCTTGACTTTTGCATTTTCTTCATAATAGTCTTCATTTCTTTCACATTTGATTCAATAGCATTCAGGGTATCACAATCCACCATTGCACCTAAATTCCCCTGAAACACGACTCCCTTGTTGAAATCATCCCTTTCTGAAACCCACCATTTGAAGTATTCTTATGTTGTTCGGGCATCTATAATAAAGCTTGTGAGGATTCTCATCCGATTCAGATATCATCACTTCATCTCTCATACGACATCTACAGATTCGGTTTGAAAACTTAATCAGCCTCCCATTAACAAAGTTCCTCCAAGCTGGCTCATAAACTGGTTGCATATTTGATTGGCTAGATGTGTTTGAGCTTTGAGAATCCATATGGTTGAGATAGTGTTTGATCTTGATTATGTTGAATGCTTCTGTTGATGAGTTGAATGAATGCTTCTATTGTTGATGATGATGATGATAATGATAATGAGTGCTTCTGTTGAAGAGTTGAATGAATGATAATTTAAAACCTTAAGAAGAAGATGAAGATGAAATTCTGCTATAGTGATTTGCTGACTTGCCAAAGCCTTTTATAGTTGCTGCTACTACTCAAAATATTACCGTTTAGTTACAACGATAATAATGACAATTTTAATTTATTTTATCTATATTTTTAATAATAAACAATGTCAATGAAATCACATAAATGGATAAATTGGTTATTTTTTAGGTTTTACGATTCTAGTACTAATTTTGTTACTTATCGATTCTTAAAGTCTTGTTTCATGATTTATTATTTTGGCAAGAAGGGTATTTTTGTAATTTTAACAGACTACTAATAGTCAATCTAACTAAATATTAACAACAGAGAAGGTGCTTGTAATTACGTGAATACATTCTTTCTAAGTATTAATACGCCAAACCTCGTAGGAGGTCCCTAAAAATTACCCAAGTGACATTGATATCAAATCCAAAATTAACAATTGTCCCGATACAGAGGATGAATAAACCCAAAATAGAAAGGGAAACCATCAATATCACTGTAAACTTAAATACCATCATATAAGTTCGGCCACCTAAATTTAAATACCCACCTTTTACAAGCTAATCCTACATTTTGCACACAACTTTTTCACTTTATGTAAACTCCAAATATTAATAACATAAGTTCAAATCTTGTCTTTTATTAAAATAAAAATCAAAACAAAAATCACGGAATTGTTAATATTGCCACTGATTCAAGCTTGAATAACATTAGCCAAAAAAGTCCCTCTTATGAATAGAAACCATCTTATTCACAAAACTTAGTACCAACAACAAAAGAAACTCAGAACCTGTTACTGTAGCAAAAGCCAGCCATAACCATGTTCAATTTTTTTCAATGCTTTTACTAGTATTATTAATCACATCATAAATAAGCAAACCTTTACACTGTTCATTGTGATCATGGAATCTTTTCCTTTTCTCTCTTGATGACATATCTTGGAAAGACATGATTTTTCAGCCATTCTTCCTATCAACATCATATTTAGTTCAGGGGTGGCAATATGGGTCATAATTTGTTTATTCGATTCGATTCAATGCAAATTAAATGGGTTTGGGTTTGAAAAAAATTGATTCATTTAATAAATGAGTTAATTCTATTCCATTCGCTAATAAACGAATCGAATCCTGGTTTGAAAATATTGATTCGTTTATTCATTTAGGATTCGTTTAATAAACGGGTCATAAATAAATTGAATACAAGTCGATTCGTTTAAAATTTGTTTAATTAAATTACTTTTTTATCCTTAAGTTTATTTTAATTTGAAAGTTATTTGTATTATTAAGGATTTGTAATTTAGTATTTGGATGACTGTATATTTAATCCTAGAATATAGTTTGGGTTATTTGTATTTTGCTGTATGATATTAAATTTGCAGCTTTTTTAATATTTTATTTTGCTTAATTTTGTTTATTAACTATATTTTTCTAAACGAATTGTAAATGAATCATGATTTGATTTGATTTATTTTGGATTCATAGTAGGATAAATGAATAATAAACGAATTTGGATTTGATTCGATTTGGTTATTAATTCTACTAAACGAATTAAATGAATCGAACCGAATATTTATTTAATAAACGAATCGAATCCGAATTAGTAGAATTTTGATCCAATTCATTTACAAATTGATTCATTTATTCGTTTTGCCACCCCTATTCAGTTCGATGACTACGTGATTTCAACTCGGGCGAGGAAGCGGTGTTCCACGGTTAGGGATTTGGGGTTGTTTCCGATTGCATTTGCTGGTGAGTGGTGGGAGCGAGTTTTTAGTTTTAGGGTGAGTTTTTAGTTTTAGGATTATGTTAGGTTTTTTTTTTCAATTTCACTTATATATTTTTCAGTGAAAATTTAATTAAATAAATAATTTGAATAAACAATTTTGTAAATCTAGGTATCCAACTTTTCGGATGGCAGTGCATTCGAATCCATATTTAGATCCATGTATGTATTAAAAATCAGACTTTGGATTCACATTTTTTAATATATGTATCCAATTTTTTTCAAATCTGAATCTTTTAAATCTTTATGGATGCGAGCAGATCTAAATTTTTAGACCACCCGTAATTAGATCCTTATGGTGAAAAAAGCTCTTGACTGGTTAGCAAAGTGGGATCTACCTCAATGTATCGCGATAATCGTTCACTTCAAAAACTCCAAAAATCTACCGAGCAAGATTTCAAACGTAGTACAGACATCGCACAAGTGGACAACAGTGCCATTCAAAAAAATCGGAAAGTAGTGTGGAGTCAATAATAGAGCATGTGAATGCACTCACTCTGTAAATTAATGGCTAAACGATGGAGGCAAAGGCAAGGAGAATCTCTGCAGCTACTCAACTTTGATTCTCCTATCGAAATTTTGAAAGCCAGTGACCCCGACACATCAGGTGATGTACCATTTGCGTACCCCTCAATCATGACCCGCTTCTTTTCTTTTCTTTTTCCCCCCCTCAAAAGTAGTCATCCAATCCTCTGGCGAAATTGCTGAACCCTAAAATTATTCATGATGTATAAGAGACAGAGTTGGCACACCAAATTTTATCTTTTGATATCATGTCGGTGAAATAACTTCACCCGAAATATAAACTTCTACCTAAAATAGACGGGAGTTGATCAAGTATGGGAGCAGCACGAGTGTTAAATATTTTTCCATTTAGTGAAGCTATGAAATAAATAACAAGTGCAGCAGTTGGTGCACATGGCCACGTGGGAGCAACTCTCTCACAATAAAACTAGAAAATATCTACAGCTGTTTATATAAATTATATTCACCAAAGACATTTGTTGTATGGGCATTTTTTTTTTTTCTTTCCCAATTTTCACTGCTATGATTATTCATTCACGACTGTTCTACATGTAGCAATCATGATGTTGTGCCACATTTCTAACTATAGATTCTTAAGCACAACCAAACCAAGCCTTAAATTTGATGACCTGCATATTCTAATTTTACGGCTCATACAAAAAGCACACCATTGAATGGGGGATCCAAGGTCCCTTTTTTATGCCTCAATAATTATCCAACCAGGGCCTACAATTTGCTTTTCACTGTGTCCACTAGCTTTGTTACCGATAAGGTCTAAGGTCTGGTGATAAAGCTTACAACTATATCCTTCCTTCCTTATGAGCTTTGCTCCCACTTTGAACATGGCTCTGCACTGAGCAATCACAACACACATAATCACCAGTTCGTGTGAGCATACTTTTTTCAACTCACACAAAAGTGGAATCATCCAACGGCACCCTTAGGTCATGCTTGCACTCACAGGAGCAGCTAATTCCCTTTTTTATGAACTTGGCAAATTGGCGAGTCAGGTTCAGTACTCTCTCAATCAACAATTTGCTTCGTTTTAGTGAAAAAGTTAACTGAAATTAATAGCTTTATTTAAAAAGCTTCTGGAGTTATATAATAAGCAAAGAGGGTTGCCAAGCTAACATGACAAACAGTTGATACATCAACGTTCCCCCCATCTCCATCACATAATTTATTTATTTTGGCAACACGCTTAAGTTAGAACCGTCAATGTCTACGTAACCTGATCAGAAATTGCAAGCATTAATGTTACTTACTTTGACAAACACGTACTCTCCATTCAAGATAAGAGAAAGATTATCATTAATTGATCAAAGTAAATTAGGAGCATACATATAATATAGAATTAATTACAAACGAGGATGTCAACCAACTACCGAACTATAAAAATACATCAGAAATTCCCCCAAAATTATATGTAGAATAAGTAGAGCATTGAAACCCAAAAACAGCTACCATAATAAAATTAATTAGTTCTCTAATCCTCTTCATTAACCACCAATTATAAATGAAACCCATCTGCATTGCCTCTTGAGCCATCATCAGTATCCAGTTGGAAATTCACACACCCCATATCCTGCAAAAGAAGACGACAAAACAAATCTTAGCAAAGATGAATTATTATTTATTCACAGCAACTATCTTTGACTTAAATGATGCCGCGTCATCAAAAGAATTCATTCAGTAACTTTTTTTTTTCACTTTTTTACCGATTCCTGTGACTCGTTCGGGCGCAAGTTAGCAAGTGAATTAATTAACTATTGTGCGCCGAGAGAGAGCAATTAAAATAAAATTTAATAAAAAGATTTAAGACTGATAGAAGACGGAACACGTACTCGGTGGCTCCGTAACAACGTAGGCCGCCCCGCCGAAATAACAACTGCCACCGGCGCGAGATTGCTTCTGGTAGTAGCTGTTAAACGCGAACGAAGCATGGGCCTCAATAGTGTTAGGATTGTAACATGTGGCACCCCGTTGGATTGGACGGCAGTCAGCTCCTCCCTCACCGCAAGCGTAATCCAAGCCCCTCTGCAGCTTCTCTTTCCCCACTTCGGCGTTGGCCACACACCACGTGTTCCCCGAAGTACTCTTCGACACTCCCCCTCCGCCGTTGACCGGCGCCCTCACCGTTGGACTGCGGTTGACCGGCGACCTGTGGTCGTGGTAATTCTTCAGACCCTCCACCGTAAACGGAACGTTGTAAACTTTTTCCTCGTTGGGGTAGAAAAGCCCGTAATTTCTCTCCGATGTGGGACCCGGTTTTTGGTCCTCGTTGAAAAGCGCGAAGAGATAAACGGTCAGATCAGCCTTTGGTCTCAGAGGGGTCCCACCACCAGTCAAGATTCTGCGGACGAGATTTCCGTTGTACGCAGCAGCGTTTTCAAGGCTTGCACCATTCTCATTCTCATCCCCTTTAGACGGCCATCCCGTCTCCGTTACAACCATTCTGATGTCATCGTACTTCAAGGCAGACAAGGCAGCGAAAACGGCGTCGATTTGGGCATCGAAGAGGCTGAAATAACGTAAGCCGTTACCCGCATCCACGACGCCGGGGTTCTCCCTAAACAAAGCATATTCTAAAGAGATGACGTCAGTGTTTGACTCGTAGGCGAAAAATGGGTATGCATTGACCATTAGGAAAGAACCGGTTTGGCGGAGGAAATTCAACATGGGCTTGAAAACGGGTTCGATCAATTCCGGTCGGAAAGATCCGGCTGATGACGGGTAAGAATTTTGCAAAGCGCTCAAGGCAATGGGTGACGAGACTTTAATGGAAGAGTGGAGATTGTACTTGACAAGAGCTTCGTGGACGTTTTTCATGGCGGGCAGGAGAAACTTGGTGGTGTTATGCGGGTCGACGAACACTTCATTGCCGACGCCAATGGCTTCGATTTGGGTATGGGGGTGGTAAGCGGCGACGTTTTTTTGGACCCATGAGAAGGCAAAGGAGGGGCGTTTGGCTGCGGAGAACAGAAGCTCGTTGGGTAAGTCGACGGTGACTTTGATTCCGGATCCGGATAGGGCTTTAAGGACTGCCGCGTCGGTGTCGAATACTTTGACGCGTTCAATGCCTTGAGATTTGAGGAGCTGCACGACTTTGGATGCTGATGGTAAGTTGTTGGCTATGCGGCCATAGTTCACTCCTATTGATCCCGCGTCTGCAAAAGTGTAGAACAAAAACATATGAGAAATAAAAATGAAGAAAAGGGTACGTACGTTGCTCTTTCTTTTCCCCCTTCTCCCCGGGAAAATGCTGAACAATGCGCTTGTTCTCCATCATTTTCCATTTGTTTTTTCCCGGAAAAAATGAACAGAGTGAGAAAGCAAGTTAGTGTTTTTACCTGCCAAAATGAAACTGGAGAGAAGTGAGAAAAAGTAGAAAGCAAATAGACGATCCATGCTCTGGTTCTTGGTGAAGCAGAGCATGAAAGAGAGAGAGGGTTTGGGAGTGTGAGTGTTCTGGTTGTGTGCAAGCCAAGAGAAAAATGTGTGGAGTAAGAAGCAGTGTAGCGAGTTTGAGAGAGAGTAGGGCTTTGGGATATAAAAAGAGCAGAGACGATAGAGACGTTGTGGTTCGGGATAATAACATGGCGCCCCCAAATTTTAGGGAAATAATAACTCAGGATACATTAGAATTTGGCTTTGGCATACATGATAAATCTTAGGAAATTCGTTATATTAGATGAGAACTTCTCAGATTCGTCATCTATGCGATTACAAAATCCGTTGCTAAATTATTGAAATAATTAATTACAGTATTTGGTTGTCACTTTTTTCCCCCCTTGAAAGAGACTGTGTGCTATATCGATATGAACTCTGAGAATTATCAGGGATTAGTATGAAAATAAATTATACACCATGCTTTAACTGATATTGAAGAAAAGTATAGGGACCATACTGTTACTTTACTGTTATTTTTCGAAGTTGGAGATGGTGGGAGGGGACCCGCGTGTCACAAAATGACAAGAACAAAAGAGGGGAGTGTGTGCACGGACCACGATTTCCAGTTGGGTTTGGCTCAATAGGTACGAACCACGTGGGTCCACCCCTCACGTGGACCCACGAACTCGACCGTTTAATTTTAGCAGTACTGCTTGGCAATACTATTTCTGTAAAATTAAATATTACAACAAGTGATCATGAACTTCGAAGCAGAGTTGTCCTCTGGTCCTTACACGTGTCATTTATGAGCTGGAATCCAAAATCGTTGATTGATTCTAGCGAAGGTTCATTGATGTTGGTGGTGGTGTGGTGCAGTGTACAAAATATAAATGGCCCAATTGATTAGGTGAAGATGTTTATTACTTTCGAGGCTGCTGGATTTGGAACGTTGGGTTGAGGAGACAGGAAATAATGGCAGTGTTTAACGGGAATGGCAAAAGAGAGTGGTCCAATAATTGATGCGATTTGTAATGTTACACGTTAACATTAAATTTCACACACAGTAAAGAAAGTAAATAACGTTCAGAGTTTCAGGTTAGATTGGTAAATTTGGAAAGAGATAGGGCTGCCTCTGCAGCCTCTGAGCAAACGCAAGAAATGTGGAGCCGTGTGCATCGTAAATGAAGACATGCTGCAGCATGTGGTTAAGGGTAAGGGAGGTCAAAATCAGTAAGTATGTTATCACTTTGGGAAGTCTAGTTTTGTATTTTTTAGCTGAACTTTTGCTTTGTTTTGCTACATGAACTGATGAAAGGGTTACTTCAAAGTCCATTTCCAACAATTACTAGGACAGTAGGAGGAGGGGGATCAATCTGAAATTTGTTGGGACTCGACCAGTTCAATTTCGTTACAATATCGTCCCGTATATGCTTTCAGAATTTTGGTTCATTTCCAAAAGGAAATGACTTTTTCATCCAATTAATGGGGTTGATGGTTCACCCAGGTCGGAATCGGATTAATATATTGATTTTGCAAATAAAAGGGCCATACAGAACGGAGACGGGCCATTTTGATCAACTCCACTTGGGGCCTCATTATTGTATAGACGGCAAACAAAGTTGGTTGGACTATTTTCTATTTGAGAAGGCCTTGGGTACCTCTCAAAATTCCTCATAAAAATTATTTTTAATTGAAATTATCTAAATAAATTAAACTTATTATTTTTTAAATGAATTTTCAATTAAATACTTAACTAAAGCATTCTTTTAATTTTCTTTTAATTTTATCATTTATAATTTTTATTTTTATTTTATATATAGAGATAGAAACTATCTAAAAAGAAGGAATAATTTAAGATTTTAAAATTTTTATGCATTTTATCAAAAAAATTAAAACAAACATTCTTGTTGGAGTAAAATTTTATGGCAAGATGGGTGACTTTAATATATAATTTGTATCTCATAAATTAAACTGAGGGTATTTTGAGATATAAAATTCGAAAGGGGTGTTATACGAAATTTACTGGGGTGTTTGAAAGCTACAACCCATTAGGTAATGGAGAGAAGCCCAATATACGCAGTGAGGCTAACATATATAATAAGCCCTCTCATGCCACTGCATTTTTTTATTAAAATATTAAAATATTAAAATTAAAATCTTTTAAAATTAATGAAAAACGTGAAGTTATAGGATTATTATCAGTCCATAACGCGGTTGATAACCACTCATCATTCGCCACATATAAGAGGCCACACTGACCGAGCTCCTCGAAAGTGATCTCCGCAGGGATAAAACCCAATTTCGTTTTTTTTTTATTTGTTTAATTTATTTTTCTTTACAAAAACGATAACTAATTACAACTGTCGTTCACTTGCTCGAGTCTACGCTCCCAAGGCTTTTTTAAAGAGAAAGCCCTAATCTCATCATCACAACACAAACGAAGAGATCGAAAGAGCAAGAGATAGAGAGAAAGAGAGAGAGAGAGAGAGACGAAGCAGAAGAGAGAATGTCAGGCGTCACGAACACTCCGCAAGAGGAAGATAAGAAGCCCAACGATCAATCGGCCCACATCAATCTCAAAGTCAAGGGCCAGGTTTTTATTTTTCTGCACGATTAAAACAATTTAATTTTAGGGATTCATCTTTTAGGTTTTTTTTTTGTTTGTTAGTGTAAGTTACGTTGTTATTTTGAATAGCCGCTATTGGGTTGTTGAAATAACGGTTTCTGCAAGTGGGTTTGGTTTATCTGGTTAATTAGGGTTTGTTTTGGTTAATTGTTGATTTTGGTTTCTGTGGTAAAACTGGTTAAGGTACACTTTTTTTTGGGGGGGGGGGGGGGGGGGGCTTCTTTTGCGTTGAAGTATATCTATGGATGTTTCTGATCATGATGCCTATATTAGTTTGTATCATGTCTATTTTTTTTTCCCAAGTCAACTGTAAGTAAAAATATAAACCTATTTTCGCTTCAATGAGTTTTATTCTTGAAAATATTTCTTTCATGTTACACACTTATTGATTCCTTGTTTCTAGTCGTCTCTTTTCAACCAATCAAACATAGATTTTCTTTATTTGCTTTGGCGCACAAGTCTAGTGTTTTTGAATATAAATTTTGTCTATTATTTGTTTTCACTCGCCAGTCTAGTCTTGTTGAGTCAACTTTCTCTATTATTTGTTTTCGTGTGTTCCTTTTAAAAACCTTGGAAAAACCTGAGTGGAATTAAAAAAGAAAAAAGGATCTTGTAGTGCATGTTGAAACGTAGAATATGAATCTGGTAAAATTAGATCAAGGAATGAGATGGAATTGATCACACCTTGCAGTCTGATTCAAAAGTTTTAACTTTATCCTTGGCAGTCTCTATTGACCATATGGATCTGGAAATTTTACTATTGAATATGCTTTTTCACTATTTAATAAATTCCAATACACTTTGTCCTTATCGTGTTATGCAGTAATTCATACATGTCTCTTAGCAAATGGTCATTACAGTCAAACTAATAAAATTGCAATTGTAGGATGGGAATGAGGTTTTCTTCAGGATCAAACGAAGCACCCAACTAAAGAAGCTTATGAATGCATACTGTGATAGACAATCTGTGGAGCTGAACTCAATTGCCTTCTTGTTTGATGGCCGCCGTCTTCGAGGAGAGCAAACCCCTGATGAGGTATTTCACTCCCCCCTTCCTTTCTCCCTGAAGAATACACTCTTACCAATGTCTGTTGACACAGATATATGAATATATCTGCATTCTTAGCATGGACAGTTATCCAATCACACTTTTGTTTTTGGGACATTCATGAGTATTTGTTGTGGATGCATTCCTATATTTCTCTAATTCTTTTTCTGAATCAGCTGGAAATGGAAGATGGTGATGAGATTGATGCCATGCTGCACCAAACCGGAGGAATGCTGATGTTCTAATTATGTAATGCTCGTTTGAGAGCTTATTAGTAGTATTAATGTAAAACTATTTATGGATGGATGTAAGTTATGCAGAGGCTCAAGATTGTGTATTTGTGATCTACACCATTATGTTTGTATTACCCAAGTATGTAGCTCTTTCTTCAAGAGCCCTGATCGTTGCCATTTATATAGAGCTAGAATTTAAATATATCTGTGATGATTGCATCTTCCTTTACTGATGTTTGAGATGGGCGATTCCATAATGTGGCAGCAGCCTGAGGCCCTGACCGGAGTTGCTCTTGCCTTTTAAACATAATTGTCTGGTAAGAGGAAGTACAACAATCTTTTCTATTATCTTCCCGTATGATTTTGCCATAATTTGAATCACAGCTAGCATAATCCCTTGTTTCACTCCTTGAAAATGGTCTGTCATCATAGTTCCGCTAGGGAAAGAATGCAGCAGTCAAAACTCAAGAACTAAGTTCCTATTTTGTATTTAACTTCCCCTCTGAACTTTAATCCACAATTCAGAAACATTGATCAAAATTCTACTCCTGTACATGCTAATTTACATCAATATAATCAACAAATATATTTCGCTTAAGTGGAGAGACGAACTGAGCTTGGGAAATGAAAATAACTTCTCAAAGTCGATAGAATGTGGGCATTGGAACCATTTCGGGATGATAACAGAGCCCGCCCATTTTTGGTCTGAGATTAGCTGCTTGTTCTCCTTGTCAATGGGTATTATTTACTGGGACACATACTCCCCTTATCCGAAGACATATTTACACGTCTGTGAACCCTCAAAATATGGCAAGAACTTGCTTCACTTAATGTGGATTCTCCGTACTTCCGACTGCAACAACCATAAGCAATGCAATCAGATTAAGGAAGCTTATATAACGCTGACAAAGTATGCAATGACAGAAACGCATTTTCATTCACATAATTGATGACTTACCAAATTTTGACCTCTTTGTGTCGCTCTATTATGTCTTGAATCTGAGTATTGTGATCTCTTTGTCTGACCAAGCAATCTTTGAATGAAGTCTTGTATATGATTATAGATGCTGCATTCCAACATATCAGAAAATAATTCATACGCTGACTGAGCATAAAACTTGTGATAACGAATTAATAGGCTGGAAAAGAACAAGCAGAAAAGTTAATTAAATGAAGTTTAAGACAATAACCAGAATGCATCTTCCTGTCTTAATTATCTTAGAAAGTAATTTAGCCAATGAACCAGAAAAAATCATGAATAATACTCATGGCCTTCATATGAAGCTAAAATTCTAAATTGAACAGACAAGCGGGGATTCCAAATCTTTCTTCAATTTAGAGAAGGCAAACTTTATTAATTAATTCCATCCTAATATCATAACCAAACTCATAAATAACATAATCTGCTGGATGAAATGATGAAGCCAAAAAGATCTTCAAGAATGTTCATGCACAAATAACCCATCTTCAAGGCAAAGCAAGACACAGAAATGACTATTTGAGATTCAAAGATCAAACAAAGTAAAACTAAAATACCTAAGGCGGTGTCTGTTGCAGGCTGCGAAGAAGGCAACAAAACCATTTAATATGCTCCTGACGGCACGAAAAACCTGAAAATTTGTTATGAACAATGAGAACCATTTACATAACTGCATCATACAATTTGTCATATGTAATTATATATATTTTCAAACCTGAGAGAATAGGTCATTCCAAAGTGAACGCCACATGGAAACTTCATATGTGGTTACTGTAGCCTCAGAAACTGAAGCAAGTTGGAATATGCTACCAACAGTCTGCCAAATATCTCCCATTAACTCAGATATGGAGGCAAAAATGAAAGCCCCAAAACTTCCTAAAGCAAGGAATATGCGAATTGGAGCATATAGTATCTCCCAAAGGGTCCAAAATATTGGGTATAGAACTGAAGTTCCTGAAATACAGAGCGATAAGAATAATATACAAATAATACAAGGTTTCAAAGACTCTGTTTACTTGAATTAAGTAAAAGCTCAAAAATGACAATGTACTTACCAATTTTCCAAAGAATTGAGATGATTGAAGATATAGGCAAAAATATAATTTCTATTAGGTCACCCAGTAGACTGGACGAAGAGTCGATTATAACACCAACAACCGAACAGAAACTCCTCGCTACTTGGATGAACATGTTCCAAATTGGAAGAAGGAAGCTCAAGGACTCCGTTAGAGTTGCTGCCAATGGTTGTGTGACAACTGAAAAGAATGACTGGAAGGTACGTGCAATTGCTAAAAACCATTTAACTGCCTTTTGAAAATTATGAAGAAATAGCATGGTTCCCAAGTACTTGATTCTCGATACCATCTCCCAAGTTTCTATCCAATCAAAAGAGGCCCAAATAAACGAGATGCAGTTGCTTTGAGAACAGGAACATTTTTGTATAAATCATAAAATCCTATTAGAACAGTGACCACTGAGATCATCACATATAAAGCTCGAGCTAGCGGGCACATCCATGGCCGATAGAGATGACAAAATCCTGGATATGACTGGAGGAAGATAACCCAAGATGGTAACCCAGCTTCTAACAGAGTAAGTAAACGCAGATCAAACATTATAACTTGCCTTAACTTAAATGGAAGGTCACGATCATTGAACCTAAACAAAATCAAAACATCACAATACTGGCTAGCTTCAACTGCAGTTTTGCATTCACTGGCATGAGAGTCAGAGCCGTAAGATGAATCTTGAATATCACTTGGTGTTGCCTCAGTATACACATCAACTTCAACACCGGAACTCACGCACCTTGTTACTTTTCTTCTCTTATAAGGCCCAGTTGGAGGAGGCGTATGGGGCTCACCTGTTCTATCTTCTGTTGGCCCTGTGCGACCAAACTGGCTATCGGTGAAGTTAAGAGAAGTATCTTTACCGCACTGACTATGAGGGCAAAGACATCCATCATCCTCAACAGGTTTAGTCCTTGAAAAATCTTCTTCCGCATCATAGAAGATCTCTCCTGTAAAGTTCAAATGAAATATCATCAGTATAAGCTTCTTTCCGGCTTATATAAGTCTCCTTCAAGTGATCTGTGATCCTTAGCATATCTATGGGCAATCAAACTGTGATGTGTGACCTACTGACAGGCAACATATCAGGTATCCAAAGACACAACACCGATTAGGTAACTAGTTTAATGTACTCATCTTTTCTACGTTTCAAGAACCTAGGTTATCATAAAAACATTAGGCGAGGCCAAAAATATACCTGCGGCAGAATCTAAATACTCCTTCAATTGAAACTGCTCGGACAGTGTCCCTGAGAACCATGAGGATATACAGCTTGCAGCTTGGGCTATGCTATCAAATTCCCACCTTTGCATAAATTTAGCCTCTATAGCCAGGGATGTATCAGTCTGCAAGTGCCATGAAAACCAGTAAACAAAGACATCCTTGATTCAGAGAACAAGATCTGGAGCACAAACAAGGGACGCTACCTGAAGTTCATTCAAGTAGTTTATGCCTCGTACATTGGTCCACGCAACTTCAAATACAATAAAACCATACAAGGTTCTATGCAACTCACTGCTTAAAAGCAAATGGCTGCGCAGTGTCTTTACAGGTAATAAAACCCTCTTTCGAGAGAGTGTAGCGGCATCAATCAATGAGAACCATCTCTCCAACTTTTTGGATTTAATAGCAGCAGGTTTGGAGCAACTGTCCTTTCCCTCTTTTCTCTCCCTCCGTGCTTTAGTATTTGCAAAAGGAGATAATCTGGACTGAGAATTTAAAAAAAAAAAAAATGCAATTTAACATTGTGATCATTGTCATGTAAAAAAAAAAAAACAATATTGATAAACATAGGCCTATTTAACAACCTTGGTAACCATCAATTGCCACAAGTGCGTAGGCCGTGCACCTATGTCCCTCAGCCATGGCCGATTGTCCACCAATATGTAGAATTTGTTACTTTCAAGGGCCAAGAAGAGACTAAGATCTGAAAGATATGATTGCAAGTCTCTGCAGGGATAAATAGCAGAAAATGCATAAATTTTTCAGGCAAGCCAAAAGAAGACAACAATGATTATCAATCCTCCATTATTAACAGCCAAATCAAGCCATATAGCCAAACACAAGCTTTAACACGACCATAAAATCCCAACTCCCAAAAATATATACAACCTTAAGCTTGGTGATTTCCCGGAAATTTTCAATTTGCTCAAAAAATTTCAATGAAACAAGAAGAAACCAAAATAATCAACTTAGTTCACTTTCCACTCAAATTAGTTAATAAGTAAATCGACTACAATTCCCAGTTTCAAAATCCACATAGAATATTACTGCACGGGGGCCCTGCGAGCTATTCTCTTGCTAATGAAACAGTTCAAATTTTAGTAAACAATTAACAGTGAAATCAATACGGCATTTCCACCAAATTTAACTCAATAAAATCATTGTTCAATGATCGAATTCAATAAATATAAAGAATAAATCAAACCATACCCAATTTGCAGACTTGTTAAAGGGAAAACACATTTGTCATCATTGTCATTCCCCATTGGAAACAGAAACCACTGCCACAGAGAAAACACAAAGCAAAAAAAAAAAACTTTTATGATCGATATTTTGTTACATTAAATGCAAATGATTAAAACAAATACATGCATTCTTTATAAATGACACGTATAGGTGCACGCATATTAACTTAATACGCACGAGTAATGTAGACGCAGAGAGAAGGAGATACGGTACCTTGAATTTGATCAAGCGAGTTCCATTGGCGGAGAGAAGAAGAAGAAGAAGAAGAAGAAGAGAAGAGAAACGAAACGGGTGAGAACAATTCACCGCCAAACTTCATAACAAAAAGGTGTCCACCGTGGGCGAATGAACGGCCGCAATTGGAGGCCGCCAAGTGGAGAGAGATCAAACGGACAAAAAAAAAAAAAAAAAACTAACAGAAACAGAAAACAAAAATAAACATACGCGGGTCTCGGTCTCTGTCCCGGTGCCTCTCTCTAACTAACTTCTAAACGAAGTCAAAATGAAAATCTCAGAAGAAGAAAGAATAAGCGAATTTGTTTGTGTATTTGGAATTAGAGGTTGCTTCGGCTTGGCTTGGAAGGCGCGTGAAAGAGGAGACTTATTATCATTATCATTATTACTACCATTAATATTAATAATATAATAATATTATTATTATTATATTACTATTATTTGGTAAATGATCATGAATGAATAAACGGAGGGATAGAATGGTAAATTAGGAATGTCCCTGTCGGCCTCGGGATCTGATGATAGATAGGATAATACTTCAATAGAGGGGGGGGGGGGGGGGGGGGGGGGGGGTGGGTCTGGCGCCAGGAAGAGGAAGATGGTGTTGTTGAGTTGTCTCTGTCGTTAATAAAACAGAAGAGCGACAGCAGAAGAGAGAGAGTTATGGTTTCTTAGAACAAGAGCCACAAACAATCAACAAGCCTCTGGAAGCTGCCCAGAAATAACTTGTTCGAGCGTGACTCGCGTGGATGCCTCGTCTCATTTTAATTTGTGCCGGAAGAATCTTCTATCTTGTTTGAGTTCTCACGACGTGTCATGCAAATTATAGCTAAATAGCTTTCCTTCCTTACCATTAGCCCTTTGGATTTTTCTTTTTCTTTTTTTTTTTTTAATTTTTTAAAAATACCACCTGTAATGGATGGTCGGGGTTACAATCTGTTTTCACTTACTGTGGACTCTAAAAAAAACTCTCTGCTAAATCTACGAGTTTTTGTTTTAAAGTCGGATTCTATTAAGACTTATCTTAGAGGTACTTTTTCTATCAACTTAAGTTTTTAGATTAAATGAATTTCTTTAATAATAAAGCATTATATCTAGAAACTCATGCTCGATTTAAGATGTTTAATATAAGAATTTGAATTGAAACACTTTTATTTATGGTAGTCCATGAGCACCCCAAACTTTGGAGGAAGTTTGAGAGCGTGAAGCACAGGAGCCTATGGCATTATTGAATTTATTGCCTTTATTGGGACTCGTTATTATTATTAACTGGATGCCCTTAGCATATTCTTCTTACTTGTGAATTTTCCGTCCCAGTTCCCAATGCGCTGCTCTTGGCCTTTACCCTACTCAATGGAAACAGTAAACACCCACAATATGTTAGTTATATGGACAAAATTAAAAGTTTTTCCCCTTTTTTTTTCCGTCTTAAAGGAAAGATTTTGCTCATTCTCAAGTGGAGTATATATAGAAACAAATCCACCATTTCAATCAAACTACTCCATTTAACATTTAATTTCCTAAGCGAAGATGAAACGTTTCGTAAATAAGACATCTTTGACATTTCATGACAATATCATTATCACATGCGAAAGTACCAAGGCCATAATGTAACTCGGTTTCACGTCCAGCCCTGTATCATTTTTCCTTTCTGCGAAATTCCATTGGAATTGAAATCACAGTGTAAGACTCAATACTTGCTACGGTTTGCTGGCTACAAAAGTTCACATTACCTAATCTCAACCGCTGCGCTTGAGACCAGTCAAGATACCGGATCCATCTCATAATAGGGGATGATCAAGCCTTCACTAGAAAAAAACAATAATAATAATTCTAAAAGCGGAAATCGATTATTCTAGTTGAGGGTTTTTAATTTCTTGACTAGAGGAAATGAAAGCCCGCCCATTCGAGAGAGCAGCTGTCTCACTTGTAAAACTGGAAGGAGAATCTACAAATGGAGATAAAGAATAAACAATCCATCTCCCTTTTCGTTCTTATTTCCTGTAACTCTGGTAACTGTCCAATGAATACCGTACGCTTTTTCTTTCTTTAAAGATACTATTCTTTGTTCGCGAAAGTGGAAAAGCCAGATGAAGATGCGACAAGACCTCTTTTCTCAGTATATATATATATATATGCTTCTTCACTTTTTTGTGATTGGTTCCATCTAAACATTACAAGTTATTAACTAGTCCCATTAAATTTATTAAAATAATCTTCATAAATTCTATAAATTTTAAAATTTAAAATTTAATTTTGAGAATTATATAAATCTGTACTTTAATTTAAAAAATAATGTTTTTTTATTTAACCTGTTAAATCTATTAAAACAACATTCATAAACTCATAAATTAATAAAAATTCAATTTTTATATCTTGTTGTTATGTAATTTAACTTAGGACAAATTTTTTTTTTTTAATCTGCCATTGTCCTTAAGCAGGGGCAGATACAGTTTGTGACCGATGGGGGCTAGTGCCAAAAATTTTTTTTTAAATAAAAGAGAAAAATATTTTAACTTTCTAATTAGCCCTATTAAATTTATTAAAATAGCCACTATAAATTATAAACCTCATAAAATTTAAACTTTAACTTTTAAAAATTATAAAAACTTATATCTTAATTAAAAATAATGATAGCCCACCACCTAAAATATTTTCTATTCTAAAAAATGAGATTAATTCTTCCAGTTTCTATAATAATAATAAAGCTAATGTTCTCAGTAATGAAACTCATGATGAATCATCTTTAGAATCGGGTAGGATAAATGATAATTTGGTTGCTTATATAGGAAATAATAAATTTAATAATATTGATAATGAGTCTATTGCATAACATTTTTTAAAATATGAAAATGCATAAAGGATAATTATAAATGTATTAGCAAATATTTTATATATTCAAAATTTTAATTTTTTATATTTTACTATTATCTAATTTAACCCCTCCCAAAATTATTTTTGTAAATCTGCCACTGTCCTTAAGAGCTGAAAACATTAACGCCTAGATCTTATTTGATCTTGTTACTTAACAACAACCCATTAATTTAGGCAAAAACACTACTCACAGCGTATTTGATATGCGACGACTGAAAAATATTCAATAAACACTTACAGCTTTTATTTGAAAGTTACAATAATTTTATCACACCATTATTTTTTTAAAATTATATTTATTATTTATGTTAGAATTATTATTTAAAAATGATATTTACTAAATACGGTGGCCTTTATTTCACACGGCAACAATTCTAAGCTGATCTAAGTTTTGATGTATTCACTTCAGTTTTTCACAAGTAGTTTAAATTTTATAGAATTGCGTAGGCGGTTGCAGAAACAGACACGAGATTCGCCCAATCGCCACTTCATTCACGCAATGGATAAGATCATCAAACATCGCATAAAGCGCATCCACTTTGCCCTTCATGGTATCCTCTGCCAACCCCACCACCTCACTACCGAGATTTACAATCATACTACTTCCCGGACCCACTGTAGTCTGTACGCATGTGATTTGAGGAATAACTGATAATCACCGGTAGGTCCCGTCACCCGTGCAGCCGTTGCATACTAGGTTTGTCTTGTAGCGGGCGGTGTATAAAATAAATACTATAGGACAGAAGTAGAGAATCATGTTTGCACATGATGTGGTATTTGATAACGTCATAAGCTGCGTTTAACAAGGGGGTCCGGCTATGGTACCACTGTGGTACCATACCACAGCTGGATCCAGCCATTGGATCCAGTTGTGGGGACCACTATAAGCTGAATCCAATGGATGGATTCAGTTGTGGTATGGTACCACAGTGGTACCATAGGTGTGCCCTTAACAAGGAAGCCACGCGGCGTTGCGTCAGATAAAATCAAAGACAAACGGCATGCAACTGGCTTGATTCATGCTTTGCTGTATGCCTATGTCTACCATGTGTTACTAGTATTAGTTTTGGAGATATTATCAAATAGCGTCAATATATTTTTTTGACTATTATTATTAAGAATTATTGAGGTCACAAGAATATTTAAGAAATTTAAAATGAAGTTATTTTCTTTATTTTTTATTTTTTTCAAAAAATCGATTTATGAGTCTCTCTCTCTCTCTCTTTTTTTTTTTTTAATTTCAATCATTAGAATTTTAAGGGTTTTATTATATGAATCATTTTGGGGTTTTATTATAACTAAACTTAATAGGGAAAATTTTTATTTGATTATAGATGCATCAAAAATTTTCAATTAGTATCACTCTGTTAGAAAACCTAAGGATATTTTAATATAATAAAATTCTAATAACTAAAATAAAAAATAAAATAGCTCATAAATCATGTCTAGAGAAAAATATAAAAAATTCAAAAAAAAAAAAACTTTGACTCGAAATTCTACAAATATCATTGTGACCTAGTAATTTTTTTTAACAATATTAAGGTTTTTGTGGTAAAATAATAATAGTCAAAATATCAGGTGATAAAATATACTTACAAAAAAAAATTTGTGTTAAATTAATACATTGAAAATTTTTAGTGGGTAATTGATAATACCCCTTGTTTTATGGATCCATTTGAATTAGCTTAAGTTTTTTTTTTACTCTTTTGAGCATTTCGAATGAGATGATTGAGATGGCTTGGGATTGAGATTAATTTTTATTTTTATTTTTGGTTGATTGATTGGTAAGAATTTCTTTTCATAAGTTTTAATTAATGCTTACCAACAAAGCAAATCGAATCTAGGAAAATTTTATTTAGTTAATGAGGTTCACCTAACTGACTCCATCTTGGAATATAGAAAATAACTCAGTGGATTAAACTTGAATATCTTACCAATCCATCAAAGATTGACTGTTATGCACGCAATAATGTTGAGATGGATACACATCACATTTATGTTACATTTATAATTTACAACCGTTACGTCACAAATTTCTAAAGCTGTTCAATATAGTTTCTAAAAATTTTGTTGTACAAATTTAAATCAAGATAGAAGATGAGATCGCTTATGAAAAACTAAAAAAATATAACCAACAATTTGTGACTTTATGAAACACTTAACTAACAATTTGACTTCTATATATATATATATATATGACGATTATATATAACAATTGTAAAGTGACCCTAATAATAGACCACATAATGTGGCCTTGTGTTATTGATTATTATTAATCCTTTGAATGAATGGCAGATTTTCTTAATAAAAAAATTCACTACTAAATTGAATCAGTATATGAAAAGATTTGTCTCGTTTTCATTGCAAGGTTGAGGCTTGTGAGCGTAAATGCATGGATCGTATTCATGTATTGGCATTTACTCTTTTGCGTCTTTCAAAGGCTCCCTGTCCCGATAGTGGCGTGGCCTTTTCAGAGGACGAGGTGCTGTGAAATAATGACACATCGCCAGAAGTTAGCACCAAAATTCCTCTATTGTGCCACACGTAGCTAACCAGCTGGCTAAAGATAAAGAAGGTGCAAAACCCTTATCTCTCTTCTCTTCTGGATTAAGCCTCAAATTCGAAGCGAGACAAACACAGCCTTTATTGCTTGCTTTGGAAAAGTATTGAAAAATGTGTGGCACATTCACCAATCGCCCCAGCTTAAACTCAATTGGCTATATTATTGCATTTATAAGCAAACTCGGTCACTTACCAACAAATTCGGCTCAACACGAAAAAAGGCCCAAAGGCAATGCTCTTTGTATTTAAAAAGGCCCAAGTGTCTTAATGCTTGCTGGGTCCATTAGCCTTTAAAAACAATATCTTTGGCAAAATCAAATTAATTAAATAAATTTTTTTTAAAAATTGCTAGATCAGCAGTGTTATTCAAATAATACTGTAGTCTCAATGATAGCAGGCACACAAAACGCTTATAAGTTTATATATTATACACAGTACACACGATGAAATTTTAAGGAACTACAACACGTGTGGACTCAATAGTGCGACTTAAGTACCACTCTTTTTAACTTGAAGAGGCCAGGACAATCTCCTATTGCTTGTGCCATCAGACTGACTGAGGTCACTCACTTCACTAATTGCATCCTCTGCGTCTTGCCGCCCTAGTTCTTGTCTTCTTAGATTTCTGATAACCAAGTCATCAAGGCTTGATTCGTTTGTCCAAGGAGGTGGAGTTATACAATCAGAACCACCTGGTACTCTTTGTGAGGAATTGTTATCTGGTGTTATCGGCAATGATGAGGCAGAATCACCGACCCTTAGGTGTTGTAGGGTTGCAAATGATTCTCTCATGGCAGACATGGCTTCAAAGAAACGGGTGCATGATGCTAGAGCAACAGGAATTGGGCGAAGCATCTCCTGCACCAAGAATGTAAATTTAACTAGTTAATGATTCAAGAAAAAGGGAAAAAATTCAACTACTTCAAAGAATATCATTGATGTTTCCAGAAAACTTGAAATTTTTTTACTTTATTATCATTCTTGCATTACAAGAAAATTAATCAATACTAAATCACTACCGTTTTCTTAAGCTTGACAAAAGATTGCATTAGTAACCTGACCAAAAACTTAAAAAGGAAATAAAAATATGACCTCTTTAAATGTCGACAAGTTCCCTTAATTATAGCAGTCCACACAGAGTTATTTATTTGAGAGGCCGTAATTTAGATGTAAAACTGAAATGAAATTATGTACAAAAAATGAAAAAATTTTTAATGTCTGTGGGTTTGGATTAATGATGATCGATATTGTACTCTGATGATGATATAAACAAACAAATGCTTCATGAGCATACCCCCCAAATTGATGGAGGCTCCTTAAAGCTCTGACTCCATTGGAAATCTGCAACTGATGCCGTCAAGGCTCCATAATCACTAGCAGCTTTCATCAGTAATTCAGAAAATTGTTTCTGCAAAAAACCACAAAAGATGCACCCCTAAGCAAAACATATTCTACTTCCCAAAAGACTTGAGCACTGAAATAATTATTCAAGATTCTTCATGAAGTACATTAGAGACAACATGGCCTATGCGGAGAGAACATCAAAACACTGCTTGAAACAGGGAACTACATCAGTTGATTCAAAAGTCATCTAATTACTCATCATTTGATATTAGGCAATAATGTTTAATGAAGAAAGGCCATTTGACTCAAACTCTACACACGGAAGGGTGAAAGCCAGTGCCTGTTCTCTTTCAGTCCAGGACACCATACACTTGAAATGTAAAAGGTGGGGATTTATGTCATGTTAAAATTACGGACTTATAATTTATTCTAAAAATTTAACTGTCAGCAATTATATAGAAAAATTGTACTCAATAGAAGCAAACATATGATCTTACTGTACTATATATGACTTGGATATAGAAACTCAATGGATCGATTCAAGCACAGAGCCATATCATCTACAGAAGAAAAATATTTTACTGTCTTTATGGAAATTATGAGGACATGAGTCACACAAGTACAATGACAAAGAGAAGTTACCCATAAATTGCCAGAATTTGAACCTAAATTTGATTGGCTTTTTGAACATGTAATCACAATCGTTGGAATTCACAGTACCTAAAATCCAAAGTAAACCCACCTAAATCTTTTACTCCAAATTCAGAACTCTACAAATGTTTCTTGGAAAGTGTGATCCAACTAGTTTTAATTCAGAGGTAATCTAACTTGTTGATTCACAGTCAACAAAACCAAGTTTCTAATAAATATGAGATTCCACTCTGCTTTGGAAAAAAAAAAAAAGTGCATTTCACTCGGTCACCAGCCTGATATTCTGCTTCCACAGGAATGCAATCCAGTGAATAGGGTTGTTGAAGACGAGCTATAATGCGATCCTGGCATCATTTACAAATAGCAGAATGTCAAATGAGATAATGAAAGGGCAATAGAAAATAATATTTTTGGACAAAGCAAAATTTCTTCTAGTGACCAACATAGTTCTAGTTGCAAGTTTCATGATTGATATTAGATCTAAGTTCCATACTGATGGACTAGTATATACAATATACGAATATAATTCCCATTTGCCCATATGGCACACAGCAAACTTCTACGCATCTCATAAAAATTTGCAAATCAGTGATGTTCTATACAACAATTTAGACTTCATGCTATGTAGATACCACAACAATTTCAGAAACCAGAGGAAGAAAACAACTACTATCTCCACAAGGAGGTATCTCATGAACGAAACTGCAACCTGTATCACAGAGTCCATGAAACTTCAGCATATTCAAGTAAAAAATCCAGCAATGCTATTAGATAAATTACCTTATTCTGAATAACATCTTTCAGAATCGTAGTGATCCTTGAGAGAGTTTCAATCTTCTTTTGCATTTCACTCACATGCGTCAAATGTGCCACATTTTTATCATCCTAAGATCCAAACATATAAATCATGAAGCAGCTCAGCAACAAAAATACCAACAAGCATCCATTGATGATCACAAGTGATTTTAATTCATTTTTCAGCATTGTCTAAATACAAAATAATCCACCTTTCGACCTTGAAGTTCCACTTGCAGATCAGCTATCTTTCTCTGTACAGCTGTTAGCTCTCTTAACACTCTTATCAAGTCATCACCTTTTTCACCATTAGCGCACAAGTTTTGAAGCTCTTCCTACATAACAATCCCAAGTTCAAAATTTGAAGCATGCATATGAAAATCGACCAACCCATTACAAAACCCAACTGATTTAAACAACTAATTCCATTTGGTTACAGTTTGCACAAATGTCATAGAATAATCAATTACATTCTTATAAAACGTAAAAAAGAAAAAAGAATCTTATAAAACATGAATGGGCGTTTTCAATAGTACTTAAAAAATCGAAACAAATATTGATAAGCTGAGGATGAATGCGATTAATTCGTTAAAAAAAAATGTGGGCAATTGAGGAAGTGGGTACCTGAGAAGGAGGTGGGGTGACGGAGAAGCCAAGATCGGCAGCGATGGAGAGAGCATCGGACATGCCTCCGATGCGTCTAAGAGGTTTCTTCCCAACCCAGGTGCTGCCCGTGTCACTCCCCATTGACATTTTCCTCCAACCCAAACACAGTCCTCTTTTTCTCCAAAAGCGTCTTGCTGATATATCGGATGATTGGGGACGGCCAATAGAAATTTTGAATTTCCGTCGACGGCAAACGCTTCTACTTTACTGTTGGTTGAGTTTGAAATTATCAGACAAGTCCTGTTATTTGAAATAATAAATAAATTTACAATATACCACTTGTTTAACAGTTGCCCCTTTGGTTATTACCCTGCCTTTCCGGGGAAAAAAGGAAAAAATTCTTCGCATTTAGCCCAAAACCTTCAGGGGCCTAAACAGGTTTTGGTCCAATAAGTAAAGGGCCAATGGACCCACAAATTAAGGCCCATTACTATTGCTTCACGGTCACCACCGAAATTCTTGATTCTAGGGTTTTATTTTTCGTGCTGTCTCCTCTATATAAGCCCCCTTCTCAACCTCCTTCATCAATCTCTGTTTAGGATTCTTAGCTTTCTCCACTTTAATTCAAATGTTTTGCGTTTTAAAATCGTTTTCTTTTCAGCAGGGCGTTTTTATTAAGAATTTATCCCGATGAGGAAGCAGACCCAATTGATAGGAAGTGCCGTATGACACTTATAAACAGCAGAGGTAACGTTTAGGATCCCCAATTCTTCCCATCCACCAGTCACATGCTCTCTGATTCGTCTTCCTCACGGGATTCGCTCTCTTTGGGTTCTGTGATTGGTCGGGACCTTTTGGGCTTTCCTTGTTCTTCCGCTGTGTGTGTGATTTGAAACGGGACCCTGAGGGCGTTTTTCTCCTTTTCATTTTATTTATTTATTTCATCAGGTTCAATGCCACGTCGCCGGTAGCTTACGAGCGTTGACCGGCGATGCTATGATTGGACCGAAAGCAATCCCATGTTTCGCTTTGCTGATAGGAACCTGTGGACTCCAGCTTTCGTTAGTCTACGGAGCCGTTTATGGCGATTACATTTTTAATATTTATACAAGTTAGCTTCTTTCGAACTTTAGTCGAAGCCTATGATGATTATCGATCTTTAAGTTGGAATTACCGGCTGAATTTTGATTGATGTGTAACAGACTGGCTGTCTGAGGCTTCCCTGAACAATACAATTTTTTTTTTCCAATTTAACACTAATTTTTTCTATATTTGAATTTGTGGTGGTTTTCCTCAATAATACATAAGTGGTGGTTCTATTATAAAGGATACGCAATTTATAATTGAATTCGAACAAAATGTGATTTAGTCCCAGAATCTAAATCTAGTTAGAAAATTTCAATTCCATGATATACAGAAAGAACAAAATCAACTGATTTCCTATTATTTTTCCATCTACAGAAAAGATCTTTCATGGGATCAATTGTTCTACAATCCTAACCTAGGCCACGTTAAAATGGCCTACAAAAAATTGAGCTGAATATCTGATGCATGATAAATGGACATAGAACTCAGGAAGGAAAATGGGCAGGCATGGTTAAACTGAATCGGTATATAGCAGAAGGAATCAGCTTGCTTTAGCTGCTTTAATTTATTTTGACGGAGACTAGCTTGCTCCCTATGTGGGGGGAAAGAACCTGTTGAGATTGAACGGCAAAGTGTAGAATTCTTCATTTCTGTTGTCGCCTCTGAATGTTCTGAACTTTACCCACCATGGCATTCCCCTATCTTTCTTTGATTTCTCAACCTCTAAGGTGTTGTCGAGGAATACAGCCACGATTAAACCCACTGTTGGTGGCGATGAGAATATGGTATTCAAGAAAGCATTGAACTGCAAATAACAAAATGTAGTTTGTAAAGCTGCTTGTGATATGGGAAGTTCTAATAATTTGAACATCTATACCCACCCATCCAGCGTTGGTATGGACAAGACCGTGGTGCTGCGGATTCCAATATTCATTGAAAAATTGTGGGATGGATATGCCGAGGAAGAGTGAGAGCCCAGTGATCACAAGGTTTCTCATGCAATTCATGTTTGTGAATTGAAGAAATGATAAGCCAACTGAAGCTGGAAGCAATGAAGGATATGATTATGTCATTGATGAAGGGGAAGAAAGTAATCAAAAGGATTTCTTAGATGAACGTAATTCCGTACCTACTAGCCCAAAGAGAACACAGTATAATGCAGCAAATATTGGAATGGGTATAGATGCAAACACAGCTCCAAATTTTCCTGTGTGAATAAGATATCACATTTACAGAAAGCAATTTAATAAATCCCAAATTGCTAATTAAGAAAGGAGAAATGCATTTAGCCCGATGGTGTTATCAGAACAAGGCAGAGTACCATTAAGCAAACAGATAAGTGCTCTCAATTTTCACGTGTCTAAGAAGTAACACAAACCTAAGCAGGAGAAAAATATCATGAAGCCTGCAGAAATTTGAACAACTCGACGACTCCCAACTCGAGTCAGACCAAGAAGTCCCACATTTTCCCTGGAAACATTGGCATAACTTCTGGTAAATTCGTATTATATAGACAAGGACATAACATAACAATATATCAATGCAATAAGCTGCATACAGCTTATTACTAATTGAGGAGCGCATCTTACACAGAAACAGTAGATCCAGTGCCTGTCCCAAAAAGACCATCAAGCAAAATTCCAATTCCCTGCCAAAGGGGCAATACTACAGTGAGAGTTGGGAATACTTAAAGCATATGGTAAGCATGATGCACGTGCCATAGGATGATGTAAGGACAGTCTTGCGGTCTTTTTTAACTCATAATATTGCATATTCAATATGATGTAATGGAAAAAAAAAAAAAAAAAAAAACCTTTTAACATCATTACTACATATTTTGTGCTTCCCTTCCTATACTCAGATTTCAAAAAATCCAAAATTCCTCTGAGCTAAAGCATAAAAAATCTTTCAAAATTTTGACGAGGAATGTTTATATATCCCAATAAATATTAATCCATTCGAACAGACAAAACTCTACTTCTTTGGACATTCATAACAACTAGGGCCTTATCAGCACGATTGCTCATTTCTCATGGGCATAATTTACACCACTATCTCCTAAATGTTGTGATGAAATTGAAAATATCATATGCCTAAGTAAATATGCAGAGTAAGTGACAATTAACAAAACCAGCTCACCTGCCAACCAATGCCACGGCTCAATACATAAGCAGGAGGTGGAGTGGCAATCGCCAACCGAGATGCAGCCTTGTATGCTCCAGTGGACTGCAGGTTGAAAAGCAAGTTTATCAAACCCAGAAGCAATCTATTAAAAAATTACTACTATGATACTCCGAAGGAGCCACATTTCAAACAAGTATAGCCAAAGAGAATATTCAGATGAAACCATTTCAGTTGAGTATAGTGTACCCTAGCATTTTGATAGCTAAGGATATACCTCAACCATAGATACAAGAACGGCAGACATCATAGCAAATGAATGGCCTGCTGAAAATGTTGGTGGGCCCCACTGTAGGGGATAGGGGAACTTGAACCTGAAAAAACAATATACATAAAATTGCAGAACTAGGGAAAAACAAAGTAATCCGAGAGAACTGAGTTGATTAGTATACCATGGGGCAGTAGATATAAGATTTGCCCTGTCAGTACGGCAACTTATTTGAGTTGTATATGGTTTGCCTCGATAAGCCCCACTGGCAGTTAAGATAACAGAGTAGATCCAAATGATCGTGACAGAGATTAATACTGGAAATCGTTCAAATATTGGAAGATCTCGAACTGGTCTCACATGCTTCAGGTACTGTGATGTCAAAAACCCATAAACTCTGTTAGGGAAATAAGCAATAATCATGTTCGTAGATTTTACCCAACACGATATACAACCCACTCACCTGTGACAAGCCAATAACCAAGAGCAGCATTGGTATCCCAATTTCCACACAATTTCCCAGCTGTAAAAAGAAAAATGTGTGGCAATGGTAAATTATAGCCAGTTCTGAATACAATTAACTAATAATAGCTTATGACACAAAGAACAACATGTTTTACATTATTCAGTGATCTTTAACATTCTTCTGGTTGGAACTGAATTGTTGTCGCCCAGGATTTTTTTTTTTTTAAAGAAGAAAAATTTAAATCTTAATAGTTTCATAAAAAAAATAAAGACCTTGCATCACAAAGTTGAAAAATCAGAAGTCATAACTTTTTTGTCTCAGCAAATTAAATAGTAGCAACCAACATCAAATTCTTGTTTTTAAGTAGCTTTCAAGACATTTTAGGTGTTAGGAATGCATAGTAATACGAACCAAAGGAAATCCCCGTTGAAACAGTCCCAAGCCAACTAATCCAACCACAGGCGCAATTCCAAGAGGACTGAAGAACCTGCAAGAAAGACCAGTATTAAAGTGAAGAATATGATCATACAGAGATGACCACTTTCGTCAATGTTTCTGCTGCTAATGTACCGTGAAAAGAGACCCCAAACTTGACTGTAACCAAGGATGATTTGTATGCTTGAAGCTACAATTAGAGCCCCTTGGATAGCTCGCATTGTTTGTATAAATCTCTGCAAACATTCACAGTGGAAAACCTCTTTCAATGGATGTCATCAAATGGGAAAGTTTGATTTCTAAGAAGGAAACAAATTCGTAAGGATTATTCCAGATGGGGCTCTGGCTGAAATTGACACCAACAATCAAGCTAAGCAAATCACTCTTTAGAGAGTTTTTGTGTGTATGAAGCAAAGTTTTCCAAACATTGTCGTCCAAACATTGGCAAACTTACTTCGTGATCATCTGTTATCCGTTGCAGTGAGGAGTCATTTATAATATAAGCTATGGGAATGACATACGCAAAGGAGCCTCCAACAACAGCCGGCAACCGGGTTCCGAAAAGTGCTTGGAGAATTGTATTAATGCCAGATACAAAGAGAAGAGTCTGTATTACCCGTGCTTTGTCCCCCTGGTTGCGTAAGCAAGAATTAGTCAAGGAGAAAAAAGTGCTAAAACAGAAGCAGGGAAAAGTTAGATGAAAAGGCCAATAACAGACCTGCCAACGTTACAGGTCCCACCAAGATCTTCTAGGCTAAAATTCAACCATATACAATAACCACAACAATGCAATCTACAATTGCTTTTGGACAAAGAAAGAAAATACGGTGCTAAGCAGTCAAGCTTTTGAACCGGGGAATTTTGACCTAGAGCATCATTGATGGGACACGATAGTAAAAGTACAAGGTTTTCCACTTATCTCCTTTGGGTATGTCAGGATGCCAAGCATGAACATACTTGTGAAAAACGTAGAAATTGTGTTTGAAAGGAAAAAAAAAAAAAGTTTGACAGAAGAGCAGCTTACATTACTTCCGCCCATTGCATGTACGAGTAAGGTAGGGATCATTACACTTGTGCCCAGCATCAGTATGTAGTTTTGAAATGCTAACAGAATAGTTTCAGCTGCAAGACAACGCTTTCATTGTAAACAAAGATGAGAGAGTAAAGAAATTACATCAAACATGCAGACATCTAATCTTCACGATGATAAATGATGAAATTTGTGTGTTTTACATCCATACAATGATGCTATCTCTTATGAATGCTCTACAAGAACCTGCTTTATTCACTAAAAAAATTAGCTTCTAGCGATGATAACAATAAGCTCTTATCATATCTGCTAGAACTTGGTGCAAAATTGAAATTTCTTTATATATTACACTAATGCAGCAAAAGCCACTCATTCCCAATGCTCCTTCCTATGGTTTAACTACATTGCTGCTCCAATCATCCACCACATAATCTAAAGATTGCATGAGATATTGGAAGAATTTTCAAATCAGCATCAATAAATCATACTATACAAACAAGAAAGATGTAAGAACTTTAAAACAAAATGTAATGCGGCCACAGTGTCATGATTCACAACAGATGCAGGAGGTTAAGACTTAAGATTGAGTGTAGGGGTATAATTGTAACTACAAACAACCTTTACCAAACCCAGCGGAAAGGAGCATTTGAAAAACCTGAAATGTCGCCATATCAAATGGAACCAAACTCTTAAGAGTTTTCTGCTTCATCATTTTGCAGTTACTAAGCAACAGAACAGAGTACCAAATAAAAAAATATAAGAGTTAAAAAAAATACAAACATATTCACTTAAAAAACTTCTTGCATCAAACTGACGAACAGAAGTTGCAGAATAATGTTGCTCTCCTCCGTCATCTTCTACTAATGCAGTTCTTTAGTGAAAGAACAAATGTTTAGTTTTCTTTCTGGTGAGACCGAGTGAGAGCAATGCCATTAATACAGGCCTCAAGTGAGACAGCAGAGCAGGGGACAAGCCACTAAAGACTGAAACAACTCTACTCAGTTTCGTCTACTTCAAATACCCACAACCAAAAGACAAGCCCATTTCTAATCTAACATCTTGAGGACTCATAAAATAATCATCACGCAGGCGACAAGAGATAATCAAGCAAAAGGAAAGGACACGTACCCCAAGGAGGGTTAGAGTCTATGCAGTACTCAAGGTCTTGAAGCTGATCCATTGGAGGGTGGCTATACTCTGCCATTTGCTATAACTCTTTGAGAAATGAACCCAAACAAGAAGCAGAGATGAAGGAAGATGAAGTAGAAGTAGAAGAAGAAGAAGACGAGGAAGCAGAGTAACTGAGAACAAAGTAAAGTACAGATATAAAGTGAACTAAAGTTGGCAAAATATTAAAAAGAAAGTTTAAAAAAAAAAAACACAACCCCAAAAAGAACAATATGCAAAGCAAAGGAAAACTTCCCCGATGACGCCCTTCTTCTGTCGTCGATAAGCATGTTTTTGAAACTAGTGTCATAACTGCATTCTTAACCTTCATTTTTAATTTATCTACGAAATTGCCATTCAGGTCCACTATTTTTCCTCAATAGTCAATCGCCAAATTTTAGTTTACAACATCATTCAGTGCCTTCTTTTGTGATTAACAAAAAAAAAAAAAACTTTTCAAGGTAGTTACTTTCTTTCATAAGTCAGTCTCATTGTATGCATTTGACTCGAAAGTAAAGAACCGAACTAAAAACCGAATGAATTAAACCAACCCGTTTGATTTTTATTTTAGCCCATTTTTAGTGATTTTCGTTTATTCTATGTGGGTGAATTGAAACACAATTTGAACCGATTAATTTTTAGTTTAGTTTTGTATAATTTGTCAACACTTAAAAAACGACACTGACTCATAACTCTATAATCTTGAATACGGTAATTTAATGCTAAAATACTTTATCGAATTCGTTAATTTAATGCTTAAGTACTTAATAGAATACAGCAAGTTAATGCTTAAATGATACGTCCATTACTATCAATAAAGTATTGGCTTCATTAGTAATGGAGTCTCCTTAAGTGGTTTGATTGAGTTTGTTCTCCAGTTCGAGTCGCAGAAAAGTCACATTTATTGGGAGAACCTGTGTCTCCCAATTCGAGCGGGGACTTCTAATCTAAGTTGTGGTACGAGCTGAAAGATATCTCCCACAGTTGGGTCCCTTCCCAGAATACCTCGTGGTTAAGACTAAAA